>JBBGZY010000405.1:1860846-2596692 GCA_037952925.1 Lithobates clamitans
TCAGGAGTGTTTGGATTAGAGCAGCAAGGGCATCCCTCTTCCCACTACGGCCTCCACCAAGGTATGTGACGCTTAAATGAAAAGTTGCATGAATTTTGACTTGATCTTAAGCATGGAGTTGTGCAACTCTTCAAGTAAGGCACTTCTTACTCATCACACATCAGTCACTTTGCTAGGGAGAAGGTGGCACCCAGAGTGGCTCCCCAAAAGTTGAGCAAACATGGATCAAAAACAGATTCAGCATGAATCACTCATTTGAATTTCCCAACTCTTGAGTTCTGACAAATTGCCATCCAAAGCAAAGTCTAAAATCATTATAGTCAATGCTACTGTCATCTGTCATTTTTTATTTTTTTGTAACAGTTAAAGTAATGGATTAATAGCTGGTTAAGTCTCTGTTACAAGTGAGAAAGGGTATGCATCTTAGGTCTGCTTTAAACACAACAGCTGCTAACTGAATTGTCACAGTTAGGCTGATGTCACATGATCTATTTTATCCCTGGTGATATGTCGCTAGAACCAGAACCACTAGCTGCAGCAAGCTCTATAGTTATTGCTCTTGAAAGTTACAAACCAACATTATTGGAGAAGGTAAGTGGTTATTTAGTGATCCTGCTGGTAGCTGTAATGATCAGCCTGATACCTAGGTTAGAAGCTACTGCTGGTGAGTGTTTATTCTGCTTTTAGAAGTCCTTGCTCCCTTAAGGCAAGCAAGCCTACCAGTACCTGGCTGTCCCTAGGTCTTAGAACACAGTGCTATATTTCCTGGCCAGATGGCACCGGGACTGAACGAATGAGCCAAGAAAAGGTACCTGTAGTCTCAAGACTGGTCAGGGAGAAGACAGTGGCTGTTGGCAAAATTCTGGGATGGTCCAAGGACAGTCCTGTGGTCAGTGCAGGTAGCAGGTAAGCATCATTCAGTACACAGTTCTTAAGTCAGGGCAGGTAGCTACAAGCATAGTCCAGTAAACAATCTGAGGTTAAGGCAAGCAGCAGTCCAAAAGTGCTGTCAGGGTACAAGGCAGGGGTCAGCAATGATGAATCCAAATGACAGGCAATACAGAAGGTAGGGAACGAGGTGGCAGGTGTTATCGCAGGCCCAGAGCTCTGGGTTTGTGAATGCCTAAACAGAGTGCCAAAGCAGCATGACCAATCATGAGGCAGGAGACAGGCCGATCACTGCTTAATAGCTAGGATGTTGTCAAATGAAGTGTGCTGCCACAGACTAATCAAGATAGGTGGCATGTGGCACAGGAAAAAAAAAAAAACGGCCACTGGCTGCATAGAGTTGTGACTTATGCTCTGAGTGGCAGCGGCACGAAGAATGGGAGAGCAAGCGCATCCAACTCTCATAAGACTGGTGAGTTGTTGCCAGCAATAGGACTACTCATGTGACATGACCCTTACTGCCATTACCTGTTATTGTTTTAGGCCAGGAAACTGAAGCACAGAACTCTTATCACACAATATACACTTTATACTGGCACAAAAAAAAAAGTCTGAATCACAAATACTAATAAAAAGGTTAAAAAGTTAAAACACACATTAAAGTCCATTGACTTAATAGACCATAGTACATCCGTGGGTATGGGAGAAAAGATTTCACATATGGATGTGTATCTGAACAGGGGTAGTGGTAGGCGGCAGCTATCCTCAGAGTATAACCAGCTCTGTGTGAACAAGAAGGGAGAAGAAAAGAGGCAAGCGCCACCTAAGTGCAGGAATTAAAAGGCTTTATTAGCGCAACAGCTGAATAACACTTACAGGATGAAAAATAACTCAGGCTCATAAGTCCAGGGATGAAGGAGATGTCAAGCCTATTTGGCGTCCATACGGGTATACAGTCACTCTCCAGGCTGTGTGGATAGATGGATGTATGCCTCAGTGTCCTGTGGCCACCAGGAAGCAGTAAACAAGAACTGACAACCAGCGTGGAACACGAGCCTGAATTACTTTTCATCCTGTAATGCCGCGTACACATGAACGGTTTTGCAGTCGGAATAAACTCCGAAGGTTTCTCAGACGGAATTCCATTCAAGTGGTCTTGCCTACACACGGTCAACCCAAAGTCCGACCAAAGTCCGACCATCCAGAACGCGGTGACGTACAACACTTACGACAGCTCTAGAAAACGGAAGTTCAATAGCCAGTAGCCAATAGCTTCCGTCTCGTACTTGCTTCAGAGCATGCGTCGTTTTTGGTCCGTCGGAGCAGCATACAGACGAGCGGTTTTCCCGATAGGAATTGGTTCCGTCGGAAATATTTAGAAAATGTTCTATTTCTAGGTCTGTCAGAATTTTCGAAAAAAAAAGTCCGAAGAGGCACATACACACGATCGGAATAGACGATGAAAAGCTTCCGTCTGACTTTTTCTGTCGGACATACCGCTCGTGTGTACGCGGCTTTAGTGTTATTGAACTGTTGCGCTAATAAAGCCTTTTAATCTCTGCACTTAGGTGGCACTTCCCCCTTTTCTTCTCAGAACTCTTATCAGCTGGATCCCTAAGAGATAATAAACTGTTAGAGGACTTTTCTACCAAAAACTAAAATATTTTTAGGAGGACTGACTTGCTTAAACGTACACAGTACGATCATCTCAAGCAATGCTTTTATCACGCTGTGTATGTCTGTCCTTACTCTGCTATAAAGATTACATATGAACAAAGAAATCATAAGATCAGACTGTACATTCCTCATTTTACAGTCCTTGTCTTGCATCTTCACCTGGACACCCTGATTAAAAGAGACAAAGCATTGATTAAGACAGGAATCGTTTTATTCTTCCTCCAATGTTCTAGTGGATCCTGAATATTGATGAGCGTTTAGCAGCAAGCAGGGGGATCTAGATATACCACCTAGCTATATAAACATAAAGAATTATTCAAGAGGCCTTAGTCTCGCCCCATAAATTATGCATCCCTATCAAATACCTCATTAAATGTTTACAAAATAAGGACAAGGAGGGTGATTAAAAGCTTTACGTGGTGAAAGGGAGAGGCGTGTGGGGTGTATTTGAATCTTCAGAGAACAAATCTACTAAAATGTGTCAGCCTTACAAAGTCAGGGTAACCATCACATGTGACAATGACCTACCTTCTGTGATCTCTCAACACTATGCCCATGAATGAAGCATGCCATGGACACCAGATAGCAGTTAGATTTTCCGTCATAATCCAACCATCCATAATTTTATAAATATCAAGTGCAGACTGTTTTTCTATTGTATGGATTCTGACCAAATCCCTTTGGGCTGGAGCACCCCCCCCCCCCGCCCCATCATTGCCTCTTATTAGTGTCCACCTGTGTTATAGGAGGAGTCCTTTAGTTCTCCCATATAGAGGAGTGTATGTCTCCCATGCTTCAGAGAAGCAGGATCTCTCATTCTATGTAAAGCATTGGACCCACTGATAATGGGGTACTTTGACGTAGTAGTGTGCTTAGTACTATATTTCCCCATATTTTCTGAATATGTTCAGGTGTTTTAAATAGCCTTGCAGGACTTAAATGTCATGTTTTGTATGTGTGCACTGTAATCTTTTGTTTTGTCTGTAAGGTCCTATAACTGCACCATCTTTATTGCATTTTTTAGGGTGTGCCCCCTAAATCTCTTTTTTGATGCTTGCTATGGACACCAGATAGCAGTGAGATTTTCCTTCATAATCCAACCATCCATCTATAATTTTATAAATATCAAGTGCAGACTGGCAAGCCTACATCGCATGACTGTACTGTATATGTGTACACATGCAACAGACAACCAGGTGCCAATGCTCGAAATACTAAAAAGCAGCAGAGAAAAATCTAGAATCTAAGAGCAACATTAAAGTGCAACTAAAGGCACCTGTATGGCAGTTTATGCAAGTCCCAAATCCAGTCACTGTGTGATGAATAAACCTCATGAAGTACACCATAACTTGCTACTTGCTTTATCTTTCTTGACTAGCTCAAATTCTCCTTCGCTTATGTCTCACAAATACTTGCCAACAGTCCCGTAACCAGTGGAGCCCCAGGTCTTGTACCATCCTAGCAGCAACCCCCACATTGACCACATTTGAAAAATAGTGCCACTCAAATGGCTTTCAGTTGTCCTTCTGTTGGTTCTCTTCCCACATCTCCAGGAGCACGTCTCACTCCATGAAACAATCACACAGAATCTAACAGAATTACGGGGTGCACACCACATAGATCACATCCACTGATGAGCTAACAGAGGTTTAAGCTACAGTCCCTGCATCTTGGCCACACCCCTCTGACATGTGGTGTGAGCAACCCTGCCTGTTACTACTGTCCTGTCTGCCTACCTACATCCTAATATGTCCATTGTACCTGTACAGATGTAGACTCAGGGTTGTGCTTGGATATCCGTGCAGGTCCATGCAGCCAGCTGCCTTTCATTGATTTGAATAGGCTGCCTGCACAGGTCTACATGGAACACCTGAGCATCCTGTGTGGGTGAAGATGGCCCTTTGCACATGTGTATGTATTGGTATAACCATGCGAATGATGTCTAATACATAAGGTATATTATATGCATAGGACAGCTTGATTGCTTCAACCTTTTCACGCCCATGCTATAGCCAAATGACGGTTACAGCGCGGGCCTAAATTGCTGGGAGGGCGTCAATGAGCGCTGCCTGCTCGGGGGGGCCGGTGGCACGCTCTGTGATCAGCGAGTTCATGAGACTCTTACCACGTGATCAGCTTATCAGATGATGTAAACAGAAGCCGGTAATAGACTTTTTTTCCTCACGCTAACAGTGTGAGCAGAAAAAAAATAGTCAATTACCGGCTTGTGTAAACAGGACATCGGTCCCATACACAGTGAGCTATTGCTACTAACTAGTGCCACCTACCAGTGCTGCCAATCAGTACCCACCAGTGCTGCCAATCAGTGCCCACCAGTGCTGCCAATCAGTGCCCACCAGTGCCTCATCATCAGTGCTGCCTATCAGTGCCACCTACCAGTGCCCATCAGTGTCACCTACCAGTGCCCATCAGTGCCACCTATCAGTGCCCATCAGTGCCCTCCAGTGCAGCCTATCAGTACGCCTATCAGTGCCCATCAGTGCAGCCTATCGATGCTCATCACTGCAGCCTATCAATGCCCATCAGTGCAGCCTCATCAGCGCACATCAGTGAAGGAGAAAAATTACCTGTTTGCAAAATTTTATAACAAACTATGAAAACTGATTTTGTTGTACCCCCTCCCCTAAAACTTACCTGAGCCCTCATGCTGTTCTTCACTTCCCTCACTTCCGAGTCTCGCTGGTTTTACTGGGGCACCAGGAGCCATTGGCTCTTAGTGCTGTCAATCAAAGCCAGTGACAAGGGATCGGGGGGGGGGGGGGGGCAAGTCCCTCTGTCAATAGATGCAGCAGCTGGGCTCGGGAGTTCCCTTACAACTGTTATAAAACTCCCTCAAAATTTGTTGGGCCCCATCCACCCTCACGTACATGCACATACAAATGTAAACACAGTACTAAAATGTTGGCTGCACTTCACATATTACACATCACTGCACACGCCGGAGTGAGAGCAAGAATTCTAGGTCCAATTTTCACAGTTAATTTTAAAGTGGTTGTAAAGTCAGAAGTTTTTTTATCTTAATGCATTCTATGCATTATGATTAAAAAACCTTCTGTGTGCAGCAGCTGTCCTCAGCCCCCCTAATACTTACCTGAGCCCCATCTCTCTCCAGTGATGTCCATGAGTGCCTCGGCCATCCAGGACTCTCCTCCTGATTGGCTGCAGTCAATCAAAGTCAGTTAGCCAATCAGGAGAAGGAGGGGGTGGGGTCGTGCCCAGCTCCGTGTCTGAATGGACACAGGGAGCTATGACTCGACTCAGGTGCCGCCATAGCAAGCTGCTTGCTGTGGGGGAACTCAACAGGAGGGAGGGGCCAGGAGAGCCAAAGAGGGACCCAAGAAGAGGAGGATCCGTGCTGATCTGTGTAAAACCACTGCAACACAAAGGTTACTCTGCTCAGTTTTCACAGGACACAGGAGCGATCTCGCTCACCGTGTCCAATTCAGAAAAGGAAGGGGCTGGTCAATGACCGGTCCCTTCCTCTGCTTGCCATCCTGACAGATCCTCACAACCGGCGGGAGAGGAGAGGAGGGAAGCCGGCTGTGGGGGGACAAGAGGGGGCGGAGGAGGAGGACAGGGGGCCGGAGAAGGACACGGAGGAGGAGGATACACAGAACAGCCAAGGATGATCGGTGCAGCAGGAGGGACAGCTGTGATCACCAATCTCCCTGTATAGCTTTTTAGCCAACAGCAGCGGGAGGGAGAAGCGGATGTTACCTATACAGGGAGATTGGTGATCACAGTTGTGCCTCCTGCTGCACTTATAACCCCCGGCTGTGAACCAGGGGAACATCCAGGATCAGCCTCGTAGCTGGGATATCAGGCAGCACTTGTGGGTGTCCGGGAGCCACCCCCGAAATGTGGGAGGCTCCCGCAGCTTGCGGGAGACTTGAGATGTCTGCATTTATTGATGGGTTTTAATGATATGGGTTTAATGACGCCTAAAATAATGGACAGCGTAACACTAAGGGCTCATGTACACTATAGCTTCTAAACTTGAGTTTAGGAGCTTTTGGCTTTTTTTTACCCAAGCTCCTAAACTCAACTCCATAAAAGCCTATGTGTCCATGCACACATAGGCCTTTACAAGAGTTTAGAAGCTGCTCCGGTTAGGGGAGGTTCAACCACCCTCAACTTCCCTATCCTGAACATGGAAGAATCGCATTCAGGATAGGAACGTTTTGACCGTCATGATTTTGCATTTTCCTTTGACCGGCGGTCAACCTAGTCTGTGTGTACATGAGCCCTAACAGATATTTATTACCTCTCACACAGATGATAGTACTTCCCCTGGCAACGCTTTCTGCTATTTCCTACAATAACTAAGGGGTATCCTTTGTTTAGGCTTCACCCAAAGTCACCATCTACTTCCTAGACTGAGATTTCAGCTCAAAGATGATACAGTCATGTAAATTCCAATGATTTTGCAATTTATGTCTTACACAGATACACTCCTGCTACAGCCACTGTCACAACCGGCAACCTACCTGTACCAACCGCAGGGGTGCTCGCACTCGCAGCATGTTAGTCCTTGGCACTCTTGTTGGTGGCCTGTGTCACCCCCCGTGTGGGTATGGTGAGGCCTCTAGCACACGTCTGATGGCAGGCGCATTGTGGCGATCGTTGTTGAAGTGTGTCAGTCTGACACACCACAACTCCGATTTAGGTAAAGAGTCTCTGATAGAGACTCTTTACCACGTGATCAGCTGTATCCAATCACAGATGATCACGATGTAAACAGGAAGAGCCGTCGATCGGCTTTTCCTAACTCACGTCTGACAGACGCGAGTAGAGGAGAGCCAATCAGCTGCTCTCCTGAGAGGGGGGGTCTGTGCTTATTGTTTATCAGTGCAGCCCCCCTCGGATGCTCGCCCAAGACCACCAGGATGCCGCCGGGACCACCAGGGATGGCTACCACACTGGACCACCAGGTATGCCACCCTAGACCACCAGGGAAATTAAAATCAGTGCCCATCCCCAATGCCTGCCAGTGCCATCAGTGATGCCTATCAATGCCATCTATCAGTGCCGCCTATCAGTGCCACCCATAAGTACCCATCAGTGCAGCCTATCAGTGCCCACTAGTGCCACCTATCAGTGCCCATCGTCAGTGCCACCTCATCGGTGCCGCCTTATCAGTGCCCATCAGTGAAGGAGAAAACGTACTTATTTACAAAATTTTATAACAGAAACAAAAGAAAAACTTTTTTTTTTTCAAAATTTTAGGTCATTTTTTTATTTGTTTAGCAACAAATAAAAAAACGCAAAGGTGATCAAATACCACCAAAAGAAAGCTCTATTTGTGGGAACAAAATAATAAAAAATTCTGTTTGGGTACAGTGTAGCATGACCGCGCAATTTAAACAGCGACAGCGTTGAAAGCTGAAAATTGGCTTGGGCAGGGAGGGGGTGTATGTGCCCTGTATTGAAGTAGTTAAATTATGCTGTTTCTAAATATTGGGAGATATCAGGAATTCATTAATGCAGACCTGGGCAGTTACTGAAAGGGCCAATCTCAGCTTTTAAAAACTTTATCGGCTGATAAATGCATTATTTACCATCATATAATTAAACAACAAACTGCATCTGTTTACCTTCTATGCAACTGTTCATCGTCTGTTATCAGCTCATGTAAATCAGAATTTCAATCCTCCTGCTCTCAGTGCAGCCATTTTAGTAGAAATCAATAATCTCGCATAGCCTTGAGTTTGAAACACAGGAACCCGGCTTGCTCTAATTATGTATTTATGTATATTAGCATTATCATATGCCTGACTGGTGCTTAGCCAGAATCCTCATTCCATTAGCAAGGACATTTGCTTCTATTATTGAATTGCATTAATTTCTTTGCTCAGGCCCTGGTTTACATAACATTATGGCTGTGATTTACTAGCTCCGGCAGCCTCAAAACAAATATTTTTTTTTTCCTTTTCTTTTTGCTGGTGGATTACTTCAAAGAAGGATAAATCTGAACAAGTTCTTTATGTTAATCTTACCTGCTCTGTTTTAAAAGAATGCTCAGATGTACAGAGTGATAAAATGGAAATATAGTGATCCTTCAGTCTCCTGGCATTAAAATATCTCTCGGGAGCCTTTTAAAGGAGTGTTTTTGTCAATGTCACCACCCAGTAAACAAAATGCAGATGCAAAATCTAACCACAATGCAGCAGAGCCTTATTTCAGTGCACTACAATTCACAGTGTTAGCACACCTCCCAACTTTTTCAGATGGGAATGAGGGACACCTATCAGCAAAAGTATGCAGGCATGGGACACACCCCTTGCCACGCCCCTTTAAAGGAGAATTGTACAAAAAAACAAGATGGTTTAACCCACTAGTGCTTTTTTTACCACTACTAATTTATTATATTGGCTTTTGGAATTTACAAATGCAGCAATTTAGATATCAGATGAAAGGTTTAGCGCTGGAAAACACTTTTTGAAAGAGGAAAAGTGCATTTTATACACATATATACAGTGGCGTCGCTAGGGGGTGGCTTTTGGGGCTATAGCCCCGAATCTGGGGCCCATAGCCCCGAGTCTCTGCAGGGGTTCTCTGGGGACCCTGATGTAATTGGGGGGCTCTCTGGGAATATATAGACAAACACACGTATATTATATACCTATGTATGCCCGTCCAAGCGTATGATTTTCTTTACTACGCTGCTATGGGCTCTAGCCCCAGATCTTTTGTAGACCTAGCAACTCCTCAGCATATATATAAATCTGACCAAAATGAGGGACAAATGAGGAGGAATAAAGGACAGAGGGACGTTGCTCCAAATTAGGGACAGTCCCTCGAAATCAGGGACAGTTGGGAGCTATGGGGTGTGAACGGATTCCACAGAATCACTGAATTGTCTTATGACCTCATATTTTGGCTGTGATGAAAAAGTAGCTAAGGCAGAACATGGCACTGTTAAGAGTCATTTTTTCTAGTGCTCACTTCGCTGCCTGGGTGGCACTTCCTGTGAACTTTCTATTAGTAGGGTTCTCTCAAAATCTATGTGATGATGTCATAACGAGGGGCAGTAACAAGACCAATTTGCGTCAGCCCTGGACCCATAGCACTTAATTACTGGTCTACCCCTAGAAGAGGTACTGGCGAGGGACAATAATTCACAAAAAACCTGGTGGGAAGGCGAACGACTGAGGGCACTCACAGAATCTAACAGCAGTGTGTAGAGGAGCAGGTCTCAGATGTGCTGACAGTGTCTGTCTTGTGGGGCGGAATGCGGCCTGGCTTGTCCGTACCCAAATGGGAAGGTTTCCAGGAAGGATGGCGTGTCTCAATCTTTTCCCTATTCCTCTGGAACCTCTCCCTGCTGCTAATCCCTTTCAGCAGGGTGACCTGTCCCTACACTACCCACGCACAAAATGCACGCCAAGCCTGGGAGCCGGGGTCTTAAATAGGCTCTACCTGACCCAAGATGGCAGCCAGAGTCACATGGGGTGGCACTTCTCCAGTGAGCCAGGAAACCATAGAGCACGTGTCAAACACAAGGCCCGCGGGCTGAATCCGACCCTCTAGGTCCTTTCTTGTGGCCCTTACACCTCTCCTGCAGCTGCTGCACCACCCATGTCTCTGCCCCCCCCCCTTTTTCTCAGCAGTTAGTAGCAGAGAGGAGGACAAAATTACTTCTACAGATCCTGGGCCTCTCTGAGCAGCCGCTGCACCCTCTCGTCACCGCACATGGTAAGGTGGTGCACTGTGATGTAACAGAAGGTGGGGGGCTCTTGACTTCGGATGGTGGGGGGACTCTTGACATCTGATGTAGGCAGGGTGGGGTTAGGGTTGCCACCTGTACGGGATTCACCCGGAAATTGAATCATGTGCCCGGGATTCAGCTTGCCTGATCCCCGGACAGATTATTCATGCCGGGCTGTGGCTGAAAAGCTTCACACAGCACCAGCTCTCAAAATGCCGACTTAAGCGAATACTGAAATTTTCAGACGCTCCCTTGCTAACCCCCTTCCATATAGGGAGTGTGGGCAGGGAAAGTCAAATTGCTTTAGCCATGGGGCACTGTGTGGCTAGATATTGTATTTCAATATGTCCCTCCTGCTGAGCGGGGGCTAGGACTAGCCAGGCGATGCACGGTTCTCATCATGTGTGCAGGGAGGATGATGCTGCTGCTGACTGCAGCATTGGTATTGGTATTGTATATCAATTACCATTTTTTATGCAATTAATTTATAATATGTTAAAATATTATAAATTAATTGCATAAAAAATGGTAATTGAATACACAATACCAATGATGCAAATCTACTGATTAGAATATACCAATAAAATGTGCTCCAACATGTTGAATACATATACCAATGTTGTCAATTTCATAAAGAGCTTCCAAAAGAATTAAATCCACAATCTCAGCGCAGTGAAACATCAATAATAAGCAAACTGCATTCTACAGTACAAATAAAAATGTGTGCAACCACAAATTTGTAGCATGCACTTTACGTATTATTGATGATTCACTGCACTGAGATTGTAGATTTAATTATTTTGGATGTTCTTTATGTAATTTACAACAATAGTATATGTATTCAACATGTTCATTTATATTTCAACATATGTGGTAAAATTTTGGAGTATATTTTTAATGGTATTTATAGATTTGCAGCACCGGGATTGTGGATACAATTACTACTTTTTTATATAATCTATTTAAAATATCTGTTTTTACACATGGTTAAAGGGTAGTGCAACACGATTAATCTTTATAAACTCAACCAATTTATGGTTTCTTAGACTTTTGGATAAATGTTTGCATAATCAGTGATGCATTGGTGAAAAAGTGAAAACAGCTGATAGGAATGGCTGGTTATCCAGTTAAAGATGGACTTAGGGCTGCACATAGGCGTTAGAGCACCCCATAGATGTTACAGCATCCCATAAACATTAGAGCACCCCATGGATGCTAGAGTGACCAATAGATGTCAGAGCACCCCATAGACAAAGCAAAGGTTAGAGTGTTCCTTGGACGTTAGAGCAATTTATGGAAATTAGAGTGCCCCATGGATGCTAGAGTGACCCATAGACACTAGAGCATCCCATAGACAAAGCAACCCATGGAGGTTAGAGCGCCCCACAACCTTTGGAGCACCCCATGGATGCTACAGTAACCCAATAGACAGATTATCCCATGGATGCTAGAGCACTGTATAGACGCACCCCATGGAGGTTAGAATGCCCCATAGGCAGAGTACCCCATGGATATTAGAGTGACCATGAAGTTTAAAGTGCCCCAATAAACCGAGTAACCCATGGATATTACAGCGACCCAAGGAAGTCAGAGCACCATGTAGGGTTGCCACCTATCTCTGGGATTCACCAGAACAATCCAGGTTTTGCCGTATGTGTCTGGGTTTCAGACAATCTGAAACCCAGACACGTTATTCAGATTGAACAGTGGCTTCCCAAGTAACAGAGATAGTCACACACAAATCTGTTGCCATCTGTGGCCAACTCAGTTTGGCCACGCCCACTGTTCGCCTTGGCGTTTGTAGCGCACCACATTACTATAAGGTGTTTAAGGTCTTTTGCAATCCTATAGTGTATATTACATACAAAACTGCTGTGTAAAATGTTCTGGTTTGGCAAGAAGAAAAGGTGGGGTGCTCTTAACATCTAGTCTTACATATAAAACCAGCACTTTAGGGGTGACCATAATGCTGATGCAGCCTGCAATGAAATCGAGTTTGACACCCCTGCCATAGAGGAACCAAGTTCCTCTTGACTTCCCCTCCAACTGCAATGCCGCTGTGTTTGAGCACCACCTACAGTGGAGGAAATAGACTGCACTTGACTACAAGTTTGTGTATGGAATGTATTGTTAAATCCGATATAGGGGTCTCCAAACAAGACAGGTGATGAGATAGTGAGTCCAGATCTTAAGATAAGATAAGTAGGTGTTTTTTTTATTCCATGCACTGCAGTGGAGAAACACAATACACAGTTCTCAACAAGCAGTAAAGTGAAAGTGTTTCTGAGCTTACATCTACGGGTTATACAATTTATACGTATGAATATGCTTAAGCCCTAGGTGTGTTATAGGTGTGATCGTATAGTTTGGTCCAATCAGCATTCATATCTTCTTAGTAGCAAGGGAACAGTCAAATGGATGGTTACATCATGTGACTGATAGAAAGCGAAAGAAAACATGGGCTCCACCATCTTGGTACTGGTTCAGACCAGCTAAATAAGACTGTCCATTTCTCAGAGCAAGAAAAGGGCGTAAACATGTTGCTTCTTATCTGGCGATTAGGTCATCATAGACTGAAAACTCTGTCTAAGAAGAAGCAAGAAAGTATATTACAAATTCTTAAAGCAACAGTCTCTATATACATACATATATATATAACTCAAAATTATCAGACCCCTATAATTCTACTCAGTATGCTGCATTAAAATGCAGTAAAATTCATTACGTGTATGTTTTACTGCATTAATGTAACTTTGAAAGGGCCCCTAATGTTCACAACAACGCAAGAAAGATCATTCAATCAGAGATGAAGATTCACTCACATCACCAACAGTTTTGACAAAGCATTGGTGAGTGCAAAATGTACAGAATACAGCTCTCACCTCCCTGTATCATCATTTTGTCTAGTATTATATACAATATCTGCAGTGATTTTATAGGCTGAATATGAATGCCTTGTTTTTTGTTTTTTTTACGGCCTGGTTTATTAAAAATTCACTAAAGGAAGGGTGGAATTTTAAAAATAAGTTATGTAGATGTGGATAAAGTCTTAAAGCAGAACTGTGGCCAGGTGATAGACATTCAAATGTTTGAATTTTCATAATAAGCTTTGGAACAAGTCTTCACTCACCTTTGTAGCTGCAGGTCCCGTGGGAAAATTGATCCTCAATGTTAACATTTAAAGCACTTTCATTTTCTATAAGTAGCTTGTCCCAGCAGTGACATGGTGGCCTTTTAGCCCTATAATCTCTAACATGAACACAGATCAGGTGCACAAAAAAAAAAAAAATGGAGGGAAGTAGAGTACTAATTCCAGACATAGACACGTTCAATGCTTCTCTTCAAAACTTTTGAGGCTGATTTGCTATACAGTGCCTGCTGCTACAAAGATCAGAGAAGATTTATTTCAAGGATTTAAAGCTTTTTTACTGCTTGTTAAATATTTGAACATTCATAGCATCTGGTGCAAACAAAGCAAGATGTTGAGCCAATATATAGAGAGAGAAAATTGTGTTTGTTAGTGGTAACATTATTGCGCTATTCTCCCTAACCTCCTAATTTTAATGATTTTGGTAGAGACATTTAAACTTATGTTTTAGAGTCAGGGACTGATGTCCAAGGCTTTATGCACACAGTAAAGAGATGCATAATTTGTACAATTTATATAAAAGATTTAAATAGAATACTCAACAAAGTTCTGCTTTTATGTAAACTAATCACATAACACAACCTTAGTTTAATTGCAAAACCAAAACAGCAGACTTTTCTATGAAAAGAAAAAAATGTATGCTTCAGTCAGACATATGGTAGAATCCGAACATTTTGTGTCTTTTGTGATTACTCCACCATCATTCAAACAAAGTAGGTCTAAAACAAGTAATTAGGCATAGCTACAATGAACTGAACCCGGAAATTACATAAAACTTCATATTTAACTCCTTGTAGGCCTTTTAGCGACTTCTTACTGGTTGTCATGGATCCTTATGCATCGTAAACCAGGTTCTCTTGAAGGGTAACAGAAGAACATATAAATGTTTTATGCTTGGTCATGGACATCTTGCAGCAAGAGAGTGGAATGCATAAAGTGCTACTGTTATGTCCTTGATGTCATCCTTCTTTGGACAAACTGTCCTAACAAATTGTAAACAACTTTAATTATTAATGTATAGGGATAAGGTCCCAGTTCAGTCTGTACCTGAACTTTGTTTGGGTGTTTGTGTGAACATTTGACTATTGGTTCATTCAGTGGGAGCTAAATTTCATATATAGTAGCATTTTTTCTACCTCTACTAAATATAACAGCTTCTTTCATCCACTGACAATGAGTGCTAAGAACACAGTGAGTGCCAGCACCCATTATGTCCTTAGCAACCAGTGATGTCATCTGGCCCCATTTATTGGCTGGCCAGGAACCCATGGCCTGGTAACTACCATATGGCCGTATTTGGGCAATGAGCCTGGCCAGGGGTACCACTTACTTATTCCTGTAGGAAAAGAGCCATATCTGGGAACCCCCTTACTTTAAACTTACCGTCTTACAGATTCCAAAAAGTCACCCCAACACCCTCCCAGTGTTGAGGGCATGTGACCTGGTATGGTTCAGAAAGGGGGAGGGGGGGTGGTGTGGCTGCTTCTTCCTTTCCTGGCCTGCAACACTGCGTTCTTGACTTAGGGGTCTGAGTTACAAATTTTGGGGAGGATCCAACACTGCGGTTAGACCTGGTTATACATTTTTTTTGTGGGTGGGAGGCATCGCTCATGTCATTTTTTTTTTTTGCTTTAGGATATATTTCCACAAAAGTACCCCCCCCCCCACCAAAAAAAACTGGGCCCTTGAGTTCTAAAATGTATTTTTTTTTGGGGGGGGGACAGGGATTCCAGAGTTTCCCATGCATTTTTTTTACAAAAAAACCCTAAAAAACATAGAAACCAGCAAGGAAACATCAATTGCTGCAATCTAAATGATTTTTTTCTTATTAAATGTAGTTTTTGCTGAACTACCTTTTCTACACATTATACATATGCACCTCTGCACAGGGAGGTTTAGAGCTCCCTTCCCTAGGCATGGTATTTAAAGGAGGTTTGCAATTTTACTTGTAGCAAGGTCCCTGGCCTACTTTAGTCTAATGAGAACCTCCAGAGCCAAGGGCAGCTGACATCCTTCTGTATTGAGTGGGTTGCAAGGCATAGTGGGTGCTAGGGATGAGCCGAACACCCCCCGGTTCGGTTCGCACCAGAACCTGCGAACGGACCGAAAGTTTGCACGAACGTTAGAACCCCATTGACGTCTATGGGACTCGAACGTTCGAAATCAAAAGTGCTCATTTTAAAGGCTAATTTGCATGGTATTGTCCTAAAAAGGGTTTGGGGATCCGAGTCCTACCCCAGGGGACATGTATCAATGCAAAAAAAACTTTTAAAAACGGCCGTTTTTTCGGGAGCAGTGATTTTAATGATGCTTAAAGTAAAAAAAAAAAAAAGTGAAATATTCCTTTAAATATCGTACCTGGGGGGTGTCTATAGTATGCCTGTAAAGTGACGCGTGTTTCCCGTGTTTAGAACAGTCCCTGCACCAAATGTCATTTTTAAAGGAAAAAATCTCATTTAAAACTGCTTGCGGGTTTAATGTCATGTCGGATCATGGCAATATGGATGAAAATCAGTGAGACAAACGGCATGGGTACCCCCCAGTCCATTACCAGGCCCTTTGGGTCTTGTATGGATATTAAGGGGAACCCCGCACCCAAATTAAAATAAGGAAAGGTCCCTATATACTCTGAACAGCAGTATACAGGCGGTGCAAACAAGACAGGGACTGTAGGTTTGTTGTTAAGTAGAATCTGTTTGTAATTTTGAACGGGTACATTTTTAACGTGTTTAGCTCCAGCCAAAAAATCTTTTTTAAGCTTTTTGGAAAACATAGGGAAGGGTTATCACCCCTGTGGATGTAGATGTAATATCATCTAGGAGGAAAGTGTTAAAAAAAAAAAAAAAAAAGGAAAACAGGAATAGTATTGCGCTGCCCTTATGGAGACAAAAAAAAAAACTCTCTTTAAAATGACTTTATAATTCCTAAAGTGTGTGTGCCAAAAATGAATAAATATGTGACTGGTGCCAAGTCCTTACTGTTAAAGGTACAATTGCAACATAAGGTGCTTCAATTATTCAACAAAAGTGCATAGTGCAGCATCACTAAAGTGACCAGTGTTAAATCATACAAATCCATACAACATTGTGCAAAATATCCATCATAAATAGTGACTCTTGTGCTGTGACCAGTATTGGTTGGATAGGAAAAGTTCCGTTTATGAAAAAAACAAGTTCTTTTTGGAGTATTTTGTAGTGTTCAATCTTTGAGGGTCAAATATCTGTAGGAAAGCTTCTTATCCAGGTGCTGGTTTCTTTAATTAGTGCCTTGTCTGCATGCTCTGACAATGCTTGCACTCACCGGATTCTCCTTTCCCCTGCAGGGGCATGCGCGGTCACAGTGTCTGCCACTGTGCAGCAATCAAGGATATCCCCCAAACTTTACTTGCGTATTGTGGTATAGTAATTACATGTAAAGGAAAGAAGGTATGCCCATCGCGTAAAACCATCGGAGAACTTTTATTAAAACTTAATAGACAAATGTACTCACATTTCAAATGAACAAATCAAGCATGCCAAAAGTTAGCGAATTCCCTTTGTTAGAGGTGCTGCAAGACGTTCGTAACCCGCCCTACGCACGTTTCGTCGTCAGACTTCTACTGGGGCGTGATGGGCATACCTTCTTTCCTTTACATGTAATTACTATACCACAATACGCAAGTAAAGTTTGGGGGATATCCTTGATTGCTGCACAGTGGCAGACACTGTGACCATCCATACCCCTGCAGGGGAAGGGAGAATCCGGTGAGTGCAAGCACTGTCAGAGCATGCAGACAAGGTACTAATTAAAGAAACCAGCACCTGGATAAGAAGCTTTCCTACAGATATTTGACCCTCAAAGATTGAACACTACGAAATACTCCAAAAAGAACTTGTTTTTTTCATAAACGGAACTTTTCCTATCCAACCAATACTGGTCACAGCACAAGAGTCACTATTTATGATGGATATTTTGCACAATGTTGTATGGATTTGTATGATTTAACACTGGTCACTAGAGAGTTTTTTTTTTTTTTTTTTGTCTCCATAAGGGCAGCGCAACACCTGGGATGTATATATATACACAATACACTGTAAGTGCAGCTAACTGACTGACTGTTCTGCCTAATCTATCTAACTCAAATCAAATGACACTGTCTGTCTCTCTCTCTCTCTCTCTCTCTATCTATGAACGCCCGAACACACACTACACAGGGCCGCCGTGCAGGCGGCCTTATATAGTGTGGGGCGTGTACTAAATCCCCTGAGCCATAATTGGCCAAAGCCTCCTTGGCTTTGGCCAATTACGGCTCTCTGTTCAGGCGGCGCTGTGATTGGCCAAGCATGCGGGTCATAGTGCATGCTTGGCCAATCATCAGCAAGCAATGCACTGCGATGCCACAGTGAATTATGGGCCGTGACGCGCCACACGAATTTGGCGCGAACGGCCCATATCGTTCGCAATTCAGCGAACGGGCGAACAGCCGATGTTCGAGTCGAACATGGGCTCGACTCAAACACGAAGCTCATCCCTAGTGGGTGCAATCCAAGGTAGATTCATGGGCGCCAGACACTTCTTGAGTGCAAAGAGATTTATTGTCTCTTGAACAGAACAGTGAGAGAGAGGGTTTAGGGCCAGAACCTTAGGTAGTTGCAAGGTCAATTAGCAGACTCAGAGACTTCTACCGGTAGACAGCCATGCAGGGAGAGGAATCCAACAAGACACCACATCTGCAGGTGCGCTGTCTCCTATGGCAACAGTCTTAAAACAGTTCCTAACACAAATTGTAACTAACTCCTTAACTTTTATACAATCACTCCTTGTAGACACTCAGCCCACTGAGCTCCCAGTCTCTCTCACTAGACTTGCTGATTCACTGCCACTGAATCCCGTGAGCTCTTCCAATCTTCTTACTTTAGTATCTTCCTCAAGCATCACCCCTGCTTCCCTACTGGGTCCCTGTCTTGGCACTCCAGATACTCCTCAAGCGTCACCCCACTGGCTGGGTCCCTGGCTTGGCACCTACTGAAGTTTCCCAATTCTTTACTGTACCCGGTTGGTGAGAATACTGCTTCAGTACTTACTTCAGCTACTTACTGTGGTCCCTGGTAACAAGGTGGATGGTCCCTTAGTGCCGACAGCTTCCCCTCTACCTCTGACCATGACAGGTTCTCCGGCCGGCAGAACCGTCACTTCTAGTTGGACTGCAAGCCGCAATCCCAACCCTACGCTGCTCTCTTGCTTCTGGATAGACCCTCAGACGCCTAGCAGCCAGATGTACCTGGGATAGGCCCAAACTCCGGCCTATCAGCACAACCCATGTCCACCCAGACGGCCGTCCAGGTGGCACAGACCCCCTATCACCTGACTACACTCAAGTATATACATTCTCCCAGCAGGCCAAGGGATTTAAGAAAACCCCTGCCCATTGGCTGAAATACCCCATATACTCCTAATCTGTCCTAGCTTTGCCCTTGTCTTATCTAATGCCACTGGGTACCTGGCTACCCAGTGGCAGAAGAGAGAAGTGTAGCAATTCCAGACTTAGGGTGATCGCTATTGAGCCCTAACAATTGGCCAAGGCAAATACACCTGGCAGGTAAATTTAGGAGCAACCCTTGTTGTTCTTGTAACAGTTAGGGGTCAGACCCTGTGACCAGTAGCTATAGCAGTAGAGAGGTCCCCACCGTCCAGCAGGATAAGTACATGGGCAGGCCACCCTAGCAGATGACACAGGCTCACTTGAGGCACAGGGTCTAAGCTTTAACCGGTCTTTACCAGCTCTCCTGATGGTGAAGATGGGCTTCGCTGTGTACTAATGTCAGGTTGCAGTCTCCAGTATCGCCCTATCAGGAGGAGAGCAAGTCAGGGTCCAATTACAGATGTACCAGGTAGGGATCCTCAGAGAGTTCGTTGCCATGAGGTGCCATGTTAAGCTTCCAGTGACCAGTATGAGAGAGTGAGAGCAATAACACCAAATTTACCACACCTGCTCCCCATTCATACCTGAGACCTTGTAACACTAACGAGTCACATGACACTTGGGAGGAAAAATGACTAACTGGGCTAACTGGGCCCAATTCTTTACTTAGGGGTGTACTCACTTTTGTTGCCAGCGGTTTAGACATTAATGGCTGTGTGTTGAATTATTTTGAGGGGACAGCAAATTTACACTGTTATACAAGCTGTACACTCACTACTTTACATTGTAGCAAAGTGTCATTTCGATAGAGATAGAGATAGAGGACTAGCGTCAAACGTAGAGCTTCAAGGACACCGCCGCTCGCTGGTTCTTCCTTTTAAGGGTTTTGTTTGCCCATTTTTATTAAAAGCAAGTTCAGCAAACAACATAGGTTTCCCTCGCAGGGGTTTTCAGCATTCCTTTTTCCAACAACAAAATTACATTCAGCCTAGTTGGTTCTCACTTGCAGCACTGTTGCTCTGGTCTTACACTCCAGGCCCTTGTCTGTCTTGTACAGACTGTTTCACCAACCACCTTGGTGCATATAGCTAGCAGCAGCAGCTGACTTCTGGTACTCAGACTTCCTATCTGCCGGGGTGGAGCCTAGAACCATGGTCAGGTTACTACTAAAAGCCCAGCACACACCTGACCAATCAGTATGCTGACTGTTCTCAAAATCAGGACCCAGGACTAGGGATGTTATCCCATCTGGATCTCTCAGAAATCCCCGAGCTCCAGGTCCCAAAGTGGACTTTACAAAACACTGAGGAAACTGAAAGGCCAGTTTCCACTTCATGTTACATGCTCCCTGGAGCCCCTCAAACCATCTGGTTGAGAATTCTGGGTCAAATCCTCCTGACAGGAATTATAACCCTCACTTACTCTAAAATGAAAAAAAAAAAGTAACGGTACCGTGCTGTGTTGCTGCAATATTGTTGTGGTTCTTGTACAAAACTGCATCTTCATTCATAGCTGCCAGTGCAATGTAACTAGCATTCTCTGGCGGGGATCAGCAATAGTATCTTTAATATGTCTGTCTTTACAAAATGTCCCTTTAGAAGCCACTGGTGAGTCAACCAATAGTGTCAAGTTCTAAGTTGTTCCAGCCTATAGTGGATACTTTGAAAGCCTGTACAGACATGTAGCAATGTGGACTACTAATGCAAAGGTCAGTGATCCTCCGGTATTTCTATGTACTGTATTGTTCCTCTAGTGTCCAGCGTTACTAACTGACATTATATTCGTCAGCCAAACTAAAGGGATTGTGGGATGAGTAGTTCCTCATAATGGCAATTGCTCCGCATGACTATACACCTGAACTACATATCCCAGGGATCTTTGTTACCATCAGGGAGATTGCTGGGTGGAGCTATAAAAGAAGCCAGAGACCTGCCTTAAACTCTCTTCCTCCTGGGCCTGATGTGTGACGGACCTCTCCGTGCATGGAGAGCGGGGTCTTGGCCTACCACTCAGAGTACAACATTCCAACCCGGATGAAAAGGGCCTAGATCTGCTTTCTGTTTGTCAGACATCCAACCAGCACCACCTCGGTCATCTGACAACCCATGCTTTGAGCTTCGCATTGGGAGATCGTCACAGTCGATCCGCTGAACGAGCGTCGCTCCGGGAGCTGCTGTCCAGAAGGCATTGAATCAGCCTGCTCATTGGTGTCCCCCTTTGCAAACTGTTTCTTTTTACTTCACTGGGACACTGTTTACAGACAGCTTTATCTTAGGAATACTTTACTGGATCTATCTTTGGACACCGTACATAGACATCTTTAGCTTCTTCCATTTCAAGAAATCTCATTGCTTGTTACTGCACCTTATTGGATATAATTAACCTCTTGCTTACTGGGCACTTAAACCCCCCTCCTGCCCAGACCAATTTTCAGCTTTCAGCGCTGACGCACTTTCAATGACCATTGCGTGGCCATGCAACACTGTACCCAAATTACATTTTTATCATTTTTTTCACACAAATAGAGCTTTCTTTTGGTGGTATTTAATAACATCTGGGGGTTTTATTTTTTGCTAAGCAAACAAAGATGGAAAATTAAAAAAAAAAAAAAATCATGTTTCATAGTTTGTTATAAAATGTTGCAAACAGGTAATTTTTCTCCTTCATTGATATGTGCTGATGAGGCGGAACTGGTGGGCACTGATAGGCTGCACTGATGGGCACTGATAGGCTGCACTGATGGGCACAGATAAGGCAGCACTGATAATATGGCACTTGTGGGCCCTGATGGGTGGCACTGATGGGTGGCACTGATGGGCACTGATAGGTGTTACTGATAGGTACCACTGATAGATGGCACTGATGGGCACTGATAGGTGGCACTGATAGACGGCACTGATGGGCACTGGTAGGTGACACTGATGGGCACTGGGAGGTGACACTGATGGGCACTGGTAGGTGACACTGATGGGCAGCACTGTTGATGAGGCACTGATTGGCGACTCTGATAGGTGGCACTGGGGGCACTGATAGGTGGCACTGTGGGCACTGATGGGTGGCACTGTGGGCACTGGTAGGTGGTGCTGGTGGGCACCAGTAGGTGGCACTGTTGTGCACTGGTAGGTGGCACTGTGGGCAATGATGGGTGGCACTGTGGGCACTGGTAGAAGGCACAGGTGGGCACAAATGAGCTAGCGGCAGCTCTCTTTGATCAGGACCGATCTCCCTCTGAGAGCCGCCGGTGATCGGCTTTTTTTTTTCTCCTCACGCTGAAAAAAAAATAGCCGATTACCAGCTCTGTCTACATCACATTATCAGCTGTCATTGGCTGACAGCTGATCACGTGGTAAGGGGTCGGATCTTATAGACTCGCTGATCACAGAGCGTGCCGCGCACGCCCTGCAGGGGGCGCGCAGGCCGCTCGGGCGCGGCTGGACGTCCATTGACGTACTCCCAGCAAAGTAGATCCGCGCTGTAGCCGTCATGCGGATCTGAAGAAGTTAATCCGACTGCCGGCCGACTGCCGTTGAACACCATCGGGCCTGAAATGGAGACATTGCTGTCATTACTACTTAAAGGGCTCTCATACCATTTCTATTAAGTCTGATCTCTCATTAGGATTAAAGGTTAATAGGCCGGCCTGGGTTCCCCCTTTAGAAGTTTGCGAGTATAAATACTTAACCTTTGCTTATCCTTTCAGGTTCAAGTAGTATTCTACTGTACATATGTGTATATAATATACTGTTTATCTACAAATGATCTTGCCTTATGTTTCTCTAGAGGGATTCCTCTACTGAGCTTGGACTGTTACCCAAAGCTCAGTATCCTCTGTGTAACAATATCCTTTTTGAATTGTTCTAGTAAACGTTATTACTCTAAGGTAGTGCAAAGATGTCTGAACCCAGAGTGTCAGGCGGGTTGCAATGTTCACCAGGTTCAAGGCGGTGCAGATGAGCAGGTAAATCCAAGCAGTCCCCAAGGGGGTCGTGCTGCAGACATAACAGAACAAGGCAGATAATAAATACTATGCACAAAGTTGATTATTTCCATGTCCTGCTTCATTATATAGAATTTTTTTGTAAAGTTCAAGTTATTTAAATTTCATTTATTAAAGCCGTTCTCCATAAAGCAAGAAAGGGGAGATATTCAAGTCTGATCTCTTCCAGGCTCTGTGATTGTTAATGCAAATATTTATGCGGCGCACTGATAAATAGCCCAGGTCATAACAACTTCCCCTTAAGCTAATGTTTTGGTGTGTGTATTTTTTTTTTTTCACATTAAAATGTTAATAAGACTGATATTAGGTCAAAAATAAGCCAGAAGGTAGATTAAACACACACACACACACGCACACGCGCGCGCGCACACGCACAAGCCATAATCCTTTCTAACAAGTAGATAGCACAGTGGTAATTTTTTCCCCTTCCTAATAAAATCTTGCTGCGCTGCTATAGTAACTGTCTTAACTGCGATTAATGTAGAACACATTAGAAAACCATGTTATTATTATTCTAAATTAGGTTTTGCTTGAATTAATTTTTATGCTTGGCTGCGAGGATGTAAAGAGTTTGGAATTGATAATTTGAGCAGTCTCCTGTTTTTTAAGATGAGATACAGAGCACAAGGGCACCCCGCTGAATTCCTTTATTTTTTTTTTCTTTGTGTGTGCGTGTTGTAGACGTAGCTGCAGGCATGACATATTGGTACATCATCCGCTAAACCAACATCATTCCAGCGCGACGTTAAATGAGAGTCTCAGATTAAGCACCTCAGTCTGCTTTGCTTCAGAGTGTTGTGGAGTTAAATAGGGTTTTTTTTTTGTTTTTTTTTTAAGTTCCAGAGCTGTAACTAGAAAAAACGAACGTGTATAGCTATGAACAACAGGACTGCCATAGCAAAATCATGAAAAAAAAAATCAAGCCCCCCCCCCCCCTTTTCTATAACCATATTCAAGTTGAACTACAGGCCAAACTACATATACACTATATTACCAAAAGTATTGGGACACCTGCCTTTACACACATATGAACTTTAATGGCATCCCAGTCTTAGTCCGTAGGGATCAATATTGAGTTGGCTCCGCCCTTTGCAGCTATAGCAGCTTCAACTCTTCTGGGAAGGCTGTCCACAAGGTTTAGGAGTGTGTCTATGGGAATGTTTGACCATTCTTCCAGAAGCAGATTTGTGAGGTCAGGCACTGATGTTGGATAAGAAGGCCTGGCTCGCAGTCTCCACTCTAATTCATCCCAAAGGTGTTCTGTTGGGTTGAGGTCAGTCAAGTTCCTCCATCCCAAACTGGCTCATCCGTGTCTTTATGGACCTTGCTTTGTGCACTGGTGCAAATCATTTGGTGGAGGGGGGATTATGGTGTGGGGTGGTTTTTCCGGGGGTTGGGCTTGGCCCCTTAGTTCCAGTGAAGGGAACTCTTAAGGCCAGTGCCGGGACAAGGTCATCTAGAGCCCAGAGCGGACATGCCAAACTGTGCCCCCCCCGCCCACCAAGATGTATGAGCATTATATGTCAGCAAAAATCCCCCCCCCTAATCTGCATACTTATCCCCTAAGCATAACCCCCCTCCTCCCAGTACAAATCTGCCTCCCTGCTGAAATCCCTCCTCCCATCCCTCAAATCCCCCCAGCACAAATCCTCCTGTACCCCTCTGAGTACACATCCTTTCCCCCCCTTCACTCCAAATCCCCTCTCCCAGTACAAATCCCCCCCAATACCCCCAAATTTCCCCTCCTAGCAAAAATACCCCCCCAATCATCCCTACTAGCACGACCCCCCCCCCCGCACCTACCATATCACCTCATCTAGCACAAACTCTTCAATTCCCCCCTTCTAGCACAAATCGTCTTCCTCAATACCCTCTCCAAACACAGATCCCCTTAAATAACCACCCCCTCCCCAAAATTTCTCCTCCATAACAATTCTTATCCCTATTCTTATCCCCTAT
Source organism: Lithobates clamitans (assembly GCA_037952925.1). Taxonomy (NCBI): domain Eukaryota; kingdom Metazoa; phylum Chordata; class Amphibia; order Anura; family Ranidae; genus Lithobates; species Lithobates clamitans. Next base: position 1,885,646 of record JBBGZY010000405.1, read on the forward strand.
TCTTATCCTCTGCTGCCCCCCAAATTCTCCCTCCCAACACAAATTCCCTCCCCCCAATCTCTTTGCAGTGCCCCCCCCACCTCACAACAGTGCCCAGGGCAGTTGCCCCTCCGGCCCACCCCTTGTCCCGGCCCTGCTTAAGGCGTCAGCATACCAAGACATTTTGGACAATTTCATGCTCCCAACTTTGTGGGCACAGTTTGGGGACGGCCCCTTCCTGTTCCAACATGACTGATCACCAGAGCACAAAACAAGGTCCATAAAGACATGGATGAGCGAGTTTGGGGTGGAGGAATTTTACTGGCCTGCACAGAGTCCTGACTTCAACCCGCGTTGTCCCCGCTGTAGGTCGCATCCATCTTCCCCCGTCTTCCTTCTGGGGCATGCACGCGGGAGCCGCTGGTCATGGCACACGCTCCTGAAGAAACATCACGGGCGGCCGTTCCTTCAGAGCGTATGCGCCAATGACATCATCGGCGCAATATACAGTAAATATTTCCTAAATGGCACACGTTTAGGAGATATTTACAGTACCTATGGGTAAGCTTTATTCTAGGCTTACCTATAGATGCAAAGTATACAGAACGGTATAAACCTCTTTAAAGCAAAGTATTTACTACTGACAGGGGTGTTTACAATGATAAGCTTATTATTTAAAACCTTTTTAATACCAAAATTAAAAAAGTTGTTTGCTTTAACTGCTTATAAAGTGTGAGCTGGAGTTTGGCTTCAATTTGTTAGTGTATCTAAATTTTCTAGTACAGCTAACGCTCCCCTTCCCCCAGATTTACAATGCTAATTCCCAGTGGTGCCCCCTGTGCTCCTTTATCCAAAGTGGGGGCACTTTAATACAGGAGGTGCGTTACTGGCTAGGTCACCAGGTTAAAACAGAAAGAAAAAGCCTAAATAAAGAAAAGTAATGCAGCCAAGACACATCTAATGATTGGTAAGCTGAAATAGATAAAATTTTTGGTTATGGATTTAATACCTACTTCCTTCCCCAGCCTGCCTTATGCAAAAGGCACAGAGCCAATCGGAATGGCTCTGTGCCTTGTGATTGTTGTGATGGCCAATCACAGTGATCACAAATGTAGACACAGCTGGTGTTTACCTTTGGGAGCATGCCACTTCCTCTTCTGCCGCCGACCCTCTACCTTCTTCCTCTGCCAGCTCTTCTTTGCTTATACACGTGATGTGACGCGTATCGTCACATCACTTGACTTCATCAGGGGATGAAGTCAAGTGATGTGACGATAAGCGTTAGGATTGGAGCACTGGGTACACACACAGACTGACGGCAGGAGACGCTCGTGGATGTTTTATCCCATACAGCTTCTTATATGTGAGTTTGTTTTCTAAAGTTTTTTTTTTACAATTTCTAGTTATGGGTTTATATGTGAGTTTGTTTTCTAAAGTTTTTTTTTACAATTTTTGGTTATGGGTTTAATACCCACTTCCTTCCCAGCCTGTCTTATGCAAAAGGCACAGAGCCAATCGGAATGGCTCTGTGCCTTGTGATTGTTGTAATGGCCAATCACAGTGATCACAAATGTAGACACAGCTGGTGTTTACATTTGGGAGCATGCCACTTCATCTTCTGCCGCCGACCCTCTACCTTCTTACTCTGCCAGCTCTTCTTTGCTTATACACGTGATGTGACGCGTATTGTCACATTACATGACTTCATCAGGGAATGAAGTCACGTGATGTGACGATACGCGTCAGGATTGGAGCACTGGGTACACACACAGCCTGAAGGGAGGAGACGAGCTCAACACTTGTGGATGTTTAGCTCATACAGCTTCTTATATGTGAGTTTGTTTTCTAAAGTTTTTTATCAATAAATTGGCTTTTACATACGGGATTACGCTATGCGCATTATCTCTTCATGTTTATACTAATATCAACTGAGCCCATCTGAAAAACACTGGGAGCAGGTGCTGACCGAAGATTCCCCACTGAGGGCATACAAACTCGGCGTTCAGTTGGGTTGACGCTTATGCTCCTTCTATAAAAGTGAGTGTATAACTGTTTGATCCGCCCCTGTCTGTTTGTCGCGGAATCACGCTATATACATTTTTTATGTGTACAGTATATGCTGTACACCTTACAGCAGTAAGGTGGGCTGCTTGCAGACACAGAGGTGTCATCACTGAAGATTGCATTTGGTACACGTGTGCTTCCTGGTGGTGGGATTGATCCTTTTTTTGCCTGATACAGACTTTTTTTCAACTTTCCCTTATTATCACATGGACCTTTTGACACTTTTTTTTATCATTTTTTTCTTTTGGATTCATTTTTATGTGTTTTTATATGAGTCATCACTTGACTGGCATTTATATATACTTTATATGTTTTACACGTATCCACTAGGGATGAGCCGAACACCCCCCTGTTCGGTTCGCACCAGAACATGCGAACAGGAAAAAAATTTGTTCGAACACGCGAACACCGTTAAAGTCTATGGGACACGAACATGAATAATCAAAAGTGCTAATTTTAAAGGCTAATATGCAAGTTATTGTCAATAAAAGTGTTTGGGGACCTGGGTCCTGCCCCAGGGGACATGAATCAATGCAAAAAAAAGTTTTAAAAACGGCCGTTTTTTCAGGAGCAGTGATTTTAATAATGCTTAAAGTCAAACAATAAAAGTGTAATATCCCTTTAAATTTCATACCTGGGGGGTGTCTATAGTATGCCTGTAAAGGGGCGCATGTTTCCCGTGTTTAGAACAGTCTGACAGCAAAATGACATTTTGAAGGAAAAAACACATTTAAAACTACCGCGGCTATTGCATTGCCGACAATACACATAGAAGTTCATTGATAAAAACGGCATGGGAATTCCCCACAGGGCAACCCCGAACCAAAATTAAAAAAAAAAAATGATGTGGGAGTCCCCCTAAATTCCATACAAGGCCCTTCAGGTCTGGTATGGATATTAAGGGGAACCCCAGCCAAAATTAAAAAAAAAAATTGACGTGGGGTTCCCCCTAAATTCCATACCAGACCCTTCAGGTCTGGTATGGATTTTAAGGGGAACCCCGCGCCAAAAAAAAAAAAAAAACGGCGTGGGGTCCCCCTAAAAATCCATACCAGACCCTTATCCGAGCACGCAACCTGGCAGGCCGCAGGAAAAGAGGGGGGGGCGAGAGTGCGCCCCCCCCCCCTCCTGAACCGTACCAGGCCACATGCCCTCAACATTGGGAGGGTGCTTTGGGGTAGCCCCCCAAAACACCTTGTCCCCATGTTGATGAGGACAAGGGCCTCATCCTCACAACCATGGCCGGTGGTTGTGGGGGTCTGCGGGCGGGGGGCTTATCGGAATCTGGAAGCCCCCTTTAACAAGGGGACCCCCAGATCCCGCCCCCCCCCCTGTGTGAAATGGTAAGGGGGTACTTACCCCTACCATTTCACTAAAAAACTGTCAAAAATGTTAAAAATGACAAGAGACAGTTTTTGACAATTCCTTTATTTAAATGCTTCTTCTTTCTTCCTTCATCTTCTTCTTCTTCTGGTTCTTCTGGCTCTTCTGGTTCTTCCTCCGGCGTTCTCGTCCAGCATCTTCTCCGCGGCATCTTCTATCTTCTTCTCCTCGGGCCGCTCCGCACCCATGGCATGAGGGGAGGCTCCCGCTCTTCTCTTCATCTTCTTCTCTTCTTCATCTTCTTCTTCATCTTCTTCTTCTTCATCTTCTTCTTCTTCTTCTCTTCTTCATGTCTTCTCCGGGCCGCTCCGCAGCCATGCTGTGGCATGGAGGGAGGCTCCCGCTGTGTGACGGCGTCTCTTCGTCTGACGGTTCTTAAATAACGGGGGGCGGGGCCATCCGGTGACCCCGCCCCCCTCTGACGCACGGTGACTTGACGGGACTTCCCTGTGGCATTCCCCGTGACGTCACAGGGAAGTCCCGTCAAGTCACCGTGCGTCAGAGGGGGGCGGGGTCACCGGATGGCCCCGCCCCCCGTTATTTAAGAACCGTCAGACGAAGAGACGCCGTCACACAGCGGGAGCCTCCCTCCATGCCACAGCATGGCTGCGGAGCGGCCCGGAGAAGACATGAAGAAGAGAAGAAGAAGAAGAAGATGAAGAAGAAGAAGATGAAGAAGAAGATGAAGAAGAGAAGAAGATGAAGAGAAGAGCGGGAGCCTCCCCTCATGCCATGGGTGTGGAGCGGCCCGAGGAGAAGAAGATAGAAGACGCCGCGGAGAAGATGCTGGACGAGAACGCCGGAGGAAGAACCAGAAGAGCCAGAAGAACCAGAAGAAGAAGAAGATGAAGGAAGAAAGAAGAAGCATTTAAATAAAGGAATTGTCAAAAACTGTCTCTTGTCATTTTTAACATTTTTGACAGTTTTTTAGTGAAATGGTAGGGGTAAGTACCCCCTTACCATTTCACACAGGGGGGGGGCCGGGATCTGGGGGTCCCCTTGTTAAAGGGGGCTTCCAGATTCCGATAAGCCCCCCGCCCGCAGACCCCCACAACCACCGGCCACGGTTGTGAGGATGAGGCCCTTGTCCTCATCAACATGGGGACAAGGTGTTTTGGGGGGCTACCCCAAAGCACCCTCCCAATGTTGAGGGCATGTGGCCTGGTACGGTTCAGGAGGGGGGGGGGGGCCGCACTCTCGTCCCCCCCTCTTTTCCTGCGGCCTGCCAGGTTGCGTGCTTGGATAAGGGTCTGGTATGGATTTTTAGGGGGACCCCACGCCGTTTTTTTTTTTTTTTTTTTGGCGCGGGGTTCCCCTTAAAATCCATACCAGACCTGAAGGGTCTGGTATGGAATTTGGGGGGAACCCCACGTCAATTTTTTTTTAAATTTTGGCTGGGGTTCCCCTTAATATCCATACCAGACCTGAAGGGCCTTGTATGGAATTTAGGGGGACCCCCACATCATTTTTTTTTTTTTTTTTTTGGTTCGGGGTTCCCCTGTGGGGAATTCCCATGCCGTTTTTATCAATGAACTTCTATGTGTATTGTCGGCAATGCAATAGCCGCGGGTAGTTTTAAATGTGTTTTTTCCTTCCAAATGTCATTTTGCTGTCAGACTGTTCTAAACACAGGAAACATGCGCCCCTTTACAGGCATACTATAGACACCCCCCAGGTACGAAATTTAAAGGGATATTACACTTTTATTGTTTGACTTTAAGCATTAATAAAATCACTGCTCCTGAAAAAACGTCCGTTTTTAAAACTTTTTTTTGCATTGATCCATGTCCCCTGGGGCAGGACCCGGGTCCCCAAACACTTTTTATGACAATAACTTGCATATAAGCCTTTAAAATTAGCACTTTTGATTTCTCCCATAGACTTTTAAAGGGTGTTCCGCGGCATTCGAATTTGCCGCGAACACCCCAAATTGTTCGCTGTTCGGCGAACTTGCGAACAGCCAATGTTCGAGTAGAACATGAGTTCGACTCGAACTCGAAGCTCATCCCTAGTATCCACTATTGATTTTATTCTCTCTGATTGTATGATTATACTGCACTAGTCATTACTTGATGTCCTTGGATCTGATGTGCATTTATTCATTTGCCATTATCACTTTAGTTTCCACTAGCATTTCTTTTGCAACACTCCCCTCACCTCTATTCCTATTCTCACAGCGCAAACACCAGCACTATTCTATTACCTAATCCATGCGCCCGGCCCCTAATCTACATGCAGGGCGCTGGACGCATGGATTTCAGTGGGTTTTTTTTTTTTTTAAGCACATGATTAGAGCCTGAGTTTCTAATTGGCTTAAAAAAAGAGTGGTCTTGGGGCGCAGAGCACTGTGCCCTGAGCCCACCCAGTTGTGTGACATTAGTGAATAAATATTCGCTAATGTCTTCCTGCTTCTCCTCCCGGCCAATCAGGAAGTGGGTCCTCAGACTTGATTGGCCCGGGAGTCCCAAGCCAATCGGGTCTCAGGACTAACTTCCTGTTTGCCCGTGAGAAGAGGCAAAGGCCCCTCGGCGAGCAGGAGCAGCATCGGCCTCCTAAATCGCCGCCTTCCTGGCTCCATGGATAGCGAGGCGAAGTGTGAGTACCGCGGTCGGCCTGTTCACGGGGGGGGGGGGTGTTTGTATGTGCGAGTGAGGGGGGCAGGTTTGTTTACCCCCCCCCAAATATTGAGTACCAGCTGCCACTTGGTGTGTGTCTACACACACCTGACTTGGATGTACAAAAGATAAAAATATGGGTAACAGATTGCCACCTGAAGGTAATCCAGCTGTTCAACCTAACAGTAGCTCTTTATTGGGTACTATTGCGTTGAGACTTAAAGTGGAGTTCCACCCACTATTACAACTCTTCAGCATCCTTCACTAAACTGCGCACTGTAAACGAATTGGATAGTTTTACATTTTTTTTCTCAGCACTTACTGTATATCTGCTGTATTCATTTTTCACTTCCTCCTCCCTGGCCGTGGCCGATCGCATCATTTCCTGTTTGCAATGCCTTCCTCTGACACTGCTGTTGCTATGGAAACCTGACCTGAAACCTATTACACTGCTTGTGCTGCACTGAGCATGTGTGAGATCTGCAAGGATGAGATCCAGGAAGAAATACAGTCTGGCTTCAGATGCCCACACTTAAGATGGCAGTGGCCTGCTGTAAGTTTATAAAATAACAAACTACTGCAATAAACTAACAAAACAGACCTTAGTTTACAGACTAACTTTACTAGAATACATTAAGCTTGTGTATTATAGGGGTATTTTTATTTAAAAAGTATCATTTCGGCCGGAACACTTTAACAAAATTTTTTAATGAATTTCAGAAGCTACAATATTTACACATGTAATAAACAAATGTTTTTGTTTGAAATCAAGCACTATAAGCCACTAGACTGTCCTTTTTTTTTTATATATATATTTTATTTAAACCAGGAAAAGGTAGATCCAAAGCATTACATTAATAGTATATAGACATCAACATATCCAATTGCACGGCATCAAACATGTCAAAACAGTCATTGCTGGAGATACATGCTTGAGGTGATTGTAGCCGTATTAGTGCACTTGCAACAGAGACAATTGAGTACTGTCCGTGATACAGTGGCGGTGCATCCATAAGGGCGCACGGGCGCCGCCCCCTCTCTCCAGCCACCCCTCTATCACCAAAAGATAGATTCATGCATTGCATGAATCTATCTATGGCTGCCGCTGCCACCCCCTATTCAGGTGCCTGGCCTCTTTTTGGGCGCCTGAATTACAGCGGCAGGGTTTTTTTTTTTAAGCATCTGATTACAGCCATAAGCTCTAATAGGCGTCAAAAAAAGGTGACCTGCGAGCGCCATGCTGGGCGCTCACAGGTCACTCAGCTGTGTTAGAAAAGCGAATGAATATTCGCTTTCCTAACAATAAACTGCCTCTCCGCCAATCAGGTGCTCGGATTTGTTACCCGTCACCTGATTGGCTGAAACGACAGGCGCTGTGATTGCACGCCTATCAGGCATCCAATCATAGCAGAGGATGGGAAGAAAGGATGGGAGAAGACATTGAGGAGCTGTCCCACCACCCCTGAGGAAGGGAAAGTACAGACAGCGGGCGGGGGGCACACTGGCAGCATTTGATATGGCACAGTGGCTGCGTTTGATGGGGCACAGTGTGAGCATTTGATTGGGCACAGTGAGGCTGCATTTGATGGGGCACAGTGGCTGCTTTGACCGGGCACAGTAAGGCTGCATTTGATGGGCACAGTGGCTGCATTTGATGGGGCACAGTGGCTGCATTTGATGGGCACAGTAAGGCTGCATTTGATGGGCACAGTGGCTGCATTTGACGGGGCACAGTGAGGCTGCATTTGATGGGGCACAGTGAGGCTGCATTTGATGGGGCACAGTGAGACTGCATTTGATGGGAACAGTGGCTGATATTATGTCACAGTGGCTGCATAGCATATGATGGGCACAGTGGCTGCATTCAATGCTGCACAGTGGCTGCATTCAATGCTGCACAGTGGCTGCATTTGATGGGCACAGTGGCTGCATATGATGGGCATAGTGGCTGCATTTGATGGGGCACAGTGAGGCTGCATTTGATGGGGCACAGTGAGGCTGCATTTGATGGGGCACAGTGAGGCTGCATTTGATGGGAACAGTGGCTGCATTTGATGGGCACAGTGGCTGCATATTATGTCCCAGTGGCTGCATATGATCGGCACAGTGGCTGCATTTGATTCTGCACAGTGGCTGCATTTGATGGAGCACAGTGGCTGCATAAGATGGGCACAGTTGCTGTATTTGATGGGGCACAGTGGCAGCATTTGATGGCACAGTGGCAGCATTTGATGGCACAGTGGGAGCGTTTGATATGGCACAGTGGCTGCATTTGATGGGCACAGTGGCTGCATTTGATGGGCACAGTGGCTGCGTTTGTTGGCACCGTGGCTGCGTCTGATGGCACAGTGGCAGCAATTAATGGGCACAGTGGCTGCGTTTGATGGCACAGCGGCTGTATTTGATGGTACAGTGGCGGCAATTGATGGGCGCAGTGGCTGCGTTTGATGGCACAGTGAGGCTGCAATTGATGTTTTTTTTTTACAGAATTTTTCAGTTTGTTTGCGACCCCCGAAAAATTTAGAGCAGCAGCCGCCACTGCTGTGATAATTTATTTCTTTCAAAATGTTTTTATTTTTCACAAAAAGCATAGAAAATAAACTCTTTTACATCGAAGGGTAAAACATTGTGTGAACAGTAAGGATGTGTAAGGATACAAGTCATGTCATGATACAAGGATGTGTAAGGATACAACAGTAAGGATACAAGTCATGAAATACCGATGAACATAAGAGAGATGGGACTTGACGAATACATCAAAAACTGAACAATATTAACAACCAGTCTCAGAAGTACTAAAACAACCGTGATACTTTTTTTATTTCACTAACATACAATTTTTCAGGACAAGCTATTGGGGTATGTCCCCTTCTTCAAAGTCCCAGCAGAACTAAATAAAAAAAGTATCACGGACAGTACTCAATTGTCTCTGTAGATACATAAACTTAAAGGAATCATCAACAGAGAATATTTCAAGTATGGATATATCCTTTCTGCACATATCCTAAGAGATAAACCACTCAAAGAGAGGTATAGAGATGCCCACTCCTTTTTCTATTTTATAGAAGAGTAAAAACAAAAAAAAGGGGAAGGGTAGAGGGGGGGAGGGGGAGTTTGGGGTGATATAAAGATCCATTACAATAAAGGTATTCGGAGAATAGCACCTGTCAGGCAAATTATGGACCCAAAAGAGCTTTCCCCTCCTCAGAGAGGACAGACATATTCCATAGTCTCCAGGTCTTTCATCTTATTGATTTCCTCTAATTTATGAAGCCAACAACTGATAGTGGGTGGTTGTGGGTTTTTCCAATTGAGGGGTGTGATGGGAGTCACTGTTGGGCGCAGGGTGACCAAGAAAAGAATGATCCCTGAGAATATGATTGGATTACTTAAAATGGGACAGTAATATTTATCCACAATATCTCCCAGGATATATGTAAAGACTATTCTTGGTTTGTTTGATTCTGAACTCAACATGTTAGTTGAGAGAGCTGATCACATTGGCCTCTAGAACTGGGTAGGAGCCGGACACTCTACTCATACTATAGTTTATTGCCTACTAGGCTGAGGACGGGGGAGATCACAAGAATTATTTGTATGGGTTTCTTGTTCGGCTGATTGTAGTGTTCGGTAGCTGCCTTTGTGTTCGGAAATGGAATGTCCCAAATGGCTTTAACCCCTTTCATACTTGGGGTGTCGTTACAAGGGGAATACAGGATTTGGCAGCGTTCAATGGGTGACGTACAATAGATTTTTTAATACATTTGCCAAAACGTGCAGTAAGAAAAAAGCTGGATCGTCAGGAGTCTCATAATCAGGGGATTGTTGAATAATCTTCCGAACCTTTGTCCAGTAATATTTATGCTTGAGGCAGGACCACTAGACTGTTCTTTACTAATTACCATAAGTACAACACCATCACAATTCCACTGAATAATGATAAAATTGATTAAGCCCTCCCAATTTCTGCTATGCTCAGTGTCTGAAAAACTTCCTGTCAAGCCTGACGTTTGTTACATGGGGAGCAGGGAGCATACCTAAAAAAAACATTGCTACTTTGTCCAATCAGGACAAGGTCTCTGGAGAGTCTAGCCTGTAACAAGGAATACTCATTGATCCACACTCCTTACCTGTGGCAGGAGTCCACCCTGGCTAAGCTTCAGTGTTCTATTTGACAGTTTTCAGGCCCAGCCAATAAGCAATATATCTGTAAGAGTCTGGGGCGTACTACGCATGCACCAATGGCGCGTTGCCGCAAGAGGAAAGCCGCTCCAACTGAGCATGCGCCAAAGATGCCTCAGTGCGCTAACCTGCACCTACGCAGAAGACTTGATGGAAAAAGGCAGGAAAATACCCAGGACGCGCACAGGAAGTGACGTCAACCTGATGGAAAAAGGCAGAAAAATGCCCAGGAGGCGCACAGGAAATGACCTCAAACTTCCCTATATAAGCCCAGCCCAGACCCTGCCAAATGGCTGGATTACCTTCAGTCCCCCCTTGTTCCTGTGCTAGTGTGTGATCTGTCTGAACTTGTTGTGACCTGGAAACCCATTTGACTACTCTTGATTGCTGCTTGCCTTAGCCCCTTTTGTATTCAGCTGCCAGATTGGAACCGACCCCGGCTTGGATCTCGACCATTCTTCTTCTGATTAACCCTTTTATACTTCGTTGCCCAACTGGACTTGACCTCAGCTCGGATCTCGGACTAAGGCTTGCACAGTGCTCCGCACCCCTGGCACCTGTGCCACTCAGTGTCCACCAAGCCTCTGTCTCCATCTCCAGAGGCTTCAAGGACCCGAGGTGCAACGGAGGCCTCCCCACTACTTCGGTCTCACATCAGGTACGTGGCTCTCGTGACAATATCACACAGAACTGTCAGGTAGTGTGTGAGTCAGCTCTCACTGCCAGCTATAAGGTGGATCATAAGGGATCAATAACAGGGAGGGGGGAAAACAACAAGATATACCCAAAATGAATTAATAAGACGGGGCGGGCCGAAATGCGTTTCCGAAGTGCCACCTCCTTCTTCGTCTTTTTTTTTGCCTGAAGAAGTAGGCGGCACCTCGGAAACACATTTCGGCCCGCCCTGTTCTGATTTAGTCTCTTGCTAGCTCTGTGAGAGCAGGTGTGAGAGCTGAAGACGCTGCTGGTTATACACCTCCATATGGCCGATCTGAGCTTATCCCCACAGTGGTCTTCTCATCCCTTGTGACGGCTGTGTCAGAGACTATACTCACCGAGGCCGAGATGCCGAGAGCGGCTCGCCCTTACGACCACGCGCACCCGACCCCTGGAGGTGATACAGGGAGTTGGGGGCACGCGGAGGCACGGGCTTCCGGAAGGGACTGGATTCCTGAAGGAAGTCCGTGTAGCCGTGGACACAGAAGAAGCTGCAAACAAATGGTTAGCTGAAACTGGGGTATCAGGCAAGAGCAAGTCCGTGTAACAGGCTGAGATCAGGGGTATCAGGCAGACAAGGGGTAATCCGTAAAACAAGCAGAGGTCAGAGGTATCCGGCAGGCAGAGAGAGAGTAGTCCGTTTACTTAGCAGAGGTCAGGGGTATCCAGCAGGCAGAGAGAGTAGTCCGTTTACTTAGCAGAGGTCAGGGGTATCCAGCAGGCAGAGAGAGTAGTCCGTTTACTTAGCAGAGGTCAGGGGTATCCAGCAGGCAGAGAGAGTATCCGTTTAACTAGCAGAGTAGCACAGGGAACACACTAGGGAAACTAGGTACAGAGGACAGGGCACAGCTGACGACTAACCAGCAACCCGACTGGGCGCTGGAGCCGTCAGAAGTAGCCCACCGGCGAGCGCGTCAGCGTGACGCGCCGCCGGGCACCCGCACGGCCACGGCGCGCACACGGGGACCGCCGTGCACCCGCGCACGCCGCACCACTGGGCCGCGAACGAGTGTACGGCGCAGCGTGAGTCCTCCGCGCATGCGCCGTGGAGCCCGGCGGACGGAGGCGGCTTGTGCCTCCTGACAGTGCCCCCCTCCTAAGGGCGGACACTGAACGCCCAGACTGGACATCACTTCCGGGTGGTCTCGGTGGAAAGCTTGAATTAAGCGTGGTGCATGTAGGTTCCAGTCATCTTGAGATCCCGAGCAGAAGCACCGCAGATATTGCTCTAGGGTCTGGTTCGTCCTCTCCGTTTGGCCGTTACTCTGAGGATGGTAGGCTGATGAGAGGCAGACTTTGATATTTAAGGCTTTGCAGAGCTCCCTCCAAAATTTGGACGTAAATTGTACACCCCTGTCCGATACGATGTTCTTTGGTACGCCATGGAGCCTGATGATTTCCTTGAGAAAAATATTGGCAGTCTCTAAGGCCGAGGGGGTGCCCTTCATGGGCAAAAAATGGGCCATCTTGGAGAGACGGTCAACCACGACAAAAATAGTGGTAAAGCCCCCCGAGGCTGGCAGGTCTACTATGAAATCCATGGAGACATCAGACCATGGTCGTTCAGGGATTGGTAGAGGTCTTAGTAAACCCCAGGACTTGGTGTTTCGCCCCTTGTTCCGCTGACACGGAGGGCAGGATGCCACATACTTCTTGCAATCCTGTCTCCACCCAGGCCACCAAAAGGAACGGGAAACCAGCTCAGACGTTTTTCTTACTCCAAAATGCCCTGCGAGTCTATAGTCGTGGCACATCTGAAGGGTTAGTGACCGTGTCTCCCGAGGTACAAAAATTTTTCCACGGATCCAGAAGAAATTACCATTTCTCTTCAGGGACTGCACCTCTGGTTCCGTGCAAGAGTTGGATGATGATTTGATGGATGACATCAAATCCACTTGTGCCACCCCAAGGAAGTTTTGGGAAGAAAGGATAGTACCAGGTTCTGACGTCTGGGACTCTGCCGAGAACATCCGTGAGAGTGCGTCTGCCTTTCCATTCTTTGAGCCAGGTCTATAGGATATGTGGAAGTTGAAGCGGGAGAAAAAGAGAGCCCAGCGGGCTTGTCTAGGTCTTAATCGCTTTGCTGTCCGTAAGTACTCAAGGTTCTTATGATCTGTAAATATCATTACCGGATGTAATGCACCTTCGAGCAGATACCTCCATTCTTCAAGAGCAAATTTTATGGCCAGCAACTCCCTGTCACCTACGTCATAGTTTAACTCGGGCGGGCTGAGCTTCCGAGAAGCGAATGCAACGGGGTGAAGGATAGCCTTGGGCCCTTGTCTTTGAGAGAGAATTGCTCCTGTGGCAATTTCCGAAGCGTCCACCTCCAAAACATATGGTTGGGAAGGATCGGGGTGGCAAAGAATTGGAGCCGAACTGAACAGATCCTTTAATTTCAAAAAAGCCTCTTGTGCGGCCTCACTCCACTGGAAAAAGTTGTGCTGACGGGTTAGCTGGGTGATGGGTGCTACAATGGTCGAGAATCCGACAATGAATCTCCGATAAAAGTTAGCAAAACCTATGAAACGTTGAACCCCCTTTTTATCAGATGGAGCTGGCCAATCTTGGATGGCCTGTATCTTTTGGGGATCCATTGCGATCCCGCCAGCCGATATGATGAACCCCAGGAATTGTACCACTGATCTCTCGAATTCGCACTTTTCCATCTTCAGATAAAGCTTGTGCTGTCTTAATATAGTAAGGACCTTTTTGACATGCCCCCTGTGTAACTCAATCGTGGGAGAGAAAATGAGTATGTCATCCAGGTAAACGACAAGGAAATCATCCAGGTATTCTCGGAATATGTCGTTTACTAGGTGCTGGAACGTGGCTGGAGCATTGCATAGCCCGAATGGCATCACCAGATACTCGAAGTGTCCAAACCTGGATCTGAACGCTGTCTTCCATTCATCCCCGGCTCTGATTCTAACAAGGTTATAGGCACCCCGCAGGTCTAATTTGGAAAAGACCCTAGCAGATCGGAATCGTTGGAATAGCTCCGGGATGAGTGGTAATGGGTATCTATTCTTAATGGTGATATTGTTGAGCTGCCGGTAGTCCACACAAGGTCTAAGGGACCCATCTTTCTTCCCGACGAAGAATATTCCTGCTCCAGCAGGTGAGGATGAAGGACGGATAAACCCCTTTTCCAGATTCTCATCGATGTACTGTCTGAGCGCCTCCAGTTCAGTCTCGGAGAGAGGGAATATACGACCGAACGGAATCACGGATCCCGGCAACAGGTCGATCGGACAGTCATAAGGCCGATGAGGTGGTAGGCGGTCAGCCATTTGTTTATTAAAGACCTCCTGGAACTCCAGATATTCAGAGGGGATCTGTTGAAGGTTGTCTGACGAGGTAGTAACCGTAGCACAAACCTTCGGAGTTAGAGGGAGGCAATGCTCCAAGCAGTATGGAGAGGAGAAGGACACCATCTTGGAGCTCCATTGGATCTGCGGATCATGAGCTTGTAACCAGGGCAGGCCAAGGATGACTGGGAAGATGGGAGAGTGGATGAGGTCGAGCCGTAGGAGTTCCTGATGCCCGGAATCGGTGGTTACTAAGATAGGCTGGGTCTCCTGGGTGATGGGACCTGAACTAGGAAGAGAGCCATCGGCTAGATGCACTTGTAAGCCTTGGGCCTTTGTTTGCAAGGGGATACGGAGGCTGCGGGCCAAGGCTGCATCCATGAAGCAGCTACAGGCCCCCGAATCAATGATGGCGGGTAGGCGAGACTCCCCTTCCGGCAGCTGCAAGGAAACAGACAACATCACATAAGATTTTGGAGCATCGTTATCCAGATGATTCATTAATCTAGGCTGAAGGAACTTACTGGGCCTTATTGGACAATTGCGCAGGAAGTGTCCCGCTCCCCCGCAGTACAGACACAAATTGGACTGCCGTCTGCGTTGCCTCTCTTCCGAAGTTAGCGGGGCCCGGACCAGGCCTAGCTGCATGGGCTCAGCTTCAGGAGGTGTTGTGGAAGACGGTGATGGCGTGGATGGGGCTCTAAACGGCGTCCACGTAGGGCGTGGACCCTGAAACCGCTCCGAGCGACGTTCTCGCAACCGCCTGTCCAGTTTCGTGGCTGCCTGAATGAGCTCTTCCAAGGTCTCTGGGGTCTCCATCCTGGCTAGCTCATCCTTAAGGAGTTCAGACAAGCCTTGACGGTACTGGTAGCGGAGAGCCGGCTCGTTCCAATTCGTGTCGGCCGCCCACTTGCGGAACTCCACCGTATAATCTTCGATGGGTCTCCTTCCTTGGGACAAGTGGTGGAGAGTGGCTTCAGCGGTAGCCTTCCGTTGCGGATCATCGTAGAGTTGGGACATACCCTCGAAGAAGGTATCTATGGAATTTAACATAGGACTTCCCTGTTCCATTAAGCCATGGGCCCAGGCCTGAGGTTCCTCTGACAGTAGCGAGATAGCGAAACCCACTTTAACGATCTCTGATGCAAATGTCCGGGGCTGAAGGGCAAAGTAAAGCGAACAGGCGTTTTTAAAAGACCTGAATCTTTTACGGTCCCCGGAGAACCGTTAGGGCGTAGGGACCCTGGGTTCAGGAAGTGCCATGACAACGGTAGGGCTGGCGGCGGCCTGGGGGAGCGGCCCTTCATTGCTGGGTGCCGGAACTGCAGTGGCGGAGGGAAGTACTCCAGCAATCTGTTGGAGGCGGCTGTCAACTTGAGCATACCCCTCCTGTAACTTCTGGACTGAGTCGGCCAGGGTGGAGACCTGTTGGCACAGGATCTCCAAAGGAGAGCGCGCTCTGTCGGCCTCGGACATCTGGCTGGTTAGTACTGTCAGAGACTATACTCACCGAGGCCGAGATGCCGAGAGCGGCTCGCCCTTACGACCACGCGCACCCGACCCCTGGAGGTGATACAGGGAGTTGGGGGCACGCGGAGGCACGGGCTTCCGGAAGGGACTGGATTCCTGAAGGAAGTCCGTGTAGCCGTGGACACAGAAGAAGCTGCAAACAAATGGTTAGCTGAAACTGGGGTATCAGGCAAGAGCAAGTCCGTGTAACAGGCTGAGATCAGGGGTATCAGGCAGACAAGGGGTAATCCGTAAAACAAGCAGAGGTCAGAGGTATCCGGCAGGCAGAGAGAGAGTAGTCCGTTTACTTAGCAGAGGTCAGGGGTATCCAGCAGGCAGAGAGAGTAGTCCGTTTACTTAGCAGAGGTCAGGGGTATCCAGCAGGCAGAGAGAGTAGTCCGTTTACTTAGCAGAGGTCAGGGGTATCCAGCAGGCAGAGAGAGTAGTCCGTTTATTTAGCAGAGGTCAGGGGTATCCAGCAGGCAGAGAGAGTAGTCCGTTTACTTAGCAGAGGTCAGGGGTATCCAGCAGGCAGAGAGAGTATCCGTTTAACTAGCAGAGTAGCACAGGGAACACACTAGGGAAACTAGGTACAGAGGACAGGGCACAGCTGACGACTAACCAGCAACCCGACTGGGCGCTGGAGCCGTCAGAAGTAGCCCACCGGCGAGCGCGTCAGCGTGACGCGCCGCCGGGCACCCGCACGGCCACGGCGCGCACACGGGGACCGCCGTGCACCCGCGCGCGCCGCACCACTGGGCCGCGAACGAGTGTACGGCGCAGCGTGAGTCCTCCGCGCATGCGCCGTGGAGCCCGGCGGACGGAGGCGGCTTGTGCCTCCTGACAGGCTGACTGCTTGATTGGTGATCCACATCCACCCTGTGTGCAGCTTGCAAGATACTTTTATGTAAGTGTATCTGAATAAAGTGTTACTTGTTTTTACTATCACACTGACCCAGGCGCCCTCTTTCTGCTGTTTTTGTAGGCCTAGTCATTGGTCACTGTTAAATGGGGGAGGCAACATATTACACAGCACTCAGAAGCTCCACTCAATTACAGAAATAGAGCGAGGTCTCCAATACAGTGGAAAGAAGGTGGGGGGGGGCAAATTGGTGAGTATACCTTTCTGGGGTAGGGTGGGTGGTATATCAGGACTCATTGCCCTGACAGTAACCTACACAAAACCTCTAGGAAGTTGTTATTTGCACAAGAATTTCAGGAGGATCTGACAGGGCTTTGAAGATGCTAACTGTAACGATAAGGCTACCTTATGATGCTTCATCTACAATATAGCTATCACTTTGTATTATATTTTTCTCCACTCCTTGAAGACAATAATGAACTTTAAAATAGAATATTTCAATGTCCAAAGTGTCCAGCCCTGCCTGACTTCTTCCTTCTATTGTAAGATGTCAACTTCTGTCTGAATATAGCATCTTTTACATGCTGACTCCTTTCATGTCTGGCCTTTATAGTATGCAGCCTGTCAGTATAAAGAGTGTCTTTTAATATGTAAGTTGAGAGAATTTGAGAGAACAGGAGCAAACACTGATAATATTCTCACCTTTGAATACATTTCATGAATAAACGTAGTGCAAACAAGTAATATTTTACTAATATGATTGTTTAGACTACTTTTTTTTACCTTTTTTCACTCTTTAAGGAGTTTCTTCTGGTATTTTCTCTTATGTCTTTAACCACCTCAATACTAAACACTTTCACCCCCTTCCTGCCCAAGCCATTTTTAAGTTTCCCGTGCTGGAACACTTTGAATGCCAATTACTCAGTCATGCAACTCTGTACCCAAATTAAATTTTTATCTTTTTTTTTTTGAGACAGATGGAGCTTTCTTTCGGTGGCATTTAATTACCACTTTTTTTCTGCTATATATCATTAAAGAGGAAGTAAACCCTGGTGGGTTTTACTTCCTCTTTATTTCCCTACAAAGGTAAAGCATAATGGGCTACTATGCATCGCATAGTAGCCCATTATGTGTCACTTACATGAAACTGAAGCCTGCGATGTCACCGTTGCCCCCACTAGCAGGGAGTGTCCATCTTCGCTCCTCTTCCTTCCAAGGCCGCGAACTCCGGCTCAGTGACTGGCCGGAATCGCGTGTGTGCGGGAGCCACCAGTCACGGCATGACACGATGTGCCCATTCTAAAGTGCACATACACCGTAGTCATCGGCGCTTGGCTTTTTTGTAAATATCTCCTAAACTGTGGAGGTTTAGGAGATATTTCCAGCACCTACAGGTAAGCCTTAATATAGGCTTACCTGTAGGTAAAAGTGGTGGTACAGCCACTTTAAGAAATTACAATTTTGAATAAAACTTAGTTTTCTTTTCTGTTATAAAATTTTGCAAACAAAAACTACCTTTCTTCATAAATTTAGGTCAAAATGTACAGGGGTTGGACAAAAATATGGAAACCCCAGGTAAAAGAACAAAATTTTTAGCTAATATCGTGTTGGATCATCTTTGGCATCCTGTACGGCCTGAATTCTCCTGGAAATTGATAACTATAAGTCTTGGATGGTGGATAATGGAATCTGATACCACTCTTTATACAAAAATTGTTCCAGTTCTCCCAGAGATTCCGGAGGCAGAAATGAGCCTAAACCTTGTTCTCCAAAATTTGCCATAGTGGATCTATGATATTGAGGTCTGGTGACTGCAGCGCCCAGGGAAGGTGCGAGATTTCGTCCACATGCTTGTCAAACCATGATCTGACAACACCAGCTGTGTGAATTGGAGCATTATTGTCTTAGTAAATGGTGCTGTCTTTGGGAAAAAATATCTGCACCGTTGGGTGCACATGGTCGGCCGCAATTTGTACATAGTTGCTGGCAGTGATTTTAGCTTTCAGGGTGATGATGGGTCCAGCAGAATACCAAGATTTGGCTGCCCAAACCATGGTGCTCCGCCACCATGCTTTACTGTTGGCACAAGACAGTCCTTGCGACATCGCAAATAAATTAGCAACTTCAGTCACAGAGGCAGGAGCTAAGAGGACGCCAACAACTTGCCCTCTTTGAAACTCAGCAAGCTCTGACATGACTCCATATTACTAGCAGTACACACAGAGAATGGCCAAAGTGAGGCTTCCCACCTGTTAGCTAGGTGTCTCATCACACAATGGAAGCAAAAGAATGTTACATAACTTTCAACGTGAAACATATCGTCACTTTCACACCTGCAAATCATGTAGTGTTTTTATATTTTTGTCCAATCCCCGTATTCCGCTACATTTCTTTGGTAAAAATAACCCAAAAAAGTGTATACTATTTAGTCTGTGTAAAAGTTATAGAGTCTGCAAACTATGTTATGTACAGTACATTTGAAAACTGATCAGTCTTAATGTATTGACTGCTTAACTCATTTTTTAAGGTCCTAAAATGGCAGGACAGCACAAATACCCCCCAAATGACCCCTTTTTGGAAAGTAGACAGTGGAAGGTATTTAGTAAGGGGCATGGTGAGTTTTTGGAATATTTTTCACATTCACATTTTGGAAAATGAAGAAATAAGTAAAGTTTGCTTTTTGTCATCTTAACAAGTTATGTCTCACACACAGTATAGGTGTAGATTAACACCCCAAAACACTCTGCTATGCCTCCCGAGTATGGGGATACCAAATGTGTGAAACTTTTTCACAGACTAGCCACATAGAGGGTCCCAAAGTCTAAAGAGCATCTTTGGGCTTTAAAGCAAGGAGTATAAATCACATGTAAATGATGCATCTAATTTCCTGATTACTAAATTTAATTTTTTTTGCCACAAGTTTTTGGAAAATGCAGGAAAGAAAATGTAAATGTATTTTTTTTTTTACACAAAGTTGTCAATTAATAAGATATTTCTAACACACATCATAGGCATACTTAGCACTCCACCCCAAAACACATTCTGCTATTACTTCCAAGTATGGGGATACCACATGTGCAAAGTTTTTTCACAGCCTAGCCTCACAGAGGGGTTCAAAATCCAAGGAGCACCTTCAGACTTTCTCAGACTTTCTTATGCATCTAATTTCCTGACTACCAAATACATTTTTGGAGGCCCTGGAACACCAGAACAGTGGAAACACCCATAAAATGTCCACATTTTGGAAAGCAAACACCCAAAGGTATTTTTCTAATAGTGCAATAGAGTTTATAACAAAACTTTAAAAATGAAACAATGAATTGTGCTCACATTGCATGAGTGCAGTTATACACTTTGATAAAGTAAAGTTGCTGTAAAGTCAAACAATGAAACACATCAAAAAGTGACATCAGAGACATGTGTGCCTGAACGGACGTACCCAAGGGACCATTTTGGAGTTGGGCTTTGTTTGTACTGCGGCAGATGTAAGCATTTACATGGCAAATAAATGTTTTTAAAGTAAAATATATCACAGTATGATCCTTCCTTGATATTTTTTTCATGTTACCATTTGAAACTTCAGTATGTGCATTATTATTGGAGTGGAGGAGAAGTCCGGGATACATGATGTGCATTAACAGCCCTATGAACTGTGGGCTACTTGTTTTGTTTGGATGCATGGATTATTCCTTTTGTGGAGTTTGGATTTGTGAATAACTGCACTTGTGCAAGGTGAGCACGGACGAGATGTGGCCACTGTGTATGCGCCAGCACGGGCCCTCAGTTCGCATACAGGGACCAGAATACCAATCGGCGGGGGAAGCGGTCATATTGTTGTTGATGTTGTTGCGTCACATGACGCAGAGTAACCATTCCAGGAGGAGCAGACGGAGACAACCCTCCATCTCCACACAACCTGAGATACTGAAATGGGCAGGATCAATAGGAAACCATTGGAGGCTAGGATGGTAACACACTGGCACAAAGCGGGCAGCCAGAGCGGGCAGCCAGAGCGGGCATCTGCCCGAATTGGGACAGAGGCCCGGGGCATCCATGCAGTCACACGCACTACTCACCAACCACCGCAGTGGACAGCCCGAAGTGAGTCCCATGTGTCTCAATGAGTGAAGGAAGGAGGGAGAGAGAAAGAAGGGGAAACAATGTATAAGTGCATCCATATACTGGTGAACCAACCAGTAAGTGCACGACATCGATATGAACCACAATATTAGAAGAAATATAGCCTGCAGTTAAACAAAAATACAGAAATTTAATCAACATCACACATCAATTGACCCTTGTTTCATCAATAATGATAATTTACAGTCTAGGATTATTGCAGACATCTAGGTCACATTTTGTATGGCATCTAAACACTTCATTCTAACTCACACAGTAACATAAGTCATCTAGGCAAAATGGAAAGGTACTGGTATTGACCAGATGTGGAGGGGAAAGAAGAATGTACAAAAGTCTTCATAGCTCTATATCTATACACTGGTCATCCATGTCAGATATATACAGAAGAATCATGAAACATATATGAATCAAATTTAAGATCAAAGGAAGGATTTAAAACTTATATATTTGTTTAAGCCTGGGTAAGTTGTGGCATCCAAATTATAGATCCACCGGGATCTGGGCCCTTAATGACCTGGAGACAGGGTGGGACATTAAAGCCCACATTAGGACTTTGCCCACAGCGGCTGACCATACACAGCTCATTGCCTCTGTAGAGCATACATTTAGAGAAGCCATAGACAACCTTAGACAAGCTACAATTGAATATCTAAGAAACAGGGTCTGCAGCCATGATGACAGGATTGAGTCTCTTTTATTACAGCAGGATTATTATGAGAATACCCTGTTTCCCCGAAAATAAGACCTAGCGTGATTGTCAGTGATGGCTGCAATATAAGCCTTACCCCCCAAATAAGCCCTACCTTGCTTCCCCGAAAATAAGCCCTACCCTGAAAAGAAGACCTACAAGGACTTTAACTAGGGCTTATTTGGGGGGTAGGGCTTATATTGCAGCCATCACCGACAATCACGCTAGGTCTTATTTTCGGGGAAACAGGGTAGGGACTGTAGACAAAACATTCTCATCCAGGGCTTGCCTGAGGCCACACATGGCCCTGATCTCATCCCTATGCTCCAGGGGATTTTCAGACAGATTCTGAGTGACGAAGCCCCCAATCACATTGCAATTGACAGAGCTCACAGGGCTCTTGTGCCCCCACCATAGGTAGCTGTTAAACCCCTGAGACGTCATTTGTAAACTCCACAAATTTACAGTCAATGAGGACATTATGAAAACAATGCGTGGCAAACCCAATGTTGATTTTGTTGGGGCTCAGCTGTCTCTACTTCCAGACTTATCCAAAAGGACTCCTATGATGCGTAGAGCACTCTGGCCTATTTTGGAAGTCCTATGTCGGGAAGAGGTGAACTATAGATGGGGGTTTTCTTTTCGCCTTATTGCCCACAAAAATGGCACAACAGCCACACCACATATGCAATGGTCGGTGACGTCACAAGGGGGCGGGACCATCATGTGGCATCACTAGGTGGCCCTGCCCCTTTCCTATTTAAGAACTTAGAAAAGAGGGGGAAGTTGGGACTTTGAATGAGGCAGTCAACATTGTGTAGGTGTGTTGAATAAAAGTACAACTTTATTAATCATGAGTCCATGATACATCTAAAAAACAGTAACCACATACAGGAAAGACATTATGGTAAATGTGATTCTCAACATATTGATCCGCACATAAATATGCGCGCTTACAATACAGGCATCAAGGGTACAGCAGTGCATACCAAACAAGCGCCACATAGTGGTCTGAATAAAGAGGTCATGGCATCCAATGAATCAATATATATACATGAACAATCTGAACAGCATTGCAGCAATAAATATCTAAAACCATAAAGACCATGATGGATAAAGTTGAAGTAGAAAAGTAAAAAATTAACACTTGTATCTCTATCCCTGTTGCCCGACGCGTTTCGTGTAATAGGAACACTCATCAGGGGCATGTGCTAGTGGGACATCTACAAAAAAACAAAAAATATAATGACTTGAGGGGTCTATTCATAGTGCGATATCTTAAAGTTCATGGTGGGGCAAATGAAGCCCCCTTTACATACTTACATGGAGATACTGCGGGAAAAACGTGACAGGTGTGCACCCAAGGTCGCAAATCTTTGCCCATCATGGGAGCTGAGGTGGCGTGGGGCTGCACGCTGGCGGGGCGCACACACAGAACCTCCCCACATACAGACACCAGACGCAGATAGCTGAAGTACTTAGTAGGACCAAAAAATGCATAGAAGTGGGTAGCCACGAGGGATCTAGAGGAGAATATATATATATTTAAAGTGTCATAATAACATGCAGCAAATCCGCCAGGAATGATTAATCCAGGCGGATAGAGGGTACTCAGAGTGAGAGTCTATATTAACCTGCGAGTGGCGTCCTAAAGTTCTGGCAAAGGTATGAGGCAGACATCTGGCCTTGCAAAGAGTGTGGCGTCTGGACTGTAAATGGGGGGGCCGTTTATAGCCGCCCACGGCGTGCGCACACCGAACACCACCAGCGTCACGCTAGATCTGGCAGAGAAGGGGGGAACGGCATCCCGACGTAGGCGGCGCACGCCGCCCGCGGGGAACGCCCACATAACCCCACTGCCAGACCGAGGATGGTAGGACACACGCATCACGCAAGTGACGCCGCAAGTGACGTCACGTGTGAAGCGGGAGGCGTGGCGCCGATGCACTGTGTGCGCCAAGAACAACCCTCCGATATCCTGACACCCGCCCAGAGGTGGGGCGGAGGGAGGGACAATGGGGGGAAGGCACGCAGAGCGCATCGCAGCTCCCAATGGTAAACAAATAACGGCCATAGATGACAACCAGCCACGTAGCCAACACAGACCCATGTCATGCGGCAAAACTGCTGGGCAAAAGCCCAAACACAACCTAGTTGTGTTCAGAGTTTCCAATCAGGCCAAGACATGATGCATGGTCAGTCCCGGACTCTGAGCCTAACACTGGGTAGTAAGGGAACATTACTGACCCTGTATGGCTACCTCCATCCCTATTGTCAGAAAAAAGAGAGAGTTGGGACTTTAAATGAGGCTCATCTGCGGTGTGCCTCCATCCCTAATGCAAGAACTTGGAAAAGAGGGGGAAGTTGGGACTTTGAATGAGGCAGTCAACATTGTGTAGGTGTGTTGAATAAAAGTACAACTTTATTAATCATGAGTCCATGATACATCTAAAAAACAGTAACCACATACAGGAAAGACATTATGGTAAATGTGATTCTCAACATATTGATCCGCACATAAATATGCGCGCTTACAATACAGGCATCAAGGGTACAGCAGTGCATACCAAACAAGCGCCACATAGTGGTCTGAATAAAGAGGTCATGGCATCCAATGAATCAATATATATACATGAACAATCTGAACAGCATTGCAGCAATAAATATCTAAAACCATAAAGACCATGATGGATAAAGTTGAAGTAGAAAAGTAAAAAATTAACACTTGTATCTCTATCCCTGTTGCCCGACGCGTTTCGTGTAATAGGAACACTCATCAGGGGCATGTGCTAGTGGGACATCTACAAAAAAACAAAAAATATAATGACTTGAGGGGTCTATTCATAGTGCGATATCTTAAAGTTCATGGTGGGGCAAATGAAGCCCCCTTTATATACTTACATGGAGATACTGCGGGAAAAACGTGACAGGTGTGCACCCAAGGTCGCAAATCTTTGCCCATCATGGGAGCTGAGGTGGCGTGGGGCTGCACGCTGGCGGGGCGCACACACAGAACCTCCCCACATACAGACACCAGACGCAGATAGCTGAAGTACTTAGTAGGACCAAAAAATGCATAGAAGTGGGTAGCCACGAGGGATCTAGAGGAGAATATATATATATTTAAAGTGTCATAATAACATGCAGCAAATCCGCCAGGAATGATTAATCCAGGCGGATAGAGGGTACTCAGAGTGAGAGTCTATATTAACCTGCGAGTGGCGTCCTAAAGTTCTGGCAAAGGTATGAGGCAGACATCTGGCCTTGCAAAGAGTGTGGCGTCTGGACTGTAAATGGGGGGGCCGTTTATAGCCGCCCACGGCGTGCGCACACCGAACGCCACCAGCGTCACGCTAGATCTGGCAGAGAAGGGGGGAACGGCATCCCGACGTAGGCGGCGCACGCCGCCCGCGGGGAACGCCCACGTAACCCCACTGCCAGACCGAGGATGGTAGGACACACGCATCACGCAAGTGACGCCGCAAGTGACGTCACGCGTGAAGCGGGAGGCGTGGCGCCGATGCACTGTGTGCGCCAAGAACAACCCTCCGATATCCTGACACCCGCCCAGAGGTGGGGCGGAGGGAGGGACAATGGGGGGAAGGCACGCAGAGCGCATCGCAGCTCCCAATGGTGAACAAATAACGGCCATAGATGACAACCAGCCACGTAGCCAACACAGACCCATGTCATGCGGCAAAACTGCTGGGCAAAAGCCCAAACACAACCTAGTTGTGTTCAGAGTTTCCAATCAGGCCAAGACATGATGCATGGTCAGTCCCGGACTCTGAGCCTAACACTGGGTAGTAAGGGAACATTACTGACCCTGTATGGCTACCTCCATCCCTATTGTCAGAAAAAAGAGAGAGTTGGGACTTTAAATGAGGCTCATCTGCGGTGTGCCTCCATCCCTAATGCAAGAACTTGGAAAAGAGGGGGAAGTTGGGACTTTGAATGAGGCAGTCAACATTGTGTAGGTGTGTTGAATAAAAGTACAACTTTATTAATCATGAGTCCATGATACATCTAAAAAACAGTAACCACATACAGGAAAGACATTATGGTAAATGTGATTCTCAACATATTGATCCGCACATAAATATGCGCGCTTACAATACAGGCATCAAGGGTACAGCAGTGCATACCAAACAAGCGCCACATAGTGGTCTGAATAAAGAGGTCATGGCATCCAATGAATCAATATATATACATGAACAATCTGAACAGCATTGCAGCAATAAATATCTAAAACCATAAAGACCATGATGGATAAAGTTGAAGTAGAAAAGTAAAAAATTAACACTTGTATCTCTATCCCTGTTGCCCGACGCGTTTCGTGTAATAGGAACACTCATCAGGGGCATGTGCTAGTGGGACATCTACAAAAAAACAAAAAATATAATGACTTGAGGGGTCTATTCATAGTGCGATATCTTAAAGTTCATGGTGGGGCAAATGAAGCCCCCTTTACATACTTACATGGAGATACTGCGGGAAAAACGTGACAGGTGTGCACCCAAGGTCGCAAATCTTTGCCCATCATGGGAGCTGAGGTGGCGTGGGGCTGCACGCTGGCGGGGCGCACACACAGAACCTCCCCACATACAGACACCAGACGCAGATAGCTGAAGTACTTAGTAGGACCAAAAAATGCATAGAAGTGGGTAGCCACGAGGGATCTAGAGGAGAATATATATATATTTAAAGTGTCATAATAACATGCAGCAAATCCGCCAGGAATGATTGATCCAGGCGGATAGAGGGTACTCAGAGTGAGAGTCTATATTAACCTGCGAGTGGCGTCCTAAAGTTCTGGCAAAGGTATGAGGCAGACATCTGGCCTTGCAAAGAGTGTGGCGTCTGGACTGTAAATGGGGGGGCCGTTTATAGCCGCCCACGGCGTGCGCACACCGAACGCCACCAGCGTCACGCTAGATCTGGCAGAGAAGGGGGGAACGGCATCCCGACGTAGGCGGCGCACGCCGCCCGCGGGGAACGCCCACGTAACCCCACTGCCAGACCGAGGATGGTAGGACACACGCATCACGCAAGTGACGCCGCAAGTGACGTCACACGTGAAGCGGGAGGCGTGGCGCCGATGCACTGTGTGCGCCAAGAACAACCCTCCGATATCCTGACACCCGCCCAGAGGTGGGGCGGAGGGAGGGACAATGGGGGGAAGGCACGCAGAGCGCATCGCAGCTCCCAATGAACTTAACGGTGGAGCAGGCATTTGGCAGTCAGACTTCCTCATAGGCGGCGCGTTGTTTTCTTTTATGGGATCTGGTGGTATGGCGGGCATCGTGATTGACAATGGATCTACATTGGAGGACATTGTGTTTTTATTTTTTAATAAAGGAATTGTCAAAAACTGTGTTTCTGTTTTTTTCTTATTGAAACTTTTTTGGGGGAATGACCAGGGGTACAATGTTCCCCATACTCATTCACATGAGGGGGCGGATCTGGGGGCCCCCTTGTTAAAGGGAGCGTCCAGATTTCGATAAGCCCCCTGCTCGCAGACCTGCACAACCACCGGCCAGGGTTGTCAGGAAGAGGCCCTTGCCCCCATCAACAGAGCCCATCCCAAAGCACCCCCCATGTTGAGGGCATGTGGCGTGGTATGGTTGAAGAGGGGGGGGCACTCATTTGTCTCCCCCCATTTCCTGACCTGCTGGGCTGCATGCTGGTGTAAGGGTCTGGTGTGGTTTTAGGGGGGACCCCACAGTGTTTGTTTTTTTACATTTTGGCGTGGAGTTCCTCTTAAAATCCATACCAGACCCGAAGGGCCTGATATGGAAGGGCCTGATACGCCTTTTTTTAAACATTTTTGTATTTCTGGCAATTTAAATTAATTTTTTTTTCACCAGTTTTGCTGCAATAAGTTCTATAAGTGATACAGATATGCCACTTTACAAGGCAGACCAAGGGGACCCCCCCCCCCCCCCAGACACTATATTTAAATCAATGTTTTATTTTTATTGTTTCACTTTAAGTATCATTAAAATTACTGCTCCTGTAAAAACAATCTTTTTTAAAAAAATGTTTTTGTATTGATACATGTCCCCCAGGGCAGTACCTGGACCCCCATACCCTAGTGCTTGCAGTAAATTTAGAGTATAAGAAAAAATGTTTTGAATGATGGACTTTTTAGGCATAACACATTCTTTATAAGAAATTAGTATTTATTACAAATTTAAAATCAAGACAGTTACATAGATTTTTATTATATTTCATTCACATAAAATAGCCTATGAGCATGAAAGGCACACCACCTATAAACAATAGGGTCAGACCCCCGAAGGGCCGAACTGATGTTTCCTGGCATTAAGAATATTAGCATCAATATATATACATTTGCAGATTAAACCTATACGGTTCCTGAAGTGTTACCTGCCTCTGATCTGTTGTGAATTTCTACCATCATCGAGGATATTACTCTCTGCCTCATCCCTTCTTTTTCTGTTTTTTACCTATATGATTAAATGTAAGTGCCGATACAATTTTATTTATTTTTAGGGACAAGCCCCCCCCTTCAACTTATAACCTATTTTTTGTTAAAATTCTATATTGGCTATATATCACGCCCATTTCCACAATCCCCACATGTTTGTACCTCTAAGGGAGTGGTTTGATTGTCTGTAGATATTATGTGGCTATATTGAACTCACTGGGGCAATAATAATATTATATGCTAACATTGATTAAATATACAAAATTGTGATGTACTTAATTGTATAAACTTTTCTTGTTCATAGAATTCGCCATAGCTCCTGAAGAAGCATTTCCTTACGCGTAACATATAGAGCATTGTATGACACGCTACCTCATCAAGCCCTATCATTCCAAGAGTGATCAGTCCGGCCTTTCAGGGGTCTGACCCTATTGTTTATAGGTGGTGTGCCTTTCATGCTCATAGGCTATTTTATGTGAATGAAATATATGAAAAATCTATGTAACTGTCTTGATTTTAAATTTGTAATGAATACTAATTTCTTATAAAGAATGTGTTATGCCTAAAAAGTCCATCATCCAAAACCTTTTTTCTTATACTCTAAATATCGGGACGTTGCAAAATAATTTTAACTTAGAACCATATCCACAGTACCACTCTGTGGAGATACAGTGAGGAAAATAATCTTTTTAACTATATTGCAGTAAATTTAATTAAACTAGGTGGGTCGGAATGCCTGAGGGTGTTCTTGGAGTTAGACCGCAGAACAGAAAACCCAAATTACCAAGCGGCTCCTGCATAGGTAGTGCTTTAATTCTAAACAATAAAAACCTGGTGGCAGAAATTCTTCACTTTACTCTTCATTACAATGTAAGAGATATCAGTTTTCATTAAGCAACTAGGAAATTTCCCTTGACAGAAAACCGTATATGATATGGCTATGGAAAATGTACCTTGCATTACTGTGACACTGGTCATCCAGAATCCTCATTTTAACCACCCATTTGTAATGGATGGAAAACTTGTCCTGAATTTACAGAGTTTAACGGTTTCATGCCAAGAACACGCATATATCATTAACCTGGAGACAAGGCAAAGATCCGTTTGCTGTGTGATATCCCTTCAATGCCAATTATATTTTCCCGAAGGCTCTATGTAAGCTTTGGAACCTTAAAAGGTTTTTGGCACTGCCTTTCCAATGGCTTATATAATAATAATAGACAGTCTTTTTGATTTATATTGTATACAGCCAATGCTGTAATTTGGTATCTTTGAGGGGGGAAAAAAAATCACCTCTGACCTGCAGAATAAGTGAAACTTTTACGGTATTTTGCCAATTATCAAACAGTAGAGAAGAAAGGGCCTATTTTGCCACCTTGGATACTGTAAATCACCCAGAGGACAGCAGGACAAAAGCCAGCCAATGGGGACTGAATCTTGTCTGCTTCATTACTGCCTAAGATAAATTAGTTGGGTTGAAACCTTCCCAAAATGAAAAATGGTCTTAACAGGGCTATGAATGTAGGTTATCACAGCGAAAACTGTCTATACAGCAAACAAACAAGGTTATTCCTATTTTCTTCTTGACTTTGGCAATTAGCTGTTGTACATTTTGAGGGAGCATTGTTTTAAAATATATTATTTAGTTGGTATTATGTATTTAGTTAGTATTATGCTAATTTAAAAAAGAAAACACATTGAAACATCTATACATTTAGAGGTTTATTTCACAGTGAACCTTTCACAAACATGAGCTTCAAATTTAGCATAAGATGAAAAAAAGTATAAGCAGAGGTTATCGCAAGTGAAGGCCACAGGTTCCATCAGTTAGTAGATCCATAAATATAAGCAACCTAACTTATATGAAAATATCCTTTTTGAGCCTCCTAATAGTCAATGGGCAGACATCCCAACCTGCAAAAACTCATTTCAGGGAGGTGGCAAACTCATTTCAGGGAGGTGGTGCTTCGCGTTTGCAACCCCCAACCCCCCCAGCCCCCCCCCCCCCCCCCCCCCCGCGGCAAAATATTTTTTAAATCACTTTTTCAATATTTTTTCACAGTTTTTCTTGGGAATGGGGTGGGCGGTGGGTGGTATGTGGCAGTGGACGGTGTCAGTCGTTTTTTTATTTTTAATAGTTGATTTTTTTACAATTTCATTTGTTTGTAATTTTTTTTCACAATGCTTTTTGGGGGGAGGGGGTTGGGGCAGTGGACAATGTTGGTAGGGCAGGGGAGAGTGGTGTCAGTAGTTCCTTATTTTATTTTTTTACACTTTTTCATTTTTTAGAATCTTTTTACAATAATTTTTTTTAGATTTTTTGGGGGCTTTGGTGAGATGTCAGGGGTCTAAACAGACCCCTGACATCTCCCCTTTGAGACAGGCAAAGGTACTGAGGACACAGGTTCCCCAGTCCCTTTCTCAGCACTAAAGATCAATGAACAGGAGACAGAGGCTCCTGTTCATTAATAAACTGAACACAGTTTACGCTGCTCAGTTATCACAGGACACAGGAGCGATCTCGCTCACTGTGTCCAATTCCTGACAGTTCCCCCCGCAGCCGGCAGTAGGAGGAGAGGAGGGGAGCCGGCTGCGGGGGACGAGGGGGCGGAGGAGGAGGAGGACAGGAGTGGCAGAGGAGAACAGGGGGAGTGGAGAAGGACATGGAGGGGGCTGGGGGAGGAGCACACAGGAAACAGCTGGGAATGATCGGTGTGGCGGGAAGGACAGCTGTGAACACCGATCTCCCTGTATAGCTTTTTAGCTGACCGTCGAGGGAGGGAGAGAAGGAGAAGCGGCTGTCAGCTAAAAATCTATACAAAGGAGATCGGTGTTCACACCTGTTCCCCGCCGCACCTATCATTCCCGGGAGATTGGGAGGCGCTTGTGGGTGTGCTGGAGCCGCCACAGAAATGCGGGAGACTCCCGCGCCTGGCGGGAGACTTGGGATGTCTGAATGTGGTACCATTGACATAAAAGGTTCAATGGGGTGGCTTTGGTGGGTGGGCAGCAAGGGCAAGCAACTAGCAAAACTTGGCAGTAGGAACAGAAAAAGTTGAGATGTTTGTATAATTTCAGCTGCCTATAGACTACAAGCCAGCTAATTACTCAACATGCAGTTTTAATTTAGGGAACCTCTGTTTATTTATTTATTTTTAATCACAGACTCAGTTTGAAATTTCCAGATTTGTGAAATGTTTACTTGAATTTTATTTAGGGGGCAGTTAATCTTCTCTCCAAAGATAAAAGTAGCAATTTATTGCAGGGTTGGATTTAGCTCACATAGGCCAGTTCTTGTGTTCTCCTTTTCTCAATCTAGATAACTAGCTAGACTTATGCCCCGTACACACGATCGGACTTTCCGACAACAAAACCGTGGATTTTTGTTCGAAGCTTGTTGGCTCTAACTGGTCTTGCATACACACAAATGTTGCAAATGTTGGCCAACAATTACGAACGTAGCGATGTACAAGACGTACGTGATATCTCCATTACGAACGCTAGCTTTACAAGACCGAGCACTTCCGGCTCGTACTTGATTCCGAGCATGCGTGGACTTTTGTGCGACAGACTTGTGTACACATGATCAGAAAGTCCGACAACAAAAATTTGTTGGCAGAAAATTTGAGAACCTGCTAGCCAACATTTATTGGCGGAAAGTCCGACAACAAATGTCGGATGGAGCATACACACGGTCGGACTTTCCGCCAACAAGCCCACATCCAACATTGGTTGACGGAAAATCCAATCGTGTGTACAGGGCATTAGTTACACTAACAAGATCAGACTTTAAAATCACACCATGGCTGGAGGTGAAAATGCTGAAAGGGGCTTTTACCCACTCTGTGTCGGTACACCTGAAACAAAGGAACAGAAAGAAAGAGCAGTCATATTTCTCTGCTAATAATTCTGTTTTGGTGTATAGACTCAGAGAGTGCGAACTGTAATGCCGCGTACACACGGTCGGATTTTCCGACGGGAAATGTTCGATGTGAGCTTGTTGTCGGAAAGTCCGACCGTGTGTATGCTCCATCGAACATTTGCTGTCGGATTTTCCGCCTGCAAATGTTTGATAGCACGTTTTCAAATTTTAGTCCACGGTTTTGTTGTTGGAGAGTTCGATCGTGTGTACTGGGCATAAGTATGTTAATTCATCAACAAAAATATACAAACTGTACAGGGGCAGCAACAACGAGGACCCAGCTGGATTGCGCTGGCAGGCCGGTTGGCACTGTGAATCTTTTTATATACAGGAAACATGCATATAAAACAGAATTAAATGTATGATTGTGCAGCCTTGCAGCCCTGGGCCACAGTTTATGCTGACAATTGTTCTCTATTACAGCTTTCTATAGCTGCTCCAACTTTAAACCCACCTTTGCCGTGCTCCTCGGCCACTTTGTTGGTCTACTGGAGCCCCTGCAAGCTTTTTGGTGCTTCAAGGTATGGGGGAGCATGTGACCGCCTCACATGACATGGCTTGTGAATGAGCTTCCAAAGGTCAGGCACAAACACTGGCCAATGATAAAGGAGTTGACATCATTAATCCTGTGTAAGCTCCTGCACTATACATTGAAGAACTTACACAGGGTTAGGACCTTGGAACTGTGGGGAAGGTGGGGAAAGTGAGTATAAATGGGTTGCGAGTGGGCCCCCTATCCAATGAACCTCTCTCCCTCGCCATTCCTTCCTGCATTACAGCTAGCAACATTACCTGGGGCTTCTGGATAGGTGCTGATTGTGATGGAGGAAGGAGTAGCAGGGTGTAGGGGGGGGGGGATGGGTTGAGATCACTGGAAAGGTATCAGTGGATCAGGAAGACACCTTGCAAAAACACTGTCATAGTCAACTTTGCCTTGAATGGGTAAAAATACATTGCCCTTTAGGAACTGTTAAGCCGCGTACACACGGGCGGACTTTTCGACCGGACTGGTCCGACGGACTTTCCTACGGACTTTCAATGGACTTTTGACGGACTTCCGACGGACTTTTTAACGAACGGACTTGCCTACACACGATCACACCAAAGTCCGACGGATTTGTACGTGATGACGTACGACCGGACTAAAATAAGGAAGTTGATAGCCAGTAGCCAATAGCTGCCCTAGCGTCGGTTTTTGACCGTTGGACTAGCACACAGACGAGCGGATTTCTGGGTCTGGCGGAGTTACGATGTAAAGATTTGAAGCATGTTCCAAATCTAAAGTCCGTCAGATTTTCAACTGGAAAAGTCCGCTGAAGGTCCGATGAAGCCCACACACGATCGGATTGTCCACCGGACTCGGTCCGTCAGACCAGTCGGATAGGAAAGTCCGACCATGTGTACGCTGCATTAGGGAATTAAGAACTGTTTAAGAATTCTTATTTCTCTGAATTAACTGGCTGCATTGTTGTTCTGCATCAGTGACTCAAAAAACACTGAAGTCAGATAGCCAGGCAGTTTTTAACTTCTATACTGTACAGAATTCCTTAAAAATGACATACAAATATGGGAAAAGAGACATTGGGGTTTATTTACTAAAGGCAAATCCACTTTGCACTGAATGTGCACTTGGGAGTGCAGTCCCTGTAGATCTGAGGGGGATATGCATGGAACATAAAAAAACAGCATTTTAGCTTGCACATAATTGGATGATAAAATCAGCAGAGCTTCCCCTCATCTCAGATCTACCCCTTAGATTTAGAGTTTTTTGGGAGTTTGGGAATTTTTTTTAACAGCCCATAAACTCCCCTCTATGTTATCCTATGTGTCCATGCACACATGGACGTTTTTGGATGTTTATCAGCAGTGGAGTTTATGGGCTGTTTTCTGAACGCCATAAAATCGAGTTCAGGAGTCGTTTTCCTGACCACAAAAAACGCCAAACACTGATAAACGTCGATAAACGCTAAAAAATGTGTCTCACCAGCGTTTTTTAACGTTTTTGATCCATTGAAAAAAACAAATAAATAAAAAATTTAATAAAAACACTAATGCGGAAAAACACAAAAAAAAACCTCTAATAAGCGCTATTGCAAAACGTTAAAAAACATTGAAAGACTCACTGCAAAGCTACTGGCGTTTTTATAACGTTGTTTTAACATCCAGTGTGCATGGAGCCTTAGTATATCCTATTCCTAGTTCTACTCTATCTATACATCTTTATTTTTCTGGACAGATGAAGATTGCATTTTATAGAAGATGTGGATATTACATTATAGAAAAACAAAGTATAAGGTATAAAAAGGAAAATGTTATACAAACATTGTAAGAAGTGCTGCATAGATTGTATAGGTTTTGCAAATAATTGGCTCAGTTCCAGATATTGATGTATTAAAACAACCATTAGTGGGGCCCAAACACCTATAAACACAGCAGAAGTAGAAAAATATTAGTGGAAAAACAATGACAGAGAAAGAAAATGAAAAGGGGATAAAAAACAAGGGGGGTAGAGAAAAAGGAGGGGGGGTAGAGAAAAAGGAGGAAAGGGGTATATGTGAAAGGGAAGAGGGAGGAAAAATAGGAAGAGGGTATATGTAAAAGGGAAAAGGGAAAAGAAGAGAGGAAAAAAACAAGGTAATGGGAAAGGTAGAGGAAGAGGGGACAGGAAGGAGGGGGAAGGGAGAGGAAAATTAAGGGGAGGAGTGGGGAAAGGTGGAGAGAAGGTGATATTTTTGCTTATGCCTTTATAAGTTTGGAAATTAGGGTGTGTATGTACATCTGTATAAATGTCTGTGGGCAGGGCTTAGGACACACACCCTAATGGGGACACTGTGAAACTGCACTCACTATTGCCTAAAAAACATTAGGCAGGAGCTTCGGTCATGTGAAATCAACATTAAGGCGATACTCCAGACTTAGAGGCAAGCGGTTCACTTGCACAGTTAACTGTTTTTAATCCATGGCCAGACTTCCATTGTTAAAAATAAGCACTTTGGGCACAACTTCTGTTAGAGAACTCCTCTCCCTCCTGGTGTGCAGCATTTTATGAGCTGGAACCAAGGAGCAGGTACCGATCTCTACCAACTCAGCAGTCCTGTCACCTCACTCCCAGTGACAGCGTTCTGAATGATACAGTTGGACACAGGAAACTCACTCTTACATAACTTCGTGTTTCCTGGGGCATCCTCTATATCTCTCTCTTGCGACTCCAGGCTGGGTCCCTAGGGGTCTGTCCCAGTGAGTGGGGAACCAACAGCTAGTAAAGGGGCCAAGCATAACACCCCTCCATTACCAGAATAACCATCACCCTTGCCATGTTCCCCGCTTACTGGCTGGTTGGCTGGGTTAGCAAGTGAAAAAAAAACTAGCTACCCTTAGTTACACTAACGAGATTAGACTTTATAATCACACAAGGCACACCATGGCTGAAGGTGAAAATGCTGATGTCAGTAAGCTGCCGGAGGATACCAGGGAGCAGCCACTAAGGATCAGAGCTGCGAGGCCTGGACTGCAAGAAACGGAGTAACTATGATTCATGGCTCCTCCCTGGTATCCTCAAGTGGCTTACTGACATCACTTCCACCGCTTCCTCTAGACAGCAATCTGATCATTACACCTGTGTACTGTATCTCCTCTATTCATTCCCCTGTTGTAAGCCCTATTCTTTGATATACCATGCGTGCACCTATTTAGAGACTTAAGACCAGGCAAATCAAATGAACATTAAAGATCTTTTACTGAAGTAGTTGCAGGTAATAAACAGTTCTCAAAGACACCTTCAACATACTTTACTGTACAACGCTCTCTAGTGCCCCATGAAGTTGTTATACCTTGGGTAGATGACAAGGCTCAAATAAGTAATCCATTGCAAGACAAGAGTCCATAGGAGCCATAAATCCACAAAGGCAATAATTAGTTTACCAGAGTCCAGCATTAATCCATGTAGATCCAGACCTCCTGGAACTCTGACTGGGTTCCCTCAAAGGGGACAAACCGGCAAAGTAACAGCTACATTCTGACAATACCTCTGGAACCTCTCAGGACCCTCCAGGGCACCAATGAGCTCCTATTTATATGATATGACCTGCAGGGGGCAGTAACCTTCCTAAAAAGATCGGGAAAACCTGGCCAGCAGCATTACCCTTCCTTTCAAGGAACCACCAGCTCAGCAGGTCAACTTTAGGACACAGGGCAACACTTATATGTTTTAACAATTTGCAACATGGTTGACCTAATTAACCTGTGCATGAACACAGCAAAATAAATCTGTTAACCCATTGGAGCCCTCTTGGAATCACCTGCTTACAAGTCTCCAGTCTATACTAACTCCCATTTCTATGACTTACTCCCCCGCGTAAGCATTAGAGAAGGTAGATCAAGGTCTGTCAAGAAGGTGTTTGATGTACATTCAGTACAGCGTTGAAGCTTATGATTTTTTTTTTTTAATAATTCAGAGGACGTATCGCTCTTTATTTTGTGACTATGGCTGTTTGGGAAGAGGATGGATCCTGTGAGCAGTAGTACCTGCGGCAGTGACTAGCTGGTTAAGGATGGAATAGTTTTATCTTGTCCTATTCAAAGATGGATCAACTTTCCCGAGCTCATAGGAAATGTGACATTGGTTTTGACATCACAGGATTTGCTCTGTAACCACAAATCTAAGGCACTGTGTTTCACCTTTAAAAAATAGTACTCTGTTGAAACATTAGAACCATGGCCATAATGGCCTTTTGAAGGAGAAACCAGAAGTGATTAGGGTCCTCCAGTTTGGACAGCTCAACAATTAAATGGCACAAGTGAAATTCAACTTGCTGACATCTTCCCAAAACTAATAAATCAGTTTAGATGCTATGACCTTTAAATTTCAATCTTCTTCTATCAGCAACATTTTTAATAAATATTTTTTGGTACAGCTGGTCTCTTGTACAGCCAATGTATGTCTCTTATTTCGGGACAGTTTGGTATGTTCCAATAGGCAGGATTTTGACAACTAAAGTCAAATATTTGCAAGGTCATTTTTTTAGGATACTGTGACAAGTTGGTGAATGAGTGAGTTTACTCCATGCCAGAAGTACGTTTCGGGGCTTTTTCTGCCCACTTCTATTTAAAACAAAGCAAAAAGTTCACACTTCAATAGTTTCCCACGCAGGGGGTGGATTCTCACCATCAATGCAACAAAACATAGAATTCAGCCTCCTGGCTCTTTTTGCAGCTTTACTGCTCAGGCCTCCTGCCTTGGTCCTTCAGACCATCAAACACACAGTTCTAGTGCTCGTACACAAAACGCTCTGCCTTTGCTAGCTTGACTGCTTCTTCTGCAGCCTCCAGCTGATACATCCTCACAGGTTCTGGTCTTTGTCTGTCCTGACCTGGACAATATAGTGCAACGTGCACCTCACAGCTCCCTTCACACACTGACTCCCTCGGGAGGGTGGGGGCCTGAGCTCTGCGTTTGGCTCTCATATGAAGCCAGCACACACCTGTGCCATAAGTGTGCTTGCTTCTTAAAAACTGTGACATAGACCATCATTTTAAACAGTGGCACAGGGTCACCTGCTACACTACCTATTATTTAAAGTGGAACTCCACCCAAAAGGGGACGTCCCACTTTAAGTCCTCCTCCCCTGCTAAATTTGGCATGTCATTTTTTTTTTGGGGGGGGGTCAGGGACCTAGTTTTGAGAAAGAACTGCTCCCACTTCCGCTTGGATTGCCTAGGCGATCTGAACAGAAGTTCTCCTCTACCCCTCCCTCCCTGCAGTCTTCTGAGACATGTCACGGGTCCCAGAAGACCGAGGGGCAATTCATCATGTGCAGCATGGCTCGCGCATGCACAGTGGGCAGCCGGCTGTGAAGCCGCAAGCAGCACAGCCGGCTGCCCACAGTTATGATCCCGGCGCCAAGAATCTGAAGGCTATTGAAGAACTAGTCAAGGTGAGGATGGCGCTGGATCGCTGGACAGGTAAGTATCCTTTTATTAAAAGTCAGCAGCGACAGGATTTGTAGCTATTGACTTTTATTTTTTTTGTCCAGAGTGAACCTCCTTTTTAAGTAGTAACATTCCCCATGAGAAGGACTAGTCAGCAGGTGTCTGCTTTGCCATGTAAGCAAAAGTTTCTTAGCCACGTGCCGACCACCAAACGCCGATATACGTCCTTACTTTGAGGACGGATATCGTTATTATGGCAGCAGCTAGCTGCCATAACCCCGGTATCCTCGTGTTCGACCAGCGGTAGGCTACAAAATAAAAGTGGTCTCTGCAGCGGAATTTTCCGCAAGATCACTTTTATCGGCGGCGGGAGAGGGCCCCCCCTCCCGCCGTGCTCCGGTGCCCTCTGCCGCTTACCAGAGCCGTCGGCAGTGGTGGAGGCGATCCGGTCCTTTCATGTCAGTGGCATGGAGACGAGTGAGTGGAAGATGGCCCGCACCCGTCTCCATGACATTGCAGGGCGGAAGCGACGTCAAAAAGTTACTTCCGCCCATAGCTCTTAAAGGGTCATTTTTTTTTAAATCATTTTTTTAAATGACAATTTTTTTTTTTATTGCATTTTAGTGTCAATATTAGATCTGAGATCTTTTTGATCCCAGATCTCAAATTTAAGAGGTCCTGTCATGCTTTTTTCTATTACAAGGGATGTTTACATTCCTTGTAATAGGAATAAAAGTGACAACATTACTTTTTTTTAAAAAAAAGTGTAAAAATAAAAAATAAAAGGTAAAATAAATAAGAAAAATTTTTTTTTTTTAAACGCACCCCAAGCTCGCGTGCAGAAGCGAACACAATCTGTGAGTAGCGCCCGCATATGAAAACGATGTTAAAACCACACAAGTGAGGTATCGCCGCAATCGGTAGAGCGAGAGCAATAATTCTAGCCCTAGACCTCCTCTGTAACTCAAAACATGCAACCTGTAGAGCTTTTTAAACGTTGCCTATCGAGATTTTTAAGGGTAAAAGTTTTTCGCCATTCCACGAGCGGGCGCAATTTTGAAGCGTGACATGTTGGCTATCAATTTACTCAGTGTAACATTATCTTTCACAATATTAAAAAAAATTGGGCTAACTTTACTGTTGTCTTATTTTTTTAATTCCAAAAAATTTTATTTTTTCCCCCAAAAAAGTGCGCTTGTAAGACTGCTGCGCAAATACGACGTGAAAGAAAGTATTGCAACGACCGCCATTTTATTCTCTAGGGTGTTAGGAAAAAAATGTATAATGTTTGGGGGTTCTAAGTAATTTCCTAGCAAAAAAAAAATGTTTTTAACATGTAAACAACACACAAAAAAAGAGGCCCGGTCCTTAAATGGTTAATATGGCCAAAAATGATCAAGTAACTGTTGTGTCATTCCTAGAAGGGGCTCTACTGAAGCCATTTAGCTTGGGTCCTGATTTAAAATGCCAAGCAATGGCAGAATGGCTTGTGACTTAAGATAAAAGAAAAGACAGAAGGATTTTTGTGAAGATCATCTACGTGTGTGTGTGTGAGACAAGTGCTTTATTGTCCAGTGTCAACGGCATACCAGTTTAATTAGTAAATACAATCTAATGGATTCCTGCACTATGCATTTGATTGGCAATTGGACCCCCACAGTAAAATTCAGTTTGTCTCATAATCCACCATATTCTGAGCTGTTAAAAGAATCTGTCCCCATTTCACTATGACACATTTACCAGGAAAGTTGCCCCTGGGTAGCATTTTGAAAGGATAATTAGTCTACACAGGTTTGAGAGTAAAGACATGTGATGGCATGTCAGATGATTGGACGTTGGTGTGACTTAACATACAAGCAATGTGGAGGAGAAAGTGCATTTCTGACACTCAGGGCGACATTCTTGTGACAGACTGAGTTCTCACATTTTAAATAATCACATCACTGCCCGACTACAGGTCTCTAATTGGGACATGTCAACTCCTCATGAGTGATATCACTGAATAAGAAAGGTTAATTTTTTGTAGAGGCAAGACAGCACTGAAAAATATTTGACTAAACAGATGAAAAATGCAGGTCTCAGGTTCGGTTTATATAATAATCTGAAATTTGCTGTATGTCATAGGAAAAAATAAGAAAAAACTCCCAAAGTTGAAAGTGTGCATTTCGTTTACCAAAGCCATTTTGCATTTAAAGAAAAACTTCACTTTCACTGAGAAAAAAAAATATTATATATACATACTGTATATAGTATACAGTATTTCACAAAAGTGAGTACACCCCTCACATTTTTGTAAATATTTTATTATATCTTTTCATGTGACAACACTGAAGAAATGACACTTTGCTACAATGTAAAATAGTGAGTGTACAGCTTGTATAACAGTGTAAATTTGCTGTCCCCTCAAAATAACTCAACACACAGCCATTAATGTCTAAAACACTGGCAACAAAAGTGAGTACACCCCTAAGTAAAAATGTCCAAATTGGGCCCAAAGTGTAAATATTTTGTGTGGCCACCATTATTTTCCAGCACTGCCTTAACCCTCTTGGGCATAGAGTTCACCAGAGCTTCACAGGTTGCCACTGGGTTCCTCTTCTTCTCCTCCATGACGACATCATGGAGCTGGTGGATGTTAGAGACCTTGCGCTCCTCCACCTTCCATTTGAGGATGCCAAACAGATGCTCAATAGGGTTTAGGTCTGGAGACATTCTTGGCCAGTCCATCACCTTTACCCTCAGCTTCTTTAGCGAGGCAGTGGTCGTCTTGGAGGTGTGTTTGGGGTCGTTATCCCTAGCGATAGTAACAGGTGTTGCAGAGTTGCCCAGGGAAACCTCTCAGGAGCAGCGGAGGGTTTCCCAGGTCAGCTATGGAGCTGCTCAAGTGAGTAAGAGGTAACCCACAAAAGCTACAGTTATGTCTATGCATCATGATGACCCTGATGATGTTGAAAAATGTAATTCTGAAAGCATCATGTTTGAGAGGGATGTTGTTAATGTGTTCACTAGCCATGGTGGGAATAGGATATCTCCCATGCAACCAGAGGCAGAGCCACAGTATTGTCCATGGAATTCTATATGAGGGTTTCCATATGTTGAAGCCAGAGATTGTCCAGGACAGCCCCGATATTGCTCTGGTGGAACAGACTGGATCTGTACCATGCTGTAAGAGTTTGTGGGAGCCGTCCACTCACCCTGTGTGTAAACCAGTTGGTAAGAGGTTAAGTCAGCTGGCTAAAGCGGAAAGTACACAGCTGAGTGCGTTGTTAGCGCCCCCAGGGCAAGCTGGCCAAAATGGTTTATTGCAGCGTGCCTTTATTGATGACGCATTATCTCAGAGTAAAAGCATGTGGTCACCATGTGATGTATATAAAATGGACAAAGGTACTGTTTGTGCTGCAGAGTCCCTGGTGCCTCTTAGAGCAGGTGATGAGGTGCCACTTTCCACGGCCTGGCTGAGGCTTTCCTGTGAATGAAAAAGGGACATCGTTTTAGTTTTTGGTTCATCAATCACACACAATTTTCATCTCATGACTGTTGCAAATTGAATGTTAATAAATAGAAAAGACTATCATTCTGACCCTGGCATTTTTCATTCTTGTCCTAATCATTTGTGGCCACTATTGTCTATTGATATGTAAAACACTTTGTGAAATCAGAAATTAGTGATCAAAATTAGCGTATATTTTACATCATTAATTTGACAACCAGAAATATTTTGAAGAATACTGTACCTGGCTCAAGCTGGGCTCCTCCACATGTTGCTGCCTGGAAGGCCCAGGTTGAACGTCAGAAGCCTCAGCTGGGGGGAAGGAAGCGTTGAAGGAAGACTGGAGAGTGCTGGCCTGGGTTCAGTCTGGCCTGCCAGAAAATACAGTCTGTCATAGTACCACAGCCTGGGGACATAAATGTCATCTGTTGCAGCTCCTGATCTCAGGGAATCCTGGACCTTATTGAGCTCCCTATTATAAGTGCTCCTTATGCCACCAATTAGGGCCTTCAAATAGGGAATGTCTGCCGTGAGGCTTCACAAATTCCACCAATTGATCCAGCGCTGCCTTCCTCTTTGGTTTATTGTCATAAAAGAGATGGTTTACCTGCCACAGACAGGGCAGCTTCCTGTACGTATCAATGAATATGGGCATAAGGTCCTCGTCATTGAATAGATCCATTTTCTCTGCAAGACACAACACAAGACAAACCCTAATGTCAGGCGAAACTCTCCTAATCTTGACCCAAAATAGGCCTCAATCTATAAGCAGTATAGGCCACTGATGCACCAACTTAGAATTGTACCTTTGTTATAACGATTGGCGCTTCCGCTACACCTTCCTCCGCTCACAGATCGTACGTACGACGCACGCATGTTAGGCTTTATATACACTGCGCATGCATGAAACTCCGCCCACGTCGCCCGCCCCTGACGTTCTTTATAGAATATTCCCCGCCCCCGTCTCTTTCGTCGCAGTGGGAGACAACATGACAGAGACACAGCAGGTGCTTAATAGCAGTAACAAGGCGGAAAGCCCGGAGCAAGAAACGTCCCGATCCAGGAGGAGAAGATTTAAGGCCACAAATATGTCCTTTGAAGAGATGGTGGAGATGGTCGACATATTGAAGAGGGCTGACAATGATGGGAAGTATGGACCATACCTAAACCCAAATGTGAGAAAGGCCAAGATCATGCCTAAAGTTGTGAAGAGTCTGCGCCGGAATTTTGGGGTACGACGATCCAAGGAGCAACTGAGGAAACGCTTGTCGGACCTCAAATTGAGGGAGCATGATCAGTATAGAAGGATCAAGAAAGTGCTCCTAAAAAGTAAGTAGTTGTCGTGTGTTCCTATTCTTATTATTACTTGCATGCTGCTCCATGTACTTTTCTTTACTGTTGGACAGTTTAAAATGGCTACTTTCATGTTCATGGGCACAGTAATCGGTCGTAGGAAACATTGTTCGTTTGCAAATAAATATGTTGTTTTTGCCGGATACAGGTTTAACTACATTTGGTCATGATAATTTGTATTCAAAGAAGTTTAGGACATTGTTGTCTAGATGTGTTTCAAATTGCAAACTTGATTTAGTGTAATGTAAGGAGAGGACACTCAGCAGCTGTTTACACATCTGGACTCTGGAGCACTAGTTTGGGACACAAGAACAAACTTTTTAGGGTGTCCCACACAGGTGCTCCAGCAATGTTTCATATTCCTATTTCTGGACTCAAATATCGGTGTGCTAAGTATACCCTTTTTTTCATTCCTATAGGGGAGCAAAGACTCAGAAAATATGAGGACACCAGGGACCCCTGAGGATGTGGAGGAAGGAGAGGTGGTGGAGATTGTCACCACAACAGGTCAGTGTCAGACACCACAGATTCAGGTAATAGATGTATGCCTGCATATTTAGAATACATGGTGTGTATTTTTATTTTAGGTGATGTTCAGGTTGTGGTACCAAAATCCAGTCATTTCACCAGTGACAGTGCCCAACGGATGATCCAGGACATCATGTTTTGTAGTCAGGATTTGGACATTATCAAAGAAAAAAACCAAGGAGATTGAACAAAGACTGAAGAATATGATTGTTGTACTAAGGA
Source organism: Lithobates clamitans (assembly GCA_037952925.1). Taxonomy (NCBI): domain Eukaryota; kingdom Metazoa; phylum Chordata; class Amphibia; order Anura; family Ranidae; genus Lithobates; species Lithobates clamitans. The sequence continues at coordinate 1,928,990 of JBBGZY010000405.1, forward strand.
GAATTGAAATCCTAAAAAAGATTCCTGGAATTTTTTTTTTTTTTTTTTTTTACAAAAATGTTATCTGAAGTTTTAATACAGTTTAAAAGCCAAATTTGGAAGATGCACACAGTGTGTCAACATGTGCTATCTGCCATCAGGGGATTTCAATGTACGCGTTTTGTGGGTGCAACCCCTTCCTCCCAACTCTAGTAGGTGAGAGGAAGTGGTTGCATCCCCAAAACACATCCATTGTTCCCCCATGATGGGAGATAACACATGTTGACATTAGGTATGGGATCAGAAAGGAAATCCCCATTTTGACTCATAATTTGTGTACATCTTATAAATTTGGCTGTTACAGGGGTGACTTCACCCCATCTGATGAAGGCAAGATCAACCCAGTTTGGACATACTAATGTCTGATATTGCCTTCACTTTATCAAAGTTGAACTTTGCAAGTTCCTGAGTTGTGTATGTTATGTTTGGAAACATGCCTGTTTCTGTATTTTTTCAGATATTTCAAAGTAAAACTTTGAAAAAAAAAGATGTTTTATAAAACGCACATATGAATGTGCACAGAATAAAAGGTTTTATACTCAACAATGTGTGGCTTCTTCTTTCAATGAACAATACCAGTTTTTGTGTTAAGTTGGTGTTTACAGTGAAATGGGTGTTATTTAATAATGGAAAAACCACTTAGCACTACAAGTGCACTAGGAGAACCTAGGAGACAGCAAAAATAAACCCAAGCAGTAAATGAAAATCAAGATTTGATCTGATAAAAGAGAAAATTAATTCAAAATGTGCTGGCATAGCAATGGCCTCCCTACCCGTAAAATATTCTACATATTTTTATCGCACTTTACGGGCGCTTTGGGGGGGCAAGCCAGGACGGACAGCTTCCAGGGCCGTCATTGGCATTTCTGAAAGTCCAGCCTCAGGCCCAACTGAGGCAACATAATTAGGATTATTACACTAAGCCCCCGAACAGCACGAACTCTACGACGAGCACGTACCCGCAACATGGCTTCAAAGCGGTCTGCTGGTCAGAACGAACTAAACAGAATGCACTGAAGAACAGCAAGGCCTGTGAAGAGCGAGCTAAAAATCAGTAATGAGCGGACAAGAACGCACTGAAAAACAGATATGAACTGACTTCACGCCAGGGCCGTCTTTAATATTGATTGGACCCTGGGCAAAACTTTTCTGGGGGGCCCCCATGCAGTTTTGCTCTCCACCTGCTCTGAGACATACAATAAATAGCAGTTTACTGAATCAAATCAGACAGCTATTCCGATTGGTTGCCAGAGGTTACAGTGTATCATTACCGCTCACTGACTGGTTGCTAGAGGTTACAGCACACATTACGGCTTACTGATTAGTTGCTAGAGGTTACAGCACATGATTTCTGCTTGTTGATTGGTTGCTAGAGACTACTGTGGATATGACCTCAGGGGGGCATGATGTACAATGCTGCTGCTATTTACATACGAATGCCAGTAATTTACATGTAAACACAGGGTCTGCAGGTGAGTCATCTGTACACAACAATAGGGCAGAGCTGGGCAGCATTAGTAGCAGCACTTCACACTGAGATATTGGGACGCAGCACGGGACTAAAATCTCAAGGGATGAGGGAATTTAAACCAGGATAGTTGGCAAGTATTAGGCAGCTGCTTTGGGCCCCACAACAATGACAGGGCCCAGGGCAGCTGCCCCTTTTGCCCTGCCTTAAAAACGGCCCTGCTTCACGCACTGAAAACCAGATACAAACCCACAAGCACAAACTGAAAAGCAGTAAAACGATCTGAAAAAGCAGAAGTCTGAAAAGCGACAATCGTCTCTCACCAAACTTCCACTAACACGAGATAAACACAAGATGAGCAGAAGGAGCCCAAAGGGTGGCACACTGGCTATTGAACTTCCCTTTTCTAATCCCGTCGTACGTGTTGTACGTCACCGCATTCTGGACGGTCGGACTTTGGTGTGACCGTGTCGGACTTTGGTGTGACCGTGTGTATGCATGAAGATAAAAAGCCTTCTGTGTGCTGCAGCCCCCCCTCAACCTTACCTGAGCCCCATCTAGATCCAGTGATGTTGCACAAGAGACTCGGCTATCCGGGACTCCCCTCCTCATTGGCTGAGACAGCAGCATGGCACCATTGGCTCCTGCTGCTATCAATCAAAGTCAGTGAGGTAATGAGGAGAGAGAGGGGGCGGGGCTGGGGCTCCGTGTCTGAAAAGACACACGGAGCTGTGGCTCGGCTTGGGTGCCCCCATGGCAAGCTGCTTGCTGTGGGGGCACTCAACGGGAGGGAGGGGCCAGGAGCACCATAGAGGGACGAAGAGGAGGATCTGGGCTGCTCTGTGCAAAAAAACATTACACAGAGCAGGCAAGTATAACATGTTTGTTATTTTTACAAAAAAAAACAAAAAAAAACGAGACTTTAGTATCACTTTGACTTGTAAGCTTTTAGAGCTTAAAATGTACAGTACTTTCAAAGTTGGTGTTTCCTTTTGCATAAAGCCCCTAAAGGATATTCTAAAAATAATATAGTACACAATGCACCACAGCATTTAGGGGTTCACCTCTCTGACAACCTCTGTGCTCCCTTTTAAAATAAACTTGTATTACAACTTCTAAAGATAGCAAATCCATAAGGCATTTGAGCTCCACAGCCACTAGTGAATTTTACCAACTTCATAAACTCCATCTATTGTCATCAGCCACACATGGATGACAGGTCCCCCTGCCCGCAAGGCACAGCGGAACTCCCCACGGCCAGGACTTACAATGTGGACAGATGTTCTTGTGGAGATCAAAATGGAAAGCAAGCGAGGGCGATATATTTTATGTCTATAATTACTGCGGAAAGTTCAGCGTGGTATTTTGTTGAAAATACTTTACTCCACACAGGCGGAGGTGCTTTGACAGGTTCAGTTAATCTATAAGGAGGGCAATAACGTCCACTGAATTAAACCGGTCTTTGACAAGCTTGATAAGTCAGCAGTCTGAGTCAGAAATCCTTAATTGCCAAAAAATTCAAATAATCTGCTATTGTTGCTGTTAGTTGAGTCTTCTCTAAAGGTTATTAATCAGTCAGCAGAAGGTCTAAGTCTGTATTGTGAGAACTCAGTGTCTGCTATACATATAATGTAATGCAAAAACGATTTCAGTATAATTTTACCGTTGTTCCGGTGTTCACAGGGATTGATGTAATGCTGAAACTTAGACTTTTGAAAGTGTTTAGAAGTATACTGTTGTTGATTAACCACTTCTTGGCCGGCCTGTTATAGGAAAAAATGGCAGAGCGGGAGTATTGTTACCCTACGTGGATGTCATATGACGTCCTCCATGTGCGCACCTCCTGCATGCCCTAGTGGCAGCGCTGCAGCTCGATCTGTCACTCGCTGGGTCCACTGGAACACAGCAGATGACAAATCGTTGTACCGCAGCCTGGTCCTGGTACCATGTGATTGCTGTGTCCAATCACAGAGATCCCATGTCAGTTGTACGCAATGAACGGATTTCATTCATAGCCATTCATTTTGTACTATTGTGGTGATCTCTGTGATTGGTCACAGTGATTACATTGTGCTGACAGGACCAACCACAGCACATCTGTACTATGCGATAGCTGTGACCAATCACAACTATCACAATAGTACATTCTGGATGCCATTCATAAAAATGATTGCTTATAACAGTGATCCTCACTGTTATAAGCAATCATAATGTTAAAAAAAAAAAATCCTGATAACCTCTCCAGAGTACTACAGTGTCACAATGGTAACACTGCATGGCTCTAGCCACAGTATGTAAAAAAAATTGTAAAAAAAAAAGAAAACAAAATGTAAAATAGAGAAATTAAATTGAAATTGCTCTGGTGACGGTATGTAAAAAAAAGAAAACAAAATGTAAAATAGAGAAATTAAATTGAAATTGCTCTGGTGACGGTATGTAAAAAAAACACATTTTATTTAATTTCTTCATTTTCCCTAAAATTGTGCCAAATATTACAACTTCAAAAAACTTACCAGGCCTCTTCTTAAATACCTTGGACTGTCAATTGGGGGTATTTGTACTGTCCTAGCATTTTAGAGCCTCAAGAAATTAGATAAGTCTGTACATCAGGATTGATCATTTTTAAAATATATATACCCTAGCTTGTAGATTCTATAACTTTCACACAGATTAATTAATAAACACTGATTTGGGTTATTTTTTTACCAATGAAATGTAGCAGAATACATTTTGGCCTACATTTTTTTAAGAAAGATTATTTACTTGCAAAATTGTATATATTTTTCAACATTTTCTGTATTTTTTTTTTACTATATAGCAAAAAAATATAAACCCAGTGGTGAATAAATACCAGCAAAAGAAAGCTCTATGTGTCTCAAAAAAAACCAAAAAAACAAACAATTCATTTAGGTGCAGCGCTGTCATTCAAAGTGTGGCAGCACTGAAATCTGAAAATTGGCATGGGCGGGAAGGTGGTGTAAATGTCTGATATTGAGGTGATTAACGTGGTCCAATGTTTTATGACTTCATGGACAGAGTGAAAAGGTTCCATTGAACTGAGTTTTAAATTAGATTGGGCAGATGCATGAGGACCTGAATATCTGCAAAGCTTCTCAACCCCATTTTAAAGACTGTCAGTGGGGTGATGAAAAAATGGGGTACGGTTTTCTATCTCCTGTCATGTATTATACTGTTATTTACCTATTAAGGAAGCAATATATGTCCAATATATGTCCCCCAAAAAAACAAACATGTCATACTCCCTACTCCTCTGTACAGTTGGTTTTGAACAGAGTGGCCCCAATCCTCCTCTTCTGGGGTCCCTCAGCGGTGCTCCTGACTCCTCCTCTTCTCGAGTGCCCCGTTAGAGAGCTGCTCTCCCTCTGGGCACTCATGCGGGCGTGCTCCCATGTCCTGCTGCTACGTCCATTGACACAGACAGCAGGACTCAGCCCCCCCTCCCTGCTCCCACATCATTGGATTTGATTGACAGCAGCGGGAGCCAATGGCTGCACTGCTATCCATCCAATTAGGACCTGAGACATAGGCTGGAGCTGGTGTGCTTGTCCCTGTTGCTGGAAATATCCTTGAGGGTTTACAACCCCTTTAATTAAATTTATATGTATATTAAGATAATTGTGTACATTTCCTAATATTTTCTGGTTGATGGACATGCATAATGACATTAATGACCCAATAAATTACTTAATAAATGATATAATAATGAGAGTAGCCAGGGCTTTGTTGATCCAGAACGTAGCAGAATTATACAACTGTGCTATGCTCCTAAACCCATAATTGAGAAAGAAGAAAGGTTCTGATGATACAAAATCCTCAGTGTGCCACATCCCAGGGAGAAAAGAGGAAATGCCTATGGGTGGGACTTTAAAGGCACTAGAGAGAATGGAAATGTATATGCTTGTAGGTTAATTGGCTTCTGCCCCCCCAAAAAAAACAATTGTCCCTAGTATATGAATGTGAGTTAGTGACCTAGGATTGTGGGCTCCTTGAGGGTAGGGACCGGTGTGAGTGTGAGATGTATGTGTGGAGCACTGCGTAAATTGACAGCGCTATATGGGTACCTTAAATAAATAATAATAGATGAGCATCTTAATGAGACTGGGAAACTGGGAAAACCCATAATTGGTTCATGTTTATTGTGTTAAATTTAGATGGTGATGGTCAGAGACCACTTATATGCTGCAGGCGATGGTCAGGGACCACGTACATGCTGCAGGCGATGGTCAGGGACCACGTATATGCTGCAGGAGATGGTCAGGGACCACTTACATGCTTCAGGAATGGTCAGGGACCACTTACATGCTTCAGGAATGGTCAGGGACCACTTACATGCTTCAGGAGATGCTCAGGGACCACTTACATGCTTCAGGAGATGCTCAGGGACCACTTACATGCTTCAGGAGATGGTCCGGGACCACTTATATGCTGTGTAGGAGGTGGTCAGGGACCACTTACATGCTGCAGGAGATGGTCAGAGACCACTTACATGCTGCAGGAGAAGGTCAGGGACCACTTACATGCTGCAGGAGATGGTCAGAGAACAGTTACATGTTTCAGGAGATGGTCAGGGACCACTTACATGCTGCAAGAAATGATCAGGGACCACTTACATGCTTGCAGGAGATATTCATAGACCACTTACATGCTGCAGGAGATGGTCAGAGACCACTTACATGCTGCAGGAGATGGTCAGAGACTACTTACATGCTGCAGGAGATGGTCAGAGACCACTTATATGCTGCAGGAGATGGTCAGAGACCACTTATATTCTGCAGGCGATGGTCAGGGACCACGAACATGCTGCAAGAGATAGTCAGAGACCACTTACATGCTGCAGGAGATGGTCAGAGACAGCTTACATGCTTCACGAGATGGTTAGAGACTACTTACTTGCTGCAGGAGATGGTCAGGGACCACTTACATGCTGCAAGAAATGATCAGGGACCACTTACATGCTTGCAGGAGATATTCATAGACCACTTACATGCTGCAGGAGATGGTCAGAGACCACTTACATGCTGCAGGAGATGGTCAGAGACTACTTACATGCTGCAGGAGATGGACAGAGACCACTTACATGCTGCAGAAGATGGTAAGAGACCACTTACATGCTGCAAGAGATGGTCAGAGACCACTTACATGCTGCAGAAGATGGTCAGAGACCACTTACATTCTGCAGGAGATGGTCAGAGACCACTTACATGCTTCAGGAGATGGTCAGGGACCACTTACATGCTGCAGGAGATGGTCAGGGACCACTTACATGCTGCAGGAGATGCTCAGGGACCACTTACATGCTTCAGGAGATGGTCAGGGACCACTTACATGCTGCAGGAGATGGTCAGGGACCACTTACATGCTGCAGGAGATGCTCAGGGACCACTTACATGCTTCAGGAGATGGTCAGGGACCACTTACATGCTTCAGGAGATGGTCAGGGACCACTTACATGCTGCAGGAGATGATCAGGGACCACTTACATGCTTGCAGGAGATATTCATAGACCACTTACATGCTGCAGGAGATGGTCGGAGACCACTTACATGCTGCAGGAGATGGTCAGGGACCACTTACATAGTGCAGGAGATGGTCAGAGACTACTTACATGCTGCAGGAGATGGTCAGGGACCACTTACATGTTTCAGGAGATGGTCAGGGACCACTTACATGCTGCAGGAGATGGTCAGGGACCACTTACATGCTGCAGGAGAAGTTCAGGGACCACTTACATGCTGCAGGAGATGGTCAGAGACCACTTACATGCTGCAGGAGATGGTCAGAGACCACTTACATGCTTCAGGAGATGGTCAGGGACCACTTACATGCTGCAGGAGAAGGTCAGGGACCACTTACATGCTGCAGGAGATGGTCAGAGACCACTTACATGCTGCAGGAGATGGTCAGAGACCACTTACATGCTGCAGGAGATGGTCAGGGACCACTAACATGCTTCAGGAGATGGTCAGGGACTACTTACATGCTGCAGAAGATGGTCAGGGACTGAAGATACATTACTTGAGACTGCTACAGTTAACTAATATTACAGCTGCTATACAAATCCATGCTTCCACATTTACGTTCTGTGCTACAGTCCTGTCTGCATATGTGGCTCTCGCGTTGTAGGGTGTGCACCAGGGTGCTAGTTACACAAATGTTCACAGTATACTTGTGACAATAATATCTACATGGTGTGATGTACTGTGCGCTGCTAAAGAGGACACTGGCAAGAGTAAATTAAAAAGAAAGGGATACCCTGTAAAGAAAGTTAGGTATGTAATGTTTAGACGTTACCACTGCATAATGTATTTTGCAATGGCTGTTTCACCTCCGCAACAATGAATAAAACATTAAAAATCCAGACAGCTACAATGTGGACAGAACAGACTCAGTGAAAAAAATGCCTCATATCTCATTTCATGTCACAGGTTTCCTGTCTGCATTGTGATTATTTGGGTAAAGTTGTAACATGGTTGACTTGTCTGTATGTATTTCATAGTAAGGCAGATCTAATCCCACAACGTATGCTTCGAAACACACAATTGCTACGAGCAGGTTATGATTATATCTGAAAATACAGTGAATAAATATACAATTTAACACAATAATTCAATAATAAGCTATTTTTAATAAAAAAAAAATAACCCTACAGACAAGTTTCCCCTGTGAGCTTAATAAACAGTTACAATAAGATCTATACAATATCTTTTACTGAGAAAGGCTTTTGTGAGATTTTATATAAATGTAATAATTGCATTTCTTCTTTTCCCCAAAGCATTGCATTCATTATCTTGTTCAAGTTTTTCTCTTCAGAACAAGACAGAGCAGACCTCTTTGCTCCAGAACATTTTCTGTGTGGTCTCAGCGAATTGTTCTGTGCCTTTCATTGCGCTCAGAAGCTTTTTCTAATAAGTATCAGACACCCAAAGATGTCATCAGAGAGAGGGAGAGACCGAAACAGAGGCAACAAAGGTTGTAGCTCCGCAAACTTCACAGTTCTCTCTCGAAGTTTCTGCGCTTTCATTTACCTTCCCGAAGATCAGATGGGGGAAAAAAAAATTCAGCTTTTTCTTCAGCACCGTGTTAAAATGATGGGCAATTATTTTGAGCAGAATTCAGCAGATGAAAAGTAGTTGCAGGACATTAAAGGCTCTGGGGCTCAATTAGTTTTGTCCTTTCCATTTTATTTTAAACACAAACTTTGTGGTAAACCTCTGTCCTCTTTCATAGTGCCAGAGGAACTCTTCATCAAAAAAATTTTTCTCATGGTTCTCTACTTGACCATCTGTCCGAATATTTACAACAGTTGAAGGAAAACAAGCAAAACACAAAATTCAGCAAAAAAAATAAATCTTCTTATCCACAACTGTTCAACTGTCTCTGCATTTTACTTTTGGATGCCTTTTTGGCAAAGAAAATAGATATTTCCACAAAAATAGTTCATTATCCACATCAGATTTTGTTGGTAAATGAAAGCTTAGTCCACAGCTCAGTCCACAGTCCACATAGTGCCTCATATCCCTAAAAGCGCCTAAAACCCAGAAAAAAAACCTTCCACCTGAATCCCCTTGTTCATAATTGCCCATGATGCTTCTTCCAAAAGTGGCTACTCAGCAGACTGGTCTTATGTCTGCCCCTCTTCATGACTTCACACTGGAATGTTTCAGAACCCTTTGAGGACCTGGTGATGAACAGTTGTGGCAGCCACAGGTCAGCGCCCACGTCACCAGGAAGAGATGTGGGCACTGCAGACCAAATCCTCCCACATTACAGAGTGGAAGAAAAAAGGCATGGGACCTGGAGTGTCACGTTACTGTTATTTTAGGTAAGTAATTGAGGCTATGTGGTAGATATTAAAATACCGTATTTATCGGCGAAAAACACGCGCCGGCGTATAACACGCACCCCAATTTAAGAGGGAAGTTTCAGGAAAAAAAACATTTTTTTTTAAATAAACCACTTTGAAGCAAAATAATGGTCAGTGAGCATCAATGCAGCCTGATTAGTGCCCATCTGCAGCTTCAGTGCAGCCTGATCTGTGCCCATCTGCAGCCTGATCTGTGCTCATCTGCAGCTTCAGTGCAGCCTGATCTGTGCCCATATGCAGTCTAATCAGTGCCCATCTGCAGTCTAATCAGTGCCCATCTGCAGCTTCAGTGCAGCCTGATCTGTGCCCATATGCAGTCTAATCAGTGCCCATCTGCAGTCTAATCAGTGCCCATATGCAGTCTAATCAGTGCCCATATGCAGTCTAATCAGTGCCCATCTGCAGTCGAATCAGTGCTCATCTGCAGCCTAATCAGTGCCCATCTGCAGCCTAATCAGTGCCCATCTGCAGTCTAATTAGTGTCCATCTGCAGTCTAATCAGTGCCCACCTGCAGTCTAATCAGTGCCCATCTGCAGTCTAATCAGTGCCCATCTGCAGTCTAATCAGTGCTCATCTGCAGCCTAATCAGTGCCCATCTGCAGCCTAATCAGTGCCTATCTGCAGCACTGCTCTTCACTGCAGCCTGATCAATGTCCATCTGCAGCCTTGCCGAGGGGAAGGAGGGGACGAGCGCTGCCGAAATAGAGCCGGATCTCCTATGTACTCGGCGTCACGCCGAGTCCTGCCCCTTGGCCCGGATCCTATGATGGACATAACGCCAGTCCGATTCCGGGACGTCAATGCTAGGAGATGTCCAGGGGGCGGGACTGAGCGTGACTGCGAGCCGAGCCGAGTACACAGGAGATCCGGCTCTATTTCGGCAGCGCTCGTTCCCCTCCTTCCCCTCAGTGGCAGCCTATATCGGCGTATAACAGGCACACACGGTTTTCCCTCTATTTTAAGGGGGAAAAGGTGCGTGTTGTATCTTGATAAATATGATATGTATATATATATATATATATATATATATATATATATATATATATATATGTATATATATGTATATATATATATATATATATATATATAGATTAGGTACAGAGGGGTGGAGTGGGGGGTAGGGTTTTTTCCTCTCCCAGGAGTTGTGCTTTAAAGCGTTTGTTACCCCAACACTTCATGTGCCTGCTATACCATGTACTTGTATGAGAAAGTCTCCTGTTCTCTTTGTATTGCTCCCTCTGTGTGAAATCCCTGGTGGTTCTGCCAGTCCCTCTGCTTTCCTATTACAAACTAAGCACACTAAGCAGGAGAACACACTGTGGTCAGTTCACTAGCTATGCTGGTAATAGTCAGGCGGATCCCCCCCAAGGCAGATGCAAGCGCCAACTTTTTCTCTATGTGTACCTGAGAACAGAGGGAATGTGATCATGATTACTTATAAAAAAGGGGGAAAAAGGGTATTTAGAATGTTTTTTTATATCTACACACAAATGTTTTGCCTTTCATTTCTATTTTAAACTGAATGGGTTGTTTTACAAGGTGATCGTTTACAATCACTTTAAGTACCATAGTAACCTACTAGGAATGATTTTTTAACACAGTGTTATATTATTTATCTAGCAAGGAAATAGTTTTACCAGATTTACTCAATTGTATGCATTTTATTGATCCCCGGTTTGGGTGCAGAAGCTGGGTATGAAATGTTTATGTTTAAAAGTAGGTTATTTGTTGAAATGTAAGTTCCAATAGTAAAATCAGGTTCGTTTGAGATGTGTAATTGGTTGTTAGTTTCTCTTATTTGAGGACTGAAAAATTGTGACTTGTCAAGAGAACCTGGAATTATATTTTAGCTATATTTTGGTAGTTTTCAATACAGAGCTTCTAGTGAAGAAAGCCAAGTCCCCCTCACGCTACCCCTCGATGTAATTCTAATGCCCCATACACACGATCGGACTTTCCGACAACAAAGCCTGGAATTTTGGTCAAAGGATGTTGGCTCCAACTTGTCTTGGATACACACGGTCACACAAATGTTGGCCAACAATTACGAACTTAGTGATGTACAAAACATACGGCGAGCCGAGAAAAAGGAAGTTCAATAGTCATGTGATATCTCCATTATGAACGCTAGTTTTACAAGACTGAGCGCTTCCGGGCTCATACTTGATTCCGAGCATGCGTAAACTTTTGTGCAACGGATTTGTGTACACACAATCGGAAAGTCCGACAACAGAGTTTTGTTGGCGGAAAATTTGAGAACCTGCCAACCAACATTTGTTGGCGGAAGTCTGACAGCAAATGTTTGATGGAGCATACACATGGTCAGACTTTCAGCCAACAAGCTCACATCCAACATTTCCCGTCAGAAAGTCCAATCATGTGTATAACCCTTACACTAACTACAACCCCTTATGTAACCCTTTTCTGGCCTAGTCACCTCTTTTGTGCAAGGATTATCAAGGGTAATTACCAACTTTTCCTGCATGGAAACCAGCACCTAAGCCTTACATACTGGGAGTGAAGGAATACCAGATTTCAGTCTTCAAACCTCAAAGTCACATTTGTGAAAAAGAATTCTGTATAAGTTCAGGGCACGACTACCATTGATCTAAGCTACAATCTGACCTACCCTAACCCTATGTTAATTGAATTTGTGGAGTTTTATACTTTCCTAAAAAAAAAGGATGAACAATGAACATGATTTTCTGTTAGCAAAGCAACCTGTCTGTTTACCAGCTGGCCACTTTTTTTTTTAAAGGTCACATACATAAGTGACACATAAAACCATGATGTGTCAAAACCGTTTTAGTAAAATCTCTATAATTTGCCCCGAATGTCACCCTCATTCAACAATTGTATGTTTTGTGTCACAATGAGGACCCACATACCCTTGAGGGCCTGGAAGCTGGCAGCAGGCACGGCATCAGACTGCCTTTTTTAGAATCTTGTGTCTTATTATATCTCAAAGCCTCAAGGTAAGAGAATTATGACCTGAGTGTTTTTGCAAGACCAGCACTTTAGGATGTCCTTCCAGGTGGACATTTAAGGTGACACTGCAGGGACAACAGCATGATCCGGACACCAGATGCTGATTTATTCAGTGAGTTATAGAAGAGTCATTTTTAGACTTCTTTTTATACAAGAAAGGCTTTGTTAAAACTGTACGCGTCATTGAGAATTGACTGAAACTTGACCGTCCCAACTTTTGGACTAAATTTGCTGTGAAAATAAGTACTTCAAACCTTGAAACTAATTTTTTAGGGATGAAAGCCTTAATTCTCAGCCCAATTTAATTAAATAAAAGAAAAAATATATAAATGCAGCGCTAATGTGAAATTCAAAATATCAAAGCATCCCTCTTTTATGCCCCAGTTGAAGGACTATTGTCCGAAACATGTTGGGTTGTTAAGCCTCTGTGCTTCTGACACCATATATATCTTTTTATATGAACATTCCCTGTATCCACTTTGCTAGGTGGATTGTACTTTTTATTTCTTGGCATTTTTTAATAAATGTTTCCATTGGATTCATGAACTTCATGTGGAGGCCTTTTTTTCTCTTTTTCCTATGATCTGAAATGCTGCATTTTGGAGCCTGCATATTTCATCCAGATGACAACTTCATGTGAGTTCAAGCAGGACTTCTTGTTGGAGGTTCTATTAGGCACCCTCTACGCCTCACTGTTCTGGATAAAGCCATCGAAGTGCACCTTTACATCGTCATCATTTCCCACCAAGCACCCACTGGATTGAATTATCCAAACGCCCGATTGACCCACCGCCGTATGGTGAGTGTGTCCACCCTTTGTGGTGAATGTACCTAATTCTTCTACCATCTTACCTGTATGTTGGCAAATGCTAGGTGAAGAGGCTCGTTCAGCTATATCTATTGTTTGAAAAAGCATTACCTTTATACAGTCTCTTCATATGGGACTTTCACTGCACTTTATTGAAGAAAAATTTTTTACGTATCACGGACAGTTCTTTGTCGCTTTTTCTTCCCACAGTCAGTTTACATACATTTGCTGTGTATATATGACAGCTTTTTTTATGATTTTCATGACTTATATATACGTTTGTATTTGTCTTATAAGCTGTCACCAGTTTCACATTCATCTCTAAGGGATGCTTTGATATTTAGAATTTCACATTAGCGCTGCATTTATATATTTTCTTTTACTTTGTTACAAGGTTTACTACACTGTTGATGCTGGCTGCTATAATATTGTTTTTTTTTTTGCTTTTTGTCACTAATAGTAGCACGACTTTTTTTCATATTCACAATTTAATTAAATAGCTTTGCTGGCCTATTATTTCGCTCATTGACATAGATAACCAGATATACAATGTAAAACTGGACAACAAAAGAGGTGATGGGAAATGATAAATGACTTGCAAAATGTTGATACATACACAGAATTGAGGCCCCATTCACACCTGAGCGTAGCATTTTCAGGCAGAAAGTCGCGCAAGTTTTACCCGCAACTTTGCAACGATTTTTGACAGGATTTTGTACAGGTCAAAAGGTCACAATGTAAAAAGCAGAAAAACGTACAAATCTGCCTAAAAAAAAAAGTTCCAGAACTTGTTTGAGCTTCAGACGTTTTGGAGCTTCTGGCTTCTGGCATTTTGGAGTGGAGATGTGAACCATCTCCATAGAGAATAATTGATTTTTTCCCTTTCAGCGTTTTGTAGCTTCAGTCTTCAAGCTACAAAATGCTCAGGCGTGAATGGGGCCTGAGGTGTGAATGGGGCCTGAGGTGTGAATGGGGCTTCAGATGTGAATGGGGCCTCAGGTGTGAATGGGGCCTCAGGTGTGAATGGGGCCTCAGGTGTGAATGGGGCTTCAGGTGTGAATGGGACCTCAGGTGTGAATGGGGCTTCAGGTGTGAATGGGGCCTCAGGTGTGAATGGGGCTTCAGGTGTGAATGGGGCCTCAGGTGTTAATGGGGCTTCAGATGTGAATGGGGCCTCAGGTGTGAATGGGACCTCAGGTGTAAATGGGGCTTCAGGTGTGAATGGGGCCTCAGGTGTGAATGGGGCCTCAGGTGTGAATGGGGCTTCAGGTGTGAATGGGGCCTCAGGTGTGAATGGGGCTTCAGGTGTGAATGGGGCCTCAGGTGTGAATGGGGCTTCAGGTGTGAATGGGGCCTCAGGTGTGAATGGGGCTTCAGATGTGAATGGGGCCTCAGGTGTGAATGGGACCTCAGGTGTAAATGGGGCTTCAGGTGTGAATGGGGCCTCAGGTGTGAATGGGGCCTCAGGTGTGAATGGGGCTTCAGGTGTGAATGGGGCCTCAGGTGTGAATGGGACCTCAGGTGTGAATGGGGCCTCAGGTGTGAATGGGGCCTCAGGTGTGAATGGGGCCTCAGGTGTGAATGGGGCCTAACATCACTGGCCAGTCTCTCAGAAAAGCAGAGTAATGGTCACACTGGAACACTCTTCCATAAAATTATTATTTGGTGTACATAGACACATGGATTAATTAGTAATCAGTAAAACCAAGTCATACTGGAATTCTGAGTTTGTGTCTTTAATTCAGGTAACTTGAAAGCAATTTGCATTTTTTCCAGTGGGAATTACCTATTCCAATTCTTATCACATATTTAACAGTGTTGCACCTCCTTACAAAATATATTAACACACATTTATATTAGAGAACATAAGTTGTTAAATGTATGAAGGAGGAGGTGTTGTTCATTTTTACAGCTTCTTCTAGGTTAAGGTTTATGCATTGCATGTCACTTTAAAACTTTCTGCAATGCTATTTGCAGATTTTTTTTCCCCAGCAGTGTAAAAAAACTCCCTCTCAGCAGTTGTGAATCTTCCATTTATGAATTTCTTTCAGTTAATGGTTTGTACAGGTATAATTACTAAAAGATAGCGTGATTATATAATTATCCAGGGATTCGGTATTACTGGCTAATTTAGTGGAGGAAACGATGGTTTCTTCCACTAAAGTAAGTTGGATGGGACGGTTTTTCCACAGGTGTTGAGATTTGTAAAAGTTTAACTTGATAGACATGCATTATTTTTCAACCTAAATAAGGAAGACCAAACTGTAAACTTTAGCCTGCTTTAAAGCTGAACTCGGGGAAACTGCTAAATACAATGGTGAGATACATACTGTATAAGGGAGCTAATCCAAAATCTAGACCAGGCATGAAAAATCCCTGATAGTCCCATCCGGACCAATGCAGTCCCACCATTTAGGAGCCGGGTCTCTCTTTCTTTCTGCCCTGGCTGCCGTATACATCGTGTTTCTTTGCCCAGATCTGCCACGCTATCATCCTCTTAGCAGGACAGAGGACAGGAGAGGTGGCAGGTCTGGATAGAGGGCATGAGCTGCAAGCGGGTGATTGGTTGCTAGGACAATGGGTGGTCCTAGCAACTAATCACCAGCTTGTTAACAAGAGAGTTGGACAGCTCCCGTCCTCTGTCTGGATCTGCCATGTGTAAGGTGGGACTGAAATGCTGTGAAAGGGAAAGGGCAGGGGAGAGGACACTGTTATAAAAAAAGGGGGCTGAGGACACTGCTATAAAAAAGGGGGGCTGAGGACACTTCTATAAAAAATGGGGTTCGTGGACACTGCTATAAAAAGGGGGTTCAAGGACACTGCTATAAAAGGGGGGCTAAGGGGTCTAGGGCATATTGATGTGAATGAGAAACTATGAGATAAGGGAAGGGGGGCTGTGAGGAGGAAGGGAACTGTGACATAAAGGGGGGGGGGGGTGATGTGGGGGGGTACTGTGACATAAAGGGGGAGAAACTGTGATATGAAGGGGGACATTGATGTGGTGGGGGGGCTGAGGACACTGATGTAAGAAGGGGACTGTGATATAAAGGACCTGAGTCATTGGAAAAACATGCGATTTGGACCTCTGCTGGAAGAACATTTTACTGACCGGACCTCCATTAATTTAATTCAATACCCCTGATCTAGAGGATTTGTATATTTGTCGATCTAGTCCTGAGAGTTACACAACTCTGGCAGGTCAGGAGACCTGAGCTTTCTCTGCTCAATTCAAGAACACTAATGCTGCGTACACACGATCAGATTTTCCGGCAACAAATGTTGGATGTGAGCTTGTTGGCGGAAAGTCCGACCGTTCGTGTATGCTCCATCGAACATTTGTTGTCGGACTTTCCGCCAACAAATGTTGGCTAGCAGGTTCTCGAATTTTCAGCCAACAACATTTTTGTTGGATCGTGTGCACACAAGTCCGTCGCACAAAAGTCCATGCATGCTCGGAATCAATGCTCACCAAACACAACACTAGCAGAAGGAGCCCAAAGGGTGGCGCATGACTATTGAACTTCCTTTTTATCGGCTCGCCGTACGCCTTCTACGTCACTACGTTCCTAATTGTTGGCCAACATTTGTGTGACCGTGTGTATGAAAGACAAGTTGGAGCCAACAACCTTCGAACGAAATTCCACGGTTTTGTTGTCAGAAAGTCCGATCGTGTGTGTGTACGGAGCATTAGGACTCTTTCATATGGAGCCGGTTCCCTGCTGATCTGCTCTGCTCAGCAGGAATCCATGAGCTGTTCCCCTGCTGAATCAGACCTCAACAGGACACATGCCAGGTTTTTTTTACATCCATGTCTGTGACACCTCTATCAGCAGCTGGACGTAAACTGACTCTAATATGCGTTTACATCAGGCTAACTCCAATCCATCACGTTTAGGTGTGGGAAAATGGAAAAGGATACTTTTGCGTTTTTTTTTTTTTTCTGGACCTGGACAGACTCAGAGGTAGGTGGGTGTAAATGGACACCTGTCCACAGAGCTGCATGGGGCTTCTGATCAGGTCCGCCTGTATAACTGACAGGGGGACCTGATCAAAAAGCGAGTGTGAAAGGGCCCTTGTAGTTCTTCCCTCTGGCTCCAGAATCTGGCTGACATTGAAAATAAAAGCAGCAAGCTGATGAGTTCATCTTTCTGTTACTCTACTTTTTTTCCCCTTTCCGCATGTTCTGCAGCACAACTGACTGTCTCCATATGCTAGTTGTCTGCCCCCCCCCCCCCCCCAGTAATGTAGCAGAGTTCTCAAGGAGCCCCAAAATCTGGGGCACACAATATGAAGATATCAACTATAAGCTCTGAGCTTTGAGCTCTGGAATACCCCTGCCCCAATGTTTTCTTCATAAAATATGCCTGTCTGTTAATTAGTAAATCATGCTTCTATGCATTGAGGGATGTAAGGCATAGGGATATATGGCAAAGCGCTAACAACGTTTTTTTTTAAACTCAAGTCATTGTCTTATTTTTAATCAAAATTGTATGTGAATGCTTTCACTTTTCTAGGCTCTATAAATATTCATTAAAATTCAGATAACTTTTAAGTTATAGTCGCTATTCAAAATCTGCTTGCGATTCTGTTTGGAACCACCTTTCACCTTATGCACTGGATCTGCAACCCTACTGAATATCAAATGTTGTTCTACGCTTTATTTTCAGGATTTGGATTTATAAACGAAATTATAGCCTGCATGAAAAATGGATGAGGTTTATGTAAGCGCCAATAAATAATTCAGATGAAATGTGTTGGCTGTAACCTTTACAACAGCAGTGGCAGAACAAGACGGGACTGCACTCTGTATGGACCTCTGTCACTCATGGCTCTTTGCTCCAATAAGCTCACAAGAACACATCTGGTGGGTGGGGCCATAGGGAGTATGACTGTGCCATATGGGAAGACCAGATTTTTAAATTTTTAACATGACCATCAAACATTTACTCGGAATCTGGTAACTTTCTTTCCAGACCTTTATGTACTGTATAGCTTACCATTTTATAGTAAACCGGTGGGTACCTCAGAGCTTATAAATTAGGAGCTGCAGGTGTTAGCTGTCAGCTAGTACCTTATTCTAAGCAATACAGTATAACCCTCCAACACACCCTCACTCCCATGCGGGATCCTTATACGACGAAAAAAGAATAAATGCTATTTTTAACAAGATTACATTTCTTTTTCAATGGTCAAGATGCCACTAAGTTAGCACTATAGAATCACTGCACCAGATAAAAAATATAGATAAAGTAAAATATAGCTAAAATAAAGACACAAATATAACAGAATAAAAAATATTAATGATCTAATTTTTGGAAACTGGAAATTTTTGCTTTGCTAAACATCTATATCTATCTATCTATCTATCTATCTATCTATCTATCTATCTATCTATCTATCTATCTATCTATCTATCTATCTATCTATCTATCTATCTATCTATCTATCTATCTATCTATCTATCTATCTATCTATCTATCTATAATTATTATTATTATACAGGATTTATATAGCCCCGACAGTTTACACAGCGCTTTACAACATTAGGGCAGACAATACAAGCAAAATACAATTCAATACAGGAGGAATCAGTGGGCCCTGCTCGTTAGAGCGCTCTCTCTCTCTCTCTCTCTCTCTCTCTCTCTCGATATACAGTGGGGACGGAAAGTATTCAGACCCCCTTACAATTTTCATTTTATTATATTGCATCCATTTGCTAAAATCATTTAAGTTCATTTAGCCACACACCTGTCTATATAAGACCTTAAAGCTCACAGTGCATGTCGGAGCAAATGAGAATCATGAGGTCAAAGGAACTGCCTGGAGAGCTCAGAGACAGAATTGTGGCAAGGCACAGATCTGGCCACGGTTCCTAAGAGTACAGTGGCCTCCATAATCCCTAAATGGAATAACTTTGCGATGAACAGAACCCTTCCTAGAGCTCGCCATCCAGCCAAACTGAGCTATCGGGGGAGAAGAGCCTTGGTGAGAGAGGTAAAGAAGAACCCAAAGATCACTGTGGCTGAGCTCCAGAGATTCAGTCGGGAGATGGGAGAAAGTTGTAGAGAGTCAACCATCACTGCAGCCCTCCACCAGTTGGGGCTTTATGGCAGAGTGGCCCGACGGAAGCCTCTCCTCAGTGCAAGACACATGAAAGCCTGCATGGAGTTTGGTAAAAAAACACCTGAAGGACTCCAAGATGGTGAGAAATAAGATTCTTTGGTCTGATGAGACCAGGTTAGAACTTTTTGGCATTAATTCTAAGCGGTATGTGTGGAAAAAACCAGGCACTGCTCATCACCTGTCCAATACAGTCCCAACAGTGAAGCATGGTGGTGGCAGCATCATGCTGTGGGGGTGTTTTTCAGCTGTAGGGACACGACGACTGGTTGCAATCAAGGGAAAGATGAATGTGGCCAAGTACAGGGGTATCCTGGACGAAAACCTTCTCCAGAGTGCTGAGGACCTCAGACTGGGCCAAAGGTTTACCTTCCAACAAGACAATGACCCTAAGCACACAGCTAAAATAACGAAGGAGTGGCTTCACAACAACTCTGACTGTTCTTGAATGGCCCAGCCAGAGCCCTGACTTAAACCCAATTGAGCATCTCTGGAGAGACCTAAAAATGGCTGTCCACCAACGTTTACCATCCAACAAAAAAAGTTAAGGGGTCTGAATACTTTCCGTCCCCACTGGATATATCATTTCTATATCTACTTACACAGACATTTTGCAATATTTCAGTTTGTTTTTGAATTCCTATCTTCCTTGTTAACTAAAGGAAGACTGTGTTAGTTGTGACCTGACATGCTTTCCTGTGTTTATGTGTGCTGGTTATATTGTCATTTTGCTGAACACGTTGTCATTTTTATAAAACTGTGCTAATCAGATTTGTTCAGCAATGACAGTCTTCCTAATAAGCTTCCATATTTCTTTTATTTTCATAAGCAAAATGGATGGTAAGAAACAACAGTAATCATGAACTGTGGAAGGACCCAGGTGAAGCATTTCCTTGCATTAATACGGTTAAAATGAGTCCTGTTACAATGAAATGTTTTCCTATTAGCCAAGAAAACATAAAAACATAAAACCAACAAACAAAAAAAAACAAAACAATAGTTACTACATTTTCTTTCTCTGTTTCCCCAGGTCAATAATTTAGTTGGTCTTGCCCAGTGTGGTTGTTGGTGATTACCAAATGTTGCTGTGTGCTTTGTTCTACATTGTGTGTACTACACTCTGAACCTATGTACATGTACAAGATTATAGGGGACAATGGTCGTGCCCACTGTACTGAAATACGTTAGAAGTCTGTGTACTGCCTAATAATATATATATATATATATATATATATATATATATATATATATATATACAGTGGGGACAGAAAGTATTCGGACCCCTTACATTTTTCACTCTTTGTTATATTGCAGCCATTTGCTAAAATCATTTAAGTTCATTTTTTCCTCATTAATGTTCACACAGCACCCCATATTGACAGAAAAACACAGAATTGTTGGCATTTTTGCCGATTTATTAAAAAAGAAAAACTGAAATATCACATGGTCCTAAGTATTCAGACCCTTTGCTCAGTATTTAGTAGAAGCACCCTTTTGATGTTATAAAGCCATGAGTCTTTTTGGGAAAGATGCAACAAGTTTTTCACACCTGGATTTGGGGATCCTCTGCCATTCCTCCTTGCAGATCCTCTCCAGTTCTGTCAGGTTGGATGGTAAACGTTGGTGGACGGCCATTTTTAGGTCTCTCCAGAGATGCTCAATTGGGTTTAAGTCAGGGCTCTGGCTGGGCCATTCAAGAACAGTCACAGAGTTGTTGTGAAGCCACTCCTTCATTATTTTAGCTGTGTGCTTAGGGTCATTGTCTTGTTGGAAGGTAAACCTTTGGCCCAGTCTGAGGTCCTGAGCACTCTGGAGAAGGTTTTCGTCCAGGATATCCCTGTACTTGGCCGCATTCATCTTTCCCTCTATTGCAACCAGTCGGTTGCAACCCGGTTGGTTGGTCGGTTGGCGGCATGGCAGCACCCCCCGACACTTAACCCATCTAGGTTGCGGACGGGCAGCGGACTCCTACGGGTGGCGGGCAGCAGGCGGGTTGTGGGCTCCTATGGGTGAAGGGCAGCGGGCTCCTATGGGCAGCGGGTTCTGTCCTCTCCCCTTCTTCTGCATCACAGCAGCTTCCGTCCAATAGGATCGCCTGTCCTTTCAGCCATCCGGGTGACAGGTCGGGTCTCAAGACCAGCTTCCTGATTGGCCGGGAAGAGGATCAGTGTGGCGATAGCGAATATTCATTTGCTATTATCACACAACTCGGTGGGATCGGGGCGCAGTGCTCTTTTAAGCCTATTAGAGCCTCTAGCTCTAATCACGTGCTTCAAAAAACACACCCCTGCCATTGGAATCCATGCGTCCAGTGCCCTGTATATAGATCAGGGGGCCGGACGCATGGATGGGGGTGGCGGCGCCTGTGCACCGCTAATGGACGGGCCGCCACTACAAAGAGATAATGCACTGGGTATTGTACACAGTCTTATCTCCCATTTTTTGGCACTATGGTTGGTCACCCAGCCACACATATCTGGTTGTGTAATGGATGCCTTTCTATAAGACAGCATTTGCAGGCAAAGAGATTTAATCTCCAAATACGGAAAGGTTTCTTTACAGTAAGAGCTGGGAAAATGTGGAATAGACTCCCTCCAGAGGTGCTTCTGTCCAGCTAAGTAGATTGTTTTTAAAAAAAAGGCCTGGATTCTTTCCTAAATGTACATAATATAACTGGATACTAATATTTATAGGTAAAGTTGATCCAGGGAATATCTGATTGCCTCTAGGGAGATCAGGAAGGAATTTTTTCCCCTGCTAAGGCAAATTGGATCATGCTTTGCTGTTTTTTTGCCTTCCGTTGGATCAATTGTGGCTATGGAATTGTGCACATAGGTTTGTAAAAAAAAATATTTTTTATTCCCGTTTATTGGTTGAACTAGATGGACGTCTTTTTTCAACCAGACTAACTATGTAACAAAGGTACATAAAGATAGAGCTGCCAATTCCCATTTAGTCTTTTTCAAAGCTGTCCTACAATCACTCTTGCATCATCAGCGGTCCACAGCCTCCTAGGAAAACAACTCAGTCC
Organism: Lithobates clamitans; assembly: GCA_037952925.1. Taxonomy (NCBI): domain Eukaryota; kingdom Metazoa; phylum Chordata; class Amphibia; order Anura; family Ranidae; genus Lithobates; species Lithobates clamitans. The sequence goes on from JBBGZY010000405.1 coordinate 1,951,330, forward strand.
ATCATGTTTTTCCCACCAGTGCTACAATAGGAGGGAGAACAGTCCCAGGGTCCTACTGGAGACTGCAAGTCACCCTTTCAATACACATTGAATAGTCATGGCCCACTATTGTCATCCTCAGGAAAGCTGCCATTGCTGAGTGCCTGACATGCAGTGTTTGCAAAAGATCAGTAACATACAACAAAGGCAAAAAAAAAAAAAGTACAAATAGAATTTTTATATAAATTACCGCTGTTCATGATACACAATGCTTTAAAAAACGAAATGTCAATTTTGGGTTTTGCATCTACATAAACAACTTCAGAATAATCCCTTAGTGACTTAAGCCACAATTATGGGTAATGAAGCTTAAATAACACTAGAAGAAAATGGACAAAGACCGCAGTCACTTTATTTTTAAAAAGAATTATAGATCCACAATAAACATATATAGAAAATGAAAAACTGCAACTTGTTTGCTTTGTACATACCTATAATTACTGTTAAAAAATAAAAACGTGAAAAGATGTATTACAGCAAATTAACAGTACCACAGTTTAAGAGAATTAAATCTATTTTCTAGTGAATTTGTGTTCATGGATAAGTTGAACGCATGCATTTATAAAAGCAGAGTGTGTATGCAACTGGGTATGCTGAAAAGCAACCAATAACCAAATCCACAGGAAGTAAGAGCTGAAGTGCCACTCTCCTGCAGTAAGAAAACTGCTTTTATATTTCCTCTGTAAAATGAATGCTAAGCTGCAATACAATGCATGTTTGCTTTTGGATTTAATACCACTTTAACGCCACCTACACACTGGGCATCCAATCCCGACCTTTTTGTGCACGTGGGAGGCACAGGTGTAGTGTCCATGTCCGTGTAGAGGGAGTCCCAGAGTAAGGAGAAGAAAGGGATGGAAAGGGACCCCCCTGATCAGAGCAGGGAGGCATGTGTGGTTAGGAAGAAGAGGAGAGGGGGAAGTGATGTCAGTCTGCAAGCAGTGGACAGAGAGATTCCCACCCACCCTCCCGTGGGTTTGGTTGAAAAAAAAATGGGGCTGTCAGGACAGCCCGGCAGTGCTGGGTGTTTAGAGGAGAAGAAAATGGCTGTTTATATACATATAACATGGTTGGGACCCATCTGTGGTATGGGGTTCTCAGGTCCCTTTCGGTTAGAAGGGGTTAACCAGGAAGGGGTAAAAGGTAGGTCACTGCGAAGGTTGAGTACCGTCTTGGAGTCAGGACTTGCGACTGGAGACCTAAAGTTTAAAAGAGTTGGTCGCAGTGACCAGGTTGTGTGTTGTTCGCCTTGAAGACCCCAAAAAGGATTTATATAAAAAGTCGGTTAACAGTTATTTAAAAAGTTATTTAAAAAGTTATTTATTATTTTTACAGTAATTGTTAATAAAAGGCTATCAGGCCATTTACTCCAAAAACCTTGTCACATCATTTGTGGGGGATGTGAGGGGTTTAGAGTATGTATAACAGGTTGGTAAGAGACTGTGGGTTATGTCCTTCATTTGTCATGGCCGTGTAGTGTCCATGTCCGTGTAGTGTCCATGTTCGTGTAGTGGCCATGTCCATGTCCGTGTAGTGTCCATGTTTGTGTAGTGGCCATGTTCGTGTAGTGGCCATGTCCATGTACGTGTAGTGGCCATGTTCGTGTAGTGGCCATATCCGTGTAGTGGCCATGTCCATGTCCGTGTAGTGGCTATGTTCGTGTAGTGGCCATGTCCATGTACGTGTAGTGGCCATGTTCGTGTAGTGGCCATATCCGTGTAGTGGCCATGTCCATGTCCGTGTAGTGGCTATGTTCGTGTAGTGGCCATGTTTGTGTAGTGGCCATGTTCGTGTAGTGGCCATGTCCATGTACGTGTAGTGGCCATGTTTGTGTAGTGGCCATGTCCGTGTAGTGTCCATGTGTGGACCTCACTCTCTTCTTCATGGAGGTACAGTAGGTGTAAGGTCCAGCCCCACTGCCCACAGTCTGTCAATACCCATGACAGGCTGAAATATGCTGCAGCTGGAAGCTGTACCTGTGCCTCCTGGATGCGCAGGGACTAAACTCTCAGTGTGTACCTTAAAGCGGACCTTCAGTCATTTTTTCATCTTTCCATCTATTAAATCTTCTGCCCTTGTTCTTTTAACTTTGGACAGTAAAACATTTTTTTTACCTTATACAGCCCACTTCCTGTTTCTTGTTTGGTCATTAGCCTAGGCTTATGACATCATGCACATCTCTCTCTCTCTAACTCTCACGAGAGTTTGCCAGGAAGGAAGGGGGGGTGAGTCATAGGAGGGCCAATGAGAGCTGCAGGGCTGCATAGCTGAAGGTGTGCCTCTGTGTGTCTGTGCAATTCCAGGAAGTGAACAGGCAGCAGCTTCAGCTGCCCACAGTTAAAATAGCTGCAGCCATTATATGTTAATTTAAGGTTATGTAATGCTATTGCACATACTGTTTTCACTGCAATGTATTGCACATGTGTTTGAAAATAAAAACGCTATTTGGAAAAAAAAAAAATAGCTGCAGCCAGACTTAGTGGAGGGAGATTTCTGCAGCATATTTGGAAAGTACATAATCACAGTATATATAAAAAAATATGCAAAGTGGTTGGAGGGAAGCTTCAGAATGGCAAAGACATTTTTTTTTTTTTATTACAAATTATGTGAGCAGACTGCAGTTCCTCTTTAAGTGCAAGGCATAGGTTCCTTAAGGCCCTATGCCCTCAGGCTAAACAAAAACAAAGAAAAATTCCTAGCTCATCTTACCAGCCAGCCTGCAACAAACCTAATTGTCCTTTCTAACAGTTCACGGTAGAAACAGGGGTTTCATTTGCACACATTTGCAAATAAATGTGTAAGCTGCAGAGGCTGCGACAAGGCACCCCAATATTTCTGCAGTCCTAACTTTATAAATTTTGAGATCCTCCATAGTAAGAGCACCTATATACTAATGTATAGATTAAGGGCAGGTAGACCTGCAGGGAGCTCACCCCTCCTTAAAGGCACAGGGATACACTGGACACCCAGCAAAAAGCACAATGGCAGCGAAGGTTTACAATGCGCCCCCTCACCAAAAAACCAATGGAACAAACAACCGGCAACTGTCCCAACCTATAACTGGCCTTAACAGCAAGGACCACATGGAAGGGCGATGCTGGCTGGTAAGTTGAGCAGGGAATTTTTCTTTGTTTTTGTTTAACATGCATCGCCTTTCCATGTGCTCTTTGCTGTTAAAGGTTGGGGTTTTAGGTAACATCTATCGTATTTATCGGCGCATAACACACGCTGGCGTATAACACGCACCCCAATTTAAGAGGGAAGTTCCAGGAAAAATACTTTTTTTTAAAATAAAGCACTTGGAAGCAAAATAATGGTCAGTGAGCCTCAATGCAGCCTGATCTGTGCCCATCTGCAGCCTGATCTGTGCCCATCTGCAGTCTACTGAGCGCCCATCTGCAGTCTAACAAATGCCCATCTGCAGTCTAATCAGTGCCCATCTACAGCCTAATAACTGCCCACCTGCAGCTTGATCAGTGTCCATCTGCAGCCTTGCCGAGGGGAAGGAGGGGACAAGCGCTGATGAAATAGAGACGGATCTCCTGTGTACTCGGCTCGGCGTCACGCCCAGTCCCGCCCCTTGGCCCGGATCCTATGATGGACATAACGCCGGGACTTCAATTCTAGGAGCCGTCCAGGGGGCGGGACTGAGGGTGACTGCAAGCCGAGTACACAGGAGAACCTGCTCTATTTCGGCAGAGCTCGTCCCCTCCTTCCCCTCGGTGGCAGCCTGTATCGGCGTATAACACGCACACACGATTTTCCCTATTTTAAGGGGGAAAAAGTGTGTGTTATACGACCAATAAATACGGTACTTCCTATAATCTATCTGTCCTTAGCTCAGGTATGCAGGCAGGAGGGCGTGCTTAGCTCCTCCAGATGAAAGAAAAATAAAATGCCCATGAAGACATTTGGGATGTTTGGCATAATTTTTGCTTAAGTCACAAACCAATAAGCAACTGAAGAAATGTAATATAATAAATATAAATGTATATATATATATATATATATATATATATATATATATATATATATAAATAAAATATATATATACACACTATATCTTTAATGGCATCCCAGTCATATGCCCCGTACACACGGTCGGATTTTCCGGCGGAAAATGTGTGATAGGACCTTGTTGTCGGAAATTCCGACCGTGTGTAGGCTCCATCACACATTTTCCATCGGATTTTCCATCGGATTTTCCGACACACAAAGTTTGAGAGCAGGCTATAAAATTTTCCGACAACAAAATCCGTTGTCGGAAATTCCGATCGTGTGTACACAAATCCGATGCACAAAGTGCCACACATGCTCAGAATAAATAAAGAGATGAAAGCTATTGGCTACTGCCCGGTTTATAGTCCCGACGTACGTGTTTTACGTCACCGCGTTCAGAATGATCGGATTTTCTGACAACTTTGTGTGACCGTGTGTATGCAAGTTTGAGCCAACATCCGTCTGAAAAAATCCTAGGATTTTGTTGTCGGAATGTCCGATCAATGTCCGACCGTGTGTACGGGGCATTAGTCTGTAGGGTTCAATTTTGAGTCGGCCCACCCTTTGCAGCTATAACAGCTTCAAGTCTTCTTATGCCGCATACACACGAGCAGATTTCTCGGCGGAAAAAGATATGACGACTTTTCCGACGGGATTCCGCTCAAGTTTGCCTTCCATACACACGGTCAAATTACGACCGCCAAGAACGCGGTGACGTACAACACTACGACGAGCCGAGAAAATGAAGTTCAATGCTTCCGAGCATGCGTTGAATTGTTTCCGAGCATGCGTAGATATTTTGCACGTCGGAATTGCCACAGACGATCGCATTTTCGGACAGGAACTTTTCCCGACCAAAAAATTGAGAAGCTGCTCTCAATCTTTTGCTGGCTGGAATTCAACCAGCAGAAGTCCGATGGAGCATACACACGGTCGCATTTTCCGACGAAAAATTCTCATCGGTCCTTTGTGGGCCGAAATTCCGAACGTGTGTACGCGGCATTATAGGGCTGTCCACAAGGTTTAGGAGTGTGTCTATGGGAAGGTTTGACCATTCTTCCAGAAGCGCATTTGTGAGGTCAGGCACTGATGTTGGACAAGAAGGCCTGGATCGTAGTCTCTGCTGTAATTCATCCCAAAGGTGTTCTATCGGATTGAAGTCAGGACTCTGTGCAGTCATTACAAAAAAAAACAAAAAGAAACGTGAACAGCCAAAGGCTACCTCCCACATCTTTATTTATTGTTTGTAACAGCATCACAGGGTAAATATGTGGAGAACACAGTTGCCTTCTCCGCTCCAGAGTGCACTCCCCCCTGAAGATCACAAGTCAACCTTTTAAAATCCATAACCAAACTCTCTCATAAAAAACCCCCCAGACAACCCACACCCACTATTCCCCTGACCCCCAATGGTATGCTATCTAGAGCCTCCTCTGGGAGCTGGGACAGTGCGGCTGTGACCACTATCACGGACAATGTCCTCAAATGGTACCCCTGAAAAGTGCACCTGCAACCTATCAATCAATTCAATATGGGGGACAAATGGGATGATCCCTCAGAACCCTGCCCGGAGAGCTCTTAAAGCCTCTTAAAGCCTCAATGGACGAATGTAATGAGCACCTCCGTTCCAGGTATAACTGGGAATCTATCCCACATAGCACATTATGTATGCTTTTAATATGTTTCCCATATGGTACAACATGAGTCCTTGTCCCAACTGTATGGGTATATATAAATGCCCGTATACCCTATGGTAGACATGTGCACAGCCAAAAAATTTGTTCATTTTCGTTTCATTAGTTTATTATTTTTTTCGTTTTTCGGGTCATTCGTTATGATCACGATTCGTAAATTCGTTCATTCGTAAATTCGTACATTCGTACATTCGTAAATTCGAATATTCATTCATTCGTACATTCGTTCATTCGTACATTCGTACATTTTTACATTTGTACATTCGTACATTCGTAAATTCGTAAAATCGTACATTTATAAATTAGAAAATTCGGAAATTTGTAAATTCGAAGTTTGAAAATCCAAAAACCCGAAAATTCAAAAATCTGAAATAGTAACTAACTATTAAATTATAGGTATTGTAATTTCCTTTCAAATTTGACTGTCAGTGAACGTAACAAATACGAATTTATCCGAAGTTACGAATTATCCAAAATGAATGCCGCATCTAAACAAATGGAACGGAACAAATTAATAATAAATAATAATAATAAAACTTTGTTATTATTATTATTGTTATTTATTATTATTAATTCATTACGTTCCATTACGTTTTTCGTATCATTCATAACTTCGGATAAATTTGTATTTGTTACGTTCACTAACAGACAAATTTGAAAGGAAATTACAATACCTATAATTTAAAAGTTTCTAATAATTACTAATAGTTAAGTTATTATTAGTTAACTATTATTTCAGATTTCACAATTTACTAATTTACTAATTTACGAATTCACTAATTTACTAATGTACGAATGTACGAATGCCCGAATTTACGAATGTCCAATTTTATCGAATTTACGAATATTCGGAAAAAATTCGTTAAACGGGTTTTCATTAATTCGGATATTCCCGAATGAACGAATTTGTCGAAATTCGTTAAAAAACTAATTTGGAACGAAACGAATTGCACATGCTTACCCTATGGAAAGCCGTCATATGATGCCTCAGATGTCCATTACACTTCTGATTTGGATAATAACCCACATTGTTGGCTGATTGTCAGGCAGCTGATACAATGCAGCTGATTCCTCTATAGGTGCCACATACACTCAGTTCCCGTGTTGAATCAAACTCCGGTTTGAAGAGAGGAATAAACCAGCCATGCAGCCGTGACAGGAGAGTAAGTGTGAGCTACAAACTGGCAGTGCGCCAATGATGTAAAAAAAGTCCCATGTTTGAAAGTTTCGTTAGGACGATTGGTTGAGAGTCTCTGTTAAGTCTCTGTGAATGGCTGTAATAAGCCAAGGCATGCGGTGCAACAGCGGATGAGGGGGGTAGGTTCCTATGTCTGGTCTATCTACATGTTTTGTTCCTGCCCCCAGAACATCGTCAGGACATCCCAAACTTGCCCATCCATGTCTTTATGGACCTTGCTTTGTGCACTGGACCAAATTATTTGGTGGAGGGGGGATTATGGTGTGGGGTTGTTTTTTAGGGGTTGGACTTGGCTCTGTAGTTCCAGTGAAGGGAATTCTTAAGGCGTCAGCATACCAAGACATTTTGGACAATTTCATGCTCTCAACTTTTACTCTCATACTGGTCACTGGAAGTTCAACATGGCACCTCATGGCAAAGAACTCTCTGATGATCTGAAAAAAGAATCGTTGCTCCACGTAAATAAGAAAAGAAATTCCCCTGGGTGGACTTTAACGGCACTTGCTAACAAATATTTAGATAATAAGTATGTGTAGCAGAGTATAGAGAGTAAACGGATTTTTTATTTCGATATAACATAGATTAAAAACATAATGTATCATACATTCAACGGAGCATATTACAGAATCAATAAATTTTAGTGTTATTATCGAACAAAAGATTATACGAGGGCTCTTTTTCACACCCAGCGCGTTTCGGAATAAACAGTGCTTTTGTCCTTCTTCAGGGATGTAGCTCCATGTAAAGATGGCCTAGGCTATAAGAAGATTGCCAAGACCCTGAAAGCACGGTGGTCAAGACCACACAGCGGTTTAACAGGACAGGTTCCACTCAGAACAGGCCTCGCCATGGTCGACCAAAGAAGTTGAGTGCACGTGCTCAGTGTCATATCCAGAGGTTATCTTTGGGAAAAAGACACTGAAATGTATAGTTATTCCTGCGCTACCATGTAAACAAAGGGCAATGAACATTGAACTGCTGCAAGCACCGAATATAGGTCAAACTCAGCTCATACAGCAATAGAAAAAAGGTATGTAAAAATTGGTGCTGCGCTGTTCTTTTTAAAAAAACAAAACAAAACCTATGCTGCTAGAGGTAGTAGCACAAAGGTAAGTGAACACGTAAAATGATATAAACATATAAAAAAAAACAGAAACAATATAAGAATAAGTACAATCAATATAGAGCACTTCTATACCCAATAGGTGCAGTGTGATATTCCACAATAATCAGTGGTAATAACAAAGTGCAAAGTGCAAGAAAATCATTCAATAAAGACTTAAGGCCAGATATGATAAGTATCTTACTGGGAACACTAAAATCAATATACAATCACTAAAAACCTCAATGGATCGTGCAAGTAGGCAAAAAACATTGTGCAAAAAACAGCAGTTAATAAATTAAATGTGCAACGTGTGATCAATATGTGCAAAAATCGCAAAAATCGCAAATGCAGTGTATAATAAACATATAACCAAAATAAGTCCACTGACTGTAGTACTTGTGAAAATCCAAACAAAGGCATACGTGTGCAAAATATATAATGGGACTGGGAATGTAGTCCAATGCGATTAAATCCTCTTAATGCGGCTAATCAGAAAATGTACAAAAAAGTGCAATAAGGTGCTGAGAGCATGCGGTGATCTCCTCTTCGTGCACATCCCCTGATGAAGTCACGTGAAGGGACGGGATAGGCATCCAAGACTGATATGTGCAAACAAGCTCGCCGCTCGTAGGAGATACGTTTTCTGTGTGTTTTTTTTTCTTGTAAGTGAAGTGAGAACCCTCACCATTGTTTTAATAAAAATCAGCAGCTCTCTGCTCAGGGAGCCCTGAGAATCGAGAGATCGATGGTGTTTGATCGCTCAGTTCTCAATCTTAGAGCCGGCGGGGAACTGATGCTGCATCCACCTAGGTAAGTATGATTCTACAATAAAAAAAAACAAAACATAGTTCTCTTTTAAGCAAAAACTGAACAACCTGGAGAGGATTGCAAGAAAAAAAAATCTAACTCACATAAGGTCAGGGTGATAATCCTGGGATGAATAAAAAAGAATATTGGTAGATGCAGGTAGATTGGTTCCAGAGAGTCTGGTAAATATACTCAGGCAGCAGGCAAACATCTTGTTTGGTCAGTAAATACATATATATCTGACAGGTAGGCTGTGAGATAATTATCAGGACAATTTAATGGCAGCATCTCAGAGACATGATTTCTGTGTACACAGTGTAGCTTACCTATTATACAACACTAAACCAAAAATAGATGCTGCTATAGTTAAAGGTATATTATCACAGAGAAAAGAAATAAAAAAACGATGTTAAATTACAGTCATCTTTCTTTTGGTATTCAATAGTGATAAGTAAACCGGGCAAAATGTGGTTCACTGGACGTTCTCCGCACACTTGAAAAAAAAATCTGCAAACCCCCGATCCATTTACCTGAATCCTATTGAAGTCTATGGGAGCCAAATCTTGTAATTTTTCGGTCCTTTTTTCAAGGACAATTTCAAAACTTTTGATAAAAAAGTGCATGGGTAGCTGGGCACTGCCATGGGGGTCATGTACCAATGCAAGCATTTTTCTGAAGTACCATTCAGAAGGAAGCCTGTTCTAATACGGTTTAAAAGGTGACATGAGAAATGCACAATTCCTTTAACCACTTGCTTACCGGGCACTTAAACCCCCCTCCTATCCAGACCAATTTTCAGCTTTCAGCGCTGGCGCACTTTGAATGACAATTGCGCGGTCATACAACACTGTACCCAAATGAAATTTTTACCATTTTTTAACCACAAATAGAGCTTTCTTTTGGTGGTATTTGATCACCTCTGCAGTTTTTACTTTTTGTTAAAAAAATGTTAAAAACTGAATTTTTTTTTTTTAAATTGTTATTTTTTTATATTTTGTTATAAAAAATTTAAAACGGGTAATTTTTCTCCTTTATTGATGTACGCTGATGAGGCAGCAGTGATGGGCACTGATAGGCGGCAGTGATGGGCACTGATGGGTGGCAGTGATGGGCACTGATGGGTGGCAGTGATGGGCAGCACTGCCAGGTGGCACTGATTGGCACTACAGGTGGGCATTGATAGGTGGCACTTGTGGGCATTGATAGGTGGCACTTGTTGGCACTGTTAGGTGGAACTGTGGGCACTGTTAGGTGGCACTGTGGGCACTGTTTGGTGGCACTGTGGGCACTATTAGGTGGCACTGTGGACAGTGTTAGGTGGCACTTTTAGGTGGCACTGATGAGGCAGATGTGCCTCTTCCACTTGGGGACCGATGTCCCTCACATCCTAGCCGGTGATCGGCTTTTTTTTCTACTCACGCTGTCAGCGTGAGTAAAAAAAAAAAAACGATTACCGATCTTTTGTTTACATCATGTGATCAGCTGTCATTGGCTGACAGCTGATCACATGGTAAGGGGCCGGGACCGGCCCCTTACTCGGATCGGTGATCAGCCGAGTGACTCACCCTGTAGGGCACGCGCAGGGAGCGTGCACAGGGGAGGCCGTCATATGACGGCCTCCTGGGAATTAAGGTCCGCGCTGTGGCGGCTGTGGCCGTCATCCGGCCATAGCGCGGATGCCAGGTGGTTAAATAACTTGCATGGGAGATCTCACCCTGAATAAATTCCCACACAGAGAGGGCCAGCAAACCACATGTTAGGCACCATTGCTATAATTTTTTAAAGTGATACTAAAGGATTAAAAAAAACAAACGTTATATGATCCTCCTCTTCTCTGGCCTTCCTGGTGCTCTGGGCTCCTCCCCCCATAGGCGTGCGCACAGGGTGTGCCAGGTGTGCCTGGGCACACCCTAATCACCCCATGTGCATTAGCATTATCCAGGGGCAGCACCAGGTGGGTGGTTGAGAGTGCCAGTGACCAGTGTAAATGCCCTCTTTATATTAAAGGCTAGGTTCAACACTAGGAACACGTTACACCCATATTTAGGGCATAACGTAATATGCTCCCTATCAACTATCTCCCACCAACAGAGCCTCCTTTCTGTGACAGCAGGTGACGTTCATGTGTGTTTGAGATTTGGGGTGCACACCCTAATGCAATAGGCTGCGCACACCTATGCCTCCCCCCTTCTGAGTGCCCCATACCAATCCTCTTGCTATGGGGCACTTGTACATGCTCGCTCTGGAGATCTGCTCTGTGTGTCCCCCCCCCCCTCGCTGACTGTGAGTGACAGCGGTGGTAGCCAAGGGTGCCCACTGCTGTGTCAGTGAAGAGGGAGGGACCCGGGAGAGATGCTGCTCTCTTGCACATTACTGGATCATGATCATGCTCAGGTAAGTGTTAGGGTGGAAACAAATATAAAGAGATTTCCAAGCTCAAACTTACCAACCAGCCAGCGACCAACTGAATTGACCTGTCCACCAATATGCGTTAAGAGCAGGGGTTTAGTTGCACACATTTGCAAATACATGCGCAAGCTGCAGTCCCCACCAAGGCACCCTGTTTCCTGCAGCAAGGGCATCAGTGCGTTGCCTGACCAATATATTGAGGAAAAAAAAAAAGTGGCCACTGCCCCCACCTATGACTGGTCTTTGCAGCAAAGAGCACTGGGAGGGCAACGTATGTCAAATATAAAGAGATTTCCAAGCTCAAACTTACCAACCAGCCAGCGACCAACCAAACTGACCTGTCTAACAATATGCGTTAACAGGGGTTGGGGGGGGGGCTGCACATAGAAGGTTTTTTTACCTTCATGCATAGAATGTGTGTGTGTTTTTTAAAAGCATTACGCTCGGTTTCCACTAGTGCAACTTGTCATGCGACTTGGGACTGCAAAGTCGCATGGCAAGTCGTACCCCATGATTTCCAATGAGTACCGTTCATATCTGTGCGACTTCAAGTCGCAGCAACTTCAAAGTAGTCCCTGTACTACTTTGGTCCCACTTTGATGCGACTTGAGGTCCATAGACCTCAAGAATACACAGGCATTGCTTCAAGTCGCATCAAAATCACGGCAAAAAATTGCGCGACTTTGGGGTTGCAATAGTGGAAACCTAGTCTTAGAGAAGAATTAGATCCTCCATCCGTGTGATATCTTCTATATAAAAAAATTGATTTACTAAAGGCAAATTAGTTGCTCCGGAGCTTAGTAAATGAGGTAAAGCTTCACTTTGCAAAGAATATCCAATCACATGCAAGTAATTTAAAAAACATAATTTTTGCTTGCACGTGATTGGATGATGGAAGTCAGCAGAGCTTTTGCTCATTTACTAAGCTCTGCAGCAGCTGCTCTTGCACAGTCTATTTTCCTTTAGTAAATCAACTCCAGAGCCTCTTACTGGATGGTTTGGATCACCTAATTACAAGCGGTCAAAACACGCAGTTACGCTCCAAAGAGGGCAATGGTTGTCAGAGGACCCGATCTTCCAACATACACCATCAACCCCAGATTCCTCTGCATCAAGACAACTGAACAAAAATGAGGCAGTATTTTGGGACCATTGTCATTTACAGCGATCAATGCACTGATTACTGTGTAAATGACACTGGCAGGGAAGGGGTTAAACACTAGGGGGCGATCAAGGGGTTAAGTGTGTCCTAGGGAGGTGTTCTAACTGTAGGGGGGGATGGGCTACCACTGACATGACAGCGATCACTGCTCCCGATGACAGGGAGCAGTGGATCTCTGTTACGTTGCTAGGCAGAACAGGGTAATGACTTGTTTGCATAGGCATCTCCCCGGGCTACCTCTCCACACCGCTTTCGCGGGCTGCCGGCGAACATTGAGTTCCTGGGACCTGCGGCGTGCGGCGGGCACGCGCCCGATAGGCGGCAAATTTTAAGGGTCGTACAGGTACGCCCATTCGCCTGCCTGTGCCAATCTGCCGACGTACATCTGTGTGCGGCAGTCGGCACGCGGTTAATACCATTTTGACAAAAGAGCTTGATTCTAAACAAAAACATTGTTATGCCCTATACACACGACTGGTTTTTCCCGTCGGAATAAACTCTGAAGGTTTTTCCGATAGAATTCCGCTGAAACTGTCTTACACACAATCACACCAAAGTCCGACCGTCAAGAACGCAGTAATGTACAACACCTATGACGGGACTAGAAAAAGGAAGTTCAATAGCCAGTAGCCAATAGCTTCCGTCTCGTACTTGCTTCAGAGCATGCGTTGTTTTTGGTCCGTCGGAACAGCATACAGACGAGCGGTTTTCCCGATAGGAATTGGTTTCCATCGGAAATATTTATTAATAAAGAGAAAAACACATGTGGGAGAGACGCATGCGCTGCACACCCCGAAACAATAATGGTAAAAAATGGACAGTTTCCCCGGTGGGGCTTTAGACAGCAATATCTTGATATTCAGAAATAATTAAAAAAAAAAAAAAAATGTATAACCAGTAAGTGCTTTTATTGAACCATGAACAATTGTAATGCTATAATTCAATTGGTATTACAACATAGAGCGCTGGCCAAGTAGTACAATACATTTTCCACAATATAAAGTCGACACATCTTTGCACAAAATTATATACAGTAATACATTTCCGGGCTGTTGACGGTATAAATCCCCGACGCGTTTCGACCTGTGTACGGTCATCATCAGGGGGATAGTTGGTTCTATAAAATACATTGAATATCTTCAAAATTTAAGAACATGTCATCATAAATCTCATTGTAAGGTTAAAAGTGGTAGTATATTTACCGCTGAAAAGTAGAGGGAATAATTCTTTGGCCAGTAAAAGCCGTGAATGGATCCGGGGGGCCCCCATATTCGCCCCTGTCTCCCCAGAGCGCATGAGTCCATCGGAAATATTTAGAACATGTTCCATTTCTAGGTCCGTCAGATTTTTCGACGGAAAAAGTCAGATGAGGCATATATACGATCGGAATAGACCATGAAAAGCTCCCGTCGGACTTTTTCTGTCGGACATTCCGCTCGTGTGTACGCGGCATTACAGTTTCTAAGGCTGCTTTCACACTGAGGTGCTTTACAGGCGCTATAGCATTAAAAATAGTTCCTGCATAGTGCCTGTAAAGAGCGTCTCCTCTCACTCCAGTGTGAAAGCCCGAATGCTTTCATAATGGAGCGGGGTGCAGGCGGGACGCCAAAAAAAGTCAGGCAAGCCGCATCTTTGAGGCTCTGTAGGAACAGTGTATACACACAGCAGGGCAGAGCTGTAGATATTTCGAAATACAATCTAATCATAGTTTTGTCTCAGTTTCTGATGATATGCAAGCAATGTGAATTAACTGATCTCCTTAGAGACACAGTTGGTTGTCTGTACCAGCTGTACTTGTACTTACCCTTCTAACTCCCAGCCACATGTTTTGATCTGTTGTTTTTTTTTGTATAGCAATTAAGAGGAGTTTAAATTAATCAAGCTTTTATTTCTTTTTGGCATTGGGAAACTTTTTTCTTACTTTCTGTTACTGAGACACCAACACAAGAGCTGGTCGGTGCAGTTGGCACTGGGTAAAAAGGCATAGGCAGCAATAAAAACATTTCAGGCTTTCCTCACTCTGCTAAAATTATGTTTTTCTTTTTATATACAGTAAAACCTTGGATTGCGAGCATAATTCGTTCCAGAAACATGCTTGTAATCCAAAGCTCTTGTATATCAAAGCAAATTTCCCCATAAGATATAATGGGAACTCAAATGATTTAATCCACAACCCATAGGTCCTTCAGTTTATAGTCCATATAAAAAGATTATAGCAATGTGACCAGGTTGTGTAACCATAAAATGTCCATCCACAAATGGAAGCCTCCACAAGGGGATTCGAAGCAAAATCCAGCGGGAGCTACAGAGGATAAAAGAGAAGAGAGGCGCCTCTAAGTGTAGAAATATGGTTACATTTAATGAAGGTACAACTTTTAGCAACTCACAAGGTTGATGATTAAAAGAGGCACATCTAAGTATGCAGGAATCCGGGGTAAAGGTGTCTGCAATTGTGACCGGGAAGACTACCCTGTAGTAGAGCGATCTGAAAGCGACGCTTGAACAGTTCGTGGAGTGCAGGGCGGAAGGGACGACATCAATGGCGGTGAGGAGGACGGTCTATGTGGACAGCTTTACCCCGGATGCCTTCATACTTAGATGTTTTAATCATCAACCATGTGAGTTTCTAAATGTTGTACCTTCATTAAATGTAACTGTATTGCTACACTTAGAGGCTCCTCTCTTCTCTTTTATACTCAGTTGTGATATGACACTACTTGTTTATCAAGACATCGCTTGTATATCAAGTCAAAACTTATTTAAAAATTTTGCTTGTCTTGCAAAACGCTCTTAAAACCAAGTTACTCTCAAACCAAGGTTTTACTGTATATTTCCTTCTAGAAGAGAATGTCTGTCACTTCCTGTCCTGATAAGAAAGGAAAGAAAGGTGAAAAAACTTCTGTCACTGACCAGCCCCCCGTTTTACTCACCCGAGTCCTTTATTCCCCCGCTGGAGACGAGCTCTTCCCCTCTGCCTGTTGTCTGGGCTCTTGAGTGGATAGATTGATAGCAGCACAGCCATTGGCTCCCGCTGCTGTCAATCAAATCCAATGACATGGGTGCAAGGGGGGGGGGGGCAAGTCCTACATTCGGCGTCTATGGATGCTGAATGCTGGACTCGGGAGCGTGCCCGCAAGGTAACCCCCTGGGAGAGCGCTTCTCCTAGGGGGTTATGCGATGCAGGGAGGAGCTACCAGCGCCGCCGGGAGACCCCAGAAGTCGAGGATCGGGGCCATTCTGTGCAAAATTAACTGCACAGTGGAGGTAAGTATGACAAAAAATCAAAACGTAGCTTTACAGTTACTTCAACAACAGTCCCAATTAAACTGCATGCAGTATAGGTACAGTATAGGCATGGTATAGTCTCAGCACAGGTGCAAGGTCAATGTGGTTCAGATGCAGTAAAGGTTCTGTATAATGCAGTATAGGGTTGGTATAGGTGTAGTCCAGGTAAGGAATAAGTGTGGTATAGAGTGCAGGATGGGTGAAGTATGGATTGGCTACACTTGGTGTACTGCTCTCAGTGGCTCAGGCTCTTCTAGCAGTGTCAATAATGGGCAGCTAGCCCTCTCACCAGTTCCCAGTTCTAAATATTTCCGACGGACCCAATTCCTATCGGGAAAACCGATCGTCTGTATGCTGTTCCGACGGACCAAAATCGACGCATGCTCTGAAGCAAGTACGAGATGGAAGCTATTGGCTACTGGCTATTGAACCTTCTTTTATCTAGTCCCGTCCTACGTGTTGTACGTCATCTTGTTCTGGACGGTCGGACTTTGTGTGACTGTGTGTAGGCAAGACCGCTTGAGCGGAGTTCCGTCAGAGAAACCTTCGGAGTTTATGGCAAAACCGGTCGTGTGTATGCGGCATTAGAATTATGGGATCCCATAAAAATGTTGACTTCACAGGAGTTGTTGATTTGTTTTAAATTGCATTGGGGTTGTTATTTGGTGTGTTTACATGCTAAAAGTCTTACACTTGTTCTTCTTCAACATTTCAGGTGTTTCATTTGAATCCCCACCCCTGGGAACAACCCCCTCTACTTTCTCTGGTGCGGTGATGCTAATCTTTATCTGTGACAAATATATAATTTAAAAACAATACTTCTTTCAAAAGGTTAGTCTGCTGAAACGAGAGGGCTTTTTTCTGCATGTTAAACGCTCTCGAGCAGTCATTAAAACCTTGCTTTTGTTTCTGGTAGCTGTTCAGTTCAAAGACAAAAGTTTACATTTTTAGAAGTAAATGAGACCACTTGGGAGGAAGATTAGGTAGAATTTTTTTTCCTGTTTTTCCGCTCAGCAAACAACAGCGGAGGGAAAATGCAGAGCGCTACTTACATCTAAACCATCAACATTACGGCTAACAAGAGGATACTTAGCGGACTGTACTCCGCAGCTCCATTAAAACACAGGTCAAGGCTAATGCATTTAATAAAAACTATCTAGATGATATCACTATTATAGGCCTTTAAAGTAATTAAAGAGCTGGCGTGTAAAAATTATAAATTGACTGCACACTCTGTATTTTGTTACAACTCGGTGGATATCTCATTAGGAGAGGAACATTTTATTAATTTGGAATATGTTGCTTCCAGGCTATTGAATGGAATTCCCTATGAATATAGGAGAGGTCTTGGTATAGTTACTGTAGCAAGGTCCCGGGTCCTCTTTGGTCTAATGAGAATCTCCAGAGTTAGGGACAGCTTGATATCCTTCTCTGTAGAGTGGGTGTATTGCAAGGTAGATTCATGGGCGTCAGACACTTCTTGAATGCAAAGAGATTTATTTCCTCTTAAACAGAACTGTGGGAGAGAGGGTTTAGGGCCAGGACACCCTTTAGTGGTTGCAATGTGAATTAGCAGACTCCGAGATGTCTATAGGTAGACAGCCATGCAGGGAAAGGCATCCAGCAAGACACCACATCTGCAGGTGTAGGATCACTATCTCCTATGGCACAGTCTTACAACAGTTTCTAACACAAGTTGTAACAAACTTCTGTACTTCCTCTACAATCACTTCATGTAGATCTTCACTCCACTGAGCTCCCTGTCTCTCCCACTAGACTTGCTGATCCACTGCATCTCCCGAGCTCTTCAGACCTTCTCACTGAGTATCTTCCTCAAGCATCACACCCACCTGCTGGGTCCCTAGCTTGGCACTTACAGATACTCCTCAAGCGTCACCCCACTGGCCTACTCAGTCCCTGGCTTGGCACACAAAGCTGCTCTGCAAGTGTCACCTCCGCTGGCTGGGTCCCTTGCTTGACACCCGCTGAAGTTTCCCAATTCTTCACCGTCCCCAGTTGGTGAGAATACTGCACCGGTACTTGCTTCAGCTACTGACTGTGGTCCCCGGTAATATCCCAGGAGTCCTTATGAATTGTCTAGTAGCGAAATCTCGTGATGATTGATGGGAAAGTGTACCGCTATGTTAGATCTCAGGAGGAAGGAGCGTCGCACGGTGGCATTACTGCGCAGGTGCAAGATTGGGAGGTGCTGCAACAATTCCCAGAAATAGATAGAAGAGGGCTTCGGATGCCCACAGTGGAGATGGACTCTACCAGC
Source organism: Lithobates clamitans (assembly GCA_037952925.1). Taxonomy (NCBI): domain Eukaryota; kingdom Metazoa; phylum Chordata; class Amphibia; order Anura; family Ranidae; genus Lithobates; species Lithobates clamitans. The sequence goes on from JBBGZY010000405.1 coordinate 1,969,306, forward strand.
TTCTGAGATCCAGGTACTTTTATTCAATTTAAACATACATAAAAAAGGACTACATGAAAAACACTATTTAAAGATTGCATATAGAGTGGAACAAGTTAGAGTGGAGTCTTAAAAAAAAAAAATTATTGGGGGACTGGAGCTCCGCTTTAATTAACAACTGTCTATAAGGCCTGGTTCACACCTATGCAGGTGCATTTTTCTTGTTTCAATACACGTTTTTGATCCATTGAAGTCTATGGAACCAAAAACCAGAAAAAAATCCCTGGCCCTTTCCATAAAATGCACAGATGTGAACTACATCCATAGGAAACCCTGTTAAATGGACTGTAGTGGGTTTCTGCAAAACTGAAAATGCAGTAAAAAATGCATAGTTGTGAACCAGGCCTAAATCCTAATTTTGAAGCTGATTCTTCTGTGAATCCGAGCCAAGTTGTCAACCCCAACTGGCCCATTAAAAAATAACTCCTAAGACAATGTTAAGCATGAAATGGTATGTAAGGCCAATGCTCCATACCCAGAAAATTGCCTGAATCTCAGCAAACTGCGTTTCTTATGCAAAGGAAAGTACATGCGGCAGTGGCTTAATAATAATAATTGCCTCTTTCACCTTTCCAACTTCTTTCAAGCCATTATACTTCTTCTATCAGGAGTTTAATAAGAGGGCATTTTGTTCTACAAGTCAGCCCGCATAACGATATGTAATAAGGTAAAGAATTGTGACATTTAACATTTCTATAGGAAAACCAAGAGGCCGTAATTTAACGGATTATAATATACATGTCATCTGAGAAAATGGTTAATATGGATGAGGAGGAGATCTCTACACAGAGAAGGTGTCAATCTTGAAGCACGATGCGCGGTTTCCGACGATTACGGATTCTGGAGAACAAGAGAGAAGACGCAAGAGAGCAAGAGATGATCTTTAGAAGTGACATTGCGATGTCTTTCATACAGCCCTAACGTCTTTGGATCAGTGACTGCATGACCAGACAGAGACGCAGAGCGGTGATACACTTTGACGTGACCTCATTATTACATCATTAATTTAGACCCTGTTAAGATAGCTAGAAATGCCCGCCGGATGGAAAGAAAGTGACAGGCGGGCAAATCATGTTACAGTGACACCTCGGTGACAAGTCACAAGGAATCAGGCTTGATCTTACAGAGAACGAACTTGATGCGCGACTTTCCCTTCCTCTGGCTTCTCCCCCAGTTACCGAAGAGTACTCTGTAAAGGAAGGAGGAGGGCAATGTCTGTGGCACACATTCTCTGTGGGCTCTTCAGTGCCAGCTTTGAATTTTAACCACTTAATGTCCAGCGGGTTTATCCCCCTTTATGAACAGCTCATGGGTTTTTATTTGCCAGTTTGACAAAATATTCTTTCGTTATTTCTAGTCCACTGAATATAATTTTAGTTTTTTTAACATTTCATAAAACCAACTAATTGTTTTTCTTTTTTCTTTTCTAACTATATGGGCAATCACTGATTAAATGGCATTGGTTTATTGAGTACATGTGAATGTTCACTTTGAAAAGTGTGTGTTGGTAATTAAAGCTCTCCCTTTGTTCACACCCAATCATGTGCTAGAAAAAAACTTTTTTTTTCCTAACCACTTGACTTCCAGAAGACTTAAAGCGGAGTTCCACCCAAAAATGGAACTTCTGCTTTAAGGGAAGGTGACCCCCTGACATGCCACATTTGGCCATTTTTGGGGGGGGGCGGAAACACTCTTTTTAGAGTAGAGAGTTCCAGCTCCCACTTCCTCCCGGGGCTCCGTGGCACCAGAAGGGAGAAAACCTCTGCCTCCTCTCTCCCCCTCGGCAATTATCTGGGACACGTCACAGGTCCCAGATGATTGCCCGGCCAGTCACAGCGTGCAGCACAGTGTGAAGCTACAGCCGGGCGCCCACAGTGACAATGCCGGCGCTGCAGAGAGGAGGTGGGAGACGAGCGGGGCTTTGTTCCCCCTGCATCGCTGGACCCTGGGACAGGTAAGTGTCCGATTATTAAAAGTCAGCAGCCGCAGTATTTGTAGCTGCTGACTTTTAATAATCTCGCTGCTTTTATTTTTATCAGGGAGACTGACACATTGCGAGCCCCGTCGTGGGGCATACCAGGCCCTTAGGTCTCTTATGGATTTTAAGAGGAACCCCCTACGCCAAAAAAACGGAGTGGGGGTCCCCCCACAGTCCATACCAGACCCTTATCCGAGCATGCAGCCCAGCCGGTCAGGAAAGGGGGTGGGGATGAGCGAGCACCCCCCCTGAACCGTACCAGGCCGCATGCCCTCAACATGGGGGGGTGGGTGCTTTGGGGAAGGGGTTCGCCCTGCGGCCCCCCCACCCCAAAGCCCCTTGTCCCCATGTTGATGAGGACAAGGGCTTCTTTCCGACAACCCTGGCCGTTGGTTGTCCGGGTCTGCGGGCGGGGGGCTTATCGGAATCTGGGAGCCCCCTTCAATAACGGGGCCCCCAGATCCCGGCCCCCCAACCTATGTGAATGAGTATGGGGTACATCGTACCCCTACCCATCCACCTAGGGAAAAAGTGTCAATAAAAAAAACACACTGCACAGATTTTTAAAGTAATTTATTAGACAGCTCCAGGGGTCTTCTTCCGACTTCGGGGGTCTTCTTCCGACTTCGCCGCTCTCTCCAGCCTCTTCTCCCGGTGTTCGTTTCTTCTCCCACTCTCCGGCCTCTTCTCCCAGCGTCCAGTTCTTCTGCCGGCTCCTCCGCTATCTTCTGCCGCTCTTTTGCTAGCGGTGGCCCGGACTTCTGCATCGTCTTCTTCCCTCTTCTCTTCTTCCGACGTTGACACGACGCTCTCTCCCGCTGTAATGCTGTGTGAGCGCTCCGCAATGACTTTTATAGGCGGTGACCCTGCCCCCTTATGACGTCACAGTCTCAGCATGCCCCGAAACGCTCCATCGGAAGTCCGATGCAGCCCACAGTTGGATTGTCCGCCGGATTCGGTCCGTCGGACCAGTCCGGTCGGAAATCATGCTCGTGTGTACGCGGCATCACTGGCAGCTTGGACACTTTGCAGGAACCAGTGACACTAATACAGTGATCAGTGCTAACAATATGCACTGACACTGGTTGGGAAGGGGTTAAACATCAGGGGCGATCAAAGGGTTAACTGTGTGCCTAACCACTGTTTTTGGGTACACAGTGTGCTGCTTTCTCTAGGGGAAGAGATCAATTCTAGTCTCTGCTTTGCAGGAACACAGGATTGATCCCTTCCCACCTGTCAGAACTGACATAGGCATATCTCAGTTCTCTGTGTATTGCCGACGATCGGCAGGTGCCGGAGGACATCGAGTGCCCGGCGCCCACAGATCGGCTTCTGCTGTGAATTATCACAGCAGAAGTGGCCCACTCGCAGCGTATGCATGCCCCCTGCAGGCAGAAGGCTGGAATTACGTATATATACACATGATCCGGCGCACAGCTGCCGTCCTGTAGCAGTAAAAGTTCTATAGGGTGGTCAGCAAGTGGTTATTTTAACTTAAAGTGGAACTTTCGTTAGAAAATGAAGTCCTGCTAAATCATTTCAGGCTGGCCCCTTTTGCAGGTATTGCTAGGTAAAACATTACAAATAAGTGTCTATACTGTTTAAAATCCAGTAATACACTGTGTCACCCTGCTCTGCACATGCTCAGTCGCTCTCCATTTTTAGGCACGTTTAGGAACTGCTGAGTTTGTAGAGGCCGATCTGCTGACAGTCTTAAAGCACAATTAAACCCTCCTATCCTTTACAGCCAAGGAAGTTGCTTCTGTTTAATCAGCAACTGCCATGGTGCTGCACATGTGATCAATTATGACACTTTGATGTAAATGTGACCGTCAGCAATCCCGGCATTCCAGGAATGTAACTGTTTTTTGAAACCATTAAATCAATGGGTTTAGCTTCACTTTATGATTTACTGCTGTTCAGGGCTCTGGGCTTCAGCAAAATGGCAGCCTCCGGCAAGAAGAAACGGAAGCAATTCTGGAGGCAATTTACAGCACTAATTTTGGTAGCCTAATTATTAATGTGGAATGTATGTTCCTTGCTAAAGAACATTATTTTTTAGTCGTTATGGGTAAAGTTCCTGCTTTAATTACCAACATTAACTTTGTAAAGTGAACATTTATTCTGCCAAAGGAATAGCCTTTATTCTTCTTTTTCATCATTTATTCTTTTTGAGCTCCAGTGTGTTTGATATTCATTGAGCTCGCCTATAAGTAGTCTCATTTATTTTAGATCCCAGCACCAAAATTGACACAAACTTGTCTTTTTTTTTTTTACTAGATATATCTTCACAAACCAAGGGAGGAGCCAGATACAGAGCCAGATTTTTGTTTGCCAAGAGTTTTTGTTTCCACTGTGACTGGCCAGTGCAGCAATCACATAATCGAAGACCACTAGCTCCTGGCCATCACTTGGGGTAGTGCTCTTGTTAGTGGCAACTGCAGCGTGTACAATTGTTAATTTGTTTTCAAGATCCACGGAATCCCATTTTCAATAGAGTGGCAGATGGGTAGGACCTGCTTTAGGTTTTATCTTCACCCCATTTGGGAGTATTCATACCTCCCAACATTTTGAGATGGGAATGAGGGACACCTACTAGCAAATGTATGTAGGCATAGGACACGCCCCCTGCCACACCCCCTTAAAGGATAATTAACAAAAAAAAAAAGGTTAATTAAATCCACAAGGTGTTTTTTTTTACCACTACAATATTCCTTTATATTTGCTTTTGAAATGTACAAATGCAGCAATTTAGAAATTGGATGAAAGATTTAGCACTGGGGAAACACTTTTTGAAAGAAAAAAAGTGATTTTTATATACAACTATATAGATCAGACTAAAATGAGGGACAGAAAGATGAGCTCAGTCTGCTTCTCCTTTAGCTGTCCAGTTACAGGTTGGGAGAGGGCCAAGACAGGGCTGTGTTGCAGAGCTATGTACATTTTGAGAAGTGGAAGAACGGAATTACAAATCTTTTTAGTAGGTAAGACATTCTCTTATATATAATTTACATTTGTGTTTTGCGGTTTGCCTGGAGTTTAGCTGTACGTTAGAGGGTCTATTAGTTTGCCTCTAAAATATGGTAATTCACTTTAGCCTGTCACATGATTCTGTGCGATACAACTTTCCTCTTTCTCTCTCTAGAGACTACAAGGAGCCTACAACGAACAGAGTTAAGAATACCCAGCCTGCACATTTACACTCTCACTTTTAATTGTCATTTTTAGAAATTCAAGTTACTGTGTACAAGGTAAGTGTTTTTTCTTTTTTTTTTAAATTCTCCTATTTATGTTTCCACGGTTATTTCCATTAGATTAGTGTGTAGATAAGTACATAGATATCCATGAAATGTAAGTGACAGTTTCCAATAGCAAACATATAGCAGCAGATAGTATATGGACAATAAAGCATCAGCTCCATAAGTGCTGCAAAAACTTTGTACAGTAAAAGTAACTGAAGGATCAGATCATAATGTAATAGGATCAGATCATAATATTTTTTTTTCTTTAAAAATAACAAACATGTCATACTTACCCTGTTTCCCCGAAAATAAGACCTAGCGTGATTGTCGGTGATGGCTGCAATATAAGCCCTACCCCCCAAGTAAGCCCTAGTTAAAGTCCTTGTAGGTTTTATTTTCAGGGTAGGGCTTATTTTCGGGGAAACAGAGTAGGGCTTATTTGGGGGGTAGGGCTTATATTGCAGCCATCACTGACAATCACGCTAGGTCTTATTTTCGGGGGAAACAGGGTACCTGACAATCACGCTAGGTCTTATTTTCGGGGGAAACAGGGTACCTGTTCTGTGTAGTGGTTTTGCAGCCCCAATCCTCCTCTTTTTTGGTTCCTCGTTGGCATTCCTGGCCCCTCCCACCTGCGAGCAGCTTGCTATGGGGGCACCCAAGGCGAGCTACTGCTCTGTGTGTCCATTCAGACATGGAGCCCTGCCCCCTCTCCTCATTGGCTCACTGACTTTGATTGACAGCAGCAGGAGCCAATGGCGCCAGTTGCTGACTCATCCCGTGAGGAGGGAGATTCCTGGACAGGCTCTCATGCAACGTTGCTGGATCGAGATGAGTCTCGGCTAAGTATTAGTGGGATGGGGGGGGCTATTGCACACGGAAGGTTTTTTTTTTATCTTAATGCATAAAATGCATTACAAAATAAGATAAAAAACCTTCTGCCTTTAGAACCACTTTAAAATGAGCTAGTCTCATATGTAGGGGGAGGGGTATGCCTATATATCAAGATTAAAAGTGAATGTGAGAGATGACATCAATAAGGGAGCTAGGGAGGAGGTGGAATCCTTATGGGTAGAGCTCCAAATGGATGAAGCTAAGGGGAAAATAATACTGGGAGTATGCTATAGGCCCCCTAACCTGAGGGAGGAAGGGGAGACAGACCTTCTATCACAATTTGGACTAGCTGCAAGGATGGGAAGTGTTATCATAATGAGGAATTTTAATTATCCAGACATAGACTGGGCGGAGGGAACCCCACATTTGTCTAAGGCTCGTCAGTTCCTAAATGTCTTGCAGGACAATTTCATGGGTCAGATGGTAGATCAACTAGAAACAAGGTGTTACTAGATCTACTGATTACCAACAATACAGACCTGATCACGGATGTGGACATACGGGGCAATTTAGGAAACAGCGATCACAGGTCAATTGGCTTGAGTATGAATCACACAAATAGGAAACACAAGGGGAACACAAAGACACTAAATTTCAAAAGAGCCCACTTCCCTAAACTCCGAACCTTGCTAGAAGATATAAATCGGGATAAAATCTTAGAAACAAAGAACACAGAGGAGAGATGGGTTTGCTTTAAGAGCGTATTAAATAAGGGCATTAGCCAATGCATCCCATTGGGAAATAAATTTAAATAAGGGCATTAGCCAGTGCATCCCATTGGGAAATAAATTTTAAAGAGTGAACAAAAGTCCTGGATGGCTTAACTCTGTCATGGACAGGTGTGACCAGATTGTGTGGACTGCAAAGAGGAAACCAAAACGCATGTAAAGTGAAATAAGAATAATGTTTATTTAAGATAAGTGATATAAATACCCCAAATACAAATAGTGCTCAACCAACCAACAGAAACCCACAGGCAACAGATAATATATACAGCCAAAGGGAAGTACCAAAATCAAACACGTAAGCCAGGCCAGGGTCATACACAGGGAGTCAGCAACTGAACAAGGGCAGGATAGGAGAGGGAGATAATGGATGGGATATGGATACAAGGGAATAGGAACACAGGAGGGACGGAATCAGGATGGGATCGGATACAGGCTCAGGAGCAGGCTCAGGTTCAGATACAGGTTACAGGATACAGGATACGGGATACGGGATACGGGATAACAGGTCAGGGCACAAGGAAGAAAGATACCAAGGCAAGCATATGAGGGCTTGCCGGGTATTTATAGGACTGACTTCAAGTCACACCTGAGCGCAGAGGGTGCTGTTTGCTCCACACTGCTGGAGTGCACCCGCTGGTGGACACCGGTACTACGGCCCAAGGATGCAACAGTGCCACCAGCAGGAGAGACCTCTTACTGCAGGTCCCAGGTGTTGGAAGACACCCGCTGGTGGACACTGGTACTGCGATCCAAGAGGCCGATAGCGCCACCAACGGGTAAACCCTCTCATCACAAACTGATGTAAAAATGCATATAAAAGCAAAGGAGAAGGCCTTCAAAAAATACAAGGCTGAGGGATCATCATCAGCATTCAGTCTTTACAAAGAATGCAACAAGATATGCAACAAGATATGTAAGGGTGCAATTAGGGCAGCTAAGATGGAACACGAAAGACACATAATGGAGGAGAGCAAAAAAAATCCCCAAAAATTCTTTAAGTATATAAACAGTAAAAAAGGGAGGACAGACCATATTGGCCCCATAAAGAATAAGGAAGGACATCTGGTTACAAAGGATGGGGAGATGGAAAAGGTATTGAATGTATTCTTCTCCTCAGTCTTCACAAGGGAATCGGGGGGGCTTTAGTAACCAAAACTGAAGTGTTTGTCCTTATGACACGTCACAGGAAGCACCCTCATGGCTAACAGAGGACAGAATTAGAAATAGACTTGGGAAACTTAACATTAATAAATCACTGGGACCAGGTGGCTTGCACCCGAGGGTACTTAGGGAACTCAGTCAAGTAATTGCCAGACCATTGTTCCTAATTTTTACTGACAGTCTAATGACTAGAATGGTACCAGCTGATTGGAGAAAAGCCAATGTAGCACCAAAATACATCCCTGGGAATTACACACCAGTTAGCCTAACATCAATAGTATGCAAGCTCTTGGAGGAGATAAGGGACTATATACAAGATTTTAGTATTGAGAACTGTATCATTAGCAGTAATCAGCATGGATTCATGAAGAATGATTCTTGCCAAACCAATCTATTAACCTTCTATGAGGAGGCGAGCTGCTATCTAGATAAAGGAAGGCATGGTGTATCTGGATTTTGGAAAAGCATTTGACACAGTTCCCCATAAATGTTTACTGTACAAAGTAAGGTCTGTTGGCATGGACCATAGCGTGAGTATATGGATTGACAACTGGCTACAAGGGCGAGTTCAGAAGGTGGTGAAAAAAGGTGAATACTTGGAATGGTCAGGGGTGGGAAGTGGGGTCCCCCAGGGTTCTGTGCTGGGACCAATCCTGTTTAATTTGTTCATAAACGACCTGGAGGATGGGGTAAGCAGTTCAATCTCTGCTAAGCAGGGCAATAACTTCTCCGCAGAATGTGGAAAACTTGCAAAAAGATCTGAACAAATTAATGGGGTGGGCAACTTCATGGCAAATGAAGTTTCATGTAGAAAAATTTAAAATAATGCATTTGGGTGGCAAAAATATGATTGCAATCTACTCATTAGGGGGTGAATATTGGCATGCATTAAAAAGGGGATTAACTCCAGAGATAAAAGGATAATTCTCCCGCTCTACAAGACTCTGGTCCGGCCGCACCTGGAGTATGCTGTCCAGTTTTGGGCACCAGTCCTCAGGAAGGATGTACTGGAAATGGAGCGAGTACACAGAAGGGCAACAAAGCTAATAAAGTATCTGGAGGATATTAGTTATGAGGAAAGGTTGCAAGCACTGAACTTATTCTCTCTGGAGAAGAGACGCTTGAGAGGGGATATGATTTAAATTTACAAATACCGTACTGGTGACCCCACAATAGGGAGAAAACTTTTTCACAGAAGGGAGTTTAACCACTTAAGGACCAAGCCTCTTTCTGAGATTTGGGGTTTACAAGTTAAAAGCAGTTTTTTTTTGCTAGAAAATTACTTAGAACCCCCAAACATTATATATATTTTTTTCTAACACCCTAGAGAATAAAATGGCGGTCGTTGCAATACTTTCTGCCAAACCGTATTTGCACAGCGATCTTACAAGTGCACTTTTTTTTAAAAAATACACTTTTTTGAATTAAAAAACAAGACAACAGTAAAGTTAGCCCAATTTTGTTTTATATTGTGAAAGATAATGTTATGACGAGTAAATTGATACCCAACATGTCACACTACAAAATTGTTCCCGTTCGTGGAATGGCGACAAACTTTTACCCTTAAAAATCTCCATAGGCGACATTTAATTATTTCTACAGGTTGCATGTTTTGAGTTACAGAGGAGGTCTAGGGCTAGAATTATTGCTCTCGCTCTAACGATTGTGACAATACCTCACATGTGTGATTTGAACACCATTTTCATATGCGGGCACTGCTCACGTATGCGTTCGCTTTTTTTATTTATTTTTTACACTGTTCTTTAAAAAAAAAAAAATGTGTAAAAAAAATGTGTAAATATCCCTTGTAATAGAAAAAAAGCATGACAGGACCTCTTAAATACGAGATCTGGGGTCAAAAAAACCTCAGATCGCATATTTACACTGTAATGCAATCAAAAAAATAAATAAAATGTCATTTGAAAAAATAAAAAATGTCTCTTTAAGAGCTATGGGCGGAAGTGACATTTTGACATCGCTTCCGCCCTGCAATGGTATGGAGATGGGTGGCCATCTTCCCCTCACTCATCTCTATACCACACACAGAAGAGGACCTGATCGCCACCGCCACTACCGACGGCTCAGGAGCGCGGCGGGAGGGGGGGCCCTCTCCCGTCGCGGGTAAAAGTGATCTTGCAGCGAATCCGCCGCAGAGACCACTTTTATCTGAAAGTGGACCACCCGCTGTAGAAGAAGATACAAGGGTTATGGCAGCTAGCTGCTGCCATAACAACGATATCCCTCTTCAAAGTACTGACCTATAACGACGGCGGGCGGTCCGTAAGTGGTTAATAAGACACGTGGACACTCACTAAAATTAGAAGAAAAGAGGTTTCATCTTAAACTACGTAGAGGGTTCTTTACTGTAAGAGCAACCAGGATGTGGAATTCCCTTCCACAGGCGGTGGTTTCAGCTGGGGGGCATTGATGGTTTCAAAAAACTATTAGATAAGCACCTGAACGACCACAACATACAGGGATATACAATGTAATACTGACATATAATCACACACATAGGTTGGAATTGATGGACTTGTGCCTTTTTTCAACCTCACCTACTGTGTAACTATGTAAAGAATCAGAAACAAGAATAACTGTAAAGTTCCCTTAGGTAGGAGAGGATTGAGGGGGGAAATACAAAGGTTATGGGGCATACGGGAAAGAAAATGCAGTCTCTTACGTGGAGGGGGGGGTCAGGGCTTACAGCCCATCAGGGGGCTGACCCATCTTTGAATGGGTCATGTTTCTGGGGGCTCCAGGAACTGTGAGAAAGTCAGTTGGGTTGTTGCACAGCAGCCTAGCAGATTACCTATGTCCCTTGAATGTGAAACTGATCATTGTGTTCTGATGGGGGGGAAGCTCTCTGCTGTGAGAACACAATAGCACAATGGGAGGCAAATTTTATTTTCATTCAACCTGCCGGTTGAATGAAAAAAATAAAATAAAAATGTATAATGTATGGCCTGCCATTGGTTATAAAATATAATACCCAAGGTCTCTATGTAATTCTGACTTTTTCTTTTGTTTTTGAAATGAAGATGTTAAATATTAATTTTGAATGGCACCACATAACATATACACAATGCACTTGCACTACAGCACACTGTAGCACACAATACACAAACAGGGTTGCTGTGAAAAAAACAAATGCTGCAGGAGATGTTTTTCTTACGTTGTGGCCCTTTTATAGATGATTGGGCTGCACTAATACAGTGCGCCTCACTGCATGTTAAAGCACATTGGGAACTCAATTGCAGAGATCTGGCTTCCAGACATACGAGAAGCCACTCAGTTATTTCAGATGCCATCCTTGACCCAGGAATAAAATATCAGTTTAGGCAAACTGATCAAAAATCTTACTTTTGTTCCAGTTCTCTTTATATTCCAGGACTTTTCTCATGTTTACTATAATTATAAGCAGATTTTTTCACTTACCTTTCCTGCAAGAAAGAAATAAACCGGCAAATTATAAAATAACCACATACTCAAGAAACATTGGCATTTCCTCTCTGACGTTAGATAGAAGAACGAAAGCCCAGTCATGCTTACTAACAATTCTGGAGCTTACAGCTGGGTGCAGGTGACTGGCAACAAGAAGGAAATATCTCACTGACATTTTTCCTCTGGCATTCTCAGTCATAGCTGCTCTCCAGGGCCGGCAGACTGGGGGGAACGATGTGCAGGGAGCTAGAACATCAGCCATGGCTGGTGACCAGAAGGAGATGGGCACATGATGCCAGGGGAAATGGTACTTTATGTATGAGTAGCAATTATCTATCATAGCCTTCAATTTCCAGACAGGAAACGATATGCCAAGAAATATTCATAAAGCAAGAAAACAAAACAGACTGTTGGTAGTTGATAGACATTTGCCATTTGCGTGCTCAAATACCAGTGTGCCGCAGGTGAAGTTATCAGGTTGTGAGTTACCTTGCAGCGACTGCTTCCAGTCTCTAGATCCCTGGTTCCTAAGCTGTTTCCCAGGGGCCGCATGCTACCTTTAGGCACTTTTTGTGTGGCCCTGGGGTCCCTGCAGACACTAATGTGTGTTTCCTTATCGCCTAGTTATAGCACTGTTAAAGTTATATAGTTATAGCACTAAAGCAGTGTCATGTAATATGTCTCCAGTCAATGACTTTCTCCTGAAGGATGTCCCCAGTCTCCAACAAATCCTATAGCATATTCACAGTCTCTGAACGTCTCCTGCAGCATGTCCACAGTCTCTGACCATATCCTGTACCATTTCCACATTCTCTTACTATCTCTTGTATTATATCCACTGTCTCTGACCATCTCTTGTATCATCTCTGCAGTCTCTGACCATCTCTTGTATCATGTCTGCAGTCTCTGACCATCTTCCGTATCATCTCCTGTACCATAGTCTTTGACTATATCCTGTTGTGTGTCTTCTGTCTCTGACACTGAATGTTCAATGAATTTTATGTTTGGCCCTTTGGTGCTCTTGAGGGCCAGACTTGAGACCCACTATATCAAGAAAGTTGACCACCACTGCTCCATATATTCTAGTCAGTAAATAATGCAAGTTGTAAATATTGTATATATATTGTAAAATGATGGCCGGGCAGGATTACTTGTTCTGGGGGGACATCATATGATCTCCTCCCAGGATCGCACCTCGCATGCATCCCATGGGCTCCGGCGCAATCTTTAACCCGTCATGTCCACCGGACACGGCCAATGACAGATCACTGTACCGGCCCACTGCCGGTACCATGTGACTGCTGTGGCCAATCACAACAGATTACATGACAGCTATACATAATACATGGCTTTGACTCATGCCTTTCACTGTGTACTATTGTGATTATGGATGGGACCCCTGTTCGGTTCGCACAAGAACTTTCGAGCACCGCAAAAGTTTGGACCTGAATAACAAACCCCATTAAAGTCAATAGGACAGAATGTCAAAAAATCAAAAGTGCCCATGTTGAAGGCTTATATGCAAGTAATTGGGCATACAATGGTTATAGGGGTCTGGGTCCTACCCTGGGGGACATGTATCAATAAAAGAAAAGTTTTTAAAAAACTTCATTTTTAAATGAGCAGCAATTTTTTGATTTTTAAAAGTAAAAGCATAAAAATGAAAAATTCCTTCCAATATAGTGCCTGGGGGGTCCCCTTAGTCTACCTGTAAAGTGGCAGATCTGTACCTTGTCTAGAATCTGCTGCAGCTATAATTGCATTTATAAAGCCAAAAAAATGTCATTTTCCCTGCAAGCTGCCTTTATTTTGCTCAGCAACAGCTGGGGAGCCAGTGTGTATGATGAGCCCACAATGTAGTGCACTGGGAACAAGATTAGAGATTTTTGGATACATTCTGGTGTCACTTTGACTTTGAATAGAAGTAATGGGTGCGTAAAAATTGGTCTTTGGGTGTCGGTGGTGCCTTCCCAGGTAATCCTGAGGAAAGCAAGAATTGGCCTTCCTGTAAAAAATTGCAATGATATGCACCTGTCAAACAGGTGCTGAAAAATTGGTCCTTGGGTGTTAATTGTGCCCATTAAAACATATACCAAAAACATTCTTCCGGATGAAATGATTGAACACCCTCAAAGCTAGGCAGCCTCAAAGTCCTGCAGAGATTCCACATGCCAAAAAGACTTAATCGGCATCAGGGGCTTCATAGCTGGTAATCCAGGACTGATTCATTTTTATAAACGTCAAATGGTCCACGGAGTCTGTGGACAGACACGTTCTATGATCAATAACTAAACCTCCTGCAGCACTAAATGCCCGTTCTGAAAGCACGCTGGATGCAAGGCAGCCCAACAACTCAATAGCATACTGGGCAAGTTCTGGCCAGTAGTCTATTCTTATGACCCAGTAAGTCAGTGGATCGTCAGCTCGAAAGCTCTCCATCTCTGTTTTGGCCCCCAGGTAATTGTCCACCATGTGATGCAGACGCTGCCAAAGGGATGTGGAAGCTGACAGCTCTGGGCTGCGAGGGCTAAAAATTTTTTGAAATGCCTCACTTAGGTGGACACCTTCTCCTCTCTTGACCAACAGAATACTCAAAACTACATTTTTCACGACACTGTAACCTACTGGAGCCAGGAAAAACGTTCAATAAAATCCTCCGTGTCCTCAAGAGATTTTATCTTCTGCACTCTCTGTGGGGACGGGATGAGTTCTGAGACCTTCCCCTTATAACAGTGATCAAGGAGGGTTGCCAACCAGTAATCATCCTTCTCCTTTATGCCACGTATTCTTGGGTCCTTTCACAGGCTTTAAAGCATGAGGTTGCCCATGCACCTCAAATTTGCCGAGGCTTCAGAAGCAGACTCCTCGGGGTCACTAAGGATGACAGCATCTGGAACTTCCTCCTCCCAGCTACGTACTATTCCCAAGGGTCCTGGGGTTGGAAAGCCATCGCTTACAGATTGACACATGTCTTCCTAATCTTCGAAGCCTATGAAAGTGACAGAATCTTCCTCCTAAACACACCAGCTGAAGCACTGCATGGCACCTTTTAGCCTGGCTCTGGAAATAGCCCTTTGAACACTTAGGGGGTACCTGATGTTCATAGGACAATTCTGCAGAGGAGGGCATGGAGGTGGCGGAGGAGGAGGGGGTAGAGCTCACAGGTCTGGCATCATCACCACCAGCTGTATGGAGACGTAGGGGCACAACAAGCTGCAGCACCGAGCCCTGTCCTGCATCCTTTAAAGTTGCAAGTAGCGTTACCAAGGGGCTGTAAACGAAATATATCGTCCCTGCCCATGCTTGCTGGACCACGTGTCAGCAGTAAGGTGGATTTTTTAAGGTTGACTGCCTTGCCCAAAGATGCCAGAACATTCCCTTCCACATGATGGTGGAAAGATGGAACGGCCTTACGTGAAAAGTTGTAGCAACTGGAAACCTGCCATTGTGGTACAGCACATTGTGCAAATTCGCGGAAGGGGGCAGAATCCACCAGGCTGAAAGGCAGAAGTTGGAGAGCCAACAGCTTTGACAAGCTTGCATTCAGACGCTGGGCATGTGGGTGGCAGGGACTGTATTTTTTTCCCCACTGCAGCAGATGGGGCAGAGAAATTTGCCGGCTACAGTCTACAGCTGGTGGTGTGCTGCTAGGACCTGGGACATCCTGTGCTATACCATCACCCCTGTTAGTGGAGGCTGCTGAAAGGTAATAACTCAGTATTGCAGGGGCAGACTGAAGTGGGTAAGGAGGAGGAGGAGGGACAGATTTGTAACCCTTTTGTGTGGCTTTTAGGTGCTCTTGCCAACTGGCCGAGTGGTTGGACATTAAATGCCATGTTAAGCATGTGGTACCCAAATGGTTTGTGTGTTTGCCACGCTTGATGTGCCCGAGACACAGTTTGCAGATAGCAACAGTGCGATCTGCTAAAGATGTGCTAAAAAAGGCCCAGACAGCTGAGCATTAGGGAGTGGGCGAGGAGATAACAGCTGCAGAATGTGATGGCATAGGGTGGCTGCTCTCTACTCTTTCTTGATGTCGGCCTCCTTGGGGTTGTGCCACCTCATCTTCAGTTTCCTCCTCTTCTCTATCTGGTACCCAAGTCGCATCAGTGACCTCATCACCATCATCATGTCCATCTCCTCCATCTTCATCATTACCACTGGAGACAACTTGGCAATACGCTGCGGCTTGGGGAACATGAATGCCCATTTATCTAACAGTGTTCCTCCCTCTCTCTAGGGTCATGTTCCTGTCATCCTCAACCTCAGATCCATCTAAATCCAGTAATGGCTGGGCATCATCAAGGAGCAAGTGTCTGACGATGTGGTCAAATAACTCAGCTGACTCCTCAATGGCTGATGTTGGGGCTATGGCAGGAATAGATGTGAACAAGGAGGCGGGTTTATCCACCCAGGCAAATGCAGGGGACTGCACACTTGTCTCTGCTTACGTGACACATGAGGAGGAGGATGAGGAAGGTTTAGTAAGCCAGTCCACCACCTCCTCTGCATGCTGTGGCTGGATAGCACAGGCAAACTCACTAAACAGAGGAAATGATGCCCTGCCTGAGGACTGACCACCACGTCCACCTTTGCCTGTGGACACATTTGTTGCTGGCCCCCTTACAGTGTCAAAGGAACATCTGCCTCTCCTTGTTGTCCTCCCAGACATTATTGGGAGGGAGGGGGCAGTGCTTATATGCAAATGTAAAGAAGAAGTTGAAATCTGTACGAAGATGCACTTTAATCAATGTAAAGAGGTGTTTGGTGCACTTTAATTTGAGTACTCACACTACACAGACACACTCCACGAATACACTATATTATACTGCAATACAATGTGTCAAACATACAGTGACGCACAGAACTATATGGCGTTAAACTGGCAATAATGCACACAAAACTATATGGCGTTAAACTGGCAGTAACGCACACAGAAGTAAATGGCTTAAACTGGCAGTAACGTACACAGAAGTAAATGGCGTTAAACTGTCAGTAACACAATCAAATAGACGGTGTTCAACCATCACTACACTGACGATATCTGACCTGTCCCTACTCTAGCTATACACTAATGTCAAGATTACTGACACGGTCTCACTACACTACACTAAAACTATATGAGCTGTCCCTACTCTACACTAATGTATGTATGAATGACACGGTCTCACTACACTACAGTGAAACTATCTGAACTGTCCCTACTCTAGCTGCACACTATGCAAAGCTGAATGATGGTCCTCCTCACTACACTCACACTATCCCTAGACTGGCACTAAACCAATATTCTACACTGACAATTGAAGCAAAAATAGCACAGTATAGCACACTGACTAATAGCACTGTACAGAGCCCTGACCTATCTCTCTCCAAGCCGAAATCACACTGAAAATGGCTGCCAATGAAAGAATACTTTTATACTGTGGGGCGTGAATAAGCCATAAGTCACGGTGACAGTGTCCAATCATGACTCTGACAGTGCTCTGTGCCTTGATTGGCTGAAGCTTTCACAGCTTCAGCCAATCAGGGCTTGCAATGCACTGTTCAGCGCTGCAATGCATTGTGGTCGGTTCCGGGGGGTGAACAAACGGTCGAACGACCCGTTTGTTTGGCTGTTTGCTGAACGACCGAACAACGAAAGTTCAGCCCGAACTTATGCTCGGGCCGAACCGTTCGCCCATCCCTAATTGTGATGAGGTCTGTGGTTGGTCACAGTCACAACATGGTACTACAAATAGGGCCAATCACAGCCTATCTGTACCATGTGATTAACCCTGGCCAATCACAGCTAATGACAACAGTAAACACTGAATGATACATTTTCATTCAGAAAAAATGGTTGCTTATAACTGTAAAATTCTGTTTGCAGTCACTATTGTTCCTAGCTGTGGTCAGTTTGACCCCAGACTGTGGTCAGTGTGCAATCAGTTTGGCCCTCAGCTGTGATCTGTTTTTATTCAGTATGAACCTCCCTATTGTGAGTATGGTCCTTGGCCTAATCACCTCTGTAAATGAGCAACATGTGATCCGTGTCACCGCTTGGCTTGTTCCATGTATTCCACCCAAGGGCCACAGCAGCTGTTTTGTAAGTTGGTTCAAATAGAAATATGTGATCCAAACTGTGGAGAAACCACATCCTTGCACAATGCAAATACTAAGGAGCCTGGCAGAGGTGGTAGATGGCTAAAAAGTCTTAGAGGGAAGCTGGGCAAAGGATTAGCTGAAAACTGTCAAGAGATGAGCGTCGCTGCAAGCCTTTAGGCAATTGCCCATTCCCATGCTGATATGCCCCTGACCTCACTGATGAACACAAGACAGATGCCTCTTACACCATACCATCATCCCAGTCCTGGTCCCCTTAACATGAAGATCTCCAACCCTTTTTTAGTTTGTCACATTTAAAAATAAGAAGTGTTTATGTGCCTCTCAAAGTGTTGAAATAAGATCTCAAAAATCCTTCTGCAGCAATAACGCTTAACACTTTTTTTTTACACAATTTAAATTAATTAGATAATAAATTCAACATCTGCCTGTAAAAAAGTATCTACACCTAATATCAGTGTGAAATCTGACTTTGATCATCATTGTTTTCTCTAAACATCACTGCCTCATTTAGACCACACAGCCACTTTCAGACATCACAACCCCCTTCAGCTCGGGGTACATTGATTATAAAGTCATACTGGAAATGCTACTAGTACCTGACGGTATAGAAACTATCAATAAGGAATAGAAGCAATAGGTCTGATTTACCATATACGGTCATGCATCGATCACACACAAACAGTGACTATTTACTTTGCACCCATGATGTGTACCAATGTGTGCACACAGGTGTCATGATCACTTAGTGCCCCTGTTTCTCATTCCAGCACCCGGGTGTTGGCTGTTGCCTTTCCCCTGTCTGTGTTCACCTGCAAGGTGATTGATCTGATCAGTAACCTAATATAAGCAAACCGAACACTCTATCCCTTGCTTGTGATAAAGACAGTTACCTGCATTGTTCCTGATCAAGCCTCCTGTTTGTCTGCCTTGCTTTGCTGTTGGATTTACCTGTGTATGACCCGGATCAGATATTGGACTATTCCCTGAACTCAGCCTACCTTTCACCTAGACTGTCATTGGATCGGCTATTGGACTATTCCCTGAACTCAGCCTGCCTTATTACCTGGACCGTCTTAGAACCACGCTATCTTCTGTTAAACTGCAAGTAGTCTGCCCTGTTAAAACTGCAAGTTGTTTGCCCTGTTCGCGTCTGCCCTGGTGTGGTGCCTGGCTGTCTTAAGGGAAAGGGTCTTCTATAGGTGAAGCACAGAGTAGCCATCTATAGTGTCTGACCACCTGCATTGAGGTAGAGGTGACATTTGTGACAACAGGCCACAGCATACAGACACAGGATTGAATAACAAGCATGTGTTCACATGGATTGTTGGATTCTGAACATATGCTAGCTAGCCAATAAAAATGTGATTTTTTTCTACTGTTTGTAATGTATTTGCTGTTAGAATTTTTAAATGCACCCAGAGGAATACTGCATAAAGTGAACATAGCTAGCATTAAAGGAGACTGTAAAAAAGTAATTTTTAAAAAGCCGATGTGCACTGCAAATACTATTTGTTTTGTTGCGCAATATTAAAAAAGGGTCATGTCTGTTTTTTGAGCATTACGACAAACTACCAGCCCATTCAAACTGATTTGTCTGCTTTAATACAGAGATAAGGCCTGTGTTAGGTTATGTACAGTAAGTGTGTTTTTAGCACTTATCTAAACACATAAAGCTAAGGCAGTTAAAAAAGGTTTTCACTGCCAAACGCGAACGAGACAGACAGGCTCACATCTCAGAACTAACGCGCGCATAAAAAGTCACAAGCAGCTTCTACCTTCCAAACCCTCATACAAACCAGGGCAGAACTCTTGGAAGAACTGGGGAAAAAAATAAAGTGAAATTACATGTTCTCTCAAAAAACCTTTTAGGAATATGGAAACAAATCAGGCAAGCTCCTAGCCAGGGCATTACAATCCAAGAAAGCAGCCTCAACGATACATTCCTTGAGAGATTCTTCAGGTCACAAACACAGCTCTAACCCTGACATTGCAAAACAGTTTGTTCGCTATTACTCACAATTATATAACCTTTCTCCTCCTATATCACCTGAGGTAGACACTTCGAGAAAGCACACAAATCTTGTCGGAAATTCCAAACGTCAAGAATGCGGTGACGTACAACAAGTACAACGAGCCAAGAAAAATGAAGTTCAATAGCCAGTGCGGCTCTTCTGCTTGATTCTGAGCATGCATGGAACTTTGTGCGTTGGAATTGTGTACACACTATCGGAATTTACATCAACGGATTTTGTTGTCGGAAACTTTGAGAACCAGCTCTCAAATTTTGAGTGACGAAAATTCTGATGGCAAATGTCCAATGGAGCCTATACACGCTCGGAAATTCCGACAACAAGCTCCTATAGAACATTTTTCTGTCGGAAAATCCTATCATGTGTACAGGGCATTGGAGGCACGTCCAACGATAATCCCCAAACCAGGAAAGGATCCATCTCTAGTTACCAATTACAGACCCATTTTGCTACTAAACGTAGATTTAAAATAGTTTGCCAAAATATTAGTCAGTCGCTTACTTCCCTTGCTCCCGCATCTCTTTTGATCAAGTTGGTTTTATACCAGGCAGGGAGGCAAGGGATAATACCATCAAAGCCATCAACATCCATCACTGATTATCTTCTAATCGCTACCCGGGCTTCTTCCTTTCTTTGGACACTGAGAAGGCATTCGACAGAGTGGCCTGGGACTATATGGAGGAGACTCTAAGAACAATCGGACTACACAAACTTATGTTGAATTTTATCCTCTCATTTTATTCTACTCCGACAGCGAGAGTCCGCGTAAACGGCCACCTATTGAATGCCTTCTCAATCACTAATGGAACACGCCAAGGCTGCCCCCTTTCGCCCCTGATTTTTGTCCTCACCCTCGGGCCCCTACTTAGACACCTTAGAACAAACCCCAACATCAAGGGCATATCGATAGCACACCAAACATATAAACTAGTGGCATTCACAGATGATGTCCTTCTTTCCCTTTCTGAACCATTGGTTACAATCCCCAATTTGCTTAAAGATCTTGCTGATTTTAAACTTCTATCTGATCTGCAAATTAACTTTTCAAACTCGAATGCGTTAAACATCACGTTACCTCAAGACACACTTAAACAATGTCAGGCTAACTTTCCATACAACTGGAATAGAGACACGATTACCTACCTTGGTATTCAACTACCTTCTACACTTTCAGATTTATGCAAGAAAAACTGTCTTCCACTAATTCAGAACATACAACGTGAACACTGGTCTCTTCTTGGTTTGGTAGAGCTGTGATTATGAAAATGAATGTTCTTCCCAGAATATTATATATATTACAAACCATACCTATAAAATTACCATTAAACTTTTTCTCCATGTACCGATGGGCCTGTACAGACTTTATATGGGGCTCTACTCGTCCAAGATTAAGCTTCCAGAGATTCCTAAATTAAAAGGTGGTACAGACCTTTCAGACATCCTGAAATACCACAGAGCATGCCAATTAGCAAGAGTAATCGACTGGAATATTCACTCCGGTGTCAAGGTTCCAGTCAGAGCATTCTATGTCCCAAATCCCACTACATCAACTTCCCTGGATTGCTCCCAAGCACATCCCAGTGACTTGCAGGAACCACCCATTAATAAACCCCATGTTGGTAACCTTCTGGGAAGCTTGTCGCAAACATAACATTTCGTCCACTCTAGGCCCCATGACTAGGGATGGGCGAACGGTTCGGCCCGAGCATAAGTTCGGGCCAAACTTTCATTGTTCGGTTGTTCGGCGAACAGCCGAACAAACGGGTCACACAACCATTTGTTCGGCCTTCCGAACTGACCACAATGCATTGCGGTGCTGAACAGTGCATTGCAAGCCCCGATTGGCTGAAGCAGTGAAAGTTTCAGCCAATCAGGGCACAGAGCACTGTCAGAGTCATGATTGGACACTGTCATCATGACTTTATCCAATCATGGCTCATTCCTGTCCCACAGTATAAAAGTATTCTTTCAATGGCAGCCATTTTCAGTGTGATTTTGGCGTGCAGAGAGATAGAACAGGGCTCTGTTCAGTGCTATTAGTTAGTTAGTGTGCTATATTGTGCTATTTTGCTTCAATTGTCAGTGTAGAATATTAGTTTAGTGTCAGTCTAGGGATAGTGTGAGTGTAGTGAGGAGGACCAACATTCAGTTTTGCATACTGAGCAGCTAGAGTAGGGACAGCTCAGATAGTTTAACTGTAGTTTAGTGAGACCGTGTCATTCATACATACATTAGTGTGGAGTAGGGACAGCTCATATAGTTTCAGTGTAGTCTAGTGAGACTGTGTCAGTAATCTTGATATTAATGTATAGCTAGAGTAGGGACAGTTCAGATAGCATCAGTGTAGTGACAGTTGAACACTGTCTATTTGATTCAGTTGCTGCCAGTTTAACTCCATTTACTTCTGTGTGCGTTACCGCCAGTTTAACGCCATTTACTTCTGTGTGCGTTACTGCCAGTTTAATGACATATCGGTTTACATGCGTTACTGCCAGTTTAACGCCATTTACTTCTGTGTGCATTACTGACAGTTTAACGCATATAGTTTTGCATACGTTACTGCCAGTTTAAGGCCATATAGTTATGTGTGCGTAACTGCTAGTTTAACGCCATATAGTTCTGTGTGCGTTACTGCCAGTTTAATGTCATATCGTTTTGTGTGCGTTACTGCCAGTTTAACGCCAGATAGTTTTGCGTGCATTACTGCCAGTTTAATGCCATATAGTTTTGTGTGCGTTACTGTCAGTTTAACGCCATATAGTTCTGTGCATCACTGTATGTTTAGCGCATTATATTGCAGTATATTATAGTGTATCTGTGTTGTGTGAGTACACAAATTAAAGTGCACCAAATACCTCTTTATATTGATTAAAGTGCATCTATGTACAGATTTCAACTTCTTCTTTACATTGCACTGCCCCCTTCCTCCCAATAATGTCTGGGAGGACAACAAGCAGAGGCAGACGTTCCTTTGGCATTGTAAGGGGGCCAGCAACAAATGTGTCCACAGGCAAAGGTGGAGCTTGTGGTCAGTTTTCAGGCAGGGCATAATTTCCTCTGTTTAGTGAGATTGCCCGTGCTATCCAGTCACAGTATGCAGAGGAGGTGGTGGACTGGCTTACTAAACCTTCCTCATCCTCTGTCACGCAAGCAGAGACAAGTGTGCAGTCCCCTGCAGTTGCCAGAGTGGATAAACCTGCCTCCTTGTCCTCATCTATTCCTGCCATAGTCCCAACAACAGCCATTGAGGAGTCAGCTGAGTTATTTGACCACAGCGTCAGCCACTTGCTCCTTGATAATGCCCGGCCATTACTGGATTCAGATGTTGGTTCTGAGGTTGAGTATGACAGGAAAATTAGCTTAGGGAGAGGGAGGAACACTGGTAGACAAATGGGCATTCGTGTTCCCCAAGCCACAGCGTATTGCCAAGTTGTCTCCAGTGGTAATGATGAAGATGGAGGAGATGGAGATGATAATGATGATGAGGTCACTGATGCGACTTGGGTGCCAGATAGAGCAGAGGAGGAAACTGAAGGTGAGGTGGCACAATCCCAAGGTGGCCGACATCAAGAAAGAGTAGAGAGCAGCCACCCTATTCCATCACATTCTGCAGCTGTTATCTCCCGGCCCACTCCCCAAAGCTCAGCTTTTTTCAGCACTTCTACAGCAGATCACACTGTTGCTATCTGCAAACTGTGTTTCAGGCACATCAAACGTGGCAAAAACACCAACCATTTGGGTACCACATGCCTAACAAGACATTTACCGTCCAACCACTCAGCCTGTTGGCAAGAGCACCTAAAAGCCACACAAAAGGGGCACAAATCTCTCCCTCCTCCTCCTCCTTACCCACTTCAGTCTGCCCCTGCGATACTGAGTCATTACCTTTCAGCAGCCTCCACTGATAGGAATGATGGTATAGCACAGGGTGTCCCAGGTCCTAGCAGCACATCTGCCAGCAGCACACCACCAGCTGTAGACTGTAGCTGGCAAATTTCTCTGCCCCATCTGCTGTAGCGGAAAAGAAATTACAGTCCCTGCCACGCACATGCCCAGAGTCTGAATGCAAGCATGTCAAAGCTGTTGGCTCTCCAACTTCTGCCTTTCAGCCTGATGGATTCTGCCCCCTTCCGTGAATTCGCACAATGTGCTGTACAACAATGGCAGGTTCCCAGTCGCTACTACTTTTCACATAAGGCCGTTCCATCTCTCTACCATCACAAGGAAGGGAATGTTCTGGCATCTGTGGGCAAGGCAGTCAGCCGTAAAATCCACCTTACTGCTGACACATGGTCCAGCAAGCATGGGCAGGGACGATATATTTTGTTTACAGCACACTGGGTTACGCTGCTTGCAACTCGAAAGGATGCAGGACAGGGCTCGGTGCTGCAGCTTGTTGTGCCCCCACATCTCCATACAGTTGGTAGTGATGATGCCAGACCTGTGATCTCTACCCCCTGCTCCTCCTCCTCCGCCACCTCCATGCCCTCCTCTGGAGAAATGTCCTATGAACATCAGGTACCCCCTAAGCGTTCAAAGGGCTATTCCCAGAGTCAGGCTAAAAGGTGCCATGCAGTGCTGCAGCTGGTGTGTTTAGGGGACAGGAACCACACCGGAGCAGAGATTATTGCAGCTCTTCAGGGATAGGCCCAGAGGTGGTTCACACCACGCCACGGCACAAGTCCTCAATTTGGTGGTGCAGCGTTTCCTAAGTACGTACCCAGGGTTGTACTAAAACAGGCCAGAAGAGTCTGTAGCCATTTCAGGAGATCATACACAGCTAGTGCTCGGTTGGCTGAAATTCAGCGGGAATTCCACCTGCCCGTAAACCGCCTGATTTGTGACATGCCCACCAGGTGGAACTCCATGGACCGTTTGACTTTTATAAAAATGACTCCTGGATTACCAGCTATGAAGCCCCTGATGTCGATGTCACTGATTCTTTTTAAAGTCTTTTTGGAATGTGGAATCTCTGCAGGACTTCGAGGCTGCCTAGCTTTGAGGGTGTTCATTTTATCTGGAAGAATATTTTTGGTATAGGTTTCATGGGCACAAAGACCAAATTTTCTGCACCTGTTTGACAGGTGCATATCATTGCAATTTTTTACAGCAAGGTCAATTCTTGCTTTCATCAAGAGTACCTCTATAGGGTGACAGTGGGAAGGCACCACTGACACCCAAAGACCAATTTTTACGCACCCGTTACTTCTATCCAAAGTCAAAGTGACACCAGAATGTACCCAAAAAATCTCTAATCTTGTTCCCAGTGCACTACATTGTGGCCTCATCATACACACTGGCTCCCCAGCTGTTGCTGAGCAAAATAAAGGCAGCTTGCAGGGAAAATGTCTTTTTTTTGGGCTTCATAAATGCAATTATTGCTGCAGCAGATTCTAGACATGGTACAGATCTGTCACTTTACAGGTAGACTTAGGGGACCCCCCAGGCACAATATTGGAAGGAATTTTTCATTTTTATGCTTTCACTTTAAAAATAAAAAAAGATCACTGCTCATTTAAAAATGACGTTTTTCGCAAACTTTTTTTTTATTGATACTTGTCCCCCAGGGCAGGACCCGGACCCCTATAACCATTGTATGCCCCATTACTTGCATATAAGCCTTCAAAATGGGCACTTTTGATTTTTGACATTCAGGTCCCATTCACTTTAATGAGGTTTGTTATTCAGGGTCCAAACTTTCGCGGTGTTCGAAAGTTCTGGTGCGAATCGAACAGGGATCCGTTCGGCCCATCCCTACCCATGACACCACCTCGTCAAAACCCAGACTTTCACCCAGGTATATCCGATACCTCGCTAGTAGATATGTGGCCACATCCATATATACATGCAGAACAATTTTATGAGAGATGCCGCCTCATCTCTCTATCATCATTGTCCTCCTGGATGCTTAACCAATTGTTCCCATTATGGTCATATTTTCAATTGCAACACTTCCTTTAAAGGCCTCATACTCAACCAGACTGGTCCCGGCAAACTACACCTTTTGTGCCTAAAACTTGAACCTCAAAGCCGTCTGATCTCCGACACATATAATCTGTTACTTGCAGATCAGAACCCCAAATCAAATCAAGCTAGTCACAGATGGGAGCAAGACTTATCCATTAATCTCTCAGAGATAAAATGGGAAAATATCTATACATACATAAATAATGGGACGGTTAACATCTTTGCACATGAAAATGCATTCAAAATATTCTCCAGATGGTACAAGACCCCACTCAGACTACATAAAATACTGCCCAATCATCCTCCCCAATGCTGGCACTGTGCCAAGAAATTGGGATTGCTTCTTCACATCTGGTGGTCATGCCCTCTCATACAACCATTATGGAAAGAAGTACACAGACTCACAAACCAAATCACCACTCTCACCCTAGACTACTCGCCAGCCCAATTTCTTCTACACCATTCTACAATTTCAAAAGCGGTTTAGTTACGCTCGTTGGCCATACACATGGTAAAAGCAGTAAATATGTGCATACCTGCCAAATGGCACTCCTCAGACCCTCCAGCCATATCAGAGTGGGTTAGACGTATATAGAAAACATCAGAAATGGAAGAACTCATTCATCAAGCGCATGATACCCCTTCCAAATTCAGGAAAATATGATCTTGCTGGCAACACTTTATCACTACTGATGAATATACCAAACTTATGGCTTAATCACTCGCAAAAAGAGCCAACAGAAATGTCATTTAGAACTCTGGACCTTACTTCTTTCCTTCTTCTTACCCCCTGCAAGGACCGTTGAGGAAACCACTCACCCTTTGAAACCTCTTCTAGCCACTATCACCACCCCCCCTCTATTACCGGTATTGTAACCCTATTGAACAATACGAGCAAATATATACATTTCGGACACCTGTACTCAGAAGTGGAATGCCACATCAACAAAAGAGTAATGACAATTATAAACACTATAATCAGATAAGCTTAGTCCTTTCTGGGTTTATGTTTTTTTGTGTTGGTTTTTATTTGTTCAACACGCTCTGTTAGGGAAATACCTACCATTAGGTATAGTGTCTATACTTTGATTACACCAACATATTAGTTATTACTGTATGTTTGACAAGCTATGTCTTCTGCATATATCTCTAACGAGATCAAAATATTTTTTTTACGTTCTTCCTGTTTCTGCTGCGGCTGCGTCCGCAACGCTGTGACTTTATGTATACACCTTTTATAACTAAATAAACACGTATAAGAAAAATAAAAAAAGGTTTTCACTTTCCACTTATTACGGAGCTTTGTATTTGTCTGCATTTCTCCTTTAACATTTGCTGTCTGCCCCAGACTTTGGTTTTGGAAATACCAATGAGCTAAAATGTAACCTATATCTTGTCAAAATGCTGATAAAATGCACAGCTGCTGATTACATGGTAAAGGTCCTGAGGTGCTTCAGAGGGGGTTGTCTATCCTGACTGGAAAACATCCCACTTATTTAACACTCGTTGTTTTTACATGAGTAAAAGCAATGAAGGCTGTAAATGGATGAGCTTCAGCTAATTTGTAAATGAAGCTTGTATGGCTTCGAAATGCAGCACCTGTGCCATTCAGTTTTTCTGCCCAGAACGCCATTTGGTCTTTAATCAGCATGGACCATGCTGCTGGACCTGTCCTCTCTTAACAAAATGAGACAAATATTACAGGAGTAAAGCCAGCATGCCAATCCCAGTGTGGGCAGTACAAGAAGAATGGAAGGAATAAATTGACTTCATTCTATTCCATTTTATCCAAATGATAAAAATCCGGTGGACTTAAGGTTCCCGGGCCTAGCAAAATAATACAGAAATTCACTGGGCCAAAGTTTTTGTAACCATAATGCACTTCATGGCCTATGAACTTAGGTCAACTGACTTAGATGCAGAGGTGGCTCTAGGCTTTGTGAGGACTAAGGCCCCTTTCACACGATCGGACCGTTCAGGTCCGCCTGTCAGTTTTGACGGC
Source organism: Lithobates clamitans (assembly GCA_037952925.1). Classification (NCBI taxonomy): domain Eukaryota; kingdom Metazoa; phylum Chordata; class Amphibia; order Anura; family Ranidae; genus Lithobates; species Lithobates clamitans. The sequence continues at coordinate 1,996,893 of JBBGZY010000405.1, forward strand.
GGACCTGAACGGGCGCTCCATGTTAGCCTATGGAGCGTCGGATGTCAGCGGAGACATGTCCGCTGACATACGACCCGGTCCGATCCGCTAAAAGCAGACGGATGGCCCTACGTCCAGGTCTGTTGCTGGCGGATCGGATCGGGTGAGATCTGATGAAAACGGACATGCTATCCGTTTTCATCCGATCCCTCCATAGGCGGCAGTGGCGCCTGACAAGTCTCTCCCCGCTCAGTGAGCAGAGAGGGACCTGTCATCCGCCGGCTCAGCGGAGATCAACGGACTGATCTCCCGCTGAGCCGGCGGACCGAGGTGGGCTCCGTGGAAGCGGAGTCCGCCTCATGTGAAAGGGGCCTTAGGCAAAACTTAGACATGAGGCCACACTCACGCCCATAATGAGAAAAATAACCTGACAGCTTATTATTCTAAATAGGAAACCTTCATTTTGTTTGTAAATATTAAAGATTTTAACTACCACCAAGAATAAGTCACCTTACATTTAAAGAGCACCTGTCATTTCCAACCCATCATGGCAGCGCCTGTTAGCGGGCATCCACTCACCTGCTGTCGCCACGTCCCTCACCTTGTTGTGTCACTGCCGCATCGCCAGCTGTCCCAAATAAATCAAGCCTTTTTACTAGTGATTTAAATTATAGTTTAAATTGTGATTTAAATAGACTTGGTTTAAATCAAATCCACCCGTAGCGACCTGTGCAGAGGGAGGAGTCGGATGTGGGCGGCTTACCTGTCGCGATGCTGAGCCCGGGAGGCTTGGATCCTCTCCCTGAGACGCCGTCCTATGCATAGCTAGGGCCGGCGCGTCCCTTCTCCCGTCCGCTCTGCTGCTCGTCTACCCCCCCCCCTCTGCTCCGCTGCATCTCTCCATGGGGAGCTGATCTTCTGGCCGTCTGCCCGCTTTGTGTGCTTTGTGTGCACCGCTGATGTCCGGCGGTTCACAGCCTCTTCGTAGCCCGCTTCAGCCTTCCCTGCCTTTCCGTCCACTCTCTGCCTATACAGGAACGCCGTCGCTATGAAGCCGCCGCACAGCTGATAAAAGGGTTTGAAAGCGGCAAGGAGCTGAGTGCTGTGTGCTGAGTGCTCCCGTCTTTTGGCCGGGGCTAAGGTAAAAAAAAAAAGGGATTGGTCTCCCAAAAAAAAAAACACCTAAACAGGAAAATAAAACTTAAAACCTAAATTAAAGGAAAGAGCCTGGTGAGATATTGGAAATCGCAGGAAGGGGTAAGTGCTGTTAACCCCAGTTTTACCCCAGTAAGGACATTCGAAGGTAACAAAGGAACAAAGGAAAATCAACAGCCACCAGGACAGAACGGAGAGAGAGGAAGATGGGCAAGTAGTTTTAAACTTTATCTCTGGTTTGTGCACTTAGTATCATTTTGTGGACTGCTGATTTGGGTGAAGATGATGTCCCCCATATTACAGCTATAAATTGTTAAACACTGTATTAACTTGGCCTAATGGTTGTGCTCTAGAGGCGCTGCCCCCAGAGAGAAAGGATAATATTTCAAAAGGAGGAAAAAAAAAAAAAAAAACAGGAACGCTTTAGTAAATTATATTTTAACCTGCACCTCATGACCGCATATAACACAACATCTTTGGGCCTGGAGGAAAGAGGTTTAGCCCTACCCACATAAAAGGGAAAAAAAAAAAAAAAAAAAGGATTGTCGCAAATCAAGTGGGGTATAGGGGAAAAACTATCTGACCACACACCAAGGAGCACCTGCGTTACATATCTACACATAGAGTATAATTGTGGATTCGGTTGTATAAATATCCATTCCGAGTTAAAAGGCTGCCTCATGGTATCAACATACTTTTTATCCCTCACTGTTAATATATAGCCTAGGGGAGGAGGCTGACGCCCCTGTGAGAGACCCTGCGAGAGCAGAAGGACTGAACGCTCTGGAGGGGGGGGGGATTCACCACCCAGTCCGGCTGGATCAGTGCTTCAGGGAAAAAAAAAAAAAAGAAAGGGGGGGGGACAGTTACAGAAATTAATTGTCAGAGTGCAGACCTATCTGGATAAGACGGCCCTAACTATACAGAGAGAGCCAGAGAGCTGTCTAGTCGCCAAGCAGTAGCAATTAAGTCGAGTAAATTGTTTGGGTAACCAACCCAGTCGACGGAGACGTCTGGCCAGAGATACAGGAGCCCTCCTCTGATAGATATCACAAGCCTGGGCTATTTCTGTTAAAGGGAGTAGGAGCATCCTGGGCCCTGGAAGTGAGCCCTTGGAACAAAAAAGCCTGACTAAAGAGCAGTCTTAGGAAAGAAATGAAAGGTAAAACCACGAAAGGATCATCTGCTAATACAGCTAACCCACCCAGGACAAGTGCAAGCCCGGGAACCATCAGAAAGTACATGGTTCAGGATCCTTGCAAGAATAGCCCAGGCAAACAAAAAGAATCCAAAATCAAAACACCTGAATGCACCCCTAGGATAGGGACAAGAAGACAGACGGTAGAGGCAGATATCCACATAGGGAGCAGCGAAATAACCGAAGAGGCAACAATGGAACCCCAGCAAAAAAAACTACTCCCCACTAAAAGTGAAATGGCGGAAATGTTCGCCAAACTGGAAGTAACCATAAAGGGGGAAATAGGCTCTCTCCGAGAGGAGATGAATCATATGCTGCAAAGAGTGGAAGAAGCAGAAACAAAGATGGACAGACAAAATGAAGAGATAAAGGAACTTAAATCCCAGATGGAAGAGCTACAAAGAGAACAGAGAAATCTACGTTACAGAGCGGAAGACCAGGAAAATAGAAGCAGAAGGAAGAATTTACGGATCAGGGGCTTGCCGGAACCGCAAGGGGGAGCCGAGGACCTTCAAGGAGTGATGGACGATATATTCGGGAAAATGGTATACACCCCGGAGAATGTGAAAAAAATAAAATTCGAGAGAATACACAGGATAAGAAAACCGGCAGAAATAAAGGGTGAGGTCCCTAGAGATGTCATCGCAAGGTTTCACAAGTATAGCGACAAAGAGAAAGTCAAGGAAAATCTGAAAAAGAATTCTCCAGTGAAGTACGGCGAGACAAAGTTGCAGATATTTCCGGACCTGGCAGCAGAAACATTAGCTAGGAGAAGAATACTAAAACCACTCCTTGAACAGCTAAACGCTCATAATGTCCATTATTCATGGGGGTTCCCAGCCTGCCTCATTGGTCGTAAAGAAGGCAGATCGGCCACTCTAAGATTCCCAGAGGAAACAGCTAAATTTTGTGATCGCTTAGAGGTTCCTCTGGTTGAAATACCGGGGTGGTGGGTTAAAACTGGGGATGTAGAAGTTCATGGGATGCAGCAGGCTTGGAAGCCAATATTCAAAACGAGAAAACCTAAATAGATCAGTCTTAAGACCTAGTTAAACAAGGTTAAACTAAGATTTGGGGGTGGGTGGGGGGGGTGGGGGAGCGGAGGGAGGGGGGAGGGGGGGGACTAACCAGGCCTGGGCACCCCCCAATAGTAGGGGGAGCATGGCGAAGGGGGCGGTCCAGTCCGATCTCAACCTCAGGGGTAGAACCGAAGGGACGGGTGGAGATGGAGGAGCCACGGTTTTTTTATTGGGCCACGAGCGGGCTTAATATCCCCATGGGTGCAGGGGAGGGGAGCGGGGTGGGTCCTGGGAGGGGTGGGAGGGAGGAGGAGGGTAAGGGTTGGGGGATTTGGAAGGAGGGGAGGGTAGGTAGGAAAACACAGCGACGAATTTTGAATTTTGAATCCCCTGGACACCACTCTGCTGCAGGGACTAGGAAAGAACTCCTGCAGGACAGATGAGCAATATTAAAATAATCTCATATAATGTACGAGGTCTGAACGCAAGGGTGAAGTGTATTAATATTCTGCAGGAACTGAGATTCCGAGGGGCGGATGTGGTTTTTCTTCAGGAGACTCATTTTCTCCTGGAGAGGAACCAAAAAATATTCTCCAAGGACTTCCCAGTTTGGTTCTATGGTGACTCTCCCACACCACGTGCAAAAGGAGTAGCCATTGGGTTTGCCAATGGAGTAAGGTTCGTGCTTCTTGAGAGAAAGACGGATCCAGAAGGCCGGTTTTTGTTCCTTAAAGGGAAACTTAATGGCGTTGAATGTTCACTGGCAAATATCTACGGCCCAAACAAAAACCCACATAACTTTATGATCAGGAGGCTGTCAGAATTTACCGAGTTTAAGGAAGGACTAGCTATAATGGCTGGGGACTTTAATCTATGCTTAGAGCCAGAGAAAGATAAATCGTCCCATGTGCAGGGGGCAAGTTCGGTCTGGGTCAGTAGAGTGAGAAAGAAAATGCACCAGTGTCAAATGGTGGACGTGTGGAGGACGCTACATGCCGACAGCAGAGATTATACGTTCTATTCCCATGTTCACGGGACTTATTCTAGACTGGACTTTTTTGTGATTGAGCATTCCCGGTTGGAGGAGATCGTTAGCTCAGAGATAGGGGTGGCGACTTTCTCTGACCACGCGCCTGTAGATTTGAAGGTAAACATGAAACATGCCCATAACAAGAGCTTCAGTTGGAAGTTAAACGAAGAACTAATAAATGATAAAGAGATTAGGGATTTGGTGTCGAGGGAACTTGAGTTTTATTTTAAAACTAACGAAACAGCTGAAGTTTCAGAGTCAATAATATGGGAGGCTCACAAAGCCTATATTAGGGGGATCCTGATTAAGGCAGGTGCGGAAAAGAAGAGAAAGAGAAGGGAAGATAAACTTGCAATTATGAGTGAAATAGAGGAACTTGAGCAGACCCATAAAAAAGAGGGGGGGAAGGAGGTGCTCCTTAGACTCCATAACAAAAGAGAGGCCATGAGAACCCTAATAGAACAAGACACGCGAGAAACCTATAACATATTAAAGAAAGAGAGATATATGGGAGGTAATAAACCGGGGAAGTTCTTGGCAAAGATCCTAAAAAAAAGGAAGTCCAACAACTATATTGAGAAAATCAGGACCCTAGAAGGGGAGGTAAAATATAAAACAGGAGAAATTGCCAAAGTTTTCCAAAAATATTATGAGGGACTGTATTCGATCAACAGCATTACCTCAAAAAGAGAGATAGAAAAAAAAAGGGAAAGAACTAAAGTTTTCTTTCAGGAACTCGGCTTAAGGAAAATAGAAGAAGATACATATAATCTACTGGAGGGTCCCATTACGGAAGAGGAAATTAAAAAAACTTTGAGGGAGACGTCAGTAGGGAAAAGTCCCGGGCCTGACGGTTTCTCAGTATTATATTACAAAAGGTTCCAAGATCTCCTAACTCCTAAACTCTGTTCGTATATGAATGGGATAGGCACGAAGTGGGAGATGGGGAAAGAAGCGTCAGAGGCAATTATTGCCATTATTTTGAAGGAGGGTAAGGACAGTACTCTCTGTTCCAGTTATAGGCCAATAGCGCTCCTTAACGCAGACACGAAACTGTTTGCGAAAATACTGGCTGGGAGAGTGAAGCATATTCTAAATAATATGATACACCCAGACCAGGTGGGATTCATCCCGGGTAGGGAGGGACGCGACAATGGGATTAGAACACTCATGGTAATCCAAAAAATGAAAGACAGCGGAGCCCCAGGCCTACTCCTGTCAGTAGACGCTGAGAAAGCATTTGACAGGGTAGACTGGGGCTTCATGTTCAGTGTGCTGGAGGAAATAGGATTTGGACCAATCATGATTAGAAGAATAAAGGCATTGTATACACGTCCCTCAGCAAGGGTTAAGGTCAATGGAGCGCTGTCGGAATCATTCAAAATGTCAAACGGAACAAGACAGGGCTGCCCATTGTCCCCTCTTTTGTTTGTGCTGACGCTTGAGCCCTTGCTCGAACGGATAAGACTCAACCCGGACATCTCGGGGGTTTCGGATGGCGAGGAAGAACACAAACTGGCTGCTTTTGCAGATGACATTTTGTTGTACATTACTAGACCTAGAATAACTCTTCCTAACCTGCTAAAGACTCTGAAAGACTACGGAGAAATATCAAACTTTAAGATTAATCCAATTAAATCTGAAATATTAGAAATCAAGATTGACAAAAAAGATCAGATAGTCCATAAAGAATTCCCCTTCTCATGGGGGAAAAAGGAGATAAACTATCTCGGGGTAAAAATAACAGGAAATAGAGAGTCACTGTTTCAGGCCAATTTTATTCCCCTCCTAAATGAGATCAAGAAGGAGTTGAATAAAATCACAAGAGGACAGTTGTCATGGGGGGGAAGAATTAATATTGTTAAAATGGCAATCTTACCAAAGATTTTATTTAAAATGCAGATGTTACCGGTTCCGCTTCCACAAGTATATCTCAAAAAACTGCATTCTCTTATCATTAAATTTGTTTGGAGGGGGAAAAAGTCACGTATAAGTTATGACACTTTGGCAAGGGATAAAGAGAAAGGGGGGTGGGGAGCACCGGACATTAGATTATATCACGAAGCTATCACATTATCTAGAATTATAGACTGGGCAAAAGGAAACAATGAGAAGAGGTGGGTTAAAATGGAAAATACAACTAGTAAAGTAGAGTTAAGTAAAGTCATTTGGATACCTTCACACTATAGGAAACTAAGTCTTGAGGCACACAGTATCACTAGGCATACTCTGAAAGTATGGGATAATTTGCACAGGCGGGAAAAATGGGAGTATAACTCTCCTTTGATCCCTCTGAGGGACACTGAGTTTTTTGCACCGGGAATGGAGAATGTAAGTGGGAGATGGATACTACAAGGAGGAGCTCAGCTAAAGGATGTTATGCAGCAAGGTAAAATATGTCCATTTCAGGACCTGAAAAGTAGGAGTGACCTTCTGACCCTTAACAGGTGGCGATACAGTCAGTTAAAAAACTTTATCGAAACGCTCCCCCAACCAATTAGAATGACGGATAACCTCAAACCGTTTGAGAAGCTCTGTGTTGGTCAAGACGGGAAGAAGGGGATCTCAAAAACTTATAGGATACTAGTTGACCTGAAGGGAACAGACATTCCAGCATACATCAAAAAATGGGAATTGGAACTAAAATCAAAACTTAAAGAAGATGAGGTTACAACCTTACTGAAACGAGTTCACGGTACCTCGGTAAACTACAAAATGTCTGAGCTAAATTACAAATGCTTGTCGAGATGGTACATTACCCCAGACAGAGTTTCTAAACACCAGAACGAAATTTCACAACTATGCTGGAGGGGATGTATGGAAGTGGGTACAACGGCACACGTTTGGTGGTACTGCACAAGGATAAGGGAATTCTGGGATGATATTAGGAAAATCACCGGCGAGATAACCCAAATAGTTGTGCCGGATGACCCATGGGCATGTCTGTTCCACGGCTTCAGAATGTCAACTGAATCTTATTTGAGAACACTTGTCCCTCAAATGTTGAATGCAGCTAAGAGTCTGCTTGTAAACCACTGGCAGGAGAAACAAGGCCCAACATTACAAGAATGGTATGACAAAATAAACGAAATCCAGAATTTAGAGTATTTGGGATGTACTGAGGAAGTAGAATTGGAAGAGTTCGAGGAAAAATGGAAGAAGTGGCAAAAATTTAAAAGCTCAATAAGGGTACTAGAGGTCTTGAGGACTCAATAGAGCTTGCTGGGGATCCCAGCAAGAAGGATTGAGGAATAGACAGCAGAAGTGGTGTCCATTGTGGGAGGGGGATTCAACTAACATGATGGAGTAGGGTGAAAGAAATATAAGTTGCTGTGAGGGGGTAGGGTGTGGTAGGGGGAGGGAGGGGAAGGGTAGGGGGTGTGATTAGGGGGGTTTATCAGGGGGTTATGCTCAGATTTATGATTAAAAATTAGATTGGTCAGTTTGATGCTACCAATAAGAAGATAGCTATAAAAGAGACCGGTAATACCGTAAGGGGGAAAAAAAAAAAAAAAAAAAAAAAAAAAAAAAAGATATTTAATAAAGCCACCATGATGTGAGTAATGAGCCGGGAAAGGATTGAACCGTTAAGGTGAAACTTCCACCCCCGAAAACGAATACTGATGTGGTTTAAAAAGAAAAAAAAAAAAAAAAAAAAAAAAAAATCAAATCCACCCTGCACGGCGTAACATCATCTTTCACATTATACAAAAAAATTGGGCTAACTTTACTGTTTAGTTTTTTTTTAATTCATGAAAGTGTCTTCTTTTCCCAAAAAAGTGTGTTTGAAAGACCGCTGCGCAAATACTGTGTAACATAAAATATTGCAACAATTGCCATTTAATTCTCTAGGGTCTCTGCTTAAAAAATATATATAATGTTTGGGGGTTCTAAGTAATTTTCTAGCAAAAAATACAGATTGTAAGCAACAAATGTCAGAAATAGGCTTAGGCGTGAAAGGATTAAACTTGTTAAAGTGGTGTTCCGACCGAAATTATACTTTTTAAATAAAAATACCCCTATAATACACAAGCTTAATGTATTCTAGTAAAGTTAGTCTGTAAACTAAGGTCTGTTTTGTTAGTTTATAGCAGTAGTTTGTTATTTTATAAACTTACAGCAGGTTGTATTTCTTCCTGGATCTCATCCTTGCAGACCTCGCACATGCTCAGTTCAGCACAAGCAGTTTAATAGGTTTCAGGTCAGGTTTCCATAGCAATGGCAGTGTCAGAGGAAGTTGACGCCCCTTCCCAGAAGGCATTGCAAACAGGAAATGATGCTATGGGCCGCGGCCAGGGAGGAGGAAGTGAAAAATGAATACGGCAGATATACAGTAGGTGCTGAGAAAAAAAAGTAAAAATATCCATTTCGTTTACAGTGCACAGTTTAGTGAGGGATGCTGAAGAGTTGTAAAAGTGGGTGGAACTCCACTTTAATGATAATCTCTCCAAATACGAACGTATCTTTAATGGGCAAGTGTGTACAAATACATTTAGTAGAATATGGAATTCTTGGCGGGAGAATGCAATCCCCAGTCTTAGTTTGACATGTTCCTTTGCTTGAAGGTGCTGTTCTGAAGAGGACAAAAGTGAGTAGATGGATGTCTTATATTTTATATGCAAAAAGAACTTAAAGTGGGTGTAAACCTGATTTTATGAAATTTGAGCTGGGCCCATATAACTGCAGTGTTTTGTTATCTCTCTTCAAAGTCCAGTAGCTGTCTCCTGCTCCGTTCTTCTGTTATCAGAACCTCTGACAAGTTCTCCGTCACATATGATAAAAGCAGCGGGAGTTTTGTGTTGGGGAGGATGCTATAAATAGATTAGCCGACCGCCGCACGACGTAGTACGTCCTAAGTTTGAACGGGGATATCGTTGTTATGGCAGCAGCTAGCTGCCATAACCCCGGTATCTCCGTTTTCATGCGGCGGCCGGCTTTCAGATAAAAGTGGTCCCTGCGGCGGATTCGCCGCGAGATCACTTTTATCGGTGGCGGGAGAGGGGCCCCCCCCTCCCGCCGCGATCCGGTGCCCTCCGCCGCTTACCGGAGCCGTCGGTAGCGGCGGAGGCGATCGCGTCCTGCTCTCTGGTGTGTCTGGAGACGAGTGAGGCTAAGATGGCACTCACTCGTCTCCATGACACTGCTGGGCGGAAGCGACGTCAAAACGTCACTTCCGTCCACGCCTCTTAAAGGCATATTTTTTCAAATGTCATTTTTCTAAATGACTTTTTTTTTTTTTTATTATTGCATTTTAGTGTAAATATGAGATCTGAGGTCTTTTTGACCCCAGATCTCATATTTAAGAGGTCCTGCCATGCTTTTTTCTATTACAAGGGATGTTTACATTCCTTGTAATAGGAATAAAAGTGACACATTTTTTTTTTTTTTAAACAGTGTAAAAATAAATAAAATATTGTAAAATAAATAATAATAAAAAAAAAAAAAATGTAAAACCCCCCTGTCCCGACGAGCTCGCGCGCAGAAGCGAACGCATACGTGAGTAGCGCCCGCATATGAAAACGGTGGTCAAACCACACATGTGAGGTATCGCCGCGACGGGTAGAGCGAGAGCAATAATTCTAGCCCTAGACCTCCTCTGTAGGGCAAAATATGCAACCTGTAGAATTTTTTAAACGTTGCCTATGGAGATTTTTGAGGGTAAAAGTTTGACGCCATTCCACGAGCGGGTGCAATTTTCAAGCATGACATGTTGGGTATCAATTTACTTGGCGTAACATTATATTTCACAATATAAAAAAAAATTGGGATAACTTTACTGTTGTCTTATATTTTTATTCAAAAAAGTGAATTTTTTCCAAAAAAAGTGCGCTTTTAAGACCGCTGCGCAAATACGGTGCGAAAAAAAAGTATTGCAATGACCGCCATTGTATTCTCTAGGGTGTTAGAAGAAAAAACATATATAATGTTTGGGGGTTCTAAGTAATTTTCTAGCAGAAAAACCTGTTTTAAACATGTAAACACCTAAAATCCAAAACGAGGCTGGTCCTTAAGTGGTTAGCAGAGCCCTGAACTTTTCAAGGGAAAGATCTGAAAGTCTCCACCTATAAGAAAATTGGGTGTGTGCCTTTCCTCCAATCAGCTGTCTTGGCTGTATACCCAGGCTTTACTGCAGTGCTAACCAGGAAGAGAAAATCTCCTAACACAATCTGAACTTTCTAAACAGTATATAATGATGCAGACAGCAGGTATACATGTAAAGCTTATGTACTGTAGGAGATTTGTTTAATCTCTGTGTATATTCTGAGGCTGATCACTTCACTGGGTATACGTGAGGATTTACATCCACTTGAAAATAAACACCTTCAAAAAAGATTTTAACCACCTCCCATCCGCGCTTTAGCCGAAAGACTGCTGCAGCGCGGACCTAATTTGCCGGGGGGTGTCCACAGATGTCCTAACGTGCTCAAGCGGCCTGCGCGCCCCCTGCAGGGCACACGCGTGCGCTCTGTGATCAGCGACTCTGTGAGACTCGGCTGATCACAGATTGGAGTAAGGGGTCGATCCCGACCCCTTACCACATGATCAGCTGTCAGCCAATGACAGCTGATCATGTGATGTAAACAGAGCCGGTAATCGGCTATTTTTTCACCTCGCGCTGGTAGCGTGAGGAGAAAAAAAAAAGCCGATCACCAGCGGCTGTGAGAGGGACATCAGTCTCAATCGTGGAGAGCCTCTGCAGAGGCTTCTGTGCCACCTACCAGTGCCCACCAGTGCCACCTACCAGTACCCACAGAACCACCCATCAGTGCCCACAGTGTCACCTATCAGGGCCCACAGTGCCACCTATAAATGTCACCACCAAAGTGCCTCATCACCAGTGCTGCCTATCAATACCACCTACCAGTGCCCATCAGTGCCACCTACCAGTGTCCATCAGTGCCACCTATCAGTGCCCATCAGTGCCACCTATCAGTGTCACCCATAAGTGCCACCCATCAGTGCCACTCATCAGTGACACCCATCAGGGCCCATCAGTACTGTCTTATCAGTGTCTATCAGTGTCGCCTTATCTGTGCCTATTAGTGCAGCCCATCAGTGCCCATCAGTGCAGCCTCATCAGCGAATATCAATGAAGGAGAAAAATTACCCATTTGCAAAATTTTATAACAAACTATGAAACTTTTTTTTTTTTTTAATTTCTGTCTGTTTTTGTTTGTTTAGCAAAAAATAAAAACCCAAGTGGTGAATACCACCAAAAGAAAGCTCCATTTGTGTGAAAAAAAAGATAAAAATTTCATTTGAGTACAGTGTTGTATGACCGCACAATTGTCATTCAAAGTGTGACAGCTCTGAAAGCTAAAAATTGGTCTGGGCAGGAGGGGGGTTTAAGTGCCCGGTAAGCAAGAGGTTAAGATGAACTAAAGCACTCCAACACCAATTATCTACACAAGCAATGGTTCTTAAAATATATTGCATTAAAACAACAACAGAGCTTTGTTTACTCTCTTTCTCTATGTTGCTATAAAAAAAAAACTATAAAAGGGTCACGCTACTCAAAACGTATGTGGATTCTATTGTGTGGCATAACCACTTAGGTCTATGGGGTCACCAAAGCAATAAAGGCTGTTTAAATAGCAAAGTACATAATTACTTTTATAGTGAATGTTACAAGGTGAGCCTGCATTCACTCTGAATGCTTTTCTAACATTTTTTCCCCCTTCCACACGATTGGGTTACATTACTGAAGCAAACATTTTTTTTTAAAAAGCCTCTAATTCTTTAGTAAATTAATGTCATTATTTTTTAGATGTTCCAAGGCTGTGCCCAAATTCTCAGAAAATTTTTTTTTTTCACTCACCCTTTGAATAATTCAATAATTGTTATGGAGAATAACGCAGGATAGGGAGGCGCATTGGAAATTTTTGTAGGGAAACATCACCATCAGAATCAATTATTTACAACATAGAAAACAAGCAATGGATGATTCCAATGTCACTTAAAAGTTACACATACCAGTTTGTGGTAGACTGCGACGTTTTGGTTTTGTGGAAAAGTGCTTTTATTGTTGTACAGAACCTCAGGACATTGTGACAAGAACATTTACATCTTTTAATGATTATTATTTCATTTTCCAATTGGCCCAGGTTCCTAAATTGAAGTGTTTTTAAGGTCTAAAAAAAACCTCTGTTAGCAATAATTATAGTTACAGTGTACTGTACTGTATATTAGCATGATCGGAAAGTTGTAAAAGGTTTTAACTAAAAGAATAAGGAACATGGCATAGCTAGAGTTTGGACACCCATGGTGGATAATTTTTAACACCCCTCAACTCTATACAACAAAATTATTTTTTAGTAGTAATGATAAAATTAAGTTAATTATAATGGCCAGAAAAGAAACACAGACCGTAAAATTGTGGTCAGTGGATCATTGACCCCTATACGAGAGTTCTCCAAACTTTGGCTCTCCAGTTGTTCAGGAACTACAATTATTATTATTATACATGATTTATATGATTTATATATTTTATATTTATATTGCCAACAGTTTACATAGCGCTTTACAATGTAGAGTGGGGACAGCACAATTACAGTTCAATACAGAAGGTACAGGAGGGCCCTGCTCATAGAGCTTACATTCTAAAAGGGAGGGGGTGGTGGTACAAAAGGTAATAGATGCGGGGAATGATTTGATGGGGTTGTTAGGTGGGTGTGGGATAGGCTTCCCTGAATAAGTGAGTTTTCAGGGATCTCCTAAAGGTGGACAGGTTAGGGGCTGATCGGACATACCGGGGCAGGGAGTTCCAGAGGATGGGAGAGGCTCTTGAGAAGTCCTGAAGGCGAGCATGAGAGGAGGTAACAAGGGAGCTAGAGAGCAGCAGGTCCTGGGAGGAGCGAAGGGGACGATTTGGGTGATATCTGCAGATGAGGTTGGTGATGTAGATGGGGGCGATGTTGTGAATGGCCTTGTATGTTGTTGGTAGCATTTTGAATTTTATACGGTGGGGTAGGAGAAGCCAGTGAAGGGATTGGCAGAGAGTGGCAGCAGTCACAGATCGATTAGTGAGGTGTATTAGTCTAGCAGCAGCATTCATAATAGACTGAAGGGGGGATAGCCTGCGTAAGGGTAGGCCATTAAGGAGAGAGTTGCAGTAGTCAAGGCAGGAAATAATCAAGGAGTGAATAAGTTGCTTTGTGGTGTCATTAGTCAGGAAGGGTCAAGTTCTGGAGATGTTGCGGAGGTTTAAGGCGGCAGAATTTAGCCAGTGATTGGATGTGGGGGCTGAAGGAGAGGTCAGAGTCAAGGATTCCCTTCATGCCTAGTCATGTCTGTGAATAGCAGAGTTTTACAATGCCTCATGGGAAATGTATTTCCGCAACAGCCGGAGGGCCGTAGTTTCAAGATCACTGCCCCATACTATTAATCAGTAAAGAAATGGCCTCTTACATTACAGAAGTGCCCCCTTTATATTGGTGGTTAATGTGAGTGAGACATAACACACCTATGTTTTTTGCTGAAAGAACCCCTTGCATTGGAGGTGTTTATTACCGCTAACAGTATCATTTACAATCACGGCTTCCAATAAAAAATATGAAGCAAAACTGCAGAGCCAACCTGTAAAATAAAAATGCATTGAAACAAGAAATATATACTTCAACCAGAGAAATTTTGAAAAACTATTGCAATACTTTCTTAGGTTCTATTTCTATAAAAATGTAACTTTCTGCCAGCCGTGCAAAAAAAAAAAAAAAAAAATCTCTTTGTCCTTGGGATTTGTCTGCCGCGGGCTGGTTTGATAAATTAACAGTAAACTTGTGCAAATTGCACAGCAACATTGTCTCCATCAGTCTTGAGACTAGTTAAGTGACCCCAATATCCTGCAGTGAGCAAAAACTTACATCTGTATTGTGAAAAAATAGAGGGGGACGGGGGGGGGACAGAGGTGAGTTGGCAAGGTGCAGACTTGGCACGATTCCATGGGTGCGAAGTAGAATAATACCCATCTCAGGCTGCCTGCTCGGCTTCGTCCTCGTAATTGTATCCCAACATTTTCATCTATCTTTTGCCTTCTAGAAATCTGCTGATTGTATAGCTTTGCAGACACGCTAATGGGCAAAAGAAGGTAAAAAAAAAAAAAATATATATATATATATATATATACAGTGAAAGTCTCTTATACAGGAGCGGTATTCATATACAGAACAAAGCAGTCCTATGACACCCGGGAAATAACAAATAAACAAGTTAAAAGCCCAGTGTATCTTCATTGCCTAGGTCGGGGGCACTCCATCAACTCTTCCTTCTGCTGATGGTAAAAGTCAATAAAACCCTATTAACACTAAGATCTTGTGTTCCGTCTGACACTTTACAGATTGCTTTAGCTTGTGTTTTAAATGTGAACACAAAGAGTTCTGGGAGCAGACCTTGGCCTGGTGCTGGACACCAATGTTTAATTTTAAAGCAGGATAATCTTATTTTCCTCTCGATGTAGACTCCCAGTTAGATTTTTTTTTTTTTTTTGGAAAGAAGAAGCACACAAAGTTTTGCTTTGGCATCACAGGGATTCTTGTCTATTGTCTTGTAATATTAACCTATGCAGTTAAAAAGGCACATATTTTATGTGTGTTGTCATCATATGTATTTTAATGTGTTTTAGTGGCATTAGTTTCTTTGTTTCCTAGGATACCACTGGTGAAAATTTTTCAACCAGGACATTTTTATAGCCCTTCTATGCAAGAAGCACATAAAATGTGCATTACCATGGGTCTTTGTGATTTTTGTGCATGTTTTTGGTATATTTTCACATCCACTAGCACAAGAAAATCGCAGTACGCAATTTTGTATAGGTTATGAGAATACATTTCACAGCCGTTTGAATACATTATAGGGACACCTCACTGGCATATTTTAGTTATATTGTTGGTCTAAGTCAGCCCCTGGTCACATGTCTTGAATAATCCAACAGCGAGATCTTTCTTTCACAAATTCCCACCTCTGTTCTGTCCACTTGGTAGTATGTAGAGTGTTTCCGCCCACCTTTGCCTGCTTTAAAGAGGAGGTCCACCGATTTTTTTTTTTTTTTAAGTCAGCAGCTACAAATACTGCAGCTGCTGACTTTTAAAATAAGGACACTTACCTGTCCAGGATGCCCGCAATGTCGGTACCCGAAGCCGATCTATCCCTCGGCTGTTGGGTGCTGCCGTCGCCATCTTCGTTGAGGGAATCAGGAAGTAAATCGGAAAGGTAAATATTGCAGCGCTAACCAAGCAAATACATAAATGAAAGGGGTGGTGGAGAAAAATAATGCAACAAATCACAAATACAAAGTGTCCAATAAATGTACATAAACTCACTGAATAAGTAACCAAACACTAGGGGGCCCTGGAAAATGTGAAAAAATATATATACAGGTGTGTGGGTTATAGTCCAATCAAGGCTGATCTTCTAGTGAAGAGTGGTGAAGACCCGAACACTGTTAGATATGGTGGACATCAAAGATATTGCATCATCAATAATAAAGAAGTGTGTGTGCCCTTACCGGAACAGGTGGACTCCTATGTCAGGGACATGGAGTCATACAGACATGGTGCCACAAATGGCCAAAGTATGGAGCTCAGCAAGGTCCAGGACTTCCAGGGTGGGATCCAGAAAAGAGACGGAAAACCTCCAAATGGACCTCCAATCCTTGGTGCATCAAACTGAATCTTGATGGTAGGATCAACTCCGGAGCCACTCTCAGCGAAGCATTATGTGGAAAAAGAAAATGCTTCCACATGGTGTAGATCAAAAAAGATGGTATTTTATTTCTAAAAACCAGCATACAAGTATAAAAGTGATCACAGATGATTACAGATGATGCAATATCTTTGATATCCACCATATCTAACAGTGTTCGGGTCTTCGCCACTCTTCACTAGAAGATCAGCCTTGATTGGACTATAACCCACACACCTGTATATATATTTTTTCACATGTTCCAGAGCCCCCTGGTGTTTGGTTACTCATTCACTGAGTTTATGTACATTTATTGGACACTTTGTATTTCTGATTTGTTGCATTATTTTTCTCCACCACCCCTTTCATTTATGTATTTGCTTGGTTAGTGCTGCAATATTTACCTTTCCGATTCTATATATGTTTGTGACATTTTTATGCAGCTGCTTAACATCCGAACCATTTTTTGGGTTTAGCACAGTAATTATCCCCACTCCACAATCAGGAAGTGAAGAACTTCTTGGTTCCCTACTGTGCATGCAGTGGCATAGATACCCGCGGGTGGCTCGGGTATCTATGAAGTGGGAGCAAAATACCTGTATTAGACAGGTATCTTCTCCCCCCTGAAAGGTGCCAAATGTAAAACTGGAGGGGGGAGGAACCAGAAAAGAGGAAGTTCCATTTTTGGGTGGAACTCCGCTTTAATACCTACAGCATACCTCCCAACTTTTTGAGATGGGAATGAGGGACACCTATCAGAAAAAGTATGCAGGCATAGGACACACCCCTTGCCACGCCCCCTTAAAGGAGAATTGCACAAAAAACAAGATTGGTTAAACCGACAAGTGCTTTTTTTGCCACTAATATTCCTTTATATTGGCTTTTGGAATTTACAAATGCAGCAATTTAGAAATCAGATGAAAGGTTTAGCACTGGGAAACACTTTTTGATAGATAAAAAGTGCATTTTATATACATCTATATAGATCAGACCAAAATGAGGGACAATTGAGGAGGAATGAGGGACAGAGGGACATTGCTCCAAATCAGGGATAGTCCCTCAAAATCAGGGACAGTTGGGAGCTATGCCTACAGGTATAGGTTTGCAGATTGTATACTATATTGATGGCTCTGAAAAAATGTATACATTATGCTATGTTATGTATCCACAAAAAGTACCCTTTGTTACTGTGTTTTTAAGGCAGATTGCTGACATTTATCTAATGGAGCTTCAATAAACCTCTGTTGCTACACAATTCTGGTTCCTGTGTGTAAATAATTGACCAGATGTTTGTTTTCTCCCTTAGGAAAGGCACATAATAGCTCCAAAATGTTGCAAATTTGGAAACAATTCAGTAACTGTTTACATTTCTACAATGAATCATTTGCAGCCTTGGACCTTTTCTCCATATTGTAGCTGCTTGGAACAGCCTTGTTGCTCGGCACTTGTTGCAAATAACCAAAGTGTGGTTTGCTTCACAGCTATATTGTCTGTGTCTTGTCACCATATCAGAATAGTCTGGTGTTACCCAGGGTTCTCAGCCATGGTAAGGGGCACCAGGATGTCGGTTCTGAGTGGAAAAAAACTATATTTGCAGTTTCTGCAGACACATTGTATATTGTGCGAAGCGACTGGTGGTCTGAGTTGGACTACTTTATAGCCAGGAGGCTGTGGTTTTGCTTTAAAGGAGTTGTAAAGGCAAAAAATGTTTGTATGCATTTATGCATTTATGCATCTTAATGCATTCTTAATGCATTCTATGCATTAAGATAAAAAACTTTTTGTGTGTAGCAGCACCCCCCCAGCACCCCCTAGTTACTTACCTGAGCAACATCTCTAGCCAGCGATGTCCACAAATGTTCGGGATACTTCTCCTGATTGGCTGAGACACAGCAGTGGCGCTATTGGCTCCTGCGGCTGTCAATCAAAGTCAGTCAGCCAATCAGGAGGAGGTGGGGCTCCGTGTCTGAATGGACACACAAAGCTGTGACTCGGCTCCAGTGCCCCCATAGGAAGCTGCTGACTGTGGGGGGCACTCGATAGGAGGGAGGGGCAAAGAGGGACCCGAGAAGAGGAGGATCCGGGCTTCGCTGTGCAAAACCAACTGCACAGAGGAGGTAAGTATAACATATTTATTTTTTATTTTTTAAAATGAGAGTTTACAATCACTTTAAATACTGCATGATATCGAAACCCTTGTGTAGAAATCATGATGTAAGGAACTTTACTTTTGAATAAGAGTGGGCAAAGGCCCTGAAACATACTCTACTGCCTATATATACACGAGGGGTATTCGAAAAGTTTCTGCACTATATTAGTGGCATCCCAGTCTTAGACAATTGGGTTAAAAATTTAGTTGGCCCACCCTTTGCAGCTATAACAGCTTCAACTCTTCTGGGAAGGCTGTCCACATGGTCCACAAGTAGTGTGACTATGGGAATGTTTGACCATTCTTACAGAAGCGTATTTGTAAGGTCAGGCACTGATGTTGGACGAGAAGGCCTGGCTCGCTGTCTCCACTCTAATTCATTCCAAAAGGTGTTCTGTCAGGTGGAGATCAGGACTCTGTGCAGGCCAATCAAGTTCCTCCACCCCAAACTTGCTCATCCATGTCTCCATGGACCTTGCTTTGTACACTGGTCCAAATCATTTGGTGGAGGGGGGATTATGGTGTGGGGCTGTTTTTCAGGTATTGGGCTTGACCCCTTAGTTCCAGTGAAGGAACACTTAAGGTGTCAGCATACCAAGACATTTTGGACAATTTCATGCTGCCAACTTTGTGGGAACAGTTTGGGGATGGCCTCTTCCTGTTCCAACATAACTGCTCACCAGTGCACAAAGCAAGGTCAATAAAGACATGGATGAGCGGGCTTGGGGTGGAGGAACTTGACTGGCCTGCACAGAGTCCTGACCTCAACCCGACAGAAGTGTGTCAATGGTCAAACATTCCCATTGACACACTCCTAAACATTATGGACAGCCTTCCCAGAAGAGTTGAAGCTGTTATAGCTGCAAAGGGTGGGCCAACTCAATATTGAAGCCTACGGATTAAGACTGGGATGTCATTAAAGTTCATGTGCGTGTAAAGGTAGGAATTCCAATACTTTTGGTAACATAGTGTGTGTGTGTATATATATATATATATATATATATATATATATATATATATATATATATATATTCATCAATGCAGAAGTGCAGCAGCCACTTTGCAATGCTCATTTATGGAGTGTCTCCAGTGCCGGGAGCAGCCATCTTGGCTGGGCCTGATTAGATCCTGAAGGTGATTGGCTGATGCGACAGAGCAAGGAGAAATGATTCTGTAGGCTGGTGAGAAAAGAAAGGAGGACTGGCTTGAAGCAAGCAGGTGTGTGGAGAAAAGACTGAACTGCCACTGGCTGAACGGATACCCTGCCATAGCTGACAACCATCAGGTGAGAACTCAGAGAAGCAAAGATACTGAGAACCTTCTCCCTAGGAGGGTGTGTGGTGTGATTTAAATGCTTTTTTGAGATCAGACTGTGCTGGAGGGCTCTCCTAACTCTTGTGAGGAAAGGAAGGAAGGGCTGTCTCAGCAGGACTGAAAGAGGGACATCACAGGCAGAAAAGATAATGCTCTAAATAAATGAAAAGAACACATTAATTAATTAATTAATTAATACAAGTAGTATAAGTACCTGATTTTGACTTAGTAATAAACTTTTGCACTCAGAGAGGGAAAGCACAAGCTGCACAATGGAGCTAGTCTGCTGTGCTGTAATGCTCATATGTTAATAAAGTGCCTGACAACAGCGGGGCATGCTCCTAATAGGATGACGAATGGTGTCCTGAGGTATTTCCTCCCAGATCTGGATCAGGGCATCACTGAGCTCTTGAACAGACTGAGGTGCAACCTGGCGGCATTGGATGGCCCAAAACGTAATGTCCCAGAGGTGTTCTATTGCATCTAGGTCAGGCGAGTGTGGGGGGCCATTCAATGGTGCCAGTATCAGGAACTTTGCTGCATACTCTCTCCACATGAGGCCGGCATTATCGTGCACCAAGAGGAACCCAGGACCCACTGCACCAGCATAGGGTCTGACAATGGGTCCCAGGATTTTTTCCTGATACCTAATGGCAGTCAGGGTGCCATTGTCTAGCCTGTAGAGGTCTATGTGTCCCTCCATGGATATGCCTCCCCAGACCATCACTGACCCACCACCAAACCGCTCATGCTGATCGATGTTACAGGCATCATAACATTCTCCACGGCTTCTCCAGACCCTTTTACCTCTGTCACATGTGCTCAGGGTGAACCTGCTCTCATCTGTGAAAAGCACAGGGTGCCAGTGGCGGACTTGCCAATTCTGGTGTTCAATGGCAAATGCCAATCAAGCTCCACAGTGCCAGGCAGAGAGCACAGCGCCCATTAGAGAATGTCGGGCCATCAGGCCACCCTCATGAAGACTGTTTCTGATTGTTTGGTCAGAGACATTCACATCAGTGACCTGCTGGAGGTCATTTTGTAGGGCTCTGGCAGTGCTCATTCTGTTCCTTCTTGCACAAAGGAGCAGACACTAGTCCTGCTGATGGGTTAAGGACCTTCTACGGCCCTGTCCAGCTCTCCTAGAGTAACTGGCTATCTCCTGGAATCTCCTCCTCTTGAGACTGTGCTTGAGACACAGCAAACCTTCTGGCAATGGCACGTATTAATGTGCCATCCTGGAGGAGTTGGACTGCCAGTGAAACCTCAAATGCAAAACTAGCAAGAAACAGTCAGAAAAGATGAGTAGGGGAAAAAAAATGTCAGTGGCCTCCACCTGTAAGACCATTCCTGTTTTGGGGGTCATCTCATTGTTGCCCATCTAGTGCACCTGTTGTTAATTTCATTAACACCAAAGCAGCTAAAACTGATTAACAACCCCCTCTGCTACTTAACTGAACAGATCAATATCCCAGGAGTTTAATTGACTTGATGCTATACTCTGATTAAAAAGTGCTCATTTAATTTTTTTGAGAAGTGTATATGCTGATAGAAGGAGAGAGAAGAGTGAAAAAGAGGAGCTCTTCAGCCTTCTGCTGCTACTTTCATTGTTCAGGCACACACTGGGGAAGGGAGTACGACCCATAAGCATTATTATAGCCTAACCCTAACTCCTACCTATCCTGCCTACCTTATGTAAAAAAGATCTGCACTTTTTTCAGCTCAGTCCAGTCATGTGATTATATATATATATATATATATATATATATATATATATATATATAGCAATGGTCCCTACCCCTAGAGCCTAGAGGCCTAATGGTGACCTCCAGAGTCAGGGAAAGCTGATATCCTTCCTTGTAGAGTGGGTTACCAGGCATGGTTGGTGTGATGCAATACGAAATGATGGGTGCCAGTCACTTTTTGAATGCAAACAAGAGATTTATTGTCTCTTAACAGAACTGTGGGAGAGAGGGTTAGGGCCAGGACACCCTTAAGTAGATGCAATGTTAATTGGCAGACTCTGAGACTTCTATAGGTAGACAGCTATACAGTGGAAGGCCTCCAGCTGGATAACACTTCTGTATAGGTAGGACTGCTGTCTCCTATGGCAATTAATCTTGCAACAGTCACTAAAGGTAGTTGTACATAACTTTTGATTTTTCAGCCTAATGATGGCTTGCTTCACTGATAGTGACCGCTCTTTGGATCTCATATTGAGAGTTGACAGCAACAGATTCCAAATGCAAATAGCACACTTGAAATGAACTCTGGACCTTTTATCTGCTCCTTGTAAATGGGATAATGAGGGAATAACACACACCTGGCCATGGAACAGCTGAGCAGCCAATTGTCCCATTACTTTTTGTCCCTTAAAAAGTGAGAGGCACATATACAAACTGTTTTAATTCCTACACCGTTCACCTGATTTGGATGTAGATACCCTCAAATTAAAGCTGAAAGTCTGCAGTTAAAGCACATCTTGTTCGTTTCATTTCAAATCCATTGTGGTGGTGTAAAGAGTCAAAAAGATTAGAATTGTGTCGATGTCCCAATATTTATGGACCTGACTGTATATACAACACAGAAAAACAATATGCCCACGGCACTTTTAAAGAGTCACACCTCAAACAGTAACTATAAAAAATACGAAAACATTTTATTTAACATACATTTAAAAACATGTATTGCACATTAGATGAACGTAGATAATGTTACATGGAAATCACATAAAGAAATTGATATGTGGGACCTAACGGCACCAAATAGATACCAAATAATAAAAATAAATATGTGGCGCGGAATCAAAAATGTGTATACACCCTTTGATGAAGTCACGTGTTCAGTGATGCAACGCGTCAGGAAGGAGCCAGGTGTCATCACTTCCGGTCACGGGAGAGACCGGAAGTACCCTACAGAAGCTGTTCATACAATTTTTAAACTGTAAGTTACTACGTTTTATTTAATAAATGGAATTGAACTATTACACTATGGAGCCCCTTCTCTTTGTTGCATGACTTATTACATCTGATGAGCCTGGAATATACCCTTGTACCGATAGTGCTGAGGATATCTGTGGGAGTCAATCGATTGCTGAGGATCCATTGTTTATCCATACTAAGGCTTGATTTGACCCGTGGGGGTCTTTGTATGAGGTGAGAGGCTGGGGCAAATGAATGGAGCACGGCGGATGGTGATAACAATTGGATGAAGTGGATTTTGTTCGGTTGCTTTGCACTTGCACTTTTTTCTCCTATATGAACTGTCACTTTGGAGTTTTTACTTCCTTTTTTGGACTTTTATTGCACTATCAGCACTTTTGGAGGATCTGCACTTCATTCATATGCTTGCACTTTATTAGATGTTTAGATGTATGATCAATATTGTCTATTATGCTGAAAATTGTTTACACTTGAGGAGTCACTTTATAGCTTTAGCACGCTTTTTATTATTATTATCTATCTTAGTGTATACACATTTTTGAGTCAGCACCACATATTTATTTTTATTATTTGATACTTTGTGCGTGAACACTTTTCTAGGTTGGCAGCTTCTCATTTAGTCAATTAGAGCTAACCTAGGTTTGCGCATTAGTCTTTTTCTTTTATAACCATATACAGTGGGGACGGAAAGTATTCAGACCCCCTTAAATTTTTCACTCTTTGTTATATTGCAGCCATTTTCTAAAATTATTTAAGTTCATTTTTTTTCCTCATTAATGTACACACAGCACCCCATATTGACAGAAAAACACAGAATTGTTGACATTTTTGCAGATTTATTAAAAAAGAAAAACTGAAATATCACATGGTCCTAAGTATTCAGACCCTTTGCTCAGTATTTAGTAGAAGCACCCTATTGATCTAATACAGTCATGAGTCTTTTTGGGAAAGATGCAACAAGTTTTTCACACCTTGATTTGGGGATCCTTTGCCATTCCTCTTTGTAGGATTCCTGGTGGAGGGCTGCAGTGATGATTGACTTTCTACAACTTTCTCCCATCTCCCGACTGCATCTCTGGAGCTCAGCCACAGTGATCTTTGGTTTCTTCTTTACCTCTCTCACCAAGGCTCTTCTCCCCCGATAGCTCAGTTTGGCCGGACGGCCAGCTCTAGGAAGGGTTCTGGTCGTCCCAAACGTCTTCCATTTAAGGATTATGGAGGCCACTGTGCTCTTAGGAACCTTAAGTGCAGCAGAATTTTTTTTGTAACCTTGGCCAGATCAGTGCCTTGCCACAATTCTGTCTCTGAGCTCTTCAGGCAGTTCCTTTACCCCGTGATTCTCATTTGCTCTGACATGCACTGTGAGCTGTAAGGTCTTATATAGATAGGTGTGTGGCTAATCGAGTCCAATCAGTATAATCAAATACAGCTGGACTCAAATGAAGGTGTAGAACCATCTCAAGGATGATCAGAAGAAATGGACAGCACCTGAGTTAAATATATGAGTGTTACAGCAAAGGGTCTGAATACTTGGGACCATGTGATATTTCAGTTTTTCTTTTTTAATAAATCTGCAAAAATGTCAACAATTCTGTGTTTTTCTGTCAATATGGGGTGCTGTGTGTACATTAATGAGGAAAAAAAATGAACTTAAATGATTTTAGCAAATGGCTGCAATATAACAAAGAGTGAAAAATTTAAGGGGGTCTGAATTCTTTCTGTCCCCACTGTAGATACCACCATTGGTCTGGAGCGACTGTGCAACTTGTTCTCGACGCGTTTCGTGAGATACCCTCGCTTCCTTAGAAGAAGCACAGCAAAGTATCTGGAGATGAGATTAATTAATGAGTACTAATGGAAGGGAAAGAAACATAAATATATGGGTCCTGCTATGAGGACCCCCGAAGTCGGAAGAAGACCCCAGGGCTGCCTAATAAATTACTTTAAAAACCTGTGTACTGTATTGACACATTTTTCCCGAGGTGAATGGGTAGGGGTACGATGTATCCCATACTCATTCACATAGGGTGGGGGGCTGGGATTCCGATAAGCCCCCCGCCCGCAGACCCCGACAACCAACGGCCAGGGTTGTCGGGAAGAGGCCCTTGTCCTCATCAACATGGGAACAAGGTGCTTTGGGGTGGGGGGGGCCCGCAGGGAGCCCCCCATGCCCCAAAGCACCCACCCCCTATGTTGAGGGCATGCGGCCTGGTATGGTCCAGGGGGGGGCGCTCGCTCGTCCCCACCCCCATTCCTGACCGGCCGGGCTGCGTGCTCGGATAATGGGCTGGTATGGATTTTGGGGGGACCCCTACGCCGATTTTTCGGCGTAGGGGGTTCCCCTTACAATCCATACCAGACCTATGGGCCTGGTATGCCCCTGGGGGGGAACCCACGCCAGTTTTTTTATTTAAAACTTGGCGTGGAGTTCCCCCTTATGATTCATGCCAACTACTGTATGTTTTCATTTGTTAATGCCAAAAATGTGGCAAAGTCGTACAAAGTAGTACTGCTCCCAAATCACGGTAAAATCGCGGCAAACCGCGGTAAAATCGCGCAACTTCGAAGTCGTATAAGTGTGAAAGGGGCCTTACAGTTAATGCCAGATATTTAGCCAGCTCACACCCAACTGGCGATCAAGCTGGAAGATGAGTGTAGGATTCCTATGTAGCAATATGTACAATGCCATAAAAAAGTTCTTAACAAGAAATGCCAGAAGGTCCGTTATTCTTTCCCCTGGGAGCTGTGAAGGGGAGGGGAGATAGTACAAAACGTGAGAAAAAAAAAAAAGAACAGTTGCTGTGTGGCTCTGAATAAACTTGCCCCTGCAAAGTCCCAGTGGCCAATTTCTCAATTATTGTATAGAAACACGACATATCTGATCACCTTTTTTCTCCGCGTTAGGCATTTGCGTAACATTTTAAGTCCCCGCACCCCAAATTTGCCAAAATACAAGACCAGAACCAATTCACAAAGAAAAAGAACAGATTTTTGCTTAGCTGTGTAGCAAAGCTATAGCAGGCACGCTCTGCAAGCTCCAGTAATGAGCAAGCAGAACAGGAAGTGACTGACACATACATAAAACTCTTCCTTCAGCCGGCTGCACAGTGGGTAATGGGAAAATGGATGAGAGGTTTGATTGTAAAGAAAAAACACAAAAGAAGCAAAACTCTGGGGGAAAGTGTTTTGTTTCCTTTTCTTTGATAAATGTAAATAAAAATCAGCTTCGGTTAAGGCTCACCAGGATTTTAAACCTCGTTTTAATGGAATTGAACATAAAAAGGCAATCAAATTTAAATATTCATTCAAATGGTAATAGTTACGATAAAGTGGAATTAAATGTCATAGACAATTTAATTAAGAAATTCAGAGGTGGAATGTTTATTATTTTGGTCTTTCCTACAATAAAAAAAAATACATTTGCCATAATAATGCACAAAATTCAATAATAGCTGATCCTAAAAAGTAGTCCAAAGGCAATTAAAATTACCAGAAAAATCTTTTGATTGAAAACTTTCTGCTATGGAAGGTACAAATCATTTCCCATTTGGGGAAATTGTTAGCCTAAAGTATATCATATCATGACAAGCCAGAATTTTTTGCAGACAGACATATGCTGTTATTATGGACAGAATGAGATTGATTTATTAAAACTGGAGTGTACAAAATCTGGTGCGGCTCTGCAAAGAAACCAAAAAGCTTCCAGTTTTTGGCAAAGCTTACTTAAACAAGAGAAGCTGGTTGGCTACCATGCACAGCTTCACCAGATATTCCATTCTCCAATTTTAGTAAATCGATCCCTATAAATGGTGTACCCAAGCCAAAATACAGACACAGGCACATAGTGTCTGAAACCATGAAATCAGACCGAGACAGAAGTACAGTTAAATCACACTTGTTTAATAATAAAAATAAAAAGAACAAACGTAGTAAAAACATAGCCAAAGTTCAGTAACCAGAAAGGATAGTCAGCCAAGCCAGAAGTCAGGGATCAATGTAGTGGAACAGCAAGCTGGATCTGGAGCCAGAAGGGATGTCAGCAAAGCAAGTCTTTAAACAGGACCGCAGGAGATCGTCTCTGTGATGTTGACCAAGGCGAAGGCAGAGATCCTCTGGACTGGACGGCTTAAGTAGGCAGGACTGACGAGCAGGATCATCAACAGCTGAGTAACTGTGGAGAGAGATGGGAGCTGGCAATTAGCCAACAGCTGAGCAGCCAGCTCAAAGAAGGCAGGGCTGAGCCCAGCCCTGACACATAGCTAGTCACAGGAATGTTTATTATTACATTTTGTATTATTTTAGTGTGTTATTAATGCTTTTACCAATTTTGTCTTCATCTGAACACCACCTTTTGGGTGATCAGGATCTAAAGCTTATTCCTAGACTTCAACATCTTCTAGATATTGCCCATTATGGAATCTACAGGAAAATCTCTAACACCTTTTTAGACACAACTTCAGGTCTTGTAAAAACATGAACCCGGGACATGGAGAGAAGTGTTATTTACACCCACCTTCACCAGGTAATTCTTATCTTATTATGTGTGACTGCCCCTTAAAGCCTGGTACACACGGGCCAAATATCAGCCGGTATTGGGCCAGTATCGGCCGGTTTTCAACAGAAAGTGGCCAACATTTCTGGACAGCAACCTGTCCGGTTCTGTTGAATGGGCATGCTGGAAAAACAACAGCCGATCGGCATCTGATCACAGCCAAGGACTGCAAGCGCTGACCAGTGTGTTCTGGTGGGAGGCAGTCCCCATCCAAGAACACAATAGCTCATCAGGGAGACCGCTTTACTAACATCGCATAGTTAGTACAGCGAGCTCCTCAGTTTTTTTTTTTCGTTCAGCCCGTTGGGTTGAACGAAAAAAAAAAAAAGGTCATTGTGTACTGGGCTTAAAGTGGTTATAAACTCTCTACTTCAACTTTAGGTCATTGTAATCTACACTGATAATGCTGCTAATCGGTGCCTGTGAAAACTCACTTACTTGTAAAATCTTCTCACAATCCTTTCCGCAAACGATTATGATGTCACCAGCGCATGTGCAGTCCGTCGTTCCGTTCACGTCACACTATGTGTGCCGTTTCCATACCAACAGCGTTATTTTCCCTGTTAACAGCACATCATGGGAGCCTCGCGATACTGTGGCTTCCTCCATCTGCTTCCTGGTTCTCCCCTTGTGACTGTGAGACGTCACACAGGGGGAGTGAACCAGGGCATCTCAATAGGCATCCATACAACCAAGCAGCTCGAGATAGAGGCTTGGATAGCATGCGCAAGATTTCAGCAGGGGACCGAAGGAGAGGCTGAAATGACGTCCACGACAGACAGAAAAAAAGAGCAAAGATGGCGCTGCCGATTCCAGGAAGAGGATATAATTTACAAAATGAAGAAAAAGTAATTGCAAAGCTCCTTTTAACTACCTATAAATGTGCGAGGTGTGCAAATAATTAATTATTGGATAATATTTTTTTTAAAAAGCAAATAAATCCTGGGTTTACTTCCTCTTTAAGTCTACTCAGTAATCTGATTTTATTTCCACTGGGGTACATTGGTAGCTTAGTAGACATGTGCGATTAGCTTCGTATGAATCGAAAATTCGTATGAATTTCCGTAAATTCGTACATTCGGGAGGATCCGAAATACGAATTGCTATGCTTCCGAATTTTGGACGAAAGACGAAATTTCGTTTACGAATTCCTAACGAACATTCGTAATTGTTACAAAAAGTTAACGAACCTAAAAGTTAAAAACCCAGGAAGTCAGTACAGCACAGGGATGGTGGGAGCCCCTCATAATAATAAATTCATCATAACGAACATTCGTAATTGTTGCTAAAAGTTAACGAACCTAACAAAAATTCGTATTTTGTACGAAATTTCTGACACAAATTACGATATACAAATTAATTCTAATACGGAACGAAATGAAACGAAATTTATTGACAGCGCACGTGTCTATGGCTTAGTAATTAAAGTGATTATAAATGATCACCATGTGAAACAACTTACCGTATATACTCGAGTATAAGTCGAATTTTTCAGCACATTTTTTAGTGCTGAAAGTGCCCCCCTCGACTTATACTCGAGTCAAGCACTTTTCTGCAGCAAAAAATTTAATTTTCCGAACCGACTTTGGGGCCCCGTATCTCAGGGCCACTTAGTGCTAGGAACTCCAAATTTAGTGTGCAAACCCAGTGGACCTGGTACCACAACATATCCAAAGCTGAAGTTTCTAGCACTAAGTGGCCCCGAGATACGGGGCCCCAAAATCGGTTCGGAAAATGTCATTCTCTGCTGCAGAAAAGTGCTTGACATTTTCTGAACCGACTTTGGGGCCCCATATCTCAGGGCCACTTGGTGCTAGAAACCCCAAATTTGGTGTGCAAACCCAGTGGACCTGGTACCACAACATATCCAAAGCTGAAGTTCCTAGCACTAAGTGGCCTCGAGATACGGGGCCCCAAAATTGGTTCGGAAAATGTCATTCTCTGCTGCAGAAAAGTGCTTGACATTTTCTGAACTGATTTTTGGGGCCCTGTATCTCGGGGCCACTTGGTGCTAGAAACCCCAGCTTTGGAAATGTTATGGTGCTAGTTCCACTGGGTTTCCACACCAAATTTGGGGTTCTTAGCACTAAGTGGCCCTGAGATACAGGGCCCCAAATTCAGTCAACTGTGTCCATCTGCTGCAATGTCATTTCGGGACCCTTTGGGTTCAGAGACCCCAAATTTTGGCTGCAGCTAGGGGGCATCTAGGAACCCTTAACTACCGAGTTTAAAGTTTAGGGGACCTATGGCTGCAAATGGGCACAGTGAGGCTGCAAATGGGCACAGTGAGGCTGTAAATGGGCATTGTTGACCCTCTTTTCCACTTACAGTAGCTGTGCATTTCTCACCCTCGTCTTATACTCGGGTCAATAAGTTTTTCCCATTTTTTTGTGGTAAATTAGGGCCTCGACTTATACTCGGAACGACTTATACTCGAGTATATACGGTATTTCGTTTAAAATAAAAATGAAAGGCAAAACATTTGTGCATAGATATATAAAATATATACCGTATTTATCGGCGTATAACACGCGCCGGCGTATAACACGCACCCCAATTTAGGAGGGAATTTTAAGGAAAAAAAACTTTTAGGAGGGAAGTTGAAGGGAAAAAAACTTACATTTAAATGCCCATCATTGCAGCCTTCTCAGTGCAGCCTTGCCCCAGTGCAGCCATGTCAGTGCAGCCTTCCCCAGTGCAGCCTTCCCCAGTGCAGCCTTCCCCAGTGCAGCCTTGCCCCATTGCAGCCGTCGATCCCCTGTCCCTGCCATATTGGGCTTCAAAATCGCCGACCGCGATTTGAAAATGGCGCCGCCGGCGCCGAAATACACAGAGCCAGTCCTCGGCTCTTTCCGGCGGCTCTCGTTCATTTTCGGCTCCACTCGTAGTCCCGAGCGGAGCTATCCGAACCTAGCCGAGTAGGTTCGGATAGCTCCACTCGGGACTACGAGTGGAGCCGAAAGTGAACAAGAGCTGCCGGAAAGAGCCGAGGACCGGCTCTGTGTATTTCGGCGCCGGCGGCGCCATTTTCAAATCGCGGTCGGCGATTTTGAAGTTTTAACACCACGGGATCGCAGGGGATCGGCGTATAACACGCACCTGCGACTTTCCCCTGATTTTAAGGGGAAAAAAGTGCGTGTTATACGCCGATAAATACGGTATATATATATATATATATATATATATATATATGATTATATAAATGTGAAAAAGTTGCGCTACATTAAACATTTCTCTATATAGGAAATGCTGTAAACCAGCGACATACAAAAGTTAAGGACACACCCGGATCAAGAGTGCACCCCAAAACACCCTAAACTCCTTCTAGTGATGGGTACGTAAATGAATAGTGAAATTGACCAAATAACAACAGTTGAAATAAATCATATGCAAGACAATTAATAAATAAATAATGCCCATATGAAAATTAAATTTAGTGCGCAGCGTCTTCCTTAAATGTGATAAAAAGGTGAAAGGTATGTGAGTATGTGATCCACAGCGGGTATCAGGGTCCAGATAATCAGCCTTATTCTTTGATGTCCACAAATGAGAGACAACTTGATGTAAAACTCTGTATATGATAACCCTTACCGGAACCGGTGGACCCCCTAAAGAGCGGGGTCATACGAGCAGACAGATTAAACCCTCTGCGGGGACATTTGAATCTTCTGGTATCTCCAATCCTTTGGTTGCCTTGAGCGGTCAGCAAGGGTTTCGCCAAGTAGCAATGAATGCTTGTTAGCTGGATGTCCCCAATCTGAAAAGAAAGGCACACTCAGGCTCCCAGCCACGAGTGAGCAAGCAGAGAGCGACTCGAGTCGTGTAGTACGTTAAAACTAAAAATCTTTAATGCTAACTAAATAGGCAAAGCTCACAAGACAACATGTACAGAGATAATGTACAGAGATATTGAACAGAGATATTGCATAGAGGTGCATGAATCAGTAAAAAGCCGGCTAGCTAAAACAATCAATAAAAAGCACCCGTGTACCGGGTCACATGTGGCGTGATTGCGTCAGCACAACACACAGCCCTACATGTTTCGTAATACCTTGCATCTTCCTGGGGCCCCATCTGCCCAAAAACTTTTAACTTGTGATCACAGTTTATTATTGTATGCCGGTTTTTTATTTAAAAAAAACATGCTTTTTTGTTCTACACTATTGGAAGCATTCCTTTTTTTTTCATACTACCTGGATGAGAGATTGCCCTGTTGTCCAGTTGAGTTCTGACCTTTTGGATCCAGTCCTGGTCCAGTCCTGTCTGTTTGGTGGCCATCTCTAATGTTGGTGGAAGCTGTGGATTGTTTGGAGTTTCGTATGTCCGCCGGTTCCGGCACCCACGTCTATATGACTCTTTGTCGCTGACATTTGAGTCCACCAGTTCTGGTAAGAAGTATATACACTTCTTCGTCCCATTTGACTAAGTACCATCTTGATGTTTTCTGGTTGGACAGTGTCAGCACAATATGTCCCTATTTCTACCATCTTTTGCGGATGACATATGGGCTATCCATGACAGATTCAGTTTATCCATTGGACTTTATCACATTTGTTCTTTTATACTTGTTGCTTGAACACTTGACCTCTTTGCATCATTTGATTATTGATGTGGACATGTATTAGCACTACAACATTCACCATTTATGCTATATATGTTTGTCACATTTTTTGTAGCTGCTTTTTTATTTCACTTGAAGTTAGCGCAGTATTTGCATATGTTTAAAAAAAAAAAATTGCAACAGAAAACATCTTTTACCCAACTTTCTCCCTAGGACTAGGAAAATGTTCAGTTAAAACAAAATCAGGCTAATTTCCATCCTTACAATTCTTTAATCAGCAATCACGCCGTTTTACCTTATTTACTCTTTTGTATCTAAGCCGTTATTTTCCTCAGCCTCATGGAACTGTGATTTTACTAGAAAACAATGGTCGCTGGTTACATGTTTAAAGTGCTGCCACTAGGCTGCTTATTCACTGCTTGGTGCCCAATTCTGACCTTCTGGAAATATTCAGAATAAATTAAGCTAATTTGAACGTAGGCTGGAGAAATCACAGTTTATATGTTTTGGTTTAAAACATAATTCTACCTATTAATATTTTAAAAATAAACTCTGGATAATCAAAATGTCGTTTTCTGACAAGTTTTTTTTTCTCTTTTTTTTTTTTTTTTTATACTTGTATACTTGCATCGTGTAGACTTTCCTGCTTCCATGAAACAAATAAGTGTCAAAATGGTTCTAACAACACTTCTAGCCTTTTCCAAGGCCCAGGGTTTCAGCTAAAGTTTGGCTTTCTTTTGTACACATCTGGTAAAGAATTTAACCACTTCAGCCCCGGAAGATTTTACCCCCTTCCTGACCAGAGCACTTTTTACAATTCGGCACTGCGTCACTTTAACTGCTAATTGCGCGGTCATGCAATGCTGTACCCAAACGAAATTTGCGTCCTTTTCTTCCCACAAATAGAGCTTTCTATTTGTGGGAAGCTATAAACGGAAAAAGACCGAAAATTTTGAAAAAAAATGATATTTTCTACTTTTTGTTATAAAAAAAATCCAATAAACTAAATTTTAATCATACATTTAGGCCAAAATGTATTCGGCCACATGTCTTTGGTAAAAAAAATGTCAATAAGCGTATATTTATTGGTTTGCGCAAAAGTTATAGCGTCTACAAACTAGGGTACATTTTCTGTAATTTACACAGCTTTTAGTTTATGACTGCCTATGTCATTTCTTAAGGTGCTAAAATGGCAGGGCAGTACAAAACCCCCCCAAATGACCCCATTTTGGAAAGTAGACACCCCAAGGAAATTGCTGAGAGGCATGTTGAACCCATTGAATATTTATTTTTTTTGTCCCAAGTGATTAAATAATGACAAAAAAAAAAAAAATGTACAAAAAGTTGTCACTAAATGATATATTGCTTACACAGGCCATGGGCATATTTGGAATTGCACCCCAAAATACATTCAGCTGCTTCTCCTGAGTATGGGGATACCACATGTGTGGGACTTTTTGGGAGCCTAGCCGCGTACGGGGCCCCGAAAACCAAGCACCGCCTTCAGGATTTCTAAGGGCATAAATTTTTGATTTCACGCCTCACTACCTATCACAGTTTTGAAGGCCATAAAATGCCAAGATGGCACAAAACCCCCCCAAATGACCCCATTTTGGAAAGTAGACACCCCAAGCTATTTGCTGAGAGGCATGGTGAGTATTTTGCAGCTCTCATTTGTTTTTGAAAATGAAGAAAGACCAGAAAAAAAAAAAAAAATTTTCTTTTTTCAATTTTCAAAACTTTGTGACAAAAAGTGAGGTCTGCAAAATACTCACTATACCGCTCAGCAAATAGCTTGGGGTGTCTACTTTCCAAAATGGGGTCATTTGGGGGGGGTTTTGTGCCACCTGGGCATTCCATGGCCTCCGAAACTGTGATAGGCAGTGAAGAGTGAAATCAAAAATTTACGCCCTTAGAAAGCCTGAAGGCGGTGCTTGGTTTTCGGGGTCCCGTGCGCGGCTAGGCTCCCAAAAAGTCTCACACATGTGGTATCCCCGTACTCAGGAGAAGCAACAGAATTTATTTTGGGGTGTAATTTCACAAATCCCCATGGCATGTTTGAGCAATATATCATTTAGTGACAACTTTGTGCAAAAAAAAAAAAAAAATTTGTCTCTTTCCCGCAACTTGTGTCACAATATAAAATATTCCATGGACTCGACATGATTCTCAGCAAATAGCTTGGGGTGTCTACTTTCCAAAATGGGGTCATTTGGGGGGGGTTTGAACTGTCCTGGCATTTTATGCACAACATTTAGAAGCTTATGTCACACATCACCCACTCTTCTAACCACTTGAAGACAAAACCCTTTCTGACACTTTTTGATTACGTGAAAAAATTATTTTTTTTTGCAAGAAAATTACTTTGAACCCCCAAACATTATATATTTTTTTAAAGCAAATGCCCTACAAATTAAAATGGTGAGTGTTTCATTTTTTTTTTTCACACGGTATTTGCGCAGCGATTTTTCAAACGCATTTTTTGTGGAAAAAACACACTTTTTTAAATTTTAATGCACTAAAACACACTATATTGCCCAAATGTTTGATGGAATAAAAAAGATGATCTTAAGCCGAGTACATGGATACCAAACATGACATGCTTTAAAATTGCGCACAAACGTGCAGTGGCAACAAAATTAATACATTTTTAAAAGCCTTTAAAAGCCTTTACAGGTTACCACTTTAGATTTACAGAGGAGGTCTACTGCTAAAAATACTGCCCTCGATCTGACCTTCGCGGTGATACCTCACATGCATGGTGCAATTGCTGTTTACATTTGACGCCAGACCGACGCTTGCGTTCGCCTTAGCGCGAGAGCAGGGGGGACAGGGGTGCTTTTTTTTTTTTTTTTTTTTTCTTTATTATTTTTTTGCTTTTTTATCTTATTTTTAAACTGTTCCTTTCATTTTTTTTTTTTTAAATCATTTTTATTGTTATCTCAGGGAATGTAAATATCCCCTATGATAGCAATAGGTAGTGACAGGTACTCTTTTTGAAAAAATTGGGGTCTATTAGACCCTAGATCTCTCCTCTGCCCTCAAAGCATCTGACCACACCAAAATCGGTGTGATAAAATGCTTCCCCAATTTCCCAATGGCGCTGTTTACATCCGGCGAAATCTAAGTCATAAAATGCTCGTAGCTTCCGGTTTCTTAGGCCATAGAGATGTTTGGAGCCACTCTGGTCTCTGATCAGCTCTATGGTCAGCTGGCTGAATCACCGGCTGCTTTCTCAGGTTCCCTGTTGAGACAGGAGAGCCAGAGAAAAACACGGAAGACGGTGGAGGGGGGGGCATTCCCTCCCACTGCTTGTAAAAGCAGTCTAGAGGCTAATTAGCCGCTAGGATTGCTTTTACATGAAAGCTGACCGCTGGCTGAAAAGAATGATACCAAGATGATACCTAAACCTGCAGGCATCATTCTGGTATAACCACTCAAAGTCGTGAATGGTGTACCTAAAGACAAAAAAATGGTTAACAATAAAGCACAGTAAACGGTAAAGTATAAAAAATTGCATACCTGAAAAGCAAACATGATAAAACATAATAACAATAAAACTTTGCAGAATAGAATACAGTAAAAAAGAGCAGAACACCAGAGAGAGAATAGAGAGAGAGAGAACAATAAAACGACAACTATTTTTTTTTTATTTTTGTTTGTGTTTTTTTTGCAAACTTGTAACTTTTATAACTGTAACCGGTTCCAGGTTCGGGTCTCTCAAAATGTGATGGCATCTTGGGAGACCCTGTGAAAGTGTGCCTAGTCTGTGCAATGCTGTACCCTACGCTAATACTCAACTAGTGCATGGTAGCGTTCAAAACATTCACCAATGCAAAGACCAGGATTGTCAGGACAGGAGGGACAATAATAGCGGGTGTCACACCTATATCCACGCTTGCTGCAGACACGAAATCTATTTTGGGGGGGTTTGTTGGGTAGGGGTACTCGGGAGGACATAAAAATGCCTCTCATGCAGCCGACTGCATTTGGTTGGGGATGTGAATGGGGGAAGTACGGGCGCTGCAGAAGCGGTGGGTTCCCAATTAGGATTTGGCGAATGCAGCAGGAAGGGCACTATGGGCACGACGGGCCTGTGTTTGTCTTTTTGGTGGCAGCGGGACACTACTTGTGCTTGCCACCTCACCAGCTTGAACTGCACTTATGGGACTCGCCACGTCACCAAGTGTTACTGCAGTGCTGGTTTGACTATGACCGGGGTGTACTACGCCGCTGGTGCTTGCCAGTTCACCAAAAAACTACAAAAAAACTGTTATTTGGTAATTAACGGCGGGTGCCCTGACACTATAAAAAATAAACGAACTAACCAGCGTCACCCGTAACAGTTATACGGTGATCAGGTGTGAAAGGGTTAACTAGGGGGCAATCAAGGGGTTAAAACATTTATTAGATAGTATATGGGGGTCCCTGTCGCTATAAAACGCTGACGGCGAACCTAAATATTTACCTCCCTAACTAGCGTCCCCAGCGACACTAATACAGCGATCAGAAAAATGATCGCTTAGCGACACTGGTGAGGGGGGGTGATCAAGGGGTTAAAACTTTATTAGGGGGGGTTAGGGGGGTACCCTAGACCTACAGGGGGCTAACACTCACTGTCCTAACACTTCTAACTGTCACAAACTGACACTATGCAGTAATCAGGAAAAAAAAAAAAAAAACCTGCTTGGTGTCAGTTTGTGACAGGGGGGGGTGATTGGGGGGGGATCGGGGGGCGATCGGGGGGGGATCGGGGGTGTTTAGTGTGCCTGGCATGTTCTACTGTGTTGTGTAGTGTTGTGCACTTACTTACATGTCATCTCCCCTCGGCGCTGGAACGGAAACTCCCGAGCCGAGGAGAGATGACATCACATCCTCTGCCTCTGTGTACTATACAGAGGCAGGGGATGTTTCTCATTGGCTGGGAGCGATCGCGAGGGGGGGGCCACGATCGGATGGCCTCCCCCTCGTCTCTCAACTCTCCCAGCCAAATGCCGACCGCAGCTGGCACCGGGGGGGTCCGATCGGACCCCCCGCCCGTACCAGGTACGTGATTTTGCCTGCCCGTGCCATTCTGCTCACGTATATAGGCGTGAGGCGGTCGGCAATTTGTTAAACCCCCCCAAACAGTGTTGGTAATAAACACTATATTGTCAAAAGTATTGGGATGCCTGCCTTTACACGCGCATGGTTAGTCAGGTTGAAAAAAGACACAAGTCCATCTAGTTCAACCATAAATATAAATAAATAAAATATCATACAATCCCATATACACACAATTGATCCAGAGGAAGGCGAAAAAAAACAAAAACAAAAACAGAAAAGCAGGATCCAATTTGCTACAGCAGGGGAAAAAATTCCTTCCTGATCCCAGAGAGGCAATCGGATGGATCAACTTTTCCTATAAATGTAGTATCCAGTTATATTACGTACATTTAGGAAAGAATCCAGGCCTTTCATAAAGCAATCTACTGAGCTGGCCAGAACCACCTCTGGCGGGATTCTAGTCCACATTTTCACAGCTCTTACTTTGAAGAAACTTTTCCGTATTTGGAGATGAAATCTCTTTTCCTCTAGATGTAAAGAGTGCCCCCTTGTCCTCTGTGTTGACCGTAAAGTGAATAACTCAACACCAAGTTCACTATATGGACAACAAAATCCGTTGTCGGAATTTCCGATCGTGTGTACACAAATCCGACGCACAAAGTGCCACGCATGCTCAGAATAAATAAAGAGATAAAAGCTATTGGCTACTGCCCCGTTTATAGTCCCAACGTACGTGTTTTACGTCACCGTGTTCAGAATGATCGGATTTTCCGACAGCTTTGTGTGACCGTGTGTATGCAAGGCAAGTTTGAGCCAACATCTGTCGGAAAAAATCCTAGGATTTTGTTGTCGGAATGTCCGATCAATGTCCGACCGTGTGTACGGGGCATTAGTCCGTAGGGTTCAATATTGAGTTGGCCCACATTTTGCAGCTATAACAGCTTCAACTCTTCTGGGAAGGCTGTCCACAAGGTTTAGGAGTGTGTCTATGGGAATGTTTGACTATTCTTCCAGAAGCGCATTTGTGAGGCCAGGCACTATTGTTGGATGAAAAGGCCCGGCTTGTAGTCTCCGCCCTAATTCATCCCAAAAGTGTTCTATCGGGTTGAGGTCAGGCCAGTCAAGTTCCTCCATCCTAAACTCGCTCATCCATGTCTTGCTTTAAGTAAATCAACCCCTATACCGCTTTACACAAGAATGTATCTTGCTAACTGTGGAGGTTGCTTGCTGTTCTAAAGTGTATTAGCTACCAGGACACGCAGATCCTTCTCTATTATTGGCAACTTTAGTTGTTCTCCCTCTAGATTGTATGATGACGGCATGTGTTTGGCCCCTACTGTCTTATTATAGCTGCACAAACGTTTAACGTAACAATACTTTCTAGAGAATTAAACTAAAATCGATATTATTACATACAAACCCAACAAAATTTCCCAATTTCCTACTAAATATAAAACATAATACTGTATTATGTCAATAAAAAAAACAAATACATGTAAATTAAAAATTCTGCCTGTTTTGAGAAATAGTAAGGTACTGTATATAGCATTAAAAACCTTTTTTCTAATTTATCTAATTAGTGTGATGCTAAAACAACCCTTAAAGGATTCCTAAACCTTAAATTTAGTCTTTCGCAACATTTTTAACCCAGTAAAATGATTAAAGTAATTTTCAGGTTTAAGGGAACCCTGCTAGAATTGATTATATCTACAGCTCATGGAACATTAGCGTGATCAGTAGATATTGGGGGTTATTTACTAAAGGCAAATCCACTTTGCACTACAAGTGCACTTGGAAGTGCAGTTGCTGTAGACATGCAAGGAAAATAAAACGCAGCATTTTAGCTTGCACATGATTGGATAATAAGATCAGCAGAGCTTCTCCTCATTTCAGATCTACCCCTTAGATTTACAATGACTGCACTTCCAAGTGTACTTTCAGTGCAATTTCAGGTGCACTTTGCACTTGTAGTTTGCACTTATAGTGCAAAGTGGATTTGCCTTTGGCAAATAACCCCCATTGTTCTAGATATATTAACAATCAAAAGAATAAAATAAATGTGATATACCCAGACTGACACCCAATGTGGATATTTTTTAACACCCCTAGCTCTATACAAACATTCATATAATTAAAATCAAACAAATGAGCACAAAAATAGGGCAGAGAGCGAAAACTGTAGTGTCCTCTTACATTGGTGGTTAGTGAGAACCCCCTTAAATTAGCAGTCACTGCAAAAGAACTGACATACATTGGTGGTCAGTGGAGAAGATGCCTCCTTACATTCATAGTCAATGAAAGAATAGCTCTCTCACAATGGTGATAAGTGGAAAAAAGAATGCCCCTTTACCTTGATTCTCACAGTAACAAGGATGTTGGTGGACATGAGTATCATGTGTCTCCTATCATCATCATTATCAAAGCACAAAGGTATGGTTAAGACCAGCAGAAGAGAAAGCCCTCTGGACACCATAAAGCCAAAATGGCGGGGGGGGGGGGGAGTTGCTTAACTATATCACTTGTATATTTTTCATATGTTCCATACTGTATGTTATTGGGTAACTATAATACAGCCAGATGATGGTACATGACATTGGCCGTCAAAGGGTTAAAGCTGATTCGTAGCCATCTAGTAATGTTACATTCTGATCACATATGTTGTCAAAGGTATTAAAAATTGTGAGTTCCAAGGCTTTGCTTTTGAAATAATCTGTGGTTTCCTTTATTGATGGCCCATGCAAGGCATCAAGGAATGTCTGTGACCACTATGTACAGAAGCCCCTGTGATTTGGAACAGTGCAGCCACCAACCCGCCCCCTTTTACAACCATGAATGTACAGACCATGTAGTCAGTGGGCTTTATTCGTTTCCATACTACTTGTATGGACACTCTGCAGCCAGGCAATTAGCATCTGCTAACTGTTGAACAAAATTGAAGCCAGTGAATGGTATACTACTACCCAAATCCCAAAAATCCTCCCCATCATAACCCCCTTTCCTTCCTTGCTATGTTGACATGGAACACTACATCCCTCCACAGTGCTGTAGTGTGTGTGGGGGGGGGGGGGGCAGCCAGTGCGGTCACAACATTTAGAGCTCTTGATTCCGTCCAGACATGTTGGGCCTTTTTCCGACACATTGCAGAAACAGTTGCCAGCAATATAACAAAGAAAGTCCTGCACCGCCCAAGGGCCAGCGGACAGGAAATGCACTGTAAGAATGGTTTAACTGACATTGTGTGTTGGTTCAGTGTTACAGGCACAGTAACATACAAAGTATCACAGTCTCCACTTCCAGTTTACAGTGTAATCTGTGTACACGGGGAGCAGGATGAGGCATGGGATGTTGGGTGGGGCATGTGTTAGGGAAGGGGCAGAGCGGGTTTCCCGGGAAGGCACAGTTTTCATACCACAAGCACCTACTCATCACCATTGCTGCGAGTAGCTGTTCTTGTTACATGCTACCCATGGGATAAGAGGCACCATTTGCTAGATGATGAGTTCTTCATGACTACTGGGGCAAAGCCAATTTTTAATGGGTGGACCTCTCTCTCACCCCCCTTGCTCTCTTTACCCACCTCTCTCTCATCCCTCTCTCTCCGATCCCTCTCTTCCCTACCCCCTCTTACACCCCTCTCTCTTTTATCCCCCTCTCTCTCTTTCAACCTCCTCTCTCTCACCCCATCTATCTCTTACCCCCTCTCTCTGTCTCTCTCTCACCACCTCTTTCTTACCCACCCCATCACCCCCTTCCTTCTCTCTCTCTGTTCTCTCTCTCCGTTCTATCTCTCTCTCTCTCTGTTCTCTCTCTCCGTTCTATCTCTCTCTCTCTCTCTCCGTTCTCTCCCTCTCTCACATTCTCACACACTTGTGAAGAGTATGGAGGATTTGCGAAGAGGTGAGAGCTGTGAAGAGTGTGTGGGGGGTGGGTGTTTTGAGAAGAGTGTGTGGGAGGGAGAATTGTGAAGAGTGTCAGGGAGGGTTTGTGAAGGAGTGAGAACTGTGAAAATTGTATGTGTGTGTGTGTGTGTGTGTGGGGGGGGAGGATTTCTAAAGAGTGTGGAGGGGAATTTTTGAAAAGGTGAGAGCTGGGGGGGAAAGTTGGTGAGAGGACAATCATCATAATAATGAGTTTCCCCCTAAAGCAGGTTTTTATTGTCATTCTTTCCGACCAGCCTATAACCCTGGCGTAACAGGGTTGCATTGCGGTTATTGGCTGGACGCTCTGCTGTAAGTAAGTTAGGGTTAGGGGGAGCAAATTACTTTCCTTGCCCTAGGCGCTGACTACCCATGCTACGCCACTGTCCCTCAGACACACCTGTGACTTTCAAAAAGATCCCTGACAGAAGTCTTGGACAACAGTGCCATATGTGTAATTCTCAATGTGATCTTACAATGTTCTCTATATTACCATTTTCCTAACTGTATGTTAAAGCATTTGTTACCCTAAAAAACTTTCTATCACCTAAAAAACCTGGCTCATCCTGCCTGGGTCTGCCCTCCCCCCTGCAAACTGACCACGGTTTATCATGGCTGCTGAGCCCTGACACCGTGGTCAGTTTACGTGCCTCCATCATCCGCAGCTCTCCTCTTTGCTCTCCCTTATCCTCTCCCCCCTCCCTGCCTGTCAGCTACATCCACTCCCCTGCCCTCACCTTCTGCTGCTATCTTAACTACACTATAACCATACAATCCCTTCTTTAAAATAACATTATGGGATTGATTTACTAAAGGCAAAAAGACTTTGGAAAGTGCAGTTGCACACTGCAAGAGCAGTTGCTCCAGAACTTAGTAAATGAGCAGAAGCTCTGCTGAGTTTTATCAACCAATCATGTGCAAGCAAAAATGCTGTTTTTTTTTTATTTTCCTTGCACGTGATTGGGTATTCTTTGCAAAGTGAAGCTTTACCTCATTTACTAAGCTCTGGAGCAACTGCACTTGCAGAGTGCAATTGCACTTTCCAAGGTGCACAGTCTATTGGCCTTTAGTAAATCAACCCCTATGCGTCCCAGTATCTGTGTTATATAAAAAAGATGCCGATCTTATATATATACCAGAGCATCTCCCCCGGCGCTCACGTGACTCTTCAGTTCTCTCTCTTCTCTCCTCCCCAGCTGACGTCAGTGGGAGTTCTCGGCCCCTCCTGCTATAGCTGTCAGACGGGGAGAGGAGAGAGCCGAGGAGTCACGTGAGCACCGGGGGACTCTGATATAAGGTAGAAATCAGCATCATTTTTATTTAACACAGACACTGGAACACATAATGTTATCTTACAGAGGGGATTGTATGGTTATACTGTAGTGGTTTAACAATCACTTTAAGTTCATCTTATAAGAATTGCATTTATCCCTATACTGCACAAATGGAAAATCTAAAAACAGGTAAGAACAAAATTCTAGTGCAACTGCAGTGAATACCATTATTTAGATGCTTACAAATTAGCTTCAATTCTTTTTAAAGGCTTTGTATGATCCTTGTTGTGAATATGGGATATTGGATATGTCTTCATGCTTTAAAATAGCACAAATAGCATATTTTTCATCAGTTAACAACTTTCTAAGGTCTTACATGGTGATGACAAATCACTTCAGTCATAATGGTATTATCGTTAGGCCTTAGGCTTGGGAACTAATTGCTGTGTTTTTTAAGTGCAAAATAAGTAAAATGAAAATATGGTTTGAACTAAATTTTCATATTTAAAAAATAAGAAAAAAGAAAACAATTTTAGTGTGTCGAAAACCTTTAAAACATAGATTCTCTAAACAAAACATTAAAGTACAGACCTCAAACCTGATATGCTTTGCTCTCCCAGGGGGGAGTAATTCATAGGATAGGAATTGAAGAAAATAAGGGCATCAGAAGGTGAGAGAATATCTGTCATTGTGGGAAAGAATGAGTTACAGATACTGTGGAAGATACGGAAACATGGGAATCTCAAGTTTCATACGACGTAGATCACTGGGGAGACCTTGGCCATCGGGATCAATAAAACGACTGCTGGGCTCTCACTTCTAAATGCAAAATGTCTTTGATCACGTACATTGCTGGGCTCAACAACTTGAATGTATTTGTACAGCTCTCACCACCTTTGAAAAAAAAACTGCACAATATTTATTGAAATATTTTGGCATAGCAAGCGGGAACGTGGCAAGATTTAGATCTCAGGACTTTGCGTTCCCCAGGACTCACAGATAAATAGAATCATATGTCATCCTAACAAGAACAAAATGCAAAAGCACAGAAAGAACAAAGAAAAGGGAAAAAAAAATGAAAAATAATTACAAACACCTACAGTACAACTACCCAATACAACATTAAAGAAAAACTCCAGGCAAATGTAAAAATTTCATTTAGTCAAGAATAATTGCTGGCAATTTAGCTGTGCTGCATGCCTAGTTGTTCTATTATTTTCATCTTCCTGTGCACACAAGCTGGGAGCAGATGCACTCTTACAGTACCCAAGTACAAAACGTTTATACCATAAAAAGAATTTCGCTATTCTAATAAGCTATTGATTACATCTGTGCATAGCTTAGGAGCTTTCAATGCCACATACTGTATTTATTGGCATATAACACGCACTTTTCCCCCCTGAAAATAGGGGGAAAATCGCGGGTGCGTGTTATACGCCGACAGCGTACCTCGGAGGGGAAGAAGGGGGGCGAGTGCTGCCGGAAATCACTGAGCCGTCATCTCCTCTCCACTCGGCTCTCCGCTCACACACACACAATCCCGCCTCCGCCACTGGCATTGGACCAGTGTTCTGTCTATCACAGGAGCTGGTCCAGTGCCGATGGCGGAAGCGGGACCGTGTGTGTCACTGCCGACTGAGAGCTGAAGAAACAGATGACGGCTCGGTGATTTCATATGAGATGGTGAGCTGCATTGATGGGGGAGATGGGCACAGAACAGGCTGCAGATGGGGGCAGAACAGGCTGCAGATGGGGGCAGAACAGGCTGCAGATGGGGACAGAACAGGCTGCAGATGGGGGCAGAACAGGCTGCAGATGGGGACAGAACAGGCTGCAGATGGGGACAGAACAGGCTGCAGATTGGGGCAGAACAGGCTGCAGATGGGGGCAGAACAGGCTGCAGATGGGGGCAGAACAGGCTGCAGATGGGGACAGAACAGGCTGCAGATGGGGACAGAACAGGCTGCAGATGGGGGCAGAACAGGCTGCAGATGGGGGCAGAACAGGCTGCAGAAGGGGACAGAACAGGCTGCAGATGGGGGCAGAACAGGCTGCAGATGGGGACAGAACAGGCTGCAGATGGGGGCAGAACAGGCTGCAGATGGGGGCAGAACAGGCTGCAGCTTCAAAGTGGTTTATATAAAAAAAGAGTTTTATTTCCTGAAACTTCCCTCTTAAATTGGGGTGCGTGTTATACTCTGGCGCGTGTTATACGCCGATAAATATGGTGAATACTCTAAGGGGTTGATTTACTAATGGTAAATACACTGTGCACTTTGCACATGCAGCTGCACTCTGCGAGGGCATTTGCTCCAGAGCTTAACGAGGGGAGGCTATACTGACTTCCATCATGCAATAATTTTCCTTGCATGTGATTGGGTATTCTTTGCAAAAGTGAA
The DNA here is from genome assembly GCA_037952925.1 of Lithobates clamitans. Lineage (NCBI taxonomy): Eukaryota > Metazoa > Chordata > Amphibia > Anura > Ranidae > Lithobates > Lithobates clamitans. Next base: position 2,041,104 of record JBBGZY010000405.1, read on the forward strand.
GTTTTACCTCATTAACTAAGCTTTGGAGCAAATGCCCTTGCAGAGTGCAGCTGCACTTGCAAAGTACACAGTTTATTTGCCTTTAGCAAATTAACCCCTAAAACTAGACAGTTCCTAAAGTGAACCTGTGGCTATGCTCAAATATTTTTTAAATATTCTTAGTGAACAGTAAATAAACTTTACATCAAACCCTCACTGACCTCCGTAGTTGCAGGCACTGTGGAGCAATTCATTTTCAAGGTTCATAGCAGGGGTTTTGTTGTGAACTTTATGTATGAGCTCCGCTCCCGCCGCTCAGCTGATTCCTCTACCCTGTTCTGTCTCCGGCTCATAGCCTCAGTGGGCGGGGCCGAGCCCTCCCACTGACATCAGTCGGGGAGGAAATGGAGAGAGGAGACACACAGCGCCGAGCTGCCTACAATCAGCTGAGCGGCGTGAGCGGAGCTTATAGAGGTAGAATTGTGCAGTATTTCTACAGAACACAGGCACAGGTGGTGCAGAGAGGATGGGATGATGTATTAGAAGATATGAGAGCATGTAGAGCAGCAGGAGCGGAGGGAGGGGGGGGCACATTGTATGAGCAGAGGGGGCAGGGAGGAGGAGGGGGGAGAAGGACACAGGAGACAGACACAGAAGAGCAGGCTGCGGCTGATGGAATCAAGCAAATAGACCATGGTATCAGGGGCTCAGCAGCCATGATTATCGTGGTCTATTTGCAGAGGGGAGGGCATAGCTGGCAGGATCAGCCAGGTATTTCAGGTGATATGGGGGTCCAAATGACACAGCACAAACATTGTGCTGTATAACATGCTTTAAGGGAACAGGATCTGTATTTTTTTAACAAACTCTTTAACATATGGCAATTTTATTTATCTCTCTCTCTCTCTCTCTCTTCATATTCTATGAAATAATAAAAAAACTAAAAACATTGTAGCAACACAGTGTATAATTACAATGATTGCATTCTATGTACTATTATTTCAAGACCTGCCATTCTTTTACTTATGCAATTTGGTCAAAGAAGGTGGCACAATGCCTAGGGGTGCGTTTAGTACATGTCTACCTGAAGCACAACATCATAACTGCAGTCTTCCTTACCCGCTGCTATAAAACTATCATACTAGGTGGCATTGAGGTTGGGTTTTGCAAATGTGTTGATGTCCAACAAAGCTCAGGTAGAATTGAGATATTTCTGAAAGCAGAATTGAGACTGTGGGACCATGGGTTGCATAAGAGAAAATATTTTACAAATAGGCAGTGCCCACTGCGACGACTTGAAAACGTTTCCTTCTTGTTCCAATCTAAGTACTTTTGGGATGTTCTCAGTATAGATTCAGAGCTCAATTCTCCCCCTGATTCTTGATTAAAGCTTTAGGCACATTTCTTTAAACAGCTGATTAATTCCAGGTCTTGATAATAATTCAATTTAAACAATTATAGTTTTGTTTTGTTCAGCTCTAACACGGGGCGTAATGCTGTGCGGTACCCTGGGAGTGCACAGATCCTTTATTCTAGAGAACATTAAGTTAAAAGAGAGCGTCTTTGGAATGTTAACACAGTGGGGCTGAATTACGCTGCATACCCACTGGGTATAAATATTGCAGACGGCAATCACACCAGAATTACCAGTCGTACTAATGAGGCTACCGAGGGATGGAGCTCACGGGAGTGTGAAGAAGAATCCGAAAAAAAGTGATTTTGCTGGCTCCAGCTCCGAGGATGCAGCCTTAGGCATGACTTGCTAAATGTCAGGAAAGTTAATGTAGAACCATGAGACATACTCTCCCCCTAGGGACTTTGAGATAACTTGGAGGTTGAATGCCACAATACCCTTGTCCTGCAGCAACTGCTATGGGGTAACATGCTGAAAGTGCTCAAACAGAACTAAACTAATTTAGAAAAGAGGAAGAACAAAGCACATATTCTTGTTTTCTGTAACAACTGATCATCAGTCGTCTTTCTCAACGTTCTATCTGTTCTAAACTGGAGAGAAGAGGAGAATTGTGATTGGTTGCTTTGGATAACTGCACTTTAAACCAAATCACTGTACTTTCCATTTCTTTGTTGAAGTAAATCTATCAAAAAATCTAATTTATGTAAATGTCAAGAGCAGGTACACAAGGAAGCAGTGGTGGCTGGTAATGCAGCCGTGGTGGAGTGGCACACAAACCCCCCCCCCATGGGTACTCAAGCGGTCGGGCTCACGAGGATGGCCATCTCCCAGATCTCCCCGTACATCCTCTCTACTGTTGGTGGCCATGCAGTGAGATTACTCCGATAAGGACGGCGGCAGCCATCTCCCAGATCTCCCCGTACATCATCCCCTGGTACCGGCCAGTAGGATCGCTTCTCCTCTCGGCAATCGGGTCTCAGGACCCGCTTCCTGATTGTCCGGGAGGAGAAGCAGGAAGACAATAGCAAATATTTATTTGCTATTATCACACAACTGGGTGTGCTCAGGGCGCAGTGCTTTGTGCCCCAAGCCCGCCCTTTTTTGAAGCCAATTAGAGCCTCAGGCTCCAATCATGTGCTTAAAAAAACAAAACAAAAAACATATTGAAATACATGCGTCTGGCTCCCTGCATGTAGATTAGGGGCCAGGTGAATGGATTAGGGGGGCGGCGCCCCTACCCCCCTGATGAATGGGCCACCACTGCAAGGTAGACGGTGCAGACCTTTATCTGTGAGGAAACCTGCTGCTGTGATCTCACGGCCTTCTCCACCAGTTTGGATGCATTCCATTTAGGTGTGGAGCTTCTTGTCATAACGCTAGCAAGCCTGTTGGAATCTAACAATGCATTATCTACAAACGCCTCTCTACTAGCCAAGATGTGCTTTGCATTGTAGAATGACAGGGTGTGTGCCAGATCTCAAATTCATATTTTAAAGAAGAAAAAGACTGCCAACTTGATGGTTAAAAGTCCAAGTACATTTATTGATCAGAATCTTTCTTCAACAAGCAGGTAGCATGTTTTGATGGTCCTAGATAGCCCCCCTTCATCATGTGTAAAAAAGTAAGGCAGTATAAAATGAATAATTGAACTACCTATACATTAGGTGGCCCTGGTGATGTTTCTTTTTAGAACCCTTGAAATGCATTGGCTTAGCTTCGACATTCTGACAAATTCATGTAATTGGAATTGTATTCATCAGTTTGACGCTCTCTTGCTTCTGTGCCATATTCATTTGTCTGAAACGCCACCTAGTGGTTTTGTCATCTGAGAACTGCATTAAGAAAGCTAATACACTCTATGTGAACTCTTTAGTCACCTCAATAGAAGAGGGAATACCTTGGGGGACCTCAGGAACCATGAATCAGACCGAGACAGAAGTATAGTTAAATCACACTTGTTTAATAATAATACTAATAATAAGGTAAACAGAATAAACGTAGTCAAAACAAGCCAGAGTTCTTTAACCAGATCGGGTAGTCAGCCAAGCAAATTTCGGAGAGCCAGAGATAAATGTAGTAGTACAGCAAGCAGGATCAGGAGCCAGGAGGAACGCCAGGAAGTCTTCAACAGGAACGCAGGAGAAGGTCTCTGTGATGTTGACAAAGCCGAAGGGAGAGATCAAGTGAGCTGGATGGCTTTAAGTAGGCAGGACTGACGAGCAGAATCAACAACAGCTGGGTAACTGTGGAGAGATAGGAGCTGGCAATTAGCCGACAGCTGAGTGGCCAGCTCAGAGAAGGAAGGGCTGAGCCCAGCCCTGATACCAGCTCTTCTATCAGGATTGCAGAAGCTGTGTGCCATATTTGACAGCTCCACTAGCACAGGAGAGCTTAAAGAGTTTAAAGGGTTTGTAAACCTTCGTGTTTTTCCACCTTAATGCATCCTATGCATTAAGTTGAAAAAACACCTGGCAGTGACTGGCCCCCCAGCCCCCCAGCCCCCCAGCCCCCCCTCTGTTATACTTACCTGAGCCCTGGAACTTGACCCGACGCGCTGTCTCTCTACTACTCTTGATTGGATAGATTGATAGCAGCGGGGGGCGGGGATAAGTCATACATTCGGCCGCTATGGATGCCAAATGCTGGACTCTGGCTGCTGGGAGACCCCACAAGAAGAGGTTCAGGGCCACTCTGTGCAAAACGAGCTGCACAGTGGAGGTAAGTATGATATGTTTGTTATTTAAAAAAAAAAAAAAAAAACCTTACAATCACTTTAAAGGGTAATTCTACTTTCATGGGGAAAAACAATAGCAAATAAAGAAAAAATATAGCGTATGCAATTGCGATAAAAGTCATATTGTAATTGAATGTTATTAAAATCACCTTTCCTTTTCAATCTGTAATTTTCTGAAAATGCATTGCAATATGGCTACCTGGAGGTGTTCTGTACACAGAATGTGTACAGAACGCCCCCCAGAAACATAATTTCCTGCTTGTGCGATTGGCGCACCAATTTTCCCAGAAGTCTGCACTAAGATACAAGTCAAATTTCTGGCATCCCCTGCAACAAAAATGTCATTTTTGGTGAGATACTTTCAAAGTAAAGGGATGCTGACCCTGCAATTTTCCTCATTAGAGACCTGCAGATGCACAGCTGATTGATAATTATGAAACCACTCCCATTAGACTCACTCGCAGGGGCACAGAGGAACAAACAGTGATTTCTTCAGAATAACAAAAAGGTATGAATCTGCCACAAAGTTTGTTAAAATCCTTGTAGTGTACATAGAGCACCCATGGGAATGTTTTTTTTTTTTCAGCAAAAGTGAAGTTACCCTTTAACATATGTGTAGGCACCTTTTTAGATGCTTGCTCTCAGGTAATAATAGTTTCATGTTTCTGTTTTCAAGACAAGCTCACTTTAAAGCTGAACTGTAGGTAGATATAAAAGATAAAGATTAAAGTGGTTCTAAAGCCAAGGTGTTTTTTTCTTAATGCATTCTAACCTTCTATGTGACCCCATCCCCAGGCTTTCCAGGCCAGGACCCAGCTACTCCGCCAGCAGACCTGTTCCTCAAGCTCTCTGCCCTCCTAGAGAGGGGGCTAGCCAACACGGTGGCTAAAATCACAAGGGACGTTAAATCTGATTTTCAAAACCTGGGATCCAGAATGGAGGCCATAGAAAAACTGGACATTACAGTATCCAGAATTCAGCCCACATTCAGGTCCTCCAGGACCAGCTTAAAATAGCCCCTTCCAGAATTGATGACTTGGAAAACAGCTCCAGAAGATATAACTTCAGAATCCGGGGCCTTCCTGAGACCACCACGAACATTTCCCCTGCAGTCAAGGGCCTAATCCCCAATACTCCCCTTCACTGCCTGGAGTTGGACAGAGCTCACAGGGCGACCCCCCTGAAATGGATGGATCCCCTAGGGACGTAATCGTAAAGCCACATTTCTATGTCATAAAGGAAGAAGTCATGTGACAATCACGCACCAAGCCAAAGGTGACATGCCAGGGTCATCAAGTACAAATCTTTGCAAATCTCTCCCCCTCAACAATTCAAAAGCGGAGAGCTCTCAAACCGCTCCTGACAGTCCTCTCACAACAGGACATTAAATATCAATGGGCCTTCCCATTTACTGTGAAATTCACACTGAAGAGCAAGACACACTCTTTCTCAAACTTGCCGGATGGCGAAAAGCTCTTCCTGAACCTTAAGCTTATATCTGTCAGAAACCAAGAATCAGACTGAAACAGAAGTACAGTTAAATCACACTTGTTTAATAATAATAAAAAAAGGTAAACAGGGTAACATAGAAAAAAAAACGTAGCCAGAGTTCAGGAACCGGAACGGATAGTCAGACAAGCCAAATGCCAGGGAGCCGGAGATGAGCATAGTAGAAAGCAAGCAGGATCTGGAGCCAGAAGAGATGTCAGCCAAGCAAGTCTTTAACAGGAACACAGGAGAGCGTCTCTAGAGATGTGACTAAGGCAAAGGTAGAGATCATCAGGACCGACGAGCAGGATCATCAACAGGTGAGTCACTGTGGAGAGATAGGAGCTGACAATTAGCCGACAGCTGAGCAGCCAGTTCAGAGAAGGAAGGGCTGGGCCCAGCCCTGACAATCTTGCAGGAAGCATCCATGGACTTTACCACCTCTACTGTAGGCTCTACCAAGGCCACCCCCCCAGCAAGCCTGGTCTCCCCAGTCTGGAACAAAGGAAAGACCAAGAGATCCAAAGATGGCAGGCCTCCCTAAGACTGCAACTCGGGTCAACAAATACCCTACTCCCATTTGTTTTCCTCTCCCACAATAGTGGTTCTACCTGTTGATGGAGCTCCTAACCTATGTGGCTGAACTGTTTGTCCCCCTGTTTATGCATTCCAAGTTTTCTTCCTGTTGCTTGTTCCAAGAAATTTACAGGACAAGACACCAAGTGTTCCTCTATTTTCTAAAAAACTGCCCTAAGTGTTGTCAATGATTCCAATCTACCTCCAAGGCCCTAGTTATCAAGAAGTTCCGAGCTCTACTCCAGAGCTTTTCCGACCCCTCTCGAGCGCAGCTCCAGGGGCGCCGGGAATTCAGGTGTTTCCGTAGCCTGGGGGATAGTCATTTTTCATGCATTCAGGGCACTAAATGGGCAGTCTCAATGCCTTGAGCATGTTTTGTGCTCTTTACAGGGGCCCTCCCTCCCATCAGGGGGGGGTGTCACCCCCAGATGGAGTCCAGGGGATTCCCTTTTTCTTTTTTTCTTGTTTTTCACCCATTGTTCTATAGATATGATAATATTGGTTGTGTTTAATTTTTCTGTAACTGTTCTACATAGAAGTCAGAGTCTGGGGGTGACCCCCTTGCGCCTCCACCTTTCCCAAAGTAGCAGCTTCCCTGTTTCTGTGGGATGGGTTGTCGGCCCTCATTACGGGGTAGCCAATTTTTGTCGGTAGGAGTTTGGCAGGAGTGTTCCAAGCCAAACCCGATTGGTCTTCCTAGAAGACACTTTTCCTTATTTTGTCTACTTTCCTCTTTTTCTCTATCTCTAGCCTTTTCTAATCAATCTACAGGTTGTGGCGTTTATCCAGTACCAGCCCCGGATCAAAACCCATTTACAATTTACAAAGATCTATTTCCAAAAGAAGAAGACGGCAATAGGTAAGTGACGGTAGCTTCGACAGCATTCCACCCCTCGACGCATATTACCCAACATTTTACCTAGCGAATGCAGCAAACAAGACCAAGCATAGTAAATTCTCCCCGATCGCGGACTACAGAGACCCGGAGGGAAGATTTCTCCTAGTAAAGGGAACAGTGGAGGGACAGTTATACTCCATAGTATCCTACTACGTCCCCAATAATGGACAGACTAAATTCTTCCAGTCCCTCTTCAAAACCCTGAACCCCCTCTTGGAGGGGACTCAAACGTTGCTTTTGATCAGGGGCTAGACATTTCCAAACCTCCTACAGCCCAGTTGACCCGCCCCACTAAGGCGAGTCTCTAAATAGCTAGACTCCTTAACTCACAAGGCCTTGTTGACATTTGGAGGAAACTGAAGCCCTCGAAACGAGACTATACTCATTATTTCTGCCCCCACCAGTCCCATGCCAGGATCAACCATATCCTAGTTTCCCCAAGGCTCATTCCATCTGCTCAAAAATCGACCATCAAAGTTACAGTCTGGTCAGATCACTCCATGGTAACGTTCTCCCTACATAAAACCCTTACAGGACAACCAGGAACGCACTGGCGACTTAATGAATTGCTCCTTAGTGACCCCATCAAAACAAAAGAAGTAACTGTCTCCTTAAAGGAATACTTTAGCCTGAATGATTTTGATGATATTTCCCCAGAGACTTTCTGGGCATCCCACAAAGTGACCATTAAATGCAAAATAATCCAACTGGCGACCCAAATCAAGAGAGAGCGACAGATGGATTGGACATTATCAAATTAGAAAAAATCTTTGCAACCCTAAAGACTAAACATAAGAAATGTCCAACTAAGGCCTCAATAGCACAGTTAGAGGCAGCTAGGTTAGAGCTCAATCTAGCTCTAACGGCAAAAGCGGAGAAACACATTCGCTGGAGTGGGGCCAAATTCTATTCTCAGAAAGACAAAATTGGCTCTATGTTAGCCTCTAAACCTTCACCTCGGTATCGCGCCCACACCCTCCCCAAAATTAGGATAGCAGGACAACCCCCTACAGCCAATTCAAACAAAATACTCGAAGCCATCCTAACATACAAAATGAATCCACGGGTTTGTTACCTAAATGAAAGTATAACAAGTGGTCCTTTTCACTAGGCTCGAAGGTTTGGTTCTAGTGCTTTTCTACCCTCCACAAGGCTCATTGCTTCTTCATGGATTGTTGGGGTAGGCCCCTGGGCACAGCAAGTTCCCATATGGGGTGCCAGGAGTGCTTTCCCCAAAGATCCCGCTACACTAACCAAAATGCGAGAGGGCTTGTCAGGGTTTACTAAACCATGGTTGATTGTCTTACTCTTCTCTGACATCTGGTTTTACATGTACTTACAACGGTTTTTCATTGCTTCACTGGAAATAGTGTATTTCATGTTTTTGTATTAAACAAATAAAAATCTTTGAAAGTAAAAAAAGGTAAATTTATTTTGTTTCATTTAGAGGTTTGCCACCATTAGCAAAGAGACTACTAATTACATGAGGCAGTGTTTTAAATGGCTCACCAGCCGTATTGTAGGTGCATAGCTAACACAAGTAGAATTTGCTTTCATAGAGATCTATTAAATGTGAAAACATGACTGACTAGATAGTAATAGGTTTAGATGTGACTGTCCATAGATTGGCAAATGTCTCACCTAGAACAAAGTAATGACAAACATTCTTTAAACACTCAGGAACCAGCAGCAGTGACTGAGCCGCACAATGGAACCTTTGCGCATGTAATTAAAGCAGAACTAAACCGTCCTATCCTTTTCAGACAAGGAAGCTGCCATCTTAACTTCTGCAGCTGCCATGGTGCTGCACATGCGATCAGTTATGACACCAGCGTTTGATGGTTTGACAGTTAGGTTGAGTGCATGTCATGAATCTGCAGTAATGTTTCATGTCCTGTCTGTCTGCTTACCTCTATGGTCTGTGTATCTGCTTAGGGGCTGTGCTCTCACATTGCGTGTTTAAAGTGGTGTTCCGGCCGAAATTATACTTTTTAAATAAAAATACCACTATAATACACAAGCTTAATGTATTCTAGTAAAGTTAGTTTGTAAACTAAGGTCTGTTTTGTTAGTTTATAGCAGTAGTTTGTTATTTTATAAACTTACAGCAGGCCGTGGCCATCTTAAGTGTGGGCATCTGAAGCCAGACTGTATTTCTTCCTGGATCTCATCCTTGCAGATTTCGCACATGCTCAGTGCAGCACAAGCAGTGTAATAGGTTTCAGGTCAGGTTTCCATAGCAACAGCAGTGTCAGAGGAAGTTCCCAGAAGGCATTGCAAACAGGAAATGATGCGATGGGCTATGGCCAGGCAGGAGGAAGTGAAAAATGAATACAGCAGATATACAGTAGGTACTGAGAAATTTTTTTAAAAAATATCCAATTCGTTTACAGTGCACAGTTTAGTGAGGGATGCTGAAGAGATGTAAAAGTGGGTGGAACTTCACTTTAAGTAATCTTCTTTCAGCATGGCTCTACCCCAGCCGCTAACAGGAAACACTATTTAACCCCGCGCACTGCAAACCAGCCTTGCCTGAGCAACAGTTGTGTTTATATTCTGTGTGGCGTCCTGTTGTATGTTTATCTCTGAATTCTGTGTACTGACCTTGGCGTGTCCTTCTGACCATCCCTGTCTACTAGTTTCCCCCGACCTTGGCTTGTTCTCCTGACTATCCTGTGTTTAACCCTGTACTGCTGCTTCCACTCTGTCCACCAGAGCCAGTACGTGAGCATGAGCTGAGCGACCCGGGGGCCGTGACCTGGAGTCAGTTGCAGCCAGATCCACCCTCACCTCCAGAGGTTCTGGTGAAAACCTAAAAAAGTGTGTGTAAAGGGCGCTATCTGGACAAGAAAAAAAAGTCATAAATAAAATGGTGAATCTATAAATTAGTATAGCATAAATTAGTAAATCATAATCAAAATGTGCACAAATGATCAATATACATAAAAGTCCATAAATTTCTGTGGTAAACCACTCTTCAATATATTCTCCAACACTGTGCTCCTGAAGTAATAAGTGCTCCAATGCTCGAAAACAATAGTGCTCCACCCAAAGTGAATATAAAATGCGCTCACCGGATTTACCCAGACAGCAAGTGACCATAAAGCATGAATGTCAGAAATGCCAAACTGCTCTATTCAAAGGTCAGTCTCCATCTCCATCAAATTCCACATCTATCTCTCTCCTCCATACACGGGTAAATACGGTCACGATCAAATAAGCAGGGATATGTGAAAAAACTCTCCAGTATCATATATCCTCCACAGTGTTCATCTGTCTCCTTCTCCCATCACAAGACTCTGTGAAATTGGCTCCACCACAAAGAGTGTGACTAGCGGCGTGCGTTCCAACGGCCCTGGCAGAAGTGAAGGGCTCCTGTCAGTTTGCGAATCAAGCCTCCCTTCTATGCATTTCATGCTGTGTGCGCGTCATCAGGAAGTGAAAACCTGCTCGCTCCTTATTCTGTGCCCTGGGGAATCTTACGCTCTAGCCCCCTATTTGGTCCGTGTCGGTGTTCAGGTGGAGCTGATTTCCTGAACCACCCAGGGCTCTATCCACAGCAGTCAGCCGAGGGGTTCACAACCTTAGCGGTGCACTCCTAATCCCACCGGTGTGCATCTGTCACCTGGCTTCAGGTTTAAATCAAGGAATAAGTAAAAAAGTGAAATTATGTGCAGCGCTCAAAACATGGAAATACATATGTATACAAACTAATGTACACTGTGCAATGACCACAAAAACTAATAATAATGAAAATGAGATGCGAAATTCACACCAAAACTAAAGTCCATTTAAAACATAAATATAACAGTCTTTAACTAAACGGTGTAAACAAATTGTGTAAATAGAAGTGGGATTCCACGTGACATCAATGTTGAGGTGAGGACACAGACAATAGAACCACCACTGGTTAGTGATGAGGCTTATGGTGCAACCACCAAAATATGGGACCTCCGCGTCTGAGTTCCAGATCAAGTTGTAAGTCAATCCAATTGGTCAATTGGTCAAGAGATGTCACCAAGAAGCGGTTAGTGAGGAGGCTTACAAGAGTGAGAGGACTCAAATGGGCATATGCTCAGTGAGTCTACAAAGCTTATGGTGCAACCACCAAATAATGGGACCTCCACGTCTGAGTTCCAGATCAAGTTGTAAGGCAATCCAATTGGTCAATTGGTCAAGAGATGTCACCAAGAAGCAGTTAGTGAGGAGGCTTACCGGAGTGAGAGGACTCAAATGGGCATATGCTCAGTGAGTCAACAAAGCTTATGGTGCAACCACCAAAATATGGGACCTCCGCGTCTGAGTTCCAGATCAAGTTGTAAGGCAATCCAATTGGTCACACAAAAAAAAAGTATCCAGCGCTAACCCAGGAGGACCCAGGCAATAATAAACTGCTAGCAGACGCTAAAGGCTAATCCAATTGGTCAATTGGTCAAGAGATGTCATCAAGAAGCGGTCTTCAGAAGCAGCCAACTTGTCAGACCAAATCCTCTCAAGTGTTCAAAATAGCAGGACCAAAAATGAAAATACTCCACATAGTGTGAATCCGTATAAACGTAAAATTTATTAAAAGAAAATTGGAAAAACTCACATTTAGAAAGTGGATCAAGCGCTTAAAATTAAAGTTTGTGGGTAACGCAATGACATCAGCAGGACTTGGTTTTAGGTGACCTGACAGTGCACAAGAATATGTGACAGTTGGCATTCCCGGCGTGCCAGGAATATAATTATATTAATATAATAGTTTTTGGAAACCATGAAATCCATGGGTTTAGTTCCACTTGAAACTTTTCCTGCCCAACCTGGCCCATAACACTGAGATTCTCCAACAAGCTGCGCAATCGTTCTCTGCAATGGCAAGTACTTCCAATGACTGAAAGTCCTCAGCACCAAAACAGACCAGTCCTCCTATTGTTGTGATGGACTTCTGACTCAGCACCAAGTGTACGGCTAATCTAAGGCCATGTAAATAATGTAAATCCATGTGTATAATGAAAATGCATATAAACATAATTGTTTCTTAAAAACTCAGTACATGTTTTATGTTGTGTAATAGCATGCCTTTCACTGCATCACAAGCACATTTTTAATTGTTTTGGAAGCATTCCCAAAATCTTTCCATAAAATTCACTATGTGATCAAAATTAATGAGTGCCCAGAAAGGATCCATAGAAATTATTTTTACAAATGATACAATATAGACACATGTCTACAAAAAGGCACAGAAAACTGCAGCCATCCATATGTGGTCTAAAGAATTTTATGATTACATTCAGGCTAAGCTTTACTTCTGCTGTTGCATTTTAGGCCTATTATTGTGCAGCTTCTGTCAGTGGAGCCATTTTTATGAAAGCATTGAAGCTATAAACTGAGAGAATTTCTCTTTTCGCTTGTCATGTGTATGTTATAGAGAGGGGGAGAGGAGGTGACAATGCGGGTGTTTCTACTTAAGTGTCACCAGGAATGTTATGAGAAATATTCAAGATATATGTGTGAAGGCTGATAAATGTGTAATGTATTTACCACTTAGTTAATTCACTGCAAATTAGGATGATCACAAAAATCCTAGGTGATAATGATCTCAAATGAAATTCATGATATATATAGAAATAGTATCTTTAAATATCCGTAATCAGTGGAGACTGCAGAGAAGTGAGAGACTTTAGGTATGCATAGACTTTTTCAGTGTAGTTACCATGCTGAATGTTTGCGTTTGGGTGCCTTTTTGCACTGGCTGAGGCTGCGTGATTTGAATACCTCCAGGCCCCCCACTGGTAATAAAGTAGTTACATACATTATGTTCTCAAAAGTATTGAGACGCCTGCCTTCACATGCACATGAACTTTAATGGCATCCCTTAGTCCGTAGGGTTCAATATTGAGTTGGCCCACCCTTTGCAGCTATAACAGCTTCAACTCTTCTGGGAAGGCTGTCCACAAGGTTTAGGAGTGTGTCTTGTCAGGGAAATTTTAAGCTTCTTCCTATAAGCATATAATTTCTTTGCGCTTAAAAGCACAAAAACAGCTCTCTTGTATAATGCCGGGTAAGCGCGCTTTGTATCTCTCCGAGTAACACAGACACAGATGCTGGTATCACCTTGAGCTTAGCAGAATCCTCGAGAGAGTAGCCAGCTCCTTTTATTTATATTATCAACATGAATGACAAAGAAAGGTGGTGGCTTCAGAATCAGCCACTTGTATTCATTCAAAAGAACCAATCACACACAATGTATATATTCAAATAGAAATACAGTAGTGACGTGCAGATGGTCATGTGCAGAGACATGCGGCAAGCACATGGCTCTGAACATGATTGTATGCGCATTCCCACTGCTACCAATGACGCGAGCCATATTCTATCATGGCTCAGTGGGCCATAATTTTGTATGGTTATGCTATGGTTCCCATGTACGCAGATCTGCTTACTTAGGAGTTTAAATGCGGTCGCCATGGAGTGGCCAGTTCCTTGGTGAGGCATAAACAAACATCTTTAAAAGAGCAAACAGATCTGCCGTGTCCACGGGAAGGTTTCCGCAGCCAATGGTCTTCCATCAACGTCTGTATGTGCAAATACCCTCACATGAGCATATTACAGCAAAACTGACACTGGGGGACAACTTTGTGGGAAGAGTTTGGGGATGGCACCGTCCTGTCCCAACATGACTGTGCACCAGTGCACAAAGCAAGGTCCATAAAGACATGGATGAGCGAGTTTGGGGTGGAGGAAATTGACTGGCCTGCATAGAGTCCTGACCTCAACCTGATAGAACACCTTTGGGATAAAATAGAATGGAGACTGTGAGCCAGGCCTTCTCGTCCACAACTGTGCCTGACCTCACAAATGCGCTTCTGGAAGAATGGTCAAACATTCCCATAGACACACTCCTAAGCCTTGTGGACAGCCTTTCCAGAAGAGTTGAAGATGTTATAGCAGCAAAGGGTGGGCCAACTCAATATTGAACCCTACAGACTGGGAGGCCACTAAACTTCATGTGCGTGTAAAGGCAGGCATCACAATACTTTTGGTAATAGAGTGTAGTTACATGTAGTTAGTTGTCTGGTTGAAAAAAAGAGTCAATCTAGTTCAACCAATAAAAGGGAAAAACTTTTTTATACAATCCTATACCCACAGTTGATCCAGAGGAAGGCAAAAAAAAAAAAAACCAGCAAAGCATGACTCACTTTGCTCCCGCAGGGGAAAAAATTCCCTCCTGATATCCCGAGAGGCAATCGGATGTTCCCTGGATCAACTTTACATAGAAATTTTAGTATCCCATTATATTATATATATTATGTGCATTTAGGAAAGAATCCAGGCTTTTATTAAAGCAAGTGGGGTTGCGCTGAACTGCCCTGGGTTTGGATGCTGGACCCCAACCCTACTGAGATCAATAGGAGCGAAATCCTTCAAAGCAAAAACGGCCAATTTCTGGAATAATAGGCAAAGGGGATGGACATTGCCCCAGGAAACATATAGCAGTACAAAAATTTTTTTTAAAAATTCCATTTAGCTGGGAACAGTGATTTTTTTTTTTTAAAGTCCTGACAATTACAAAGAAAAAAATGTTTTTAAATTGTCAGCGAATTACATTTACTTTCTGGATTCTATTGAAAAGCTCCAAAAGGTCCTCCAAAATGTTAGCATGTCCAACAGCAAGATTAAAAAAAAGAAAAAAAAATTGTGTAAGGAAAAAGAAAGGAAAGGAGAAGGGGAGGCCTCTTAAACCATCCCTGGCCATATGGCCTCAACATAGAGGGTGGCTTTCCTAGGAGGGCCCCCTGGCAAAACAAATTGTCCCCATGTTTATGAGGACAAGGGCCTCTTCTCAACAACCCTAGCTGGTGGTTGTGGAGGTCTGCAGGTGGGGGCATTGCGAGATCAGGGAAGCCCCCTTTAAATATAAACAGGCCCCCAAATACCACTACCATAAATGAATGAGTAAGGGGTACATAATATCCCTACTCATTCGTAAAAAAAAAATGTAACCTAGAAGAAAGACATCCCAACGTTTGGCAAGTCCTTTATTTAGAAACTAAAAACCCCACAAAAAAATCCCTTGTTGTAAACTGATGCCCGCCACCTACCGACTCGTTGAAATGAAAAACTCTCATTAAATATATAAGGGAAGGGACGTAGTAACAATATTGACCAAATATGGCCAGTGACCACTGCTACCCCCACCCCTTTGCTTGTGTGGACCATGTATTGTAAACAATGTGCCAGTGACAGCAGCGGTTGCTATGGATGCAGTGGGTGCCAACAGATGCTGCTTCCTAAAGAACCACTGACAGCAGAAAGCTGTCATACAGTATATGAAAGTGGTAGAAATACCACTTCTATCAATGATGCTGATATCCTGCTAAATGAAGGCCAAAATGTGCGAAAGTTCAGCCCTAGCCTAGATTCAGACCAAACTGTTGTTGTATCCCTTATCATAAGACACCTATGAGATACTGTCTAGGCAATGGGGTTAAAGTATATGAAGTAGCACCAAATTACAATATTTAATCTCCTTAACGCCGCTAAAATATGTAACCTGCAAAAGTTGGAACCCCCAACGATTGATCAATGGATAGCTGTGGTGAATGAAATTAACCTGATGGAACAATTGACGGCCACATTACATCGAAAAGAGGAAAAATTCAACAAAACCTGGTACTACTGGCACGAGTTCCGGTTCTCTCAAGACTATGACTCTGAGAGACTAAGACTCTCTCAAGACTGTGGGCAGCACAGTGGTGTAGTGGATAGCACTCTCACCTAGAAGTAAAAAGGGTTGCTGGTTCGTATCCCAACCATGACGCTACCTGCCTGGAGTTTGCATGTTCTCCCTGTGCCTGCGTGGGTTTCCTCCGGGTACTCCAGTTTCCTCCCACACTCCAAAGACATGCTGGGAGGTTAATTGGCTTCTGTCCAAAATTGGCCCTAGTATATGAATGTGAGTTGGGGACCTTGGATTGTGGGCTCCTTGAGGGTAGGGACCGATGTGAGTGTGTGATGTATGTGTAAATTGACGGCGCTATATGGGTACCTTAAATAAATAATAATATAATAAATGAGCATCTTAATGAGACGCAATGTACAGGGATAGGGATGATTGTAGACACGCACACTCACTCAGGTTGAACTGGATGGACTGGTGTCTTTATTCAACCTTACTAACTATGTAACTATGTGACTATAACACCTTTGTGACCCCCTCGGTAGAGTAATTGTAACCATGTAACCGTGCTCCCCCCCCCCCTTTTTTTTTTTTCCTTCTTCTCCTTCCCCTAACTCTACTCCCTCCTCTTCTTATTTCTATTGATCCTGTTCTCTCCACCTATCCTTACCTTTGTGCCTTCTATTCTCCGCGACGAAGAGCTTCTTCGCCATGCTTTAAAAATTGTATGGGTACACCTGACTTGTGGCAATAATAAAGTCTTATTTTGTTGTTTCTGTACTCAATCCCACATAGGGGTGATGGAGCTATACTAACAACCACCGATTCGTTAGGCTCTTATTAGGGGTTGCTATATTTTTATTGCTGTACTCATTACCCCATTTTTAATGTACAAATGTTTGTTGTAGGACTTTTTTGCCCTGTCTGTTATGCTCAATAAAAACTTTTAAATGAAAAAAAAAAAAATACAATATTTAAACTGTATGTTAGGACACCAAAAACCAAAAATATATTTAGCACATCTCCAAAAATGGATGAAAGTCTTGCTTAAAGTGGATGTACACTTGATTGAAATTTGACCAAGTGTAGTGTTTTCTCATCTCTCTCCAAAGCCCTAAGTCCTGTGTTTTTCTGCTGTTTCGTTCAAATAGGGTATTTCCTCTCAGTTTACAGGAAATTTCATGTTACTTCCTGTTGTGTCACTAGGACAGAAAGTGCGCTAAAATCTCACTAATATGGCACAAAAAAAAATTGACAAAATGTTCTAACCCTTCCCTATTCTGTGCACAATAAACTCGTTGACACTAATCTTGCTCCCAAATCTATGTTTAGTTGTCACTCTACTCCTTCTCCTTCTTTTGTAGTTGGACCATGATCAGCTCACACTCTGCCTTTTCTCCCAATAATTCATAACCAGCTCCTTGTCTACCTCATATACCATCCCTGCTACCCAGCCACTTTACTCCCGCCATGATGGCACACATGCCCAAAAAATATGTGGCCAGATAAAATGTGGTCTTATTGGACAGTAATGCTTGCCATTGAGCCTATTCAGGTTAAAATAACTAGGTCAATAATTGAACACATATAATATTAAAAGTGTTTTTGACCAGTGATCTGTCTATTGTATTGCTGAAGATGAATAATGACAATGAAAATACTTTCTATCCTTAACCACTTCAGCCACGGAAGATTTGGCTGCTCAATGACCAGAGCATTTTTTTGGCGATACGGCACTGCGTCGCTTTAACTGACAATTGAGGGGTCGTGCAACGTTGCACCCAAACAAAATTGAATTTCTTTTTTTCTCTTTTTTTGGTGGTATTTGATCATCTCTGCGGGTTTTATTTTTTGCGCTATAAACAAAAAAAAGAGCGACAATTTTGAAAAAAAAAAAATACAATATTTTGTACATTTTGCTATAATAAATATCCCCATTTTTTTTTTTTTTAAATAATTTTTTCCTCAGTTTAGGCCGATATGTATTCTTCTACATATTTTTGGTTTAAAAAAAAAAATCGCAATAAGCGTATATTAATTGGTTTGCGCAAAAGTTATAGCGTCTAAAAAATAGGGGTTAGATTTATAGCATTTTTTTAATTAATTTTTTTTCTTTTACTAGTAATGGCGGTGATCTGCGATTTTCATCATGACTGCGACTTTATGGTTGACACATAGGACACTTTTGGACACATTTTTGGGATGATTGACAATTATACAGCGATCAGTGCTATAAAAATGCACTGATTACTGTATAAATGTCACTGGCAGGGAAGGGGTTAACACTAGAGGGTGATCAAGGGCCTAACTGTGTTCCCTAGTGTGTGTTTCTAACTGAAGGGGGAGGGGACTGACTATAGGAGATGACAGATGGTAGTTCTTAGCTATTAGGAACTCACGATCTGCATCTCCTCTCAGAAAAGAACAGGGATTTGTGTGTTTACACACACATGTCCCCGTTCTGCATCTCGTGCCCGCGATTGCTCGTGGCCAGTGGTCATTGCGACTGTCGGCCACGAGCACCGGCACCCCGCTGTGCAGCGGGCGAGCGCCTGCTATCCCGCTTGAAGGAGCCGACGTACAGCTATGCTCACGGGAACGTGCCAACCTGCCGCAGTATAATGACAGCGGCTGGTCGGCAAGGGGTTAGGGTCGGTTCACACTAGGACGACTTGTCAGGCGACCTAGCCGCCTGACAAGTAGCGTCCCGTTCTGTACAATGAAACCGTTCTAATCGGAGCGACGCAAGGTTCCTGTACTACTTTGGGGGCGACTTGAGGCGACCTGCATAGACTTCTATATAGAAGTCGTTTTGCAAGTCGCCGCCCCTGTCGTGTCCAGGTCGCCTGAGGCAGTCGCGCTGCAAGTCGCGCTGCCTCAATGTGAACCGGGGCTAAAAGTAATACTAAACACACATTGTTTAATTTACGTTGTCCCTTCTCTTTCTGTATATGGATGATGGCACTGTAATTATTTTAATAATAATAATAATAAAAAAAAATCGAATGACCTTTTTCCTAATCGATATACAGTTGTCACAGGACTCAGATCTTCCCCAGCCTGTCTGAAGGGAAACATAACCAGGAAGAGCGTCCAATCCACTGCTGCTGGTCACAAGTTCAAAAAAGAAAAAAACACAACAGCCTTTGGAATACAGAGTAAAAATAAATAGTTATTATCAATAAACTGTTTTACATTGCCATACAAATATATATTTGAAATCAAATTGTATTATTTTTGGCAATAACATGGTGTGGGCAGATTTCTGCCATTCACAGGCTGTGTCAAAGCCCTCCAGCCTATGTCCTAGAATGAGAGGGAGGTGAAGTCTCCATGAATCTACATGTAATATCCCACTGCAATTCTGTTTAGCTAGTTAGTGGGCATGGAGGAGGAAGGAGAGAGTGGGCTATCATCTACCACTGTGTATACGCCCACATGTGTGACTCTATAGTCACATGGGCTGCTCAGATGTGATAGGAAGAAAATGCTCAACATATAAACTCACTGAAAGTTGAGCATTTGCAGAGCTGCCACCACTGCTGTGCAAAATCCCTAGCTGCATTGTGAACATGGACAGAAGTTGAGGATAGAGAACAGCAGGATCAACCAGGATTTTTGCAGAATACAGAAAACCAAGGTCAGAGTGACCGAGTCTGTATAAACAGCATGTCATACAGCATGTATTGATCGTTTTTTTAGGATATGGGTTTAGTAACACTTTGCTAAAAAAAAGTTTTGATCGAAAAAGATAACCATTAAACTGTATCTAAATGCCACATTTTTTTTATTTGAAAATGAATAGGGAATGTTTAGGAGCCTTGTCAGTTTTTACCATTTTTACCATTTCTAGGAGATTTACCTACACTTCCTGTCCCATGGACACAACAGGTAGTGAGAGAAAATCTTTCAAAAGTGAGAAAAAAGGCTCTGTTCACAAAAAAGGGTGTGCACACTTTTTGCGCATTGCGTTACCTCTTCTTTGGAGTAGCCCATTAACTTCAGTGGGCTGTCCTAGGTGCAAAAAACATGCAAAAAAGGTAGCTGCACCATTTAAAAAAATTGCGCCACACCAAACCGCATGGTACTGCGGTACCACGCATTCTGTCTCGCATAAAAGTGTATGCATTTATAGGATGCGTGGGAGTGTCGTGGTGAATGAATGGAACTCCTGCGCCAACCATTACCATTAAAAACAATAAAAAAAAATAAATAAAAGTCCATAAAGCTATCCCCTATTTTGTAGACGCTATAACTTTTGCGCAAACCAATCAATATACGCTTATTGGGATTTTTTTTTTAACCAAAAATATGTAGCAGAATACATATTGGCCTAAACTAATGAAGAATTTTTTTTTTTTTTTACTTTTTTTTTTTTGGATATGTATTATAGCAGAAAATAAAAAAAATATATGTTTTTTTAATCGTCGCTCTTTTTTTGTTTACAGCGCAAAAGATAAAAAATGCAGAGGTGACTTCAATTCAAATACCACCAAAAGAAAGCTCTATTTGTGGAAAAAACGACCGCGCAATTGTCAGTTAAAGCGACGCAGCGCCGAAATCGCAAAAAATGGCCTGGTCAGGAAGTGGGTAAAACCTGAAGTGGTTAATAAGCCATATTTCCAGAATGTTCCCAGCAGCTGCAGCTTATTAAAAAAAAAAAAAAAACATTTTACAATACACTAAGTTTGTGAGTTATCTGAAACTCCCACACACACAATTTGCCACCTGACAAACTTGAATTTACATCGTGCCTGCAATTCGCAAATTGGACTAAATATACAAACACAGTGGGGAAGAGCAAAGGATTGCTTGCAGGAGGCTGCGGAGATAAATCAGCTATTAAACAAAAAAAATATCTAATCAATTCTGCTGTGCTGAAAAGGTAACTTTTAAGAAGATGTCATCATCAAAGAACAAATCTCTAAATGTTTTATAAGATGATATAAACTATCATATGCACGATTTAGGTGTAGAGCCCTGTTCTTTTCCTGCGAAGGTGTGATAACACGTTAACATGAGAAGCTTTGATTTTTTTTTTTCCAAGTTAAACTTGTACATTTTATGATTCTAGGATTCACCTTATAGTGACTCGGGACTTCTATAGCAAAAGGTGTTAATGGAATTGTTAGTAGGAATCATTTGTTGTTGTTTCTGTATGCACTGAGACTACATTTATCAATGGATCTATATTACTGATTTATTGCCAATAAAGCTGTCAGTCCCCATTTTCCCCATTCTTTTGTTTAAACTAGACATGTGCGCAGTCAATAAATTTGTTTTGTTTAGTTCCGTTTCGTATTAGAATTAATTTGTATTTCTTAATTTGTGTCCGAAATTTCGTCCGAAATACGAATATTCGTTAACTTAGGTTCATTAACTTTTCGTAACAATTACGAATGTTCGCTATGATGAATTTATCATTATGAGGGGCTCCCCCCATCCCTGTGCTGTGCTCATTATTAGGGGCTCCCACCATCCCTGTGCTGTGCTCATTATGAGGGGCTCCTACCATCTCTGTGCTCATTATGAGGGGCTCCCACCATCCCTGTGCTGTGCTCATTATGAGGGGCTCCCACCATCCCTGTGCTGTGCTCATTATGAGGGGCTCCCACCATCCTTGTGCTGTGCTCATTATGAGGGGCTCCTACCATCCCTGTGTTTGGCTCATTATGAGGGGCTCCCACCATCCCTGTGCTGTGTTCATTATGAGGGGCTCCCACCATCCCTGTGCTGTGCTCATTATGAGGGGCTCCCACCATCCCTGTGCTGTGCGCATTATTAGGGGCTCCCACCATCCTTGTGCTGTGCTCCTTATGAGGGGCTCCCACCATCCCTGTTCTGTGCCCATTATGAGGGGCTCCCACCATCCCTGTGCTGTGCCCATTATGAGGGGCTCCTCCCACCATCCCTGTGCTGTGTTCATTATGAGGGGCTCCTCCCACCATCCCTGTGCTGTGTTCATTATGAGGGGCTCCCACCATCCCTGTGCTGTGCTCATTATGAGGGGCTCCTCCCACCATCCCTGTGCTGTGTTCATTATGAGGGGCTCCTCCCACCATCCCTGTGCTGTGCCCATTATGAGGGGCTCCTCCCACCATCCCTGTGCTGTGTTCATTATGAGGGGCTCCTCCCACCATCCCTGTGCTGTGTTCATTATGAGGGGCTCCCACCATCCCTGTGCTGTGCTCATTATGAGGGGCTCCCACCATCCTTGTGCTGTGCTCATTATGAGGGGCTCCCACCATCCCCGTGTTTTGCTCATTATTAGGGGCTCCCACCATCCCTGTGCTGTGCTCATTATGAGGGGCTCCCACCATCCCCGTGTTTTGCTCATTATTAGGGGCTCCCACCATCCCTGTGCTGTGCTCATTATGAGGGGCTCCCACCATCCCTGTGCTGTGCTCATTATGAGGGGCTCCCACCATCCCTGTGCTGTGCTCATTATGAGGGGCTCCCACCATCCATGTGCTGTGTTTATTATGAGGGGCTCCCACCATCCCTGTGCTGTGCTCATTATAAGGGGCTCCCACCATCCCTGTGCTGTGCCCATTATGAGGGGCTCCTCCCACCATCCCTGTGCTGTGTTCATTATGAGGGGCTCCTCCCACCATCCCTGTGCTGTGTTCATTATGAGGGGCTCCCACCATCCCTGTGCTGTGCTCATTATGAGGGGCTCCCACCATCCCCGTGTTTTGCTCATTATTAGGGGCTCCCACCATCCCTGTGCTGTGCTCATTATGAGGGGCTCCCACCATCCCTGTGCTGTGCTCATTATGAGGGGCTCCCACCATCCCTGTGCTGTGCTCATTATGAGGGGCTCCCACCATCCCTGCGCTGTGCTCATTATGAGGGGCTCCCACCATCCCTGTGCTGTGCTCATTATGAGGGGCTCCCAACATCCCTGTGCTGTGCTCATTATGAGGGGCTCCCAACATCCCTGTGCTGTGCTGACTTCCTGGGGTTTTTAACTTTTAGGTTCATTAACTTTTCATAAAAATTACGAATGTTCGTTAGGAATTTGGATCCGAAATTCGTAAACGAAATTTCGTATTTCGTACAGAATTCGGAAGCATAGAAATTCGTATTTCGGATCCTCCCGAATGTACGAATTTACGGAAATTTGTACGAATTTTCGATTCGAACGAAATTAAGCGCACATGTCTAGTTTAAACTGTCCATAAGACTATCATATTTAGGGATGAAACAACTAATCGACATAATCCATTATAATCGATCATGAAAATAGTTGTCAACTATTTTCATAATCAATTAGTTGGCCTGCATGCAGAATGCAGAATTTTTTTACATATTAGAAAATACAGTGCAGCACACCTACAACTCAGTACACTGTCCATACATGTCAGAGTCCTCTCCATACATCGGAGTTCTCAGTGTCCCCCCTTAAACCAGGGTTTTTCAGAGCATCCCTTATGTCAGAGTTCCCAGAGTTCTCCTTTACATCAGAATCTACAGTGTTAAGCCTCATACACATGATCGGACTTTTTGACAACAAACATGCAAATTACCTGTTTTAAGGCAACATCTGACCGTGTGTACGCTCCATCGGACAAACTTTTTTGGTTTTCATCGGACAAATGTTGGCTGTGCGAACAGACAAACTTTCCTGCAACAAAAGTCCTACGTCGGCAAGTCCGATTGTGTGTACACAAATCCATCGGACTATAGTCCAAAGTACTAACACGCATGCTCAGAACCAATGCAAAAGATCAGACAACAATACAGAAGTTGTCCAAAGGGTGGCAGTAATGAGCTGAAAAAAAACACGTGATATGGTGAAAGATGGCTGAAAAAGTCCTGCCATGTGTATGCATACCAAGTTCACGGCCAACGCCCTTTGGACAGAAATCCTCGAAAAAGTTTGTTTGAAGTCCAATTGTGTGTACGAGGCTTAAGGGAAATCTGCAAGTTCAGATGTAAATGGGGACTTCGTGGACTCTGATGTAAAGGGGCAACTCTGTGGACTCTGATGTAAAGGGGGACTCTTGTGATTAACTTCAGAAGATTAGAAATGTTATTTAATCGAAAAGTATATCTATAGTTTATACTATAAAAAAAATTGCTGTGCTCCGCTAAAGTGTTTGGGTTTGACTTGAAGAAAGGGTGGCAACCTTATCGTCCATACATGTCAGTATACACAGTGCAGCACACATACAGATCAGTACACCATCCATACATGTCAGTATACACAGTGCAGCACACATACAGATCAGTACACCATCCATACATGTCAGTATACACAGTGCAGCACACATACAGATCAGTACACCATCCATACATGTCAGTATACACAGTGCAGCACACATACAGATCAGTACACCATCCATACATGTCAGTATACACAATGCAGCACACATACAGATCAGTACACCGCCCATACATGTCAGTATACACAGTGCAGCACACATACAGATCAGTACACCGTCCATACATGTCAGTATACACAGTGCAGCACACATACAGATCAGTACACCGTCCATACATGTCAGTATACACAGTGCAGCACACATACAGATCAGTACACCGTCCATACATGTCAGTATACACAGTGCAGCACACATACAGATCAGTACACCATCCATACATGTCAGTATACACAGTGCAGCACACATACAGATCAGTACACTGCCCATACATGTCAGTAAGTGCCTGAGAGCTTGTGAATGTGTGAAGAGCAATGCCTCATGGGACATGTAGTCCTGGGCAGGAGAAGGAAGTGAGTGATCTAAAGGCAGAAGATTTTTCACCTTGCTACAGGGGCACTCTGAGGGCAGGAGGAGCCAGAAGTGCCAGTGGGGGACCCCAGAAGAGGAGAATCAGGGCTGCTCTGTGCAAAACTATTACACAGAGCAGGTAAGTGTGACATGTTAGTTGTTTAAAAATAAAAAAATCCAACATTTACAATGTCTTTAAAGAGGTGTTCTGCCTGGGAAAAAAAATAAAATACCACAGCTGCTGACTTTTAATATATGGACACCTACCTGTCCAGGGAGCCCGCAATGTCGGCAGTTGTCCCCAGTTTTTGGATCAGCTGTCTGATGCTGGCGCCATTCGTCTTAACGGAAATTGGCAGCGAAGCCTGTTTGGCTTCACAGCCGGTTCTCTACTGCGCATGCACGAAACGCGCTGCATTTTCTAACTGGCCCGGTGGCGGAGGAAGGAGGCCGAACTTCAGAGGGACAGGGCCGCACCGCTGTCTCACGGAAGTGGGAAAGGGTACCTGTCAAAAACAGGCACCCCCCCCCCCCCCCGAAAGGTACCAAATGTGGCACCAGAGGAGGGAGGAGGGGGAGGAAGCAGATAAGCGGAGGTTTCACTTTTGGGTGGAACTCCGCTTTAAGGGCTTTGTGCAGGGAAGATCAGCATTTGAACCCAGAGAAGGTGGAGGCTGATAGATTGGAGGTGATATAAGGCTTTACAATTACATTTAAAGTCAAAGTTTACCAGTATTGTGCATTATATTTAAAATGATTATATCCATGCAAAAAAGTCTCAGTCTTCAGTACTACTTTAATATATAAGGTTTATATTTTCCCTCCACCCTTCATATAGCTTTATGTCTGACTGCCAGTTAAAATACCCATATATCCTACTTCTGGATATACCCTGTATATATATAGATCTCTCTCTCTCTTTCTCTCTTCTCTCTCTCTCTCTCTCTCTCTCTCTCTCTCTCTCTCTCTCTCTCTCTCTCTCTCTATAGAGAGAGAGATATCTATATATATATAAATATATATATATATCTATATATATATAGATATATATTATATTATATATGAAGGGGTGGCTTGAATTTATGGGAGGAGCCCAGAGGGTATTTAAGCAGACCACTCAGCTGTGGTCTTTGTCAGTTCTTGTGCACATCTCTAGGCAGGCTCTTCCCAGCTCACTTCATGGTTCATAAATCTGTGCGTTCGATTTCCAGTGTGTTGCGGCGCCCCCGTTCGCAGTCTTTGTCGGCGGTTCTCGCTCGCCGATGCAGGTAGGATTCAAAACTTTTTGTGCCATACGCATGTTGCGATTCGTTACATTTCCTATCCCGCATCCCTTTTGTAGTTGCCGACTCCGAGTCGTCGTCGGTCGTGTCCCAACATATTTGGCAAAGGCCTACTACATTTGTAGGTTCCCTCTGCCCTGTTTGTCATCTCGTCTACATAACTTACGATTCGTTCGTAGATCCAAGCCAGGCTTCGCTGGTTGCAGGATTCACAGTCTATGGCAGTGATGGTGAACCTTGGCACCCCAGATGTTTTGGATCTACATTTCCCATGAAGCTCAACTTCACTGCAGAGTTCATGAGCATCATGGGAAATGTAGTTCCAAAACATCTGGGGTGCCAAGGTTCGCCATCACTGCTCTATGGGGTTGGAGCTGAGCATGTATTGATTGCACAGGTTCTGTGGCTGATTGAAGTAGTAAATTAAATTCACTTGGTTCCTTGTCTGCATTTGATTAGCCTTGGGGGTTGAGTGGTTGGTATGTGTTCAGTTTAGTGGGGTGGGGCGGCAACCCTAACACTCTATCACAGTCCGGTTCAAGTCTAGCCGCGTCGGCGGCACCTCGATTCGTACCGAATACATTGCATACTCACTACAGACCAATTTGAATCTAGTCGCATCAGCGGCACAACGATTCGTATAGGATGCACTGCACACCGATTCGTATCGGTTTCATGTCCTACCCTACAACCGGGTCAAATCTTTCGTACCTGTCACAGTCGAAATGGGATCTGCCCGCATTGGCGGCACAGCGGTTTGCTTCAGACACATTGCACACCGATTCGAATCGGTTCGTGTGGCCTCTTGCAAGCATGCATCCAAACATAACTTTTTGCAATCATTGCAAACTAGCATTCAAACACAGCCTTTTGCAGTCACTGCAAACACACATTCAAGCACAGCCTCTTGCTATCGCTGCGAAACACGCATCCAGGCATAACTTCTTGCAATCGCTGCAAGCACACGTTTAAGCACGTCATCTTGCAATCACTGCAAACAAGCATCCAAACATGACTTCTTGCAGTCACTGCAAACACACATCCAAGCACAGCCTCTTGCAATTGCTGCAAACATGCACCCAAGCGTAATTTCTTGCAAACTTGCGTCCAAACTCAAGCCTCTTGCAATCGTTGCAAGCACGCGTCCAAGCATAACTTCTGCATTCGTTACAAACACGCATACAAGCATAAACTTATTGCAATCATTTCAAGCACGCATCTCAGCATAGACTTCTTGCAATCGCTGCAAGCACAGTCCCAGTCGCACACAATCAGCAACACATCATTTTAGTTTCACTTAATTGGCCACTCGTCTACAGTGGCATTTTCATACGAGCCACTCATCGTTTTCTCTGTCATTTCTCCCTTAGGTTAGTCAAGTTCAGGTTCCAATCTGCACCAGGTTAGACGTTGTTTCCTTAAAAAAAATCTATATATTTACATATAGGAATTGCATCTTCGCCAGGGCCAGTCGCATAACGGGTGGAGCTCATTTTAGGTATAAAGAAATATATACGTCACACTTATGTCACCCCCACCTCCAGGTTTTCCGGTCAGCCGAGTTTGATCCTGTACCAGGACCTCAGTACTAGGGCGTGAATCAGGTGTGTAGTTCACGGGCCCCTCTGTTACATTATCTTGCAACAACCTTTCATATAACAACATTCCTACGTAGGCCGTACCAGACATCAGCTGCTTGCCCCAGCATGCTCTGGGGCTCTGATCTACAGGTTTGTGCTCAGCACAGACAGGCACCCGAGCTATCGGTGACCTGGTCAATCACCTCCTGGCTCACCTCGGTTGCCACGCACTATTTTGAGTTTTCTAGATTTTCACTATACAGGGTTCTACACAATGATACACAATACTTCTCCTTTTTCCTTGTTTATCTGAGTTTTCTGTATCCCACTTTGCTCACAATCCTACTTCTAAGCCTCCTCTTAACACATGCACCCCCTCAGTTAGTGGGGTCCCTAACATTCTAACACAGCCCGATTCAAATTCAGTCTCATCAGTGGTTTAACCATAGTTCCCAACTGTCCCTGATTTCGAGGGACTGTCCCTCATTCCTCCTCATTTGTCCCTCATTTTGATCTGATCTACATAGATGTATATAAAACGCACTTTTTATCTATCAAAAGGTGTTTTCCAGCACTAAACCTTTCATCTGGGTGGGGGCTACGACTATATATATATCTATATATATATATATATCTATATATATATATATATATATATATATATATATATATATATATATATATATATATATACACATACAGTGGGGACGGAAAGTATTCAGACCCCCCTTACATTTTTCACTCTTTGTTATGTTGCAGCCATTTGCTAAAATCATTTAAGTTTATTTTTTTCCTCTTTAATGTACACACAGCACACCATAATGACAAAAAAAACACAGAATTGTTGACATTTTTGCAGCTTTATTAAAAAAGAAAAACTGAAATATCACATGGTCCTAAGTATTCAGACCCTTTGCTGTGACACTCATATTTAACTCAGGTGCTGTCCATTTCTTCTGATCATCCTTGAGATGGTTCTACACCTTCATTTGAGTCCAGCTGTGTTTGATTATACTGATTGGACTTGATTAGGAAAGCGACAAACCTGTCTATCTAAGACCTTACAGCTCACAGTGCATGTCGGAGCAAATGAGAATCATGAGGTCAAAGGAACTGCCTGAAGAGCTCAGAGATAGAATAGACGTTTGGGACGACCAGAACCCTTCCTAGAGCTGGCCGTCTGGCCAAACTGAGCTATCAGGGGAGAAGAGCCTTGGTGAGAGAGGTAAAGAAGAACCCAAAGATCACTGTGGCTGAGCTCCAGGGATGCAGTCGGGAGATGGGAGAAAGTTGTAGAAAGTCACCAATCACTGCAGCCCTCCACCAGTTGGGGCTTTATGGCAGAGTGGCCCAACGGAAGCCTCTCCTCAGTGCAAGACACATGAAAGCCTGCATGGAGTTTACTAAAAAACACCTGAAGGCCTCCAAGATGGTGGGAAATAAGATTCTCTGGTCTGATGAGACCAAGATAGAACTTTTTGGCCTTAATTCTAAGCGGTACGTGTGGCGAAAACCAGGCACTATTCATCACCTGTCCAATACAGTCAGAACAGTGGAGCATGGTGGTGGCAGCATCATGCTGTGGGGGTGTTTTTCAGCTGTAGGGACAGGACGACTGGTTGCAATCAAGGGAAATTTGAATGTGGCCAAGTACAGGGATATCCTGGAGGAAAACCTTCTCCAGAGTGCTCAGAACCTCAGACTGGGCTGAAGGTTTACCTTCCAACAAGACAATGACCCTAAGCACACAGCTAAAATAACGAAGGAGTGGCTTCACAACAACTCCGTGACTGTTCTTGAATGGCCCAGCCAGAGCCCCGACTTAAACCCAATTGAGCATCTCTGGAGAGACCTAAAAATGACTGTCCACCAACGTTTACCATCCAACCTGACAGAACTGGAGAGGATCTGCAAGGAGGAATGGCAGAGGATCCCCAAATCTAGGTGTGAAAAACTTGTTGCATCTTTCCCAAAAAGAATCATGGCTGTATTAGATCAAAAGGGGGCTTATACTAAATACTGAGCAAAGGGTCTGAATACTTAGGACCATGTGATATTTCAGTTTTTCTTTTTTAATAAATCTGCAAAAATGTCAACAATTCTGTGTTTTTCTGTCAATATGGGGTGCTGTGTGTACATTAATGAGGAAAAAAATGAATTTAAGATTTTAGCAAATGGCTGCAATATAACAAAGAGTGAAAAATTTAAGGAGGTCTGAATACTTTCCGTTCCCACTGTACATACATCTCTCTCTCTCTCTCTCTTTCTCTCTCTCTCTGTATGTATGTGTGTATATATATATATATATATATATATATATATATATATATATTGCACATAATAAATTAACCCCTTATAATAATAATTATCTGCTGTTTTTTTTGTACTACTATATGCGCCATGTCTGTCACTTGCCTTCAATTTTTTTGTACTATGAAGGGCTAATTTCAGTTTTTTTAACCCCATCATGACAACTAAAAAAAAAAGCATGCTGCTGCTACTAAATATCTTTTGCTGGCCATACATGTATTAATTTTCGGATGAGAATATTCATACAAATATTCTTTGTACATTTGAATTTTTTTTTTTCTTTTTTAACATTCAATTTTAAAATGACATACACTGTCTGAAAATTCCTTTGTACTTAAAGTTTTCTATTATGGTCCTCCGAATTTTCCCGTCACTGTGGTCGCAAACGTACGTCGATTTGATCCCACTAATGATTAGAAAATTGAACGAATGTTTTTAAAATGGAAATTTTCAAAGGAAAAGATTCATGAAAGGTTCATGTATGGCCAGCATAAGTGACAGCAGGCAGAGGTTGTATCAAGCTACCTGCCTATGACAAGGGAGTCTGTCATGCGTAATATTATATTACAGTCCTGTCTGAAAATCTGCAAAACAGATTTTTTCTTTAAATACAGATTTTGATCTCGGAGTCTGATGCTTTGTACCAGATTATACGTCTAATAGTATATATATATATATATATATATATATATATATATATATATATATATATATATATATATATATATATATATATATATATATATATATATATATATACTGTATATACCGGTATATATACTGTATATCTCTTCTGTTATTCTCAGTGTGGATTAGATATTTTGTTCTCTTACCATATAACTGGTTATTTATATTTACCACCGCATATAGATATTTAAGAATAAACTGTCCTTTTTTATTTTTTCTTACTTTACATTATAACTAGGTTTTTTTATCTCATTAATTGATTAATCGAAACAATAATCGGCCAACTAATCGATTATGAAAAAAATCATTAGTTGCAGCCCTAATCATATTTACTTTCCAATTACTTCAATCAGAATCTAGTAATGAGGTTGCATTTCTGTTATCTGCTCCAGTTCTGATGATTATGTGTCCATTGTAGGTACTTTTGGCTGTGGACATGGGTCGGCATGGGCACGCTGACTGGTCTGTGCATACACAGCCCCATACACAACAAACTGCGATCCACTGTGTGTTCTGACACCTTTCTATCCGAACCAGCATTAACTTTTTCAGTAGTTTGAGCAACGGTAGCGCTTTCTATTGGCTTGGACTACGCAGACCCTTCTACATGCTTTAGGGCAGTGATGTCAAAACTTGGCACCCCAGATGTTTTGGAACTACATTTCCCATGATGCTCAACCACACTGCAGAGTGCCAGAGCATCATGGGAAATGTAGTTCCAAAACATATGGGGTGCCAAGGTTCGCCATCACTGCTTTAGGGGATGCTCAGACTTAGGCGATATGTAGCATATATGGTGGACATGTCCAAAGGTTAAAAGATTGTGGATAAGAGTCTACAACATGGTCAACTCAGTGTTGCACATAAATTTACGAAAAGACCTGATAGAAGGTGCTACTGAACGGGAGAGGGTTCTCGCGACTCACATGTTCTCTGCCACGAAACAGACGATCGCCAAAGCGTGGAAAATGCCTATTCTTAACGTCAACGATGTGAAAGGTTGGGTCACGGCACCCTAGTGAACGAGAAATTGTTGTTGATTTTAAGTGACAAACATGACAAATTTATCTGGCAGCCCTGGCTGTGCTACTTGCCATCAACACAACCACCTACGTGCTTCTTAGAGCTGTAATCTAGTATAACACGTTTTATATCTTTACATCACGAACCTCCGGGGCAGGGGTGCCCTCCCCCCCCCCCTTTTTTTTCTTTTCTTTCTTTCTTTTCCACTTTTTATTCATCTATCTATTTTTTTTTTCTTATCTCATCTCCTTCTCTGATTCTCTCTGCCGTGGAGTTGTTACTTTGCCCACAAGTTTGAGTGGTCGCATAGATGACCGAATGGGTTTTTAGTCCTACGGTCCCCAGCTGAAGGGCCCCCACTCTTTTTATTTGTATTTATTTTTTATTTTTTTATTTACATTTTTTGGACGTGAAACGCATCACAAATTCAGGCATGGCTTAGTTATTTGCTTGTTCATTCATTTAATACTGCTGGGCCTGGTTGTTGTTCCTTTTTTCTATTTCTACATCTATGATTGCTGTGCAATACTCGCAGAGAGAAACTCCTTTTGACTTTGCTTCTGGTATTGTATAACCCTGTTGCACTACGTAAATGCCTATTTTCTTTGATCTTTTCAGTAAAATTCAAGTAAAAGAATTAGACTACACAGGCCTTTCGCTCCTCACATGTATTAACCACTTGCTGACCAGCTCATGTAGGAGTACAGCGGCAGAACGCCTTTCCTGTGCCAGATCACGTACCTAGTAGCTGATCTGGAACTTCCGGGTAGGGGAGCGCACCTTCACCGCCGGTGCCGCAGCTGTGCTGTGATTAGACACAGCAGAAGCTGATCAGCAGGCGCCAGTCAATAGATCTCCGCAGGCACCTGTTGATCGGCGAGGAAAGACACAGACCAGAGCTCTGCCTATGTAAACAATACAAGCTCTGTTCTGTCAGCAGGGATGTGGTGGAGTTTTTTCTCCCTGCAAAGCAGGGAATTAAATCCACTTCATCCCTTAGTAACAACAGCACATAGTAAACACAAAACCCTAGATGTTAAACCTGTTCATAGCCAGCGTCATTAGTGCAGTGACAGTGCATATGTCCACCGCAATATTCTGCTATAAGTCGCTGATTGCCACCATTTGCTAGGTCCTGACCAATGCAGATCAGGAACATCCCACAAGAGATGCAGTTTTGGAGTTGCTCTGACCCAGTTGTCTAGCCATTACAATTTGGCCCTTATCAAAGTCACTTAAATCCTTACGCTTGCCCACTTTTTCTGCTTTCAACACATCAACTTCAGGGACATTCTCACTTACTGCCTAATATACTCCACCCACTTTCTGGTGTCATTATAACGAGATAATCAATGTTATTAACTTTACCTGTCCATTGTCATAATTCTATAGCTGATCAGTGTATCAGGATAATGCACAGTGCTCATATTAAAAAAAATACGAATGTATCAAGTATAGTGGCAAAGTCCCAAAAATTCATCCAAATAACTAATGATAATAAATAATGTAAACATGTATAGAAAAAAAATAAAGAATATATGAAAAAAACAATCCATAATCTTTTTAATTCATTAGCGCTCATAAACTACGGTGTGTAGCAAAGATTTCAGTGGCATTTTTGCAAAATAAATTACGAGGGTGCTGTACCTGCCTTCCAAGAGCCCTCAGCCCTAATACAAGCAGTGGGCTGGCTCTTGGTAAGAGCTCTGAAAATATCAAAATGCCTTGATGGGTGGAGGTCAATCTGGAGGAGTGGCCATTCTTTGGCAGGGTGCATGCTGGCTGCCCTAGTTAACTCCCATATGTGATGCTGAGCTTCCGTAATTGAAAGAACTGAGATCCAATTAATAAAATGGGTGGGCTAGGGATTGTCAAAGTAGCAGTGGCGGCTTGTAATATAGGGTGCAGGGGCGCCGCCCCCTATCCATGCATGCGGTCCCTAATCTACATGCGGGGTGCCGGACACATGGGTTCCTATGTTTTTTGTTTTTTTTTAAGCATGTGATTAATATTTTATGTTGGTCACTGTTATGTGATTAATTTTCACGTGTGATATTTGGCATTCATCTAATACTTTACCTGTTTATATTATTATGTGAGCACTGTTTAATATAGGTTTAGCACCTTTCCACTCATTGTGATTTGTATTAAACAGTAAAGTTAGCCCAATTTTTTTCTATATTGCGAAAAATGATGTTACGCCAAGTAAATAGATACCTAACATGTTACGCTTTAAAATTGCACTCACTTGTGGAATGGCAACAAACTATGGTACGTAAAAATCTCCATAGGCGACCTTTTAAAAAATGTAATGGTTACTTGTTAGGAGTTACAGAGGAGTTCTTGTACTAGAATTATTGTTCTCGGTCTAATGATCGTGATGATACCTCACATGTGTGATTTGAGCATTATTTACATTTGCGGGTGTGACTAATGTATGTGTTTTCTTTGGCGTGGTGATGGAGGCGCTTTAAAAAAAAAAAAAATTACAAACTACTTACCCACTCGAATCTTCAGGGTAGCACAGGACTTCCTGACTATGACTTATACTACAAACTACTCTTATGGCGTGACCCCTTGAGTGGTTCCCGCGCCCTTTCCAAAAAGCCTTTGTCATGGTCGAGCAGGATCTGGCCCCGGTTGATTTACGTGCTCTCCTATGGGGCTACAAGGGTAACTTCTCTAGCTTATCCTCCACCTCACCTCTAACCACCACTGTCCTCACATTCTGGTATCGGAAGGGGCTGTGCGAGTTCCTCTCCTCTATCCTCCCTATTTAACAATCCGGCTTTCCCCCAGGGCATCAGGGTTCCAACGGTGGGTTAATTCCACCGCTCCTCTTGGCCCTAGGCCCATACTTTAATTCGACAAAGACTTGGGACCCCCTGATCGTCCCTGAGGACACCTGTGATTGGCTCACCTCACTCCACTTAGCTTCCTTTGCAAAATACTTTCCTTTCCTCTCAAATACTTTGTCCAAACTCTGAAATTGACTGTTTAAGCTCTCTCCATGATCTGCCCAGACATCTACTTTCCTCCCTCTATGGCCTAATCCAAGCTCTCACAAAAGGGTGGGCTTGGGGCGCAGAGCATTGCACTGCCAAACCCATCCAATTGTGTGAAAATAGCAAATTTTCACTATTGTCTTCCAGATTCTCCTCCCTGCCAATCAGGAAGCAGGTCCTGAGAACAGTCACCCCATTGGACAAGAGGAGAAGTGATCCTATTGGCCCGTAGGAGGAAGAGGGAGGAGAAGGGAGGAGACGCATAGCAAAAGCCAGCGTGATGGAGAGGAGGAGACGCAGGGGAAGCCGCTGCCCATCGCTGCCTGCCACCAAGAAGGGGTAAGTGGGGGCCTGGTAACCAATCAGGGGGGTTGGGGGAGCAACAACAAACAATGAACCCACAGCCACCCCCCCCAGTCAGTTATCAGCCCCGCACTTTCTAGGACGCTGGCAGTGCTTCCTCTGGACAAAGGGCGGCGGCTTCCCCTGCGTCTCCACCTTCTTGGCATCATGACGGCTTCTGCCATGCATCTCCTCCATCCTCCTCTCTCCTCCTTCTCCTAGGGGCCAATTGGATCGCTTATCCTCTTGGGCAATCGGGTGACTATTCTCAGGATCTGCTTCCTGTTTGGCCAGGAGGAGAACCTGGAAGACAATAGCGAGCACTGCGCCCCGAGTCCACCCTTTTTGAAGCCTATTTGAAGCCTTTTAGAGCCTCTAATAGAGGCTCTAATCACATGCTTAAAAAAAAAAACTGGAACCCATGCATCCGACGCCCCGCATGTAGATTAGGGGGCCGGATGCATGGATAGGGGGGCAGCGCCCTCTATATTATGGACCGCCACTGCTAGTTTGAACAATATACCACCAGCTGCCACTGCAAACTAAGGAGAAATGAGCAACATGATGTTCAAGGTCCTCCAGTCCCCAAGTTAGCCGCAGAAAGTCAGATAGAGTTTGCCTATGATCTATGAAGCTCACATTGTCCACTAAAATCATAGTAAGCAATTTTAATACAGGAGAAGAGCTTGTACATCTGTGCAAGACTGAAGGCGAGGCTGGAGTTCAGCTTTAGCACATGCTTCATCTATACATTATTAAAAAGTGCTTGTTCATAGAGTGTCAGATGAGCAATTTACTAGTGAGAAATGTTACGTTACAATGTAATGATAGCCTCTACAGTCCTGTCAAGTATATGATATCCCATACACTCGATTATGACAGAACCATGGCTCTGCCAATAGTAAAGAGCTAGGGAAAAGCTCTTTGCGCTTTTGTCAAAAATAATTTTTAAAATGGG
This sequence comes from Lithobates clamitans, assembly GCA_037952925.1. Lineage (NCBI taxonomy): Eukaryota > Metazoa > Chordata > Amphibia > Anura > Ranidae > Lithobates > Lithobates clamitans. Next base: position 2,076,778 of record JBBGZY010000405.1, read on the forward strand.
GATCACAACTTTCAAATGTCTACCTTAGCAGCTGATCTCTACATCACCCCAACATGAAATTTCACAGTACATGCCCCGATAAGTTGAACAAGGTTTTTTTTTTTTAATCCTATCCAGCGGTCTTTACAGACAAGCTCACATGTCTGACAAGGATAAGAATTCTTTCATCAGCAAGGATTATAGAGGAGAGCTTATCCGTATGCCTCCACAAAACACATTTCTTTCGAAAGGCTGGATGTCCGAATTTTTAACTGTAAGTTACTACATTGTTTTACAATAAATTTACCTTTGGTACTACACCATGAGGAGTTTTTATTGCCTTATGTGTGCGGGCGGACCCATCACCTGATGGATTTTAATGGAGTTTGTATACTGATCAGTGGTTGATCCATCGCCTGATATTCTCCATATTAAGGTGAGCGGACATTGCACTCATTGGTAGATTTTATTCACTTCTTCGGATTTATATTGGATTGCATTTACTAATGCAGCATCACTGGATTTGGATTTTTTGACGCGGTCACTTTTTATTGTGTTTTTTTTTTTTTTTTTCTTTTACACCATTTGTTGCACTGAACTTTATTATTATCATTCAACATTTTGCACTAGTATAGACTTTTGTTTCACTGGATTGGTTTTATTTATTTTATTTTTATTTTATGTTGGTCACTGTTATGTGATTAATTTTCACATGTGATATTTGTCATTCATCTAATACTTTGCCTGTTTATATTATTATGTGAGCACTGTTTAATATAGGTTTAGCGCCTTTCCACTCATTGTGATTTGTATTAAACAGTAAAGTTAGCCCAATTTTTTTCTATATTGCGAAAAATGAGGTTACGCCAAGTAAATAGATGCCTAACATGTTACGCTTTAAAACTGCACTCACTTGTGGAATGGCAACAAACAATGGTAAGTAAAAATCTCCATAGGCGACCTTTTAAAAAAAATGTAATGGTTACTCAAGTTGTAAAGCGCTACGTCTCAAGTTGTAAAGCGCTACGTAAACTGTTGGCGCTATATAAATACTGTATAATAATAATAATAATAATAATAACTTGTTAGGAGTTACAGAGGAGTTCTTTTACTAGAATTATTGTTCTTGCTCTAATGATCGTGATGATACCTCACATGTGTGATTTGAGCATTGTTTACATTTGCGGGTGTGACTAATGTATGTGTTTTCTTTGGCGTGGTGATGGAGGCGCTTTAAAAAAAAAAAAAAAATACAAACTACTTACCTGCTCGAATCTACAGGGTAGCACAGGACTTCCCGACTATGACTTATACTACAAACTACTCTTATGGCGTGACCCCTTTGTCGACCTTTGTCATGGTCGAGCAGGATCTGGCCCCGGTTGATTTACGTGCTCTCCTATGGGGCTACAAGGGTAACTTCTCTAGCTTATCCTCCACCTCACCTCTAACCACCACTGTCCTCACATTCTGGAATCGGAAGGGGCTGTGCGAGGTCCTCTCCTCTATCCTCCCTATTTAACAATCCGGCTTTAACCCAGGGCATCAGGGTTCCAACGGTGGGTTAATTCCACCGCTCCTCTTGGCCCTAGGCACATATTTTAATTCGACCAAGACTTGGGACCCCGTGATCGTCCCTGAGGACACCTGTGATTGGCTCACCTCACTCCACTTAGCTTCCTTTGCAAAATACTTATTCCTTTCCTCTCAAATACTTTCCTCCCTCTACGGCCTAATCCAAGCTCTCACACCGGATGATCTACCCCCCTACACTAGGATGTGGTCGGCAGACCTGGGAAAGAGCCTCTCCAGGGCAGACTGCGTTCCACTTCACCCACAAATCCTCTATTTCCTGTTACTCACAGGAAAAGAATTTCAAGATCCTTTCCAGATGTGACAGGGACCCCTCTACATTACACAAAATCTTCCATCTACCCCGGCCTCCTGCTGGTGATGTGGTGCAACCTCAGGTACTTGCCTTCATGTCTGGTGGGATTGTGAATGGATACGACCCATCTGGACTCAGGTATTTCAGGTGTATAATGCTATCTATGAGGAATCTTTACAGCCGACCCCAGATATCGCCCTCCTCTCCATGTTGCCAGGCTCGGTAGGCTCCCAAAAACTATGTCTCCTCCATTTCTTCTTGTCTGCAGCTCAGCAACTTATCCCACATTTTTGGAAAACCGCCACCACTCCCCCATTGTCACTGTGGATCTCTACAGTGAATGATGTCATGAAAATGGAGGAGATGCTGGCGCTTGACAATAATACACATGAAAAACAAAGTTTCATGGTCCATTTGGCTTTGCTTTTCCTCATCTGATACTCTGGCTGACATGCTCCCCACCCCTCAGAGTTCAGCCCCCCCCCTTTACAATGAATCTTAATATGTGATGATGGCCTCCACTAGAGACAAGTAACTGTCTCTCCTATTTCATGCTCTCCCAGTAGATTCTCTCTCTCTCTTTCTCTCTCTCTCTCTCTTTCTCTATCTCTCTCTTTCTCTCTCTCTCTTTCTCTCTCTCTCTCTTTCTCTATCTCTCTCTTTCTCTATCTCTCTCTTTCTCTCTCTCTCTTTCTCTCTCTTTCTCTCTCTCTCTCTCTCTTTCTCTATCTCTCTCTTTCTCTCTCTCTCTCTCTCTCTTTCTCTATCTTTCTCTCTCTTTCTCTATCTTTCTTTCTCTTTCTCTCTCTTTCTCTTTCTCTCGCTCTTTCTCGCTCTTTCTCTCCTTTCTCCCTTTCTTCCCCGCTCCTTTGTCTGCCCTTTTTTTCACCCTTATTATCCATTGTTTGATATAATTTGCACTCCCCCATGTTTATACGGTTTAATGGCGCGAGCACTGCTGCAGGCGATAGCCACTTGGCCTACTCACTGCCATTCCACTTTATTTGATATATCAGTCATGTACTAGCTACGCTGTTTATAATACCAATAATAATATTTTCAACCGAAAAAAAAAATGTCTTATTTATTTTATTAATTTTTTTTGAGTTTTACACTGTCCCCTTAAAAAAATAAAAATTTCTGATCACTTTTTTGCTGTCACTAGAAATGTAAACATCCCTTGTGACAGTAATAGGCAGTGACAGGTACTCTTTTTGGAGGGATCTGGGGTTGTGACATTGCTTCCAGGTTACTACATCAGAGACCTGATCGAAGCCGATTCTGGCTTTGTTCGGGTCTCTGGCCAGCCCAGTGGGACAGGAGACCCGGGCAGAACAGCGGAAGGCAGTGGGAGGGGGGCAACGTACCCCCCCGCTGCTTGTGATAATGTGCGAGTGGCTATTTTATCATGAAAGCCAACCGTCCGCTCTAAAAAATGGTACCAGGGAGATGCCTCTAGCTGCAGACATCACCCCGGTAAAACCACTTCCCCGTACATGACATACATGTATGTGATTTGGCAAGTGGTTAATGGATATTTTACAATACAGAAAATACTAAAGGAGGAATGAGACTTATTCCACTGCAGCAGGAGCAGTTAAGCCAGTCATAGATGGTTTGAATCTAGGCCAGTTCAGCAGGGACTGGCCCAGATTTGAACCATTTATGGGCAGGCTGATTGTACCCAAGTTAATCCATCGATCAACTTGGGTACAACCAACTAATCAAATTTTTACATGCAGCTATAGTCGCTATCATAAATCACTGTGTTCTCCTGTCAGGGGTGGCTCCCTGTGCCCCATAGGAGGGATTTCCCCATCTGTACTGACTGTGTTGATGAGGGAGTCCAAGAACTATTCTTTCGTGCAACCCGTGATTGCAGGAAAGAAAATCGCATCATCTATGGCCCGCCCTAGAATATATAGTAGATGGTATAGAGCAGGGTACTCCAGTGGTGAGAACTCACTAATGGAGTCCCATTGGAACAACAACAGGTAATTTAGCCTTTGTTTGATCTGACAAACCCCCAATCCTAGGATCTAGCCAATACTGGAACAAAAGGTTGGTGTGGAATAATACCTGATTAATAAAAGAAAAGTCAATATCTTTACTGCGGTATCCTTGTAGATTTGATCCTTTCATTTCAGATTTAATCTGTGGGTGATTTAATGTCAATATTATAGGATTTTTAACAGCATAGAATATATTTCTTTGTATTGTTTCATTAGTAAATACAGAAAAAAAATGTATGGCTAATCAAAAAACCCAGATCGAATCCTAAATCTTTATGGTAAAAAAAAATCAAATAAAAAATCAATGTCTATGTGGTTAGAATACGTAAGGCACATTTGAAAAACATTGTCTATCTCCTCAGTGAGTTGTCTGAATCAGTCTGTTTTGTGGCTATTTGTATATGACATCCCTATTTATCTACTCATTGTGAAGGGTGGAATCTTTGACATGTCTGAAAAGGTTCCAGCAAAATTCTTATTTCATTTTCACTTTATTAAATAACAGTCGTGCTCAGTCTCAAACAACAATCAGAACTGAGCAAGTCCTCATTATTAAATGACTTTTCTCCTTGGATGATGACCTACAAGCTGGTAGACCCAAATGCCTGGGCCTTATAACCAATCTTAAGTGCGCATTTACCATAGCAACCAGATAAATTGTCTAACAGCCCTCGTTCCATGTTTCCTACTTGTGTGCAATTACTAACACAGTGACAGGGATTTTGTGGCAGCAATCTCATGGGAGTAATCATTACAAAGTGTTTTACCAATTGCAATAATTGGATATCAGACTGTCACTGCATTGACATGCTGAATCCCTTGTTACTCTTTATTGAAATACATGGAGATCTTCAGGGAAAAAACACTGGTCGGCTTCAGTAAAAGAACAAAGATGATAGTTATTACATTTTGTGTAAGTTATTTAACTTACAAATCTTTTTCTTTAACTCTCACAAGTCATCAGGCTTCCAAGATGGATGTTTAGCTTAAACAAGTTCATGTTCTAAAACTGCCTCTAATCTACAGAGTCAACTTTGGATATTCTTAAGAAATTAGTCATTTAGAAATATTTTTTCTCTGACTCTTTATTTTAGGTCATGAGTTTGACATGATTTCCATATAAATGGTCAAAAATGCTGCTATAAAGATCAGTCAAGGGGTGGAGCCAATCACCATGGTTAAGACATTGGAAAAGGGAGCAAGACCCCATACACACTATTAGATTTTCTGCAAATTTTTGTCTTCAGATTTACCAAAACCATGTAGTGCAGGGGCCTGCCTGATTGCATACATATTTAAATTCTTAAGGTTTGACCTCATATTATATGGTTTTGGTAAATCTGAAGACAAAAATCTGCAGAAAATCTAATAGTGTGTATGGGGCCTTAAGCCTCGTACACACGATGCGATTGTTGGCAGGGGAATGTCTGTTGACAGACTGTTGTCCTAAAATCTTACCGTTAGTACGCTCCTTTTGACAATTGTTGTCCAACTTTCGGCCAACAAATGTTGGATCGCAGGCTAGTAAATTTTCGGCAGACAATGGTCTGTTTGATTTTCGTATGGTCAGTACACAAGTCCATCACACAAGTCGAAAGTACAAACACGCATGATCGGAAGCAAGGAACGAACTGGAAGCGGTCGGTCTTGTAAATTAGCGTTTGTAATGGAGAATTAACATTCGTGACGTGGCAAATTATGAGATCTCAAAATGCACATTCTCCTTCTTTAATGGGATAATATTGAAGCTGCTTTACTGGCGATACTGATGGAGTTATGGCAAACTTATTTTAAAAGGCTTTTGTTTGCTAGTGATATCAAGAATATTATTATAATACTTATTGTTTGTTTTTTTTGGGCAAGTTACCACAACACCATTATCCCTGAGTTTTTAAGATCAAAGATACAACTATGTTGGTGTCCCTTGTTAATTTTGTCTTGGGATACTAATGTCTCGTTTGGCCTTCACTTTACCAAACTCGAACTTTGTATGTTACTGAGTTTGGGATGTGTATCTAATGTTTTAGAACATACCTGTTTAGCCACAAAAAAGGAGAAATACGGCAAAAATACATGTTTTACACCAAGATGTTGGTTTATTTAAAACCTTAAAATACACATGTGAATGTGCTTTGAGAAAAATGTTTTTTCCTAAACAATGTGTGGCTTATTATTTCATATCTCAATACCAGTGTATTTCGTAAGTTGTTGTAGTTACAGTGACAATGCGCTCTTAAGTGTGGAAAAATCCTGAAATTTTTAGGCCTCAAAAAAATAAAGGAGTTGTAAAGGTATAATATTTTTGAACTTCATGCATTGGATCCATTAATAACAAAAACATTGTGTGTGTGTGTGTGTGTGTGTGTGTGTGTGAGTGGCAGACCCACAGCACACCATAATAGTTGGGTGAAGAAGATATTGTCACCTCCTGTAGCAATTAAGGTACATTTGCACTATTGGAGCAAGTGGCCAAAATAAAGCCCATTTGGGAACATATTAGAAATATAAGAAACACAGACAACAGTAGTTCAAAAGAAATAGGAGTTTATGATCTTCCAAAAAAATTATAAATTATTAGCTACAATTTGCTGCCAAGACACTGCCCCTCTACCCACAAAATATTCCAGGTATTTCTGCCGTAAATCTCTGGCAATTTGTGTGCAATCCAGCATGGGCATTTTCAATACCCGTCAGCACGCCCACAGATGGACGAGTTGCAGCCTCTTCAGCTGGGCCTGCCACTGCAGGATCCATGTCACTTGGCAGTGAGGCTAGGTAGCTGATAGCATTCCTCCTTAAAAAAATATGTTGAATACAGCAGCACAGGGCCACATGATTTATCTTGTAGAGTGCCAGGTTGATTGGAGTAAAAAAACGGCCTGAAACAACTCGATAGGATGCCAAAGTTGTTTTCAACCACCTTTCTGGCGCAAGAGAGACTGTAATTGAAGATTCTCTGCTCTGGGGTGAGGTTCCTCATAGGAAACGGCTTCATTAGAGCAAAGGCCTCATTTACTACGAAAACAAAATTGAGGCCCTTAACATTTTCCTCAGCAGGTGGCAAGTTTAAGGTGCCATTCTGGAGCCGCTTGTAGAACTCTGTCTGCATAATCACTCCTCCATCAGAGTTGCGGCCGTTCTTCCCAACATCCAAATATAAGAACTCGTAGTTGGCAGACCCTAATTTAGTTTATTTAGCATGAAATGGAGATTAGTTATGTAGCATGAGGCTGTATATTCTGTAATATTTACATTTATTTAAACTCATTCAATGAATCCAAGCTCTGCAAGTTAAGATAGCATGCACTGCATTTATGCATTCACACAATGTCACAGTAACCATGAGATAAAACAAAGTTCAAGAATATTCCTTTACCCCATTGTTTTGCAAATCTATGTACACTACAAACTGTATGATTGAATCGGTTCTGATATCGCTGTTTTACTAACCTGACAGCTTATTATTCTAAATAGGAAACCTTCATTTTGTTTACAAATATTAAAGATTCTAACTACCAGCAAGAATAAGTCTGTACATTTAAAGATTACCTGTCATTTCAGATCCATCATGGCAGCGCCTGTTAGCGGGCATCTGCTCACCTGCTGTCGCTACGTCCCTCACCTTGTTGTGTCACTGCCGCATCGTCACTTTAAAGTGAATGGGACTGTCGGTGAGTCAACAGCGGGACAGGGATGACAGTTGCTCTTTAAAAATTATGATTTAAATCAAGCCTTTTTATTAGTGATTTAAATCCAATCCACACTGATTACTACTTTTAAAAAAACTCATCATGCCTCTTACTAAATACTTTGGACTGTCTTTTTTCCAAAAAGGGGTAATTTAGGGGATATTTGTACTGTCCTGGCGTTTTCGGTCCATGAGATTAGAACATCAGGATTGGTTGATTTTCAAATCTGTGATACCATAGTTTATGGACGATATAACTTTCCTACAGACTAAACAGACTAAATAATATACACTGATTTGGGTTATTTTCACCAAAAAAATGTAGCAGAATATATTGTGGCCTCAAGTTACGAAGAAAGATTATTTATTTGAAAAATTTTATAACAGAAACAAAGAACGTGTTTTTTTTTTTTTTTACGTTTTCAGTGTTAAAAACCCAGTGGTGATTAAATACCACTAAAGAAAGCTCTATTTGTGTGAAAAAATTATAAATATGTAATATGGGTACAGTATTGCATGATCGAGCAATTGTCAGAGTGCAACAGCGCTGAAAGCTGAAAATTGGCACGGGCAAGTAGGGGGAAAAAGTGCCCGATATTGAAGTGGTTAAGAACTATCTTCAGCGTAAAGAAGAACAAGGAGTCTGTCACAGAAAGGGCAGAGGTGTCTTTGCCATGTCGGATGGCATGGAAAGCTTGGTTTCACCTTCTTTATGCTGAGTAGAAAGGAAGATGGTGGCACCCAGAAGGGGAATACCTGGTTCTCTGGGGGCAGACAGGTGTAAGTGACTAAGTTGTATAAGCTTATGTTTGGCAGCAGTGTCTGTAGATATTGTCAAACGCAAGGGCTTAAAGGTAAATTTGTTCTTTAACCTCTTGCCGACCACCGCACACAGATGTACATCGGCAGAATGGCACAGGCGGGCAAATGGGTGTACCTGTATGTCCCTTTAAACACGCCGCCTATCAGGCGTGCGCCCCCGCAGCACCCCGGGTCTCAGGAACTCGATGTTCGCCAGCGGCCCGCGATTGCGGTGTCGAGAGGTAGAATGGGGAGATGCCTATGTAAACAAGGCATTTCCCCATTCTGCCTTGTGACGTGACAGAGATCTACTGCTCCCTGTCATCGGGAGCAGTGATCGCTGTCATGTCAGTGGTAGCCCACCCCCCCTACAGTTAGAATTACTCCCTAGGACACACTTAAACCCTTGATCGCCCCCTAGTGTTTAACCCCTTCCCTGCCAGTGTCATTTACACAGTAATCAGTGCATTTTTATAGCACTGATCGCTGTATAAAGGACAATGTTCCCAAAATAGTGTCAAAAGTGTCCAATGTGTCTGCCATAATGTAGCAGTCACGATAAAAATTGCAGATCGTTGCCATTACCAATTTTTCAAAAATTAATAATAAAAATGCCATAAACTATCCCTTATTTTGTAGACGCTATAACTTTTGCGCAAACAAATCAATATACGCTTATTGCTATTTTTTTTTTTTTTCTTAGCAAAAATAATATCGGCCTAAAGTGAGGAAAAAAATAGTTTTTTATATATTTTTGGGGTATATTTATTATAGCAAAAAGTAAAAAATATATTGCTTATTTTTCAAAATTGTCGATCTTTTTTTGTTTATAGCGCAAAAAATAAAAACCGCAGATGTGATAAAATACCATCAAAAGAAAGGTCTATTTGTGGGGAAAAAAGGACGTTAATTTTGTTTGGGTACAACGTCGCAGGACTGCGCAATTGTCAGCTAAAGCAACGCAGTGCCGAATCGCAAAAAATGCTCTGGTCAGGAAGGGGGTAAAATCTTCGGTGCTGAAGAGGTTAAAGAGAACTTTTCACAACCTATTGAAAGACCAAAATAACACATGGAAAATCTGTAAAAGAGCTACTTACAGTAACATTATTTCCCACCACAACACCTTCAAGCTATCTGTTTCATTAAACGTACAGAGGATTGACATTTCCTGTAGTGTTGGCCTCTCTGAATAGGTCAGTGTTTACTATATACGGCTTTAACTCTGGTCTTTTGTTATTTTTCTACTTGCAGGAGGAGGCATACGGGCCAGGGAAGAGGGTAGTTGTTTCAGGATCCAATTCGCAAGTTTTCATTTGTTGTAATTTTAACGGAGTGAAAAGGTTTGAATAAAATGAAGATATTCTGGCAGTAAAGAGTTCTACTGTAAACTACTACTTTATAAATTGTCCACACGTGTTGTTAGATCTTTTAAGGTGGTGACAGAACCTGATTAAAAATATGGGCAAACGTTATGTTTGGCAATCCTGGAGCTAGATATGTATGTAAAAATGTTTCACTTAATATAAATGTATGGGTCACTTCCCACAATAGGACTATTCACACATTACTGGCAAAGCAACAGTAGAGCCCACTGTGGTGCATTACTGCATGCTGTAATATGCCCAAACCATTGTGACTCCATTTTAGAAATGCTCCGCCATTTTAGGATTATAAGTTCTTATTACTCTAACTTAGTCTACAAGATTTTGTCAGGCTTGTAATTTTAGCTTGAAACTGCATTTTTCAAGAATACACAAGAAAACTGCTTGCACAGCATTACACTCTATATATAATTGTGGTTTGGTTTGTCCTCTCCTGTTCCCTGTTCTGTAGGCCATGGGACAGGATACATGACTTATTACTCATAATCACATAGTCTGTTGACTCTTGTAACCTCATGATGAATGTGTCTTATGCCGCGTACACATGACCGGACTTTCCGTCAGAGTAGACTCTGACGGTTTTTCCGACAGAGTTCCGACGGAGTTCCGCTGAAACGGACTAGCGTACACACACCACAGTCCGTTTGTTTAGAACGGGATGACGTACGATGGGACTAGAAAAAGGAAGTTCAATAGCCAGTAGCCAATAGCTGCCCTTGCGTAGTTTTTGGTCCGTCGGACTAGCAAACAGATAAACGGTTTTCTCGATGGGGTTTAAGTCCGTCGGAAAGATTTGAAACATGTTCTATTTCTAGGTCCGTCAGAATTTTAGAAAGAAAAAGTCAGATGAAGCCTACACACGATCGGAATGTCCGACGGAATGATTTCGTCAGACTTTTTCTGCCGGAAAGTCCGGTCGTGTGTATAACCATATATTTTCTATCAATATATTCCTTTACTAACCACTTCCCCCTCCCCTTTTTTAATTGGTATGCCAATTAAACCAAATATAAGCTGTAAACACGGCCAATAAAGCAAACATCTTTTGAACTCACTTCTTGTCTCACGTGTTCATTGAGGTGTCTCACGGTACCGGGGGTCTTCGGTGGTCTGCTCTTTTATCCCTTGGGTGGGCCGTCACGTACCTGAAGTACCTGTAAACCCCTTCACATGCTACAATGCACATTAATCTGCCTTGCATAAAGGCAGCCCAATCATTAGAAAGACACTGCCAATACCAATGGACACATTAATAGACATGCACCTATTTTCACAATGAATGGCACTGCAACACACATAACATGCTTTATCAAATCCCACTGGTGTGATTGGCATCTTCATTATGGCTACAAAATATGGCTCTTGAATAAGAATATCTCTTGAATATCCCTCAGCACTACTCACCACTACTGGTTAACAGTGGTTTCTGTGCACAGACAGCACAGAAAGCTTTGAGATTTTATATGTCCAAAACAATGAAATATAAAAGTTAGCAATGACCCACAATTAAAAAAGAAAATAAAACATTAAAATGACCTAAAAGCATATTTTTTCATGGGTGATATTACTTTAACCATGATAACTAGTAGAATGACAAGTCATGATAACAGTTAAAGGTATTCTATAGTCATAGCTTACACTTTAATTTTTAACATCAGCATTTTATAGCAAGCATTAGTAGTTTTTGACATTCTAATATAAGGTTACGTGGAAATTATCCTTTTACATTGTGAGTTTGCTGGCCTTTTCTTTCCTTTCCTCCTGTATTCCCTACATGCTTTACATCTTCTACCATGCTGATTCTTTTGGTTCACTTTCACTTTCTAAGGACTACATGTCCCATGGTATCTTGCTGCCTTGCAAGCAGATATGATGTGGAGTGTCTCCTCTGATGTCAGCGGGAGATCATGTGGTCGCTCGTCTCCTCTGCAGAAGACACCCTCTGGAGCTTGAAAGCGAGCGCGAGTCACTTGACCTGCCTGAAGACAGCTGACATACAGTATTTACAGCGCTTGTTTTATTTAAATAAAACATACACAGTGTGCTATGCCAGCCTCTAATAGAGGGGCTGGCATAGACTTGTATAGATGCCTTAACAAACACTTTAAGGGTCAACAATTTCTTTACTGCTGAAGATGAACGTTCGCTGAACAGAATATCTATCCGCTACAGTTTTGTTAGGCTTTTTCACGTGTGAGTCCTATTAACTGCATGAATGACAAATTGGGTGAAATGTGCAGTGCTTATGTGATCATATAAACCATAACAAATAATATGAGTACAAAAAACGTGAATAATAAATGATGTGCTCAAAAATACTCCAAGCAGTCCTCTATTATGACATGTGATGTCTATAAACAGAGGAACTTGGACGTGTGATGTCCAAAAAAGAAAAAAGTCAGTGACAAGCTTCAATCATGTGTGATGATAATCCTCAACCACATGTGGATATAATATAGTGACAGTCCTTAACTTCAAATATGTATGATGTAATAACAGTTAATAGTAGGTCCACCACCAAAGACACCAGAAGCTGCTTTCCAGAGGGATTGAACTCAAATAGGTGTACACCTAGTGAGTCAATCAAGCTTTGTGGTATAATATACCAAGTGGATCAGATGCTCTATCCAGATATGACCTCCAGATGGTCCTCCGAACAGGTGTAAGGTATGGATGGACTATAGGCAGTCAGCCCCATCATTAAAAGAAAGAGGAAGGCATATAGTGTAACTCCATATGGAAATTTTAATACATAAAAAGCAAAGGAAATACACTCACGTGTTTAACAGTAAAATCAAGCGCTTGTATAAAAAAACAGTGGTCATCATCTGGGGTGCTGGACCACTGTACTGGCTGAGTATTTATAGATACTGGTTACCCCCATAACAAGTGGCAGCTCCGTCTTATTGGAAGTGCAAATTATGGAGATTAATTCCTGGTTCCTCCAAAATGGCGCCCGGGCTTGCATTCCAAGCCGCGTTTTCATATGTAAAGGAGGATTACTTCCTGGTTCTGCCAAAATGGCGTCCGGACAAGAATTCCAAGCCTCATTTTAACATGTGAAAGAGGATGTGACATCATGTGGAACAGTGACTGGTGCCAAAAACATGGCACCGCTATTCTGGGGGACATATAGGAGCAGATGTGGCTTAAAAGGGCACAATGTCTTGTGTATATAACCTACAACATGATGCCGTTTGTCATAAGGACATGTATATTAATACACTTTCAATCAAACGGAGCTGCCACTTGTTATGGGGGTAACCAGTATCTATAAATACTCAGCCAGTACAGTGGTCCAGCATCCCAGATGATGACTTCTAAGTCGAAACATGTCGGAAGGATATGCTGAGACCACTGTCTTCTTTTATACAAGAGATTGATTTTATTGCTAAACACGTGAGTGTATTTCCTTTGCTTTTTATGTATTAAAATTTCCATACGGAGTTACACTATATGCCTTCCTCTTTCTTTTAATGATGGGGCTGACTGCCTATATTTACTGAGTCCATCCATACCTTACACCTGTTCGGAGGTCCATCTGGAGGTCAAATCTGAATAGATCATCTGATCCCCTTGGTATATTATACCACAAAGCTTGATTGACTCACTAGGTGTACACCTATTTGAGTTCAATCCCTCTGGAAAGCAGCTTCTGGTGTCTTTGGTGGTGGACCTACTATCAACTGTTATTACATCATACATATTTGAAGTTAAGGACTGTCACTGTATTATATCCACATGTGGTTGAGGATTATCATCACACATGATTGAAGCTTGTCACTGACTTTTTTTTTTTTGGACATCACACGTCCAAGTTCCTCTGTTTATAGACATCACATGTCATAATAGAGGACTGCTTGGAGTATTTTTGAGCACATCATTTATTATTCACGTTTTTTGTACTCATATTATTTGTTATGGTTTATATGATCACATAAGCGCTGCACATTTCATCCAATTTGTCATTCATGCAGTTAATAGGACTCACACGTGAAAAAGCCTAACAAAACTGTAGCGGGTAGATATTCTGTTCAGCGAGAGTTCATCTTCATCAGTAAAAAAATTGTTGACCCTTAAAGTGTTTGTTAAGGCATCTATACAAGTCTATGCCAGCCCCTCTATATGAGGCTGGCATAGCACACTATGTATGTTTTTTTTTTAAATCAAGCGCTGTAAATACTGTATATCAGCTGTCTTCAGGCAGGTTAAGTGACTCGCGCTCGCTTTCCAGCTCTGGTGGGTGTCTTCTGCAGAGGAGACGAGCGACCACATGATCTCCCGCTGACATCACATGTCATAATAGAGGACTGCTTGCAGTATTTTTGAGCACATCATTTATTATTCACGTTTTTTGTACTCATATTATTTTTTATGGTTTGTATGATCACATAAGCGCTGCACATTTCACCCAATTTGTCATTTTTGCAACTTTATCCACTGCTGTGCTGGCTGCTTTAGTTTGTTTTTTTATTTTATTTCTTTTATAGATAGCGCGGTATATATTTGTTTACTATTAACTGCATGTATTGATAAGCAATGTTATTAAGAACACATTAAATAAAAAATCTGTAGCATAAACCGCTCATCTATAGATACCTGTGGAGGAAATAAAACATCTCTACAGCATAGCAAGCAATGCAAATAGGAGTTAGAGATTCACTATGGTATGATAACAGGTCAATTCCTAAATTCTTCACTCCCTGTGATGACCAAACTATAACTGCACCAATATAAAGCGTGGTCCTGACCATTTCATACAGGCACAATTGACAAGTAATGATATACCGTCACAAGTACAGTGATCCCTCTAACACCATTGTAGTGTGCACAAGTGTTGCGTGTCAAGGGGAAGTGAATGGGGAAGAAAGGGGAGTTAAGTGACTTTGAAAGTGGCATGGTTGTTGGTGCCAGACAGACTGGTCTGAGTATTTCAAAAACTACTGATCTACTGGGATTTTCACACACAACCATCTCTCGGGTTTATAGAGAGTGGTCGGAAAAAGAGAAAATATCCAGTAAATGGCAGTTGTGTGGACGAAAATGCCTTGATGTTGATGTCAGAGATCAGAGGAGAATGGGCAGACTAGTTCAAGATGATAGAAAGGCAAAAGTAACAAATAACCACTCACAACAAGGTATGCATAATACATCTCAGAACTCACCATACATCGAACCTTGAAGCAGATGGGCCACTCCTTTCAGCTAAGAACAGTGAATGGAGGCTACAATTCGCACAGGCTCACCAAAATTGGACAATAGAAGATTGGAAAAATGTTGCCCCATCTGATGAGTCTTGATTTCAGCTGCAACATTCAGATGGTAGGGTCAGAATTTGGCCTAAACAAGATGAAAGTATGGATCCATCCATCAATGGTTCAGGCTGGTGGTGGTGTAATGGTGTGGGGGATATTTTCTTGGCACACTTTGGGCCCCTTAGTACCAATTGAGCACCGTTTAAACACCACGGCCTATCTGAGTATTGTTGCTGACCATGTCCATCCCTTTATGACTACAGTGTACCCATCTTCTGATTGCTACTTCCAGCAGGATAATCCACCATGTCACAAAGCTCAAATCATCTCGCCACTGGTTTCTTGAATATGACAATGAGGGTACTGTACTCTAATGGCCTTCACAGCAACCAGATCTCAATCCAAAAGAGCACCTTTGGGATGTGTTTGAACAGGAGATTTGCATTATGGGTGTCAGATCTGCAGCAACTGTGTGATGCTATCATGTCAATATGGACCAAAATCTCTGAGGAAGGTTTCCAACACTTTGTTGAATCTATGCCATGAAGAAGGCAGTTCTGAGGACAAAAGAGCGTCCAACCCAGTACTAGCAAAGTGTACCTAATAAAGTGGCTGATGAGTGTATCTCTTCATGAAAGAAGGACAGGGAGTGCTGGGGCACACCACTGCTTCTTTTGCTATTAATCCAATGTACTAAAGCAGGGCGTGCAAAGTTGCTACTCTATCATTAAAAAGTGAGAATTATCAATTATATCGCACTCATGAATTTACAAATTGTACAATTCCTGTGTTTCTTTGCTCTCGGAAGTACTTGCTATAGAACTATATTGGTTGTTACTGCAGTAGGATCAGGCCTATTTAGGCTCCATTCACATCTATGCATGTTGCTTTTGAGCGTTTCTGCAGTGCTTTTTGCTGTGCTTTCCGCAGGCTTTTAACTGTGATTTCACTGTGATTTTGCGGCGATTTACGTTTTTTTGCTGTATATAGGGGGTTGCTCAAGAGCGGCCGCCCCGTCCTTAACAATTGATGAGTCATCAGCTGTCAGCGGGGTTCCCCACAAACAGCTGAATATAAAAGAAGGTTTGGATCCTTCAAAAATTCAAGAAAAAAAAGGCGTGAGGTCCCCCCGCCTAAAGCCATAGCAGACCCTTTAGTCTGGTGTGGATTTTGAGGGACAACCCCCACGGCAAATAAAAAAAATGGTGTGGGGTCCCCCCAAAATCCATACCAGACCCTTATCCGAGCATGCAGCCCAGCAGGCCACGAAAGGTGGGGAAATGGGGTACATTGTACCCCTACCTATTCACCCAAAAAAATAGTGTAGTGTGACAAAAAACAGAGATGGTTTTTGACAAGTCCTTTAGTAAAAATGTCTTCTTCCTCTGGTCTTCTTCTTCCTCTGGTCTTCTTCTTCCTCTGGTCTTCTTCTTCCTCCACTTCTTCCTCCGGTCTTCTTTTTCCTCTAGTCTTCTTCTTCCTCCGGTCTTCTTCTTCCTCCGGTCTTCTTCTTCCTCCGGTCTTCTTCTTCCTCTGGTCTTCTTCTTCATCCTCTTCTTCCTCTGGTCTTCTTCTTCCTCTGGTCTTTTTCTTCCTGTGGACTTCTTCCTCCGGTCTTCTTTTTCCTCTGGTCTTCTTCTTACTCTGGTCTTCTTCTTCCTCTGGTCTTCTTCTTCCTCCAGTCTTCTTCCTCCTCCACTTCTTCCTCCGGTCTTCTTTTTCCTCTGGTCTTCTTTTTCCTCTGGTCTTCTTCTTCCTCCGGTCTTCTTCTTCCTCCGGTCTTCTTTTTTTCTCTGGTCTTCTTCTTCATCCTCTTCTCTGGTCTTCTTCTTCCTCTGGTCTTTTTCTTCCTGTGGATTTCTTCCTCCGGTCTTCTTTTTCCTCTGGTCTTCTTCTTCCTCTGGTCTTCTTCTTCCTCTGGTCTTCTTCTTCCTCCTGTCTTCTTCTTCCTCCGGTCTTCTTCTTCCTCTGGTCTTCTTCCTCTGGTCTTCTTCTTCATCCGCTTCTCCCTCTGGTCTTCTTCTTCATTCGCTTCTCCCTCTGGTCTTCTTCTTCCTCTGGTCTTTTTCTTCCTGTGGACTTCTCCCTCCGGTCTTCTTCCTCCACCACTGCCACTGCCGCCGATGACCCGCTGAATATAAAAAAAAAAGCGATCACCCTCTGACTGGTTCCCGCCTTTCTGTGCGCTCCCAAGTCATATAAGAAATGTCAAACTATATCGGGTGATGCCATCTGCAGAAAAGCGTTCAGACTGCGTTTCTATGGTGTGGACTGTCCCTGAAGGAACGTTTAAAGTGCAAATATGGGAGCTGCCATTGCTGTCACTATTTTGTAAAATGATCAGATTGCTAGCTATAATGATACAGTAGGCATTGCTGGATTTGTTAATTAAAGAGCAGAGAAATGGCAAGCCAACACAGTCTTTTTGTACCATCCCTTTAACAGATGGGTTTACTGTTTGTTACATCTGAAATTAAAAAGAGGGCTTGAAACTTTCAAACTGTTTCCCCATGAACATGATGTCCAAGCTCACACTTTAACGAGTAGGATTAGCCTATGTCCCGTCTTTACAAACCAGCCCTTTAATGAGGAAAATAATAAAGAGCTATTTGCCATTTTCACTCTGCTTATTAACAGAAGAGCCCGGACACCCCCTGCTTGTAAGTTTAGGAGGCGTGTTTGCTGAGGATGCCTCTCATTACATGTGAAGTGGTCATTCTCTGTATAATCTCATTATCTTGCCTGAGTGGCTGTGGGTGTATAATAATACTCTCAATCGCCTCCAAATGTGGCTCTTTAAGCATCATGCAGAACATACTAATTTAAACAATCCACTTGTTTTTCTCTCTAGTTTAAATAATGTGCACGTTAGCTGTGTGTCAGTTTCTCAATTTGCTGATGATTTCCACTTACAAGGTGTGACTTGTAAGCATGTGCAGACACTGATTTCTTCTTTTTACCAATAAACATTATGCAATGAGGCTTTTTGAGCTTATTGGTATACTCAAAAGAAAACCACAACCCTTCAAAGAAATATCTGGTCTGATTGGTTTACATTTAAAATAACGCCTGCTTATGATGCATCATTTAGATTCTTTTGACAAAATGCACATTAAAATAACTGTGACTTCTCGATATACCTAATACAAGATGTGTCCAATATCATTTTGTTCCAAAGTATTTATTATTTATGACGCTGTATGGTGTATTTATTACACATTTTATTCTGCTTTGTATTTTTGTTTTGTTTTTTTGTTTTTTTTCCAACTCTTTTTTTATAAATTTTTTTTATAGTACATGACATTCAAGAATCTCGACATACAAAAATATGACCATATACTTCACACACAAAAAAAGAAAAAAAAAGGGGGGGGGATTTACATAGTACATAACATTCCTGAAGTATATAAATCATACAATATTGCATTTCCTATAGGCCCATGATTCTTACTTTGTTCCCCATACCTAATATCCAACTTTTACGGGGGGGGGGGGGGGGGGGAGTAGAGTATGGAGAGGAATAAAAATATATATATTTTTTATTAATAATAATAATAATAATAATAATAATACTTAAACGGTCAACAAGTTCCGCGCAACCCAACTTGATGTTCCACCACTGCGCTCCTGTGTAAAAATAACTCAAAAGTCCCTAAAGCTGCCAACTTAAATAGAATTAAATGAAAAAAAGTATTTTAAATGAAAAAAATAGTGGCGCTGTGTTCACATCAATCCAGTGACACCCAATCCAATATATCAATACCTCATAGCAGTGAATTGTACATTATGATATATGCTAGGTGACCGTAATCAATCCAAGTGTATTAGCACTATACCACATAGGTATATATATATATCTATAGGTGAAATAAAACAGTGAGATGAGGGAAATAAAAAAATTGATGATAATATTAATAAAAGTCCATGCGAAGTGAAGTATTTCACAAAGTGTTCAGTGAATAATCTTCTTATGTACTTTAAATTTTCTTCCACCACACCGATTGTGACTGTGAATCACTCCTTTGAAACCGCACTCACCACAAAAATTTGCCTTGCACTCGCGTGCTCGGCATATAAGCTGTTTTACAACCCACGAGGGTTAATCAGGGTAAGTTGCACTCCACAATTTCCAGCAGTGCTCAACATAAGGATACGTTTCCACATATAGACATAAAATGAAAAAAGTGCCTCCAAAAGCGTGATACCGTAAAAAAACATTTATTAAAATAAACAAATGAAATCTTCAAGCATTGCACTCACATAACTCCAATAATCAAAAAGCATTTCAGGGAAACTCCTGTAATCCCATGAATAAGTCGGAATGACGAAACATGTTGGGGCGTGGCTATACGGCAACCAATTGTAACGTGTGACGTTCTGCGGTGTTCGGTTGTGATGACGGTCCTGCGATATTGACGAGCGAATGAGTGGAGGGTGAGATCTTATAGCTGCATCCTGGGTCTGCTACAGTTCAATTACAGGAGTTTCCCTGTAATGCTTTTTGATTATTGGAGTTATGTGGAAGAAAATTTAAAGTACATAAGAAGATTATTCACTGAACACTTTGTGAAATACTTCACTTTGCATGGACTTTTATTAATATTATCATCTTTTTTTTTATTCTCCTCATCTCACTATTTTATTTCACCCATAGATATATATATATATATATATATATATATATATATATATATATATATATATATATATATATATACCTATGTGGTATAGTGCTAATACACTTGGATTGATTACGGTCACCGAGCATATATTATAATGTGCAATTCACTGCTATGAGGTATTGATATATTAGATTGGGTGTCACTGGATTGATGTGAACACAGCGCCACTATTTTTTCATTTAAAATAATAATAATACCCCTTAATGCGACACCCCCATGTTCCACCTATAAATTTCCAGTCTTATTATCCCTGTGCACCTAGAAAATGTATAATTAATTAAATTTGAAATTAAATATTAAGAGGTGGATCTCCGGGGGATTGCACAAATCCTCCGGAGATTTTGCTTTGGAATATACAATAACCAACCTTTATTTGTACTTGTTCTTTATGTTTTACTATACTGTTATTTTCTCAGAAATATAAATAAAGAAGTGTCTACATAAAAAATAAAGCCTAGCAGAAATATCCATGTTGCTGGGAAACCTATGATTTCCAAAACTCCAACTTTCCGAAAGTATGCTATTGTTTCCAGTGTTAGCAAAGCTAGGTAGCCCTTTCTGCTGTGAAAGCCATAACCATACTGAGAACATGCATCAAGCATATTCTCTGTTTGTCCATTGTCTGGTTTAGGTAAAAGGCTACAGAACAAAATGCCTACTTAATCTCCAATGGTCTAGTGCCCCGACATCTGAGATTCAAAATTCTAAAGGACTATTGCTATAAGAGAAAAATGTCATTGTTTACCCTTGCTTCGAGTTGTCCAGCTGAGAGGCCGATGCTTTGATTTCAATCGTTTTTAAGTCATGGACAACACAGCAAAACAATGTCTGCAATTTTTTAATTTGCACAGCTTTTGGAATATTGTTCACAGTCCAAGCAGCACTGATACACAAAAGTTTAAGCTGACCATACACAGTTTGAATTTTGAACAATTCCAGTATTTGGACAACGGGGGGCGCCGCTGACGCCACCTGGCTTGACAAACCTCAATTAAGAAATTCAAGGAACCAAGCGGAAAAAAAAGTAAGTCCAAAAGTTAGGCTGGATACACACTATACAATTTTCTTTAGATTTTCCTTTAGAATTACCAAAACCATATAATATGAGGTCAACCTTAAACACTTTTATTATGTATGCAATCAGGCAGGTCCTTGCACTACATAGTCAGCTATGGAGCTGCCACATCACTTTCACTTTGAAGCCGGTCGCTGGCTCTACAAAACCCACACAGGCTGATCAAAGGTTCACTCTTTGGATGTACATAGTACGCCCAAAGTGTTGAACTGGTTAAGAACAATAATCTTTGACAAAACTAAAAAAAAGTAAAAAAAAAAAGAAGAATAGGCTAAGGAATAAGAAGGGTGAGGATGAGACACAGAAATGAGAATAGTCAAAAAAACTCTTGGATATCGATTTAGAAAGTCTAGGTCAACATTCTGTCCATTGTCTATTTTGTCAAACAAAATTATCAATTGTAGTTCAAATGTGTCATGAAATGATCTCGTTGTGAAAAATGATGCCCCACAGGTGTGCACTGTACAGTAATCATTTTTCTTGTGTTCATTTATGATGTGTCTATGTAGGTTCGTTATTTTTTCAATTTCTGTTGTTTCACGAACATCCCTGGTTCCATTTGCTGCATTGAATGAGGTAACCACATTACCAGAAATGCATCTGTATGATCCTGTGATATTGTGATATTGAAGGTTTCATTTGTGTGTGTTTTACTTTTTAATGGATTAATGTGGTTGCACAGTTTGCAGGTGTTGCAAGGTTTTGTTCCCTTGCATCCCTGTAATCAGAAGGAAGTTGACTGCTGATTAAATTATGTCTGAGGTTAGATGGTTGCCTGAATGCCAGCATTGGGGGTTGTTTATAGATTTCTTTCAGCATTTAATCTTCTGTTATGATGGGTTGTTGCTCTTCCATTCTCTGTATTATTCCTTCTAGTGCTGGATTGTATGTGGTAAATACAGGTACGCAGTTATTAGTTTTTTTCTCTTTATTGTAGGGAGTTTTACATAAATCATATATATCATACCACCATATTATGTTTTTTTTTTTTTTTTCTAATCCTCTAAGTACCTCTTTCCTGCTGTGGTGTTGTGTGATCACATGATTTTTCCCTGTTCTTTGGCATCCGCAGGGAAAGATTCTTTGGAGGGGCACGGGCGTCTGCAGACTTTATTTGAGGCAGGGCTTCATTTTAAGGTCACCCATGCCCCCCCCTCCTTTTTCGACAATGTCATTATCCCGGTCAGAGACTGCAGACATTGTACAGATACACCCAGATACATTACACCCCCATGCACACAGATTACACCCAGATACATTACACCCCAATACACCCCATTACACCCAGATACATTACACCCCAATACACCCAGATACATTACAACCACATACACCCCATTACACCCAGATACATTCACCCCAATACACCCAGATACATTACACCCCCATACACACAGATTACACCCAGATACATTACACCCCAATACACCCAGATACATTACACCCATATACAATACACCCCCACACACAGATTACACCCATATACATTACACCCCCATACACAAAGATACATTACACCCCCATACACCCAGGTACACTACACCCCCACACACACAGATTACACCCAGATACATTACACCCCCATACACAAATATACATTACACCCCCATACACACAGATTACACACAGATACATTACACCCCCATACACAAAGATACATTACACCCCCATACACCCAGATACATTACACCCCCAAACAAACATATTACACCCAGATACATTACACCCCCATACACAAATATACATTACAGTACACCCCATACACACAGATTACACACAGATACATTACACCCCCATACACTCAGATACATTACACTCCCATACACACAGATTGCACCCAGATACATTACACACAGATATAAAGATACATTACACCCCCATATACACAGATTATACACAGATACATTACACCCCCATACACCCAGATACATTATACACCCATACACACAGATTACACACACACATACATTACACCCCCATACACAAATATACATTACACCCCCATACACACAGATGCAATACACCCCAATACACTCATATACATTACACCCCCATATACACAGATTACACCCAGATACATTACACCCCCATATACACAGATTACACCCAGATACATTACACCCCCATATACACAGATACATTACACCCCCATACACACAGATTACACCCAGATACATTACACCCCCATATACACAGATACATTACACCCCCATACACACAGATTACACCCAGATACATTACACCCCTATATACACAGATACATTACACCCCCCATACACCCATAAACATTACACACAGATACATTACACCCCCATACACACTGTTTTTTTTGTGGTCATTGCACAGTATATATTCGTTTGTATATTAATTTTTTATCATCATGAGTTTTTGAGCGCTGCACAAAATTTTATCTTTCATAGAAGCGTAGTTAGTAAATAAGGCAAAGGTCAGTAGCAAGTGGTTCCAGATCGGGATCAAGCGGAAGCATTGTCGAGGAAAAAGTCAAAGTCCTGTAAGGAGTGGTTGTGGAGATAAGGACAGCTGCAGGTACAGGTTGTTTTCTACAATAAATGATATTGAAACAAAAGAAAGGATAACGTGGGCAGAAAACACAGTAAAAATGGTAGTGTTATTCTACATTGGTGGTCACATTTTAAAGGGTTGAAAGGATGAGAGAAAAACATTGCCATGTGTATTGTCAATATTTTCCATGTGAAATCATAGGTAGCATCAGCTATGGAAAACATTTTTCTCAGGTCAGGTATGTACGGTAATTTACATGTGTGATTACCAGCAAATGTGTACTGTGATTTCCCCTCCAAGATAAATACAACACGGGCATTCTTTTTTATTCAGTTTACATGTAGTTGTTAAAACAAGATATTTGAAAATTGCACATTATTAATGTCATTGTTTGTTTATAATGTGACAAATGATCTATCAACTCTGAGCTATAACACCTAAAACTTCAAAATAAGAAACTTGGCTTATCATTTTCTGGGTTATCATGGTAAGTTTGCCACAAGGCACCTGGTTCATAGCCCAGAGTACTAGCTCCTTTAAAACCATAAGCTGATAAATGATATGTGGATATATATATATATTGTTAACAGCCAATCACCGTATGAAAGGGTCTCTAAAAGCCAGTGAACTAAGAAAGTTTTAGCAGGTTTGGGCATTTTTATGGAACCCATGCTGGAAAACTCAGGCTGAGGAGACTCAGACTGCCCTAACACTAAACACGGGTGTACCTCCTCAATAAGGGTAGACATGGTATCCTTAAAGTGTTTGTAAGGTCACATTGTGGTGGTATCCCCTCTGTATTATGCAGTTAGTAACTATAGTGTGTGTGTGTTTTTTTTTAAATCAAAAGGCTAAATACCTTTTCTCACACCACAGCTGTGGGGTCACATTGTCCCCTTCCAAACGTGTATCCCGATCTCTGCATAGCAGAGAGAGGGGCTGAGATTCCCCTGTGAGGTCAGCCGGCCAGCAGAGGGAAGTCACGTGACCGCGGCAGTGTGGGAAAAGGTATTTAGCCTTTTCATTAAAAAAAAAAAAAAACACACACACACACACACTATAATTACTAACTGCATAGTCCAGGGGGGATGCAAGCATTTTGCTGCATATTGCAGCTGAATAGCGGCAGAAAGGGCGGGGAGGAGAGGCGCTCTCACGCTGACAGGCAGAGAGGGAGGGGGAGAGGGGAGAGATTCACAGCAAAGAGTGGGCTGATGGAGGCACGTAAACTGACCACGGTACCATGGCTCAGGGTGGAGCTATAGATCTTGACGTCATCACGCATCAGCTGGCTGGCTTGAGCCGTGGCTGTTTTGAATTGTTTGTATACCGCTCGTGTAGGATGTCAGTGCCGATGGAAAAACGTTTTTTGAATAATACTTTTTCGAGTAGACATGTGCACAGCCAAAAAATTCGTTCATTTTCGTTTTCGATTCATTTGTTTATTTTTTTCGTTTTTCGGGTCATTCGTTATGATCGCGATTCGTAAATTCGTTCATTCATAAATTCGTAAATGCGTTCATTCGTACATTCGTTCATTCGTACATTTTTACATTTGTAATAAAAAAGGACAAACCACCACGCTATATAAAAAAATTAGTACATACAAAACATATTGAGAAAACAAAATTGAAGAAACCAAAAGTGACAATTCAATGATCAAAAACAAACACAAGAGCAGCCGCTAAAAGTGGGATACACACATTACAAAATATACAATAGGGAGCAGCGCTATGACAAGAAAGGTGTGTATGATATACCAAATCAGATAAAATGAATAATGGACCCAAATTTAGGATTAGCTCCAAAGATGTGAGGAGACATGTGAGGAGACATTGAGATAAGGAAGGAGGGAGGTGAGCGGAGGCAGCAGCCTTTCTGTCATCACACTGAGCTGGAAGGATCACTTCCACCTGGCTGCAGGAACAAGAAGCGGGAGCATCTCTGACTGGAAGATCAGCAGCGGCTCCTTGTCTGTGTCATGGAGAGCACATGAGCCATTGAAGGGCTGAGCAGACAACATTGAAGAGTCTCATACAGTGCGAGCACCGACAGGAGGAGAGCACACACTCAGCAAGGCTTCCTACCCACCGGACAAGCAGTCCTCTGAAGGTGCTCCTCTTCACAGGTCGTGAGGCCGCCCCCCCCCCACTAACATCATCACTTATAATGCAGATCTAGTGGACTCATATTGTACATCAGGACGTTAAGTGCACATCTACACTCCAGTTCTTAAGCAGGAGGAGAGGAGCTGGCAGCCAGGGGGGCGAGGAATAAGGTATACCTCCCTCGACGTTTATCCCTAGCCAGGGGGTCACATCTCTACATTACAGTGAATACTGGATAATTGGGGAATAGCGTGCCTAATCCAAGCGAAGGTGGTGTGTTTCCCTTTGGTGTTCCCATCTTGAAAGGCCCCGACCGGGTTAAGGTCGCAAGCTTCCCTAAGCTTGCCGTTTGGTAAGCGCGCATTCCTAACAATACCACAGTGGTGCGGTGAAGGACACATTGATTTATTTGTATTCCCACCTATCTACGCTTCTCACCTTATCTACTATCTGAAATTGATTCTGGATAGGACTTTTTTGCTTTTTGGTTTCTATGAACTTTAATATGAACTTTGGAGCTAATCCTAAATTTGGGTCCATTATTCATTTTATCTGATTTGGTATATCATACACACCTTTCTTGTCATAGCGCTGCTCCCTATTGTATATTTTTACATTTGTACATTTGTAAATTAGTACATTCGTTCATTTGTACATTCGTACATTTTTACATTTGTAAATTCGTACATTCGTAAATTCGTAAAACCGTACATTTGTAAATGAGAAAATTCGGAAATTTGTAAATTCGAAGTTTGAAAATCCAAAAAAACGAAAATTCAAAAATCTGAAATAGTAACTAACTATTAAATTATAGATATTGTAATTTCCTTTCAAATTTGACTGTCAGTGAACGTAACAAATACGAATTTATCCGAAGTTACGAATTATCCAAAACGAATGCTGCATCTAAACAAATTAAACGGAACAAATTAATAATAAATAATAATAATAAAACGTTGTTATTATTATTTATTATTATTAATTCATTACGTTCCATTCCGTTTTTTCGGATCATTCATAACTTCGGATAAATTTGTCTGCGTTACGTTCACTAACAGCCAAATTTGAAAGGAAATTACAATACCTATAATTTAAAAGTTACTAGTAATTACTAATAGTTAAGGTTATTATTAGTTAACTATTATTTCAGATTTTCGAATTTACAAATTTACGAATTCACTAATTTACGAATGTACGAATGTTCGAATGCCCGAATTTACGAATGTCCAATTTTATCGAATTTACGAATACTCGGAAAAAATTTGTTAAACGGGTTTTCGTTAATTCGGATATTCCCGAATTAACGAATTTGTCGAAATTGTATGGAGAAATGTATAACTTGTACTGCTATGAAAAGAATAAAAAAAGTACTGAATAAAAAAAAAAAAAAAAAAAAACGAATTCGGAACGAAACGAATTGCACATGCCTATTCTTGAGTACTGCACCATGAAGCCTCTCTCCTCTATTCCATAACATACACCTTTGCATGGAGTGTTTTTTCCCTTGGAGGATCCAGGAAAATAATACTGCAGCAGTGCTGAGCGGGAGTAGATGGTAGGTCTTCATCATCATTGATCGTTTCATCTGTTGCTGAATCCACCCCTCCTGTGTGCTCGTATGATCTCTATAATTTGAGTTCCACCTGATCTGGTAAGCGGCACTGTTTGCTTTGCCTATTGAGGAACAGAACAATATCGTTTAAGTGTTTTTTTTGATGCCCCATAAAGTTTTCTGTTCGGATATAACAACTTACAGCAGTCTATGGTCTATATTATTCTTTTTTCTGAAATTGTCACTAGGTGTTCAATCACAGTTATATATTTTTAGTTTCATTTGCTACATTGTTGGTAATATACAGTATTTACCTTCTCACCCTTTTTTATATCACAAAAAAATTCATATTTATATTCCTTTTATTGGTTGCGCATTTTTCTTTCTTTACACATCTCTATGAGCTGGATATTCTGGTTTTGTTAGATGCTACACCCGTTTTTGGCCAAATATTCACTTTTGTATATTTGTATCAAGATTTTATATACACACAGTTGAGGTTTAGAGCAGATTGTCCCCTTTTATCTACCATGGCTCAGCAGCCATGACTACTGTGGTCAGCACAGACAGGTGGACATAAGAACAGGCAGGATCAACCAGGTATATTACAACATAAGAAGGGACAAATTAAATAGCACAAGCTCTGTGCTATAGATCAGTGGTTCTCAACCCTGTCCTCAAGTATCCCCAACAGGCCATATTTTTGGAATTTCTCTTAGATTAGGGATATGCAATTAGCGGACCTCCAGCTGTTGCAAAACTACAAGTCCCATCATGCCTCTGCCTCTGGGTGTCATGCTTGTGGCTGTCAGAGTCTTGCTATGCCTCATGGGACTTGTAGTTCTGCAACAGCTGGAGGTCCGCTAATTGCATATCCCTGTCTTAGATAAAATAGCTGTCCAAAATACCAAGCCATGGACTCCTGTGCAAGAAAACCTGCAAACATGGCCTGTTCGGGGTACTTGATGACAGAGTTGAGAACCACTGCTATAGATCATGCCTTAAAGGATCACAATGCCAGCATATGTGATCGTCACAGAGATGTCAGGTTTTCTTGGTATTTTGGATTTATCCCCTCTGTCTTTAATAGATATTGGGATTCACATTGTTTGTATTGCTATACACCGGATATTTATTTTCCCCTTCTGGATATTTATGTTTACTTCTGCCTTACCCACTTAGGGTCGGTTCACACATGGGCAACACGACTTTAGCGCGACTTTGTACCGCGACTTCAACGCGGCTTCAGCGCGACTTTAGCGCGACTTCAGCGCGACTTCGGCAAATTACGAGGCGACTTGAAGTCGCCTCCATGACAGGCGACTTCGCCTGTGGCCAATCAGCTCTCTGGGAGGGAGGGGGGGAGGGAGGGGTTTTCCCTGCAAAGTCGCTTGACTTTACAGAGAGATCCGACTTGGAGGCGACTTTCATTGATTTCTATGGTACAGGTCGCCTACCAAGTCGGATCAAAGTAGTACAGGGAGTACGCTCTGAAGTCGGAGCGACTTCAGTAGTGTCTATTAAGACGCTAGCGTTCACTCCAATTCAAACTATTTCTGGGGCGACTTGGGGCGACTTGAGGGCGTACAAGTCGGATCCCAAGTCGCCCCAGTGTGAACCGAGCCTTAAGGACCAAGCCTCTTTTTGAGATTTGTTGTTTACAAGTTAAAAACTGTTTTTCTTTGCAAGAAAATTACTTATAACCCCTAAACATTATACATTTTTTTTCCTAACACCCTAGAGAGTAAAATGGCGGTTGTTGCAATACTTACTGTCACACTGTATTTGCGCAGCGGTCTTACAAGCGTACTTTTTTTGGAAAAAATACACTTTTTTTTTTAATTAAAAAGTAATTCAACAGTAAAGTTAGCCCAATTTTTTTTTTATATTGTGAAGGATAATGTTACGCCAAGTAAATTGATACCCAACATGTCACGCTTCAAAATTGCACCGGCTCCTAAAATGGCGACAAACTTTTACCCTTAAAAATCTCCATAGGCAACATTTAAAAAATCAAATCCACCACAGAGACCACTCTTATCGGAAAGTGGACCGCCGGCCGAAGAAGAGCATACAAGGGTTATGGCAGCTAGCTGCTGCCATAACAACGATATTCCTCTTCAAATTTAGGACGTATATCAGCATGCAGTGGTCCGTAAGTGGTTAATAGGTCCAGACTATATATCCTATGGGCTGGTAGGCAAAACATCTGAGACAGATCCTATATTCATCTCCTCTGTTGTTTTGAACACTTATGATATTGAGTAAGAAACTCTGTATATAACACACTTGCAATATATGTATGGTCCTGAAGAAGCGGGGAATCCAGCGTAATGCGTAGACCAGTTAGAAGTACATGTATCCATCAGGTTTACCTATTTTTGTATTTCCCGCAAAGTTTCTTTGTGCATATCTGTTTTTAATATTGTGTTTATGACAGTGTTTTATTTGTAATGAAATGTATATATTTTTTATTCTGTTTATTCTGTATATATTATTTTATTCTGTTTGTTCTAATTTGGCATATTTAAAGCCCCGCTACTTTTGTTTTCAAAAATACCATCTTCTTAAATGAAAAGCGCGAAAAGAAAAGCACGAATCAACACTCACCAAACTTCTACTACCGTGTTTCCCCGAAAATAAGCCCCGGTATTATATTAATTTTGGCAACAAAAGACACAGTAGGGCTTATTTTCGGAGTAGGTCTTACCATATAATGTGCTGTCTTCTCTCCCCCTGCCTGACAGGAATCCCCAGTGTGAACTGAGTTAAAATGCTTGTAAAATCCTATAATCCACTTTATTACAGTATTAGATAATGTACAATGTGTGTGTTTTTGTAATATAATTGTGCCAAATACCTGTACCTTCGTTATAGCGCCACTCTGCGCTTCTGTGACCTGCCGGAGCTCTCTTCCCCACATTTGTATTACAGAAACACACACATTGTACATTATATACTACAGTAATAGAGTGGGTTATAGGATATTACAAGCATTTTAAACTAGGGCTTTTTTTCGGGGTAGGGCTTATATTGCAGCCCTCCTGGAAAATAACGTTAGGTCTTATTTTCGGGGGAAACACAGTAACACGAAATTAGCAGAAGGAGCCCAAAGGGTGACGCTAAAGAGCTGAAAAACAACATAGTACGTCACTACGTTCATAATTGTTGGCCAACAGTTGTGTGGCCGTGTGTATGCAAGACAAGTTTGGGCCAACGCCCTTCGGACAAAATTCCACGGTTTTGTTGGCCAACAATCCGATCGTGTGGGTGCCGGTCTGCTTTTCCATTGAGGTCTGTTGCCCCTGGCGTGTCTGAAGAGATTGCAATGTGTCCAAAGACATAATGATTTATTCCCAGCCCAATTAAAACAAAGAATTGACCTCTGCTATAGGTAGCCTACATTTTCCAGGTTAGTGCATTGCTATAAGGCTGCTTCCTAGAAAGAATTTCAAAGACTCACATCTTACACATTGTTATGCTTTCCTCTCAATAAAAACTTCAATAAAATCAAACCGCATTACTCCCTGAACAGTATGAAGTGCATTAAGCAACTGACTATATTCCATTGTGTCACAAGTTCTTAGGCTTATCCCAGCTGAACATTTAATGTCCCCCTGCATCAGATTTAAATGACCCAACATCAGCTGACATTCCATCAGGTCTGTTGGACCGTCCTGTTCATATTAATCCCAGCAAACACAGAACCTTGCACTGGCTTGTCACTTATCAATATCACTATACTAAGCAGCGTTTAATCAGGTCAGTGCGAGCCCCGGGCAATGTCTGCATCGACACAAACATGACTATTCACTTCCACAACAAATATCCTAAGACTTAAGCAGCTGACAGCTATTGATTTCCTGCTTCCCATTCTCCCGCAGTCAATATGAAAGCATGGAGCCGAAAAGAGGAAAAGTATGGAGGCTCAATGGCTCATTACAGCCAGAGCTGCCTGGGAGGCCTAATGGAGCAATTTCTCTGCATTTGACGTGACTGGGAAAATATCCTAATAGGTATTTTTTAAGAAGATTTCTAGCTTTCCTGTTGTTCTGAAGCAATACAAAAGGACCAAAACGACTGAATTGTACTGTATAATATTTTAAAGTGTTTCAAATGTGAAGACATTTTCAGTGACAAACTTATCCTACAGTTTTCAGCAATACTGGAATTTTACATAAAATGGTTTTAAATCTCAGATCTGAAATATGAACAAAGCACATGCCTCCATAGTGTGTACTTGTCTCAATTAAGAGCACTGAGTGCCATCATTTCTGTTGCCTCATTTCTCATCAGCATGACTCACGTCTGACAAGTTTTCCTGACACCAAGAGAAAAATGGTGACAGGGGAGAGCTTTACAGCAGATTGACAGTCTCAGCTCTGTGTGGAGGGGGGTTGTGTCTCTTCCCTCCAATCAGCTCTCAGAGCTCTCCTCACTGAGCTCTGCAATGTGTAATTTCAGCTCTCCACCCCTTTTCTATACTCTCAGACAAGCTTTATAAATTCAGCACTTTAAATGAATGTACAGAGATGACTGCAAAGAGACAGGTACAACTTATGTAGTAGGATTTATGTAATCTCTGCATATCACCTGAGGCCAGTCACTTCACTGGTTATACAGTGTGTAAGGGTTTACAACCACTCTAAAGGAAAGTCACAGATTTGCTTTAATCCTCCACCACCTCCCAACAAACACTTATGCCACGTACACACAAGTGGACTTTCCGGCGGACTAGGTCCAACGGGATTAGTCCGGCGGACAATCCAATAGTGTGTGGGCTAGTCCGATAGCTTTTCGGGATAAAAATCCGACGGACCTAGAAATAGAACATGTTTCAAATCTTTCCGACGGACTAAAATTGGGAAAACTGTTCGTCTGTGTGCTGGTCCGACAGACCAAATACGACGCAAGGGAAGCTATTGGCTACTGGCTATTGAACTTCCTTTTTTAGTCCCGTTTATGTCATCACGTTCAAACCGAACGGACTTATGAACGGACTTAGTCCTATCGTGTGTGGCCAAGTCCGTTGGTTCGGAAATACCATCGGACCTAGTCAGAAAGTCCATTGGAAAGACAGCCGGACCTAGTCCGCCGGAAAGTCCGCTCGTGTGTACGCGGCATTACTGTTCCTTCCCTCCCTCACCACTCCCTTCAGTGAAAGGAGTCTGGCCAGCACACTGGCTAAGTGGTTAACACTTCTCCCTGGCAACACTAGAGTCATTGGTTTGAATTCCAACCACGGCACTACCTGTCTGGAGTTTTCGTGTTCTCCCTGTGCCTGATCCCAACCACGGCACTACCTGTCTGGCATTTGCATGTTCTCCATGTGCCTGCATAGGATTTCTCCCACACTCCAATGACATGCTGGTAGGTTAATTGGCTCCTTTCTAAAATGGCCCTAGTATGTATGAATGTGAGTTAGGTACCTTATATTGTAAGCTTCTTGAGTGCAGGGACTGATGTGAATGTACAATAAAGCGCTGCATAAATTGTAGGTGCTATATAAATACCTGTAATTAAAAAAGGAGCCAAAGGAAGTACCAGGTAAAGCTTTGAAAATTGATTGGACTCACCTCTTCTTACTAGTAAAGACCTACCCAAGGAACTCGTACCTGGTTTTATGTAGAAGAATGCAGGGTGAAGTGTTGGGCATTGTAATGTACTGGTGCTCATAGATGCATGCTATATAGTTCCCTCTAGGAGCAGGGGCTCACACTGATGCAGAGTAAGGTCACGGGGCCTGTTAGTGGTACCTGGGAATTAAACATATGCTTATGTTGGTTTGGCCCAGTCTACAATTTGGGGGTAGTTGTCAGGATGGGTCACAAGGAAGTGCTGTTAAGTCCTGGAACATTCAGTAACTTTCAAGAATGTTTTGGCAACATCTAAAAGGTAGGCGGACAGTGGGTGGAGCAGTGACCCAGTGTATTGTTTATTATGGAGAAAGTTGGGTCATATTTGAGCTATGCAGAAGAGGTGAATACTACTAGTCATGATGATGTCATTAACAGCAACTTTCCATGATAGGTGAGAAAGATCACTGTTGGACACCAGAGTATGCTTTAGACCCAGAGGCCATTTTTGCAAGGAGGGAAGCTCAGAGATGCTACTACCAATCTGCCCTGAATATCGGAAAGTGGCTTACCATAGATGGCTATGCCATGGGTACAATGACGCCGTTGTAAGCGCTTCTTATAACAGATGCAGCTGGAACAGGACAAGACACAGGGCCACCCTAGTTTACCATTTACCTCTTAATTGAAATCATCTGTTTCCCCAGAGGGTCTGTGGGCCTGTATGGACAATTAAAGTCCCTTTTCTTGGGCATGCCACACTACACAATCCCTATCCAGTTATGGTACAGGAAACTTCCATCGATTTCATCCACTGATGATTAAGTTCAGCAGGAGGCAGTGGATGTCGAGACTGCCTCTCTAACCTTAGAGAAGCTGACCCACAGAGAAAATTGGGGTCATCCCGCAGTAGGTGTGGCTACATCTGCTAAAGAGCCCCTGGAGCCTGTTAAGCCTATGTCTGAGAACCCCCCTGTACAACAGGTTGTATCATCTACTTTGGAGTGCTCGCCTGTTTAGGAAGAGGAGGACTTACCTGCTGTCACTGTATCTAATTAGGGAGAAGTGGCAGCCAAGGGGTTGGCAGTTCTACACCTGGAATCTTTGTCTGCAGTTGGTGTACCATCTGTTGAGCTGGGGACTGTATATGTTCCAGAGGGATGGTCTCGTTCTTCCTGAGCTCTGGTATCCACCAGGTGACTGGCTCAATGTTCCTGGGCTTCGCCTACTGTTTTTCAACTTGCTCTGCAAACGAGTTAGGGCTAGAACTTACAGGAGTATGTTGTGCCCCAAATTCGTAACATTCAGTAGGGAAAGGGTACAACCGTTAGCTAACCCCTTTATCCCGGTTGCAGCATTACATGGCCCACCACATCCAATTAGATTTGGGTGGGAGTTCCCTTATGTCACAGAGGATATTTTTTGTATTTAATTGAGGAGGAAAGCCAGAGACTTTATGGAGGGCTCTGTGGGACCATTTAGGAATCCCTGGGTTGCTAAGAGACGCTACCAAATACTGCCTCACCACCATTTTAACACTACCTACAGGAATATAGCTATGACATCACATTTACAAGGACAAGGTTTTGCTGCTGCATCCTGAGACAGAGAACATAATACTGTCTATTCTTTGAAAGCATCTGGAAAAAAAAAGCCTGTATACAGTTGCTGCAGTGTAATAACCTTCTTTTATTGTCATTTCATTTAATATAAATGAAGGTTTTAACTTGTTAAAATGCTTCTGCCATGGTATTCACCATTGAACGTTTTGTTGTTATGACTGTAATTCTACCTGTATGATTAAAGGTTGGGCACTGTTGACACTTTCCCAAAGTTGGCGCACAGGGACGTGCCAGGTTTTGGGGGGAATATAAGGGGTAGTTAGTACAATTCCCTGTTTGGCAGCTAGATGGTATTTTCCCCTAATAGATATACAGTATAATGAGTGAGTCACAGAGAAGCAGAGGAGCTAGGCTCCGTAGCTGGCCCAGATGGAACTTGGTAGGGGGCCCACATGTATTATATCCAGTGGTTGGTTTTCCATAGCTGCTGAATACCTAGAGAGTCCCTGATGCCCTGGATAAGATGGATCCGGGAGACAGTACATTGATGGCCTTACCTGGGAAAGTGCTGATGACTGTTGCCATACTGGTGAGAATTTGTATGCTCTGAAGTTGTATGCTTAAAAATTCCTACCTTGAAGATATGCAAGTAAAATTTAGAAAAATGATTGGACTTGCCTTCTCTTTCTATTAAGGCCTATCCTAAGAATGTTTACCCGGTTCTGGGCACTGCATTGTACTGGTGCTGTTGTTCATGTTTGTTTGCCACTGCCTACATATTTCTTACACATGTAACCTCCATGTATACTCCATGTTCTGTTCCTGACCCATACACTCTATACATCATGTTGTGTTCCTGACCTTAGCACTCTAAACACTATGTTGTACATACTCCTGACCCCTGTCTTCTATACCCCATATACATGTTGGAGTATTCCCTTACCCTTGCACTCTATGCTTTGTTGTATAATACATGCTTCTGAAGAGTGTTTATTGTCTCCACAGCTTCTGGTTGCTAAGCAGTCACTAACTGTTCCAACAAAGTTTTGATTTCGGTAGGATCAAAGTGTTAGCTTTAGGTTTATAATTTGTTAACAGGAGGTGTGTGTATGGTGGAGCATATGCATGTTGTGTATACAGACCGTAGGCTTAACCTCTTATTTAAGTCATGCCCACCAGTGGAGGGCAATAGGGTAGCTGTACCTTTTAAAGCATTAGAGCCAGACACAGTCAGGAAGCTAGCATTTTCAGTGGAGATCATCAATGACGCCACCTTTATTTCTCTCAGCACAGGTTTCATTTAATGATTTACAAATATCATTATAGATCATACAGGAATGGTGTATACATTCACAATGCAATTCATTACTTTGGTAACGCTCCAAACTGTATTCTTAACACCACAAATCAATTTGTTTCTGTGTTTCTCTCATTATGTCGGTGAGATAGCAGAAAATTGGATTCCACAATTGCCCTAAGTGATCTGTCCTTCACTGTATAAAACAAAATGCAGGTCACAGGGACCCACATAACTACATCCGTCATCACTCTGTAGGATAAATAAATGGACAGTGTCTGTGCTCGCCAGAAACTAGCAGTTACACTTAAACTTCTGTGCAAAAATTATGCTCATAAAAAAGGAACTTTGTGACCTGGAACAAGAGCAGATGAAATGAGATGTCAGGGGATAAAGTACATTTTTATTTATAGAAATCAGAAAATGGCTTGCTTTTCTGCAAATTACCCTGATGTGGAGTGCAAGATTA
Organism: Lithobates clamitans; assembly: GCA_037952925.1. Taxonomy (NCBI): domain Eukaryota; kingdom Metazoa; phylum Chordata; class Amphibia; order Anura; family Ranidae; genus Lithobates; species Lithobates clamitans. The sequence goes on from JBBGZY010000405.1 coordinate 2,112,627, forward strand.
AAAGGAACGTCTCCGAGCCGCCGTCCGGCGCTATGATTATGCTTCGTTTATCATTACACAAATCTCAGAAAGATTCCTATTACTAATAACATTTTAGAGAAGTCGTAGGTGAGTCTGAGAGGACCGGAGACACTGGTTTATTGTTCATCTCTGCTTGTGACTGCACTCAAAAATAATTCTATGGTTTGTAATTTCTTTTTCCATAACATTGATAAGGTTGTCAACCTTGCTGTCCGGTCAAATGAAATTCACCAGAGTTCTATGTTTATTGTTTCGATTTATATTATATGTTAAAAGATAAGTTCACCTTTACAAAAAAATATCAAATGTAAATTTCTTTGCATGTAAAAGAATATGCATTTATTATTTTTTTTGTAATGAACCTGTGGTCAGCAGATCTTGGGTGCAATGCCACGGTCCTGCAGACAGTCTGTATCTGTCTGCCCATACTTCCTATACAGCCAGGCAGTTACACTGTGACAGGAAGACTTAAAGGGTAAGTTCACCTTTACAGAAAATCCACTGGACTCCCTCCCCACCCCCCCTGGTCCCACTGTACCTGAGGCCATTGATCACCCGCTAGGATACATCAAGTCAACGCTTCACCGGTCCGGGGATTTGAAATCCCCGCGGCTTAATCTCCTAAACGTACCTCCTAAAGGTACTTATAGGAGGCATTCTAATTGGTCGGCGCCGTCCACGTGATCAGAACCCGCCTAACCCGTCCTGTCAGCGGGGGAGAAGAGAGAATGATGTGGGGATTTCAAATCCCTGGACTGGTAAAGCGGAGACCCGATGTCTCCTAGTGGGTGATCACCAGCCTCAGGTACAGCGGGACTGGGGGGATGGGGAGGGGGTCCAGTGTAAGTTCACCTTACAGATTTTCTGTAAAGGTGAACTTACACTTTAATTAATTACCACAGTGCTCAACAAGATGAATATGAGTGTAACATGTTACAAAAGGTGAACTTACCCTGTAAGTGTATATATATATATATATATATATATATATATATACTGTATATATATAGTAGAGCTGCACGATCTTGGCTAAAATGAGAATCACGATTTTTTGCTCAGAATAAAGATCACGATTGTCTCACGATTCTCGCGGGGTAACATCATCTTTCACATTAAACAAAAAAATTGGGCTAACTTTACTGTTTCATTTTAATTTAATTCATTAAAGTGTATTTAAAAAAGAAATTGCTTTTGAAAAACTGCTGCGCAAATACAGTGTGACATAAAATATTGCAACAACCACCATTTTATTCTCTAGGGTCTCTGCTAAAAAAATATATATCATGTTTGGGTGTTCTGAGTAATTTTCTAGCAATAAATATTTATTTTAACTTGTAAGCAGCAAGTGCCAGAAAAAGGTTTAGTCTTTAAGTGGTTAAACTTCCCTCATCTACAGGCAGAAATTCATTACTTTGATCTAAGAAGAAATGTTACTTTGTTTATACTTATCCAGACCTTGTGATAAAACTTGGCAGGCTGCCTGGACTTTTTTTTTTTTCAGCTGTGAGAACTCTCTCCACTTGTTAGAAAGAATCGTGAAATGCTGTTTTGATGATCGGGAAGGGAAAAGAATTGCAATTTCGATTCTTAATGATTAATCGTGCAGCTATAATATATAGTATATTGTGACAATGTGAGGCCTGCCACTATGTGGTTTTAAGTAGAAAGGACACAGGATTCTCAAAGTTACAGTTTGAGAGGCTCTGGCGTGTTTATTGTGAGTGGAGAAAATCTAAGTTTTCTCTGGGTTTTTGTAATCTCGGATCAAGGCCTGGAGATTGAAGGTTCATAATTGCCTTGCGTGGGAAGGAACCTTTGTTCCTGTGTCTGGGCTTTGCTACATGACTGCAGCCTGGGTAAGTACACAGATGTGCAGGTTCAATGTAAGCCTGATCAGAGCTACTGCAATGGCAGTTCCTGCTGTTCAGAAACAGCCAGTCTGAGAACTCAAATGGAGGAGGGAGGAGCCAGATGTGGGCGAGGTCAGGCTGCTGAGGCGGTGAGCGGGGAGCCCGGCGTCTCTCCAGCCGTGATACAGGACAGGAGCTCACGGAGCGCACGCTAGCCCCCCCCGCTCTCTCGTCCCGAAGAGCTGCATGTCGTGAGCGGTGAGCGGCTCTAGACACTCCGCGGCTCCACCTTTCATCCCCAGGAATCGGCTACGAGGTTTGAGGGCGGTGGGAGCGGCGCTCCCGAGTAGCGAGGCAAGGGGCTATCATAGCCCGGAGCTCGGCCGGGATCGCCGTGCCCACCCCCCAGGGCTGTGCTGACGGCTGCAGAGGACAGGAAAAGAGTTCCGCAAGTATGCATTTACCAGCAAAGGAGATGACAGCGCGTCTTCACTAGAAGCTAAAGAAAAAAGGTAACAACCATCTCAGGCACAGGTGGGAGCCCCAGGAGTCTTAAAGGTGTGACACAAAGGACGCATGGTGGGTAAGACTTTCTGCTAAAATTGAAGCCTGGAGTGGAGGGTAAGTAGCTATTCAGCTACCCTTTATGATATATGAGAATATCCTCTTGAGAGACTGCTACCTTTGGTTACAATCTTTACTGACTTTAAGTAGTGTCACTAAGTCTTGATGCAGCAATAGGTTTAAAGTGCACATAATTTTCGAAACTGTATGATACATTGGGTATAAGAGGAGACATGGAGAGTGGTCGGAGGTAAAGAGGAAGAAACAGAGGGAAACAGAGGGAAGCGCGGTCTAGCAGGGGGAATAACCCATACTGGGTGGCCTGGGAGGAAAAGGGGCCTCCTTCTCTGGGACCAAGGGTAGCAATCAAAGCCTCCCCTGCCCCTCATAATATATCTAGGGTGGGGGTGACAGGTGGGAGCGCAACTAAGGTTGTAACAGGAAGAAGGCTCCCCCGCGGAATAGAAGCAACCCTAAGTGTCCCGCGAGAAGGTCAAGGAGATAACCTGTACCACGTTATTTCATACCAATATTAGGTAAACTTTGCCTCTGATTATCAGCCGGTCTGCCTGCCTAAGGGCGGAAGCAAATGCAGAAATGAGAGGCAAATCAACAAGAGGGACTACAGTAAACCCACCCAGAACCAGCACAAGCCCAGGCACTATCAGGAGGTATATGGTGAATGATAGTAGTAAAGAGAGCCTGGGTAAATCAACTGGGGCAACAGGGGCAAAAAGTAAAACGCCAGAACGCCCAGGTAAAATGGGAACAAGAAGACAAATGGCAGACATGGAACCAAGACCCCCAGGTAGTGAAGCAGGAGCAGAAATGCCAGCGGAGACTCAGCAGGACAGATTGCTCCCTACCAAGGGAGAAATAGCAGAAATGTTTGCAAGGTTGGAGGCTTCAATCAAAAAAGAGATCAGCATTGTGCATGAAAACATGAGTCACATCTTGAAAAGAGTGGAGGAAGTGGAATCCGTAACTGACAAGCAAGGAGTTGAAATCCAAAAGTTGAAACAACAGATGGAAGCAATGCAGATCGAACAAAGAAATATAAGATATAGATTGGAGGACCAAGAGAACCGCAGCAGAAGAAAGAATCTCCGGATCAGCGGCCTCCCCGAATCGCAAGGAGAAGCAGAGAATTTACAAGAGAAAATGGAAGTAATATTTAAAGACCTGATAAATCCTTCTGAAGTCAGTAAAAAGCTAAAGCTGGACAGAGTGCATAGGATTAGAAAGCCACCGGAAATCAGGGGAGATGCCCCACGTGATGTCATCGTGCGATTCCATAATTATTTGGATAAAGAACAGATAAATTCCAACTTAAGGAAGAATAACCAGGCAAAGTATGGGGAAACAAGTCTACATATTTACCAGGATCTCGCAGCAGAGACCCTAAATAGGAGAAGAATTTTGAAACCTTTACTGGCCACTATGAAATCGCATGGAATCCAATACTCCTGGGGCTTCCCTGCTTGTTTAATCGGACGCATTGAAGGCCGAATGGCCGTATTAAGATTCCCAGAAGAAACACAAAAATTCTGCCAACGCCTTGGAATACCGGCAATAGAAATCCCGGGTTGGTGGGAGAAAAATACCAGCCAGGAGCCAACAGGGGTATTGCCCACCTGGACACCAGTATTAAATTCTAGTAGTGCATAAGGAGAAGAGAGCACTGAGATCTTAGATGAGATGCCTTTTAGTAACATATGCAGTCAGATTTCTTTTTTTCTTTCTTTCTTTTCCTTCCTATGGGGATGGAGGGGGGGGGCGAGGGTGGGAGGTGTGCGGGAGAGATGACCGAAGTAGGAATCCCCCCATTCTGAGCGAGAAATCTGTGGTCTCGAATGGAGCCCACCCCCAGCTCAACCTCTGGGGGACAACCGGGTGGCCGAGTGGAGAAGGGGGGCCATGGTTATTTATGTGGCCCCGACAAGGTCCGTCTTACCCCCAAGTGTCAGGGGAAGGGGGGGCGGGGGGGAGGGAGAGAAGAAACCGGGAGGAGACGGGGGGGGGGTGTCGGTGGGGGCGAGAGATGGGGGGGTTGGGGGGAAGGGAGAGGGAGGGGGGTAAGAGAGGGATTAAAGGGGGGAAAAGTATTAGGAGCCTGTATAATAGAAAGCAGAAAACAAATGAGAGCTAATGATGATGTCTAATCTAAAAAATATTTCTTATAATGTCAGGGGACTGATCTCCCAGGTAAAACAAGCAAATATCTTAGGGGAATTAAAGTTTTTGAAGGCTGAGGTAGCAATGCTTCAAAAGACACACTTTAGCTCCAATAGGAATCAAAAAATTTATTTCAGAGACTTCCCAGTCTGGTATTATGGTGATTCACCAATCAGAGGAGTGGCAATAGGGTTTGCCAGGGAGACTAGGTTTGAACTGGAGGAGAGGCTGGCCGACCCGGAGGGTCGTTTTCTCTTCCTGAAAGGCAAGATTAACGGTTTGAATTGCTCCCTGGCAAGTATCTATGGGCCAAATAAAAATACACACAGAAAAATAATGGTTATATTGGCGAAATTTGAAGAATTCAGGAAGGGGAGGGCTATAGTGGCAGGGGACTTTAACCTGTGTTTAGACCCGGATAGGGATTGTTCGTCGCATGTCCGGGGGAGGGGAGGAGTGTGGGCTGGAAAACTCAAGAAGTTGTATCAGCTTCAGTTTGTGGATGTATGGAGGATCCAGCAGGGGGATGCAAGAGACTACACTTACTACTCCCCCGTACATGCGACTTACTTGAGACTTGATTTTTTTCTAGTAGAACATAGGTTGTTGGAAGAGGTCACAGGGACATCCATTGGTAACATGACGATTTCGGATCATGCACCCGTGAGTTTACAAATAAAAATGGGTGGAACAGACACAAGGGGTTCAGGGTGGAGATTAAATGAAGAATTGTTATTAGATAAAGACATCTTAAGGAGAATTAAGGAAGAGCTGGAGTGGTTCTTCAAAATCAACACCCCCGGGGAGGTTAATGAGGCTACAATCTGGGAAACCCGCAAAGCATACATCAGGGGCATATTCATGATGGTAGGGGCGGAAAAGAATAAAAGACTGAAAGATGAAAGGTTTGCCCTGATTAAAGAGATCCAGGAATTAGAGAAACAACATAAAGCATCGGGAGGGAGGGAGGTGTGGATGAATTTACATAAAAGAAGAGAAGAGTTGAGGGCTTCACTAGAACAGGAAACACGTAAAACCTATAACTTGGTAAAGAAAGAAAGATATATTTACGGTAACAAACCAGGCAAGCTTTTAGCTAGGGTCCTGTAAAAAAAGAAAACAAGCAATTATATTGAAGAAATCAGGGCCAAGTCGGGGGAAATGAAATACGAAACTTGCGACATAGCGAAAGCATTTCGAGAGTTTTATGGGGCACTGTACGCAATTAATGCAGATAACTCTCAGGAGTCAGATAAAAGTAAGTGTGAAGCCAGCAAAACTTTTTTAAAAGAGGCAAATTTAACAAAAATCACGGAAGAGGATAGAGAAATGTTGGAAGCCCCTGTGACCGTACAGGAATTAAGGAAGGCCATACAGGATACCCCAAATGGGAAATGCCCAGGCCCCGATTGGCTGACTGCCCTTTATTACAAAAAATTACAGGAACCATTGCTACCCATACTGTGCTCTTATATGAACGGGATTGGGGAAAGGTGGGAGATGAGAAAGGAAGCACTTGAAGCAAGCATTGCCATTATAAGGAAGGAGGGAAAGGATAACACACTGTGCTCCAGTTACAGACCCATCTCCCTCTTAAACGTTGACACAAAGCTCTTCGCGAAGATTTTAGCAGACAGATTGAAAAAGATTATAAGTGAGATTATCCATCCAGACCAAGCGGACTTTATTCCCCCAAGGGAAGGGAGAGATAACGGTATCAAAACACTGATGGTGGCTCAGATAATGAAGGACAGAGGAACCCCAGGACTAGCTTATACTCGAGTATATACGGTACATTATCTATATCAGTGATTGATAACTTGTGATCTGCCTGACTTTTTTCTGCTCATCAGCTATCCTTAGACCTGAGGGCTTTCACACTGGAGCGGTGAGCTGGCAGGACGTAAAAAAAAGTCCTTCAAGCGGCTTCTTTGAGGCGCTTTAGGAGCGTTGTCTACACCGCTCCTAAATCGGCCCTGCCCATTGAAATCAATGGGCAGCACGTCCGAAGCGCCATCAGAGCGCCGCTGCAGCTAGCCAAAAACGATGGTAAAGCGCCGCTCAAAATAGCAGCGTTTTACCTCTGACACCTGGGCGTTGTGAGTGTGAAAGGGTTCCTATTGTTAGTGTATTTTATGTGTGGTGCAAGACAATTTCTCTTCTTCCCATGTGGTCCAGGAAAGTCAAAATGTTGGACACCAATGATGTAGACAGTGCAGAGCCCTTTGTGCTTCTGGGCCCCACAGCAGTCATGTGGCTTGCTGTTTCAACAGTTAAACCCCTATTTTCGGTATATACAGGGAACACAGTCTAGCTGCTAATTACTTCAGTTTTTTTTTTTTAGGTCTAGCTGTAGTTTATTACCCCACCTTCATCTGTAATCTTGTGACCTGAAAACCCCTGCTTCTGTAAACTCCTTGCTGTTTCTTTACGTACAAAAGGGCAGATGTAAAAAATATATATACCGGTAATTGTTTTTTTCTAACTTTTGCCCAAAAGGTAAGCTGCACTTTTAAATCTCCAGTTTTGTATAGACAACTGTAATGCCGGAAACATTCATAATGATTAACTTATCGCTTCTTTTTCTCAAAGGACATTACCCAGCATCACCTCTATGCTCACTTCTCCCCAGGCTGCAGTGACATCAGCGTACAAATACTAATTATCCATTCAAGAACAAAAAGAAAAAAAGAACTGGCCGAGGCGCCGGCACCAAGAATTATTAGCACATACGAAGGCAGCAAAAAAAAAAACCGCTGGAACTAATTACTCCTCTCCGGCATTCCATTCAACTATAATTCTACAGTCAATTAGTATTCCTGCTTAATTGTACAATTAATGAACGTATAAATTAAATTCAGTTTATTTCTACCACTAAATTACTTGTTTGAATTGCCTTCCATCTGAAGAGGAGAGAAAATGTGATGTGTACGCACACACTGGGCTCAACTCACATTATCCCAATGGTTCTGGCAATAAGCAGTTCAGCTAGTTCTAATTGTCAGACAATTGGATCGTTTGTTTTGAAGTACAGCATAGGCTAACAACTCTGTGGAACACAGTTGACAGAAAAGGAGGCGACTGATTCTGGCATTAGAACAGTGTGACTGTTAAGGTCACCACATGCAGACAGGTATATTATAAAATGGGGGAGCCATACACACAGTGGCAGCCATTGGCAATCAGTAATCTTAACCACTTCAATACCGGGCACTTAGACACCTTCCTGCCCAGACCAATTTTCAGCTTTCAGCGCTGTCGCAGTTTGAATGACAATTGCGCGGTCATGCTACACTGTGCCCAAACTAAATTTTTATCATTTTGTTCCCACAAATAGACCTTTCTTTTGGTGGTATTTGATCACCTCTGCGGTTTTTATTTTTTGCTAAACAAATAAAAAAAGACCGAAAATTTAAAATAAAATAAAAGTTTTGCTTTTGTTTCTGTTAAAAAAAAATTGTAAATAAGTAAGTTTTCTCTTTCACTGATGGGCACTGATAAGGCGGCACTGACAAGCACTAATACGGCGGCACCGATGAGGTGGCACCAATGAGCGGGCACTGACGGGCACTGACAATGGGCACTAATATGCGGCACTGGGCACTGGTAGGCGGCACTGATGGGTGGCACTGATGGGCATTGATAGGCGGCACTGATGGGCACTGATGGGTGGCACTGGGTGGCACTGGTTGGCACTGATAGGCGACACTGATGGGCAATGAAAGGCAGCACTGCTGGGCACTGCTGGGCACTGATAGGGTGGCGCTGATAGGCGGCACTGATAGGCGGCACTGCTGGGCACTGATACGTGGCACTGATGGGCACTGGTACGCGGCACTGATATGAGGCACTGATGGGCATCCCTGGTGGCAATGGCAGTGGTAGGCATTGAAGTGGGCACTGACTGGCAGCTGCCTGGGCACAGATTGGCAGCTGCCTGGGGACACAGTGGCATTTCCCTGGTGGTCTAGGGGCATACCTGGTGGTCCAGTGTGGATCGCTTCCCTGGTGGTCCTGGGCGGCTTCCATGGTGGTCCTGGGTAGGATCCGAGGGGGGGCTGTGCTGATAAACAATCAGCACAGACCCCCCCTGTCAGGAGAGCAGCCGGTCGGCTCTCCTCTACTCGTGCCTGTCAGACGCGAGTGAGGAAAAGCCAAACACCGGCTCTTTCTATTTACATCGTGATCAGCCATAATTGGACGCGCCTGATCACGTGGTAAAGAGTCTCCGTCGGAGACTCTTTACCTAGATCGCTGTTGCGGGGTGCCAGACTGACACCCCGCAACAAGGATCGTCGCGATGCGCGCCCCCGGGAGCGTGCAGCGGCTCAATATTCCTGATCACGTCATATGACGTCTGATCAGAAATATCAAACCACTTTGCCACCGTCATTCTGTAATAGGGCGGGCGGCAAGTGGTTAAAGTGGTGTTCCGGCCGAAATTATAAAAATACCCCTATAATACACAAGCTTAATGTATTCTAGTAAGGTTAGTCTGTAAACTAAGGTCTGTTTTGTTAGTTTATAGCAGTAGTTTGTTATTTTATTAACTTACAGCAGGCCGTGGCCATCTTAAGTCTGGGCATCTGAAGCCAGACTGTATTTCTTCCTGCATCTCATCCTTGCAGATCTCGCACATGCTCAGTGCAGCACAAGCAGTGTAATAGGTTTCAGGTCAGGTTTCCATAGCAATGGCAGTGTCAGAGGAAGTTGCCGCCCCTTCCCAGGAGGCATTGCAAACAGGAAATGATGCGATGGGCCGCGGCCAGGGAGGAGGAAGTGAAAAATGAATACAGCAGATATACAGTAGGTGCTGAGAAAAAAAATTTAAAAATATCCAATTCATTTACAGTGCACAGTTTAGTGAGGGATGCTGAAGAGTTGTAAAAGTGGGTGGAACTTCACTTTAAAGAGGAACTGAGCAGTGGGATGCGAACACAAGGACTGCTCTTCACTCCATCCCCTATGCTGCCATCTCCTCAGATTCTTTATCGGCACCCATCATCTTTCTTTTTAGGCCATTGGGTAGCCAGTAATTAAGCAACTCCCTTGCATGCATTAATGAGATGGATTGTTTTGGAGATCCTAAGAGTGTACATTGCATTGCACATGCATAGCAGGTAGTGAACAAGAATGAAAAAATTGTTACATAAAAAAGGTAAATATATTTTAACTAGAAATGTTTTCATTTCAGTACTGTATTAGCGTTCCATCCTGGATTCTGATTCTGAAAATTATTGGATATGTGTTATTTAAAGCGGGGCTTCAGACTTCAACTTTTTAACATTTTTGGGAACTGTGAATAGAGTGGGTGATTGCTATGCAATAATGTCCGATTGGATCATATTGTTGTCAGTGTCCCTACTCAGGATAATCCCCTTAGTTCCTGTTTTTGTACCTTGTTTGCACAGGAAGTTAGGAAAAATCTCTCACAAGCAGCAAATAAAAACCCAACGGCAAAGGTTCCAATCTTTCCACACTAAATAAAAAAGTTTTATTACCTTATCATTGTTGGAGAAGTAGAAGTTTCCCTCTATTTCTTGTCCTGGTAATCCCTGTTAAAGCCCAACTCTTTTTTTTTCCCATGTGCCAGTTTTGTCTAGGGGTAAACACTATACTCACCAGAACCTTTAAAAACGGCGCCCCCCCCCCCCCATGCCTAGCAGTGGACTGTTCCTGACATCTTCATGTCTGGAGACGGTCTATCGGTGCAATGACGTCAGGAGCAGTCCACCGCACAAGACGGGGGGGGGGGGGGGGAAGGGTTACAGGGTCCGGTCTTGCGCTGGGAAGATTAGGTGAGTTAGCGAGCCTTGAGTTCTGCATTAATGGCCCAGGAGGTGAGGAGAACTCTCCAAGATAGAGACAAAGATAATAATAAAAACCTAACAGACCTTCTAAACCTTCCTCACTCCAAAACAAAAATGAGAAGAAAGGTTTTAGGGCAGAGGTCCAATTTACAGTGTTAAGCAGCTCTGACTTTAGAGACTATAGGACTACAGACAATCATTTATTTAGATTCTAGTTTTTCTTTATTATTATATTATTATTATACATGATTTATGTAGCGCCAACAGTTTACGCAGCACTTTACAATGTAGAGGGGGGACAGCACAATTACAGTACAGTTCAATTCTGAAGGGACAGGAGCGGCTTGCTCATAGAGCTTACATCCTAAAGGGAGGGGGTGGCGGTACAAAAGGTGATAGATGCGGGGAATGACTAACCATGCAACGCTTATACATACTGTATCTGCAGTAGATTCCAGTCACCCCACCCTACCTTTAGGTTATGATCATCAATTCCTGGACTTTTTTCTCTTCCTAATCTACCCCTTTCCCCCTTTTTCACTAAGTGCCAAAGAATTTTGAGGTTTGACTTTTATTGCATTGATAAAGTACAAACAATGTACTTGTTCCAGCTCTGGGAGTAAACTGGTGCCGACACTGGTATCAGTGGATTCTTGAGCCACAATGCAGTTCAGGACACTCTATTCAGATGTTGGCATGGCTGCTGTGTTGTGAAAGCTATCACAATCATCACCGTGACCTCAATACAGATCCTAGTACATGTGAGCATTTTGCCACAAAATGGCACATCACTCTAACTAACTGACCTGAAGGGTGTAGTTCCAGTATCTACCAGTGGGTGTCCCCAACAACCAGCAGATCCCAGATATTATTGTTCACCTGATGCTGGCTCCTGGGAAGCTATTTAGTCCCTTCTCTACTATTCCATAATGTCTTATGCCGCGTACACACGAGCGGTTTTGCCGTCGGAATAAACTCTGAAGGTTTCTCCGACGGAATTCTGCTCAAGCTGTCTTGCATACACATGGTCACACCAAAGTCTGACCGTCATGAATGCGGTGACGTACAACACGTACGACGGGACTAGAAAAAGGAAGTGCAATAGCCAGTGCGCCACCCTTTGGGCTCCTTCTGCTAATCTCGTCGGAACAGCAAAAAGACGAGTGTTTTTTCCGATAGTAATTAGTTCCGTCAGAAAAATATAGAACATGTTCTCTATCTAACTCCGTCTGAATTTTCGATGGAAAAATTTCGATGGGGCATACACACGGTCGAAATATACGATGAAAAGCTCCCATCGGACTTTTTCTGACGGAAGTTCCGCTCATGTGTACGCGGCATCGGTGTTTTGCCTGTGTACCCCATGTGGTTTGCTCCTTGTAACCTGTGACTCTATTCCCATTCCTGTGTAATTTCTCCCTATTTCTTGGCTCATTCCTTGCTCCTCAGCCTGATCCTGCTCTGCCTTATTTATCCTGCCATCTCTACATAGTTTAGTTTAGTTTGTTTAGGCAGGTTTGTTTAAATTTATTCACTTCCACTGTTTATGTTCACTAGATTTTGAATTCATTAGCATATTGGATGCTTATATTTATTGCTGTGCTTGCCATTTGTTTTGTTTCTATAACAAACCACATTACTTGAATTCACCGTTGAGCCTGGTGATATCTGGTCATGTCTTACAGGAGATCAGCACTTGGTATCTTGACAGGCATTAGAGTGGTTCTAAAGGCAGAAGTTTTTTTTTTGTTTTTTTTTTGTTTTTTATCTTAATGCATTCTATGCATTAAGATAAAAAAACTTTCAGTTTGCAGTAGCCCCCCTCAGCTCCCCTAATACTTACCTAAGCCCCATCTCAAACATTGACTTCCGCTGCTTTCAATCAAAGTCAGTGAGCCAATGAAGAGAGGGGGGGGGGTGAGCCGTGGCCTTGTCTGAATGGACACAGAGCAGCAGCTTGGGTGCCCCCATAGCAAGCTGCTTGCTGTGGGGGCACTCGGCAGGAGGGAGGAGCCAGGATCGCCCGCAATGGACCTGAGAAGAGGAGGATCTGGGCTGCTCTGTGCAAATCCACTGCACAGAGCAGGTAAGTATAACATAATTGTTATTTTTAAACAAAAAAAAACAAGAATTTAATATCACTTTAAGGTTTTATCAAAAAAACAAAAAAAAAAACACTATATAAACAGTAAATATGAATATACACCAAACAAATGAGGAAGATTACACAACATTTTATTGTCTTTGTTAGAGGTTTTATTGATTACTTGCCACCATTCTGTGTTCTTTACCACTTTTTGACGCTTCATAGAGTGTCTTGACTGCATGTTTATTTTACTTTACTACACCTATCTTTCTACTTTCTTTATATCCTCTATTAATACAAATATTTGTTTCCTAAGGGGACTAATCAAGACTACCAAATTAATAATGACCTTTTTCTTTAATATTCTTCAAATTATAAAACAACATAGTGAAACTGTAAAACAGGGAGAAGGATCAAGATGAAGCAATATGTCAATTTGTTTATACGAATATGTTCCCTAATTGTGGTATAAAATGTCAAGCTGATAAATGTCAGAGTGTTCAAATGTCATTTATATAATAAGAGCCAAATGTTTTTCCTTTGGAGTGGCATGCGTTTGGTGGGAGCCTCTGTCAGGTATTTATTGCTGTGTGTTTCTCCGATAGGGAGAATCACCCTATGTATTTGCCCTAGTGACCATTGTCACAGAGACAGAAAGTGATGGGAAGCCAAAATTGTACAGAGGTCGCCAAAACCGGAAGAGAGAGGAAGTCTTCTACTGAGGACACTTGCTCTTGTAACAGTTGGCTAAGAGGGAAATTCCACTTACTCTGTCGAGATTTCCTCTATCTGTTGTGTCTCTATGACAGTTAGTACAAATGGACACAGACAGCAAAAACATTTTTTTTTTACAGTAAATGTTTTCAATAATGGTGGTTCTGAGACCTCAGCAACCATCCCGATTGTTCACCACATTTCACAGGTTCCTTACTGTTGTCAGCCTTAGGGTCATGTCAGGAGTTACACAATTGCAAGAGGCCTCTCAGTTTTCAATAGTCATTGGCCTAGTTCACAGTGGGTCCCAACAAAGATCCAAGGCCCAATAACATGAGTGCTCATGTTGTCAGATGCGTGCACCCAACAGTACCATTCCTTCCTGTACTTTGTATGTAGCGCACTCCTTAACTCTGCACTCTGTATAGCACACTCCTGAACTCTACGTTCTGTATTTAGTGCACTTGTGAACCCTCCACTCTACGCATAACATACTTCTGGTATTTAACATTACCCCATTAGGACACCCCCCACTGTTATTGCAATTTGGCCACACCTACCATTTGTTGCAAAGTGAAATGGTGTTGATGGCGGGTGGTGCAGTGGGGGGCTTGGTTGAGTTCCTGCACCTATTCTCTAAGAAAAAAAGCCCTGCCTGCACTTGTATGCAAACAGATTTGTGTCACACATGTAAAGTTACACTGCAAACGTCAAAGTGAAGCAATGGCTTTCAAAGCATCGTCTATGAAAAATTTTAGGTACCGCAGTTTGTCGCCATTTCATAGGCGCATGCAATATTCAGTCTTAACATTTTTGGTATATTTTAACTCAACGCAACTGCATCTTTTATATTTTACCAATAACTTAGTTATTTAATGTTTATATATTCTAAAATTAATTTTAGTGTATTTTATCCTGAAAAGTGAGTTAGATAAACAGCTGCACAATTTTCATGTGACGTAAAAAAGTGCAACAGCCATCATTTCACATCATGTCACATAACACAACATGAGAAAGAAATTCCCAGGTATTTTTCTGCTCTGTGTCTGAGGTCTGTAAGTTCAGGGATGGAGTTAAAATTATACCGGGGGACGCAATGACCTGGAAGGGGAGTGGTAACAACGATTTGTACCTGGAGGAGAGGATTTGTGCTGGGACAGAAAATTTGGGTAGAAGATGATTTGTGCTCGGAGGAGCGCTGGAGGGGAAGTTGCACTGCAGGGGAAATTTGGGAAGGAGGATTTGAGCTGGGGGGGGGGGGGGGGGGGTGATTTTAGTTAGGGTGGTTGGTGCTGATAAAGGGTATTTTGGTGGGAAGAAGTTGATTTGTGCTGGAAGGGGGGTTTTAAGTGGGAGGATTGAATATGTGCTTGGACATTGAGTTGGGGAGGAGGAGATGATTGTGCTGACAAAGGGAATTGGAGGGGGGAGGGGGGATTGTGCTGGAAGGGAGGATTTTAGGGGCGGGGGGGCATTTGTGCTGTGGGAAGGAAGAGAATTTGTAGGTGTGCTAGGCAGAGGGATTTTAAAGGGGGGATTTCGCCTTATCCCTAAACTCTGTGCATTACATACTCCTGCCCCCTGCACGTGGTGAATTACACATTCCTGACCCCTGTGCTTTGCACATTACATATTTATGACCCTTGCACTCTGTAGGATTCTATTGAACCTAAAATCCAAACGACCCAACAAAAAGATCTTTATCAAAGACAGGTTGATAAATATTTAAAATCCTGCTCTTTTTTTTATTTTTTTATTTTCAACTGCACAAGCTATATGGGCTTAGTGTATTTTGAAAAATACCTAAAAGAAAATAGCTGTCCAGTGGGTCTGTGCATAAAAAAATCTATCCATCAATAACATATATTTCTGTTCTTTTTAAGGAACTTTGTGAACTACGGTAATTTAGAGAATTGTTCTAGACAAATTCTGACACTATTGATTGTTTATCATCATGAGAGAATATCAAAAATAGATGTTTAAATTTCAGAAATCCTCGGTAGTTTACAAATACATTAACGAAAAACTTTTTTCTTTCCTGCAATCTGTTAAGGATTTAAACCATGAAATTTAGAGGTTTAAAGTGTCAGCAAATCAATACAAATAAAAAAAATAAGACCTTTCTAAAAATATTTTTTGTATTGTCTCTGTGCCCTTTGTTTATTGAAACTTTTCTCTATAAGAAATCCACTACTGATCATGCCAGTCATTAGCACCTCCTTTTTCTTGGTGACGATTATTTAGGAGCCTATAGAGCCTCTGCAGTGTTGTCACCGCAGTGATCGCGTTCCCCTTCTAGTAAGAAGGTTCATGGCTTACTGTAGGACGTAATCATTCCATATCAGCACAGCCCAGGTTGGGGGCAGAGCTCAGCCACAGCACATCACATGCCCTGGTGACCTTGTTTCAGCTTTTTCAGACCCGTTCCTCCCAGGCCATGCAGAGGGGAGTGGAGCTGTCAATTAAGCATCTGATTGACCCCACAGGCCTTGCTGCCTGCACAGCAGAAAAAGATGCTGCAGCAGCTCCACTCCGCTCTACGTGATTGGCGTGGAAGAGGGAGAGGCATGAGCAGGGCATGTGACATGCTGGGGTTTAACCCGGCCCAAAGGACAGACTCAGGTGAAAATAAGAAAAGTGGTCATGTGAACAAAACGACTTGTCAAGCGACTTCTTTGCCTGACAATTCGCGCTCCATTCAGTGCAATGAAACCGTTCTAATCAGAGTGACTCAAGTCGCTCTGACTTAGAAAAAGGTTTTATGCACTACTTGGGGGCAACTACGTAGCTGCTTGCATTAACTTCTATTAGATAAGAAGAACACATAAGAAGTCTTTTGCAAGCCATGCTGAAGTTGCGCTGTGCGGGGCAGCTTCAGAGTCGGGCGACTTTGAAGCCGCCTCAGTGTGAGACGAGCCTAAAGCCGCGCACACACGAGCGGAATGTCCGACAAAAAAAGTCAGACGGAAGCTTTTCATCGTATATACCGATCGTGTGTAGGCCTCATCGGACTTTTTTTTTTTTTAAATCTGACGGACCTAGAAATGGAACATGTTCTAAATATTTCCGACGGACCCAATTCCTATCGGGAAAACCGATCGTCTGTATGCTGGTCCGATGGACCAAAAAAGACGCATGCTCTGAAGCAAGTACGAGAGGGAAGCTTTTGGCTACTGGCTACTGAACTTGCTTTTTCTAGTCCCGTCGTAAGTGTTGTACGTCACCGCGTTCTGGACGGTCTGACTTTGGTCAGACTTTGGGTTGACCGTGTGTAGGCAAGACCGCTTGAATGGAATTCTGTCGGAGAAACCGTCAGAGTTTATTTCGACGGCAAAACCGGTCGTGTGTACACGGCATAATATTCACTGGTGAAAGATTCTTTTGAAAAATGCAGTTGTCCATTGGACAACAAGAGGCAAAAATCTGACACAAAATCACAGACTGTTACCACACCTTCTATATTTGGCACCTTTTTCAATTCTGCATTACCTTTGGATGAATAATTAACATTATTAGGTGCAATGGGTATAACTGCTAAGCCTACCCTGACTTATTCCCCATCTATTGGGGCACAGTTTGTTTATCCCAAAAGGAACACTTTGAATATTTTTTATACTTTATAGTTAGAGAATTTAGACCTACAGAGATAATTAATAAAATCTGCCTTTGTATTCTTTATCAACTGAAGAAACTGTAGTATTGAACAGCGGCTTGCCTTTCTATCCCCCCAAAAATCTGAACAAATTAGAAACAATAAAGTATATTCACCACTTCACATGAAAAAGTTTACTCAAAACATTACATAAATAAAAATAAAACTCACCCGGAAGTATGTGCAAGGTGTGGTTGGGGGCATTTCTTGGTTCCTGTGTTCACACCAGTAATTGTTTTTAACCAGAGCTTGTTGGACACAGGTTTTAGGCTGCTCTGATGAAGCCTTTTGGGGGAATATGTAAGCAAGTTGCCTATTGCTTTTGGCCTCCCATTAAAAACCTGGATGGTATTGACTGATGTTCATCCCAACAGTACCACCTAACTGCATTTCAACAAAATGGTGCTGTCTACACACAGACACTGTATAAATGTAATGAGATGGGTAAGGGTAAAAGATGGCTTCAGCTCCTGTCCTCCACCTGTAGAAAACTTCTTAGACAAGTTTTACCTTTTTCAGGGCTTAATTGTAGAGGCCTCTACGATTAAACCCTGAAAAGGGCCAAATGCATCTGAGGAGTTCTCTACAGATGCAGAACTGGAGCTGAAGCCATCTTTTACTAATCTTATTGCATTTATGGAACAGGGATTTGGTGTCTGTGTACAGAAGGCCACCATTTTTTGAAGTCTACTAGAACCTGACTAACTGATTCTGTCTGTCTTACACCAGTCTTTTCACATGCTGAGTGAGACAGGTTTGGAGAGGCATTCAACAGTAATATTTTAATTGTTCGCCTAACTCCATTATTTCAAATGTGGACTTATGCTTTCTCTATACAGATATATGCAGCCTTGAATCCTGGATGTAGGTAAGATTGATTCAATACATATCTTCTGCAAGATTCAGGTCATAATGATATCCACTATATGATCTGGAAATAATCTGCCATATATGTGCAGTTTGCATATCCATTTGAACAATAAGAAAATTACTTGTTATACATGGACTTTTTTACATTTTCCTTCTGGCATGATTCATACCATGTATTGGATTATGTGGAGATGTTTTACCATATGCCGTGAGTGATTTTTTTTTTTGGCTGCATGGAAAATATGTAAGTGTGGTTTGCGCTGCACATGCTTGCGAAGTCAAATGGTCTAACGCCTAAGGCAGTTCTTGTATATATTTTGAGACAGATCTTTTTATAGCATAGGGTTTTTTTTTTTGCACCAAGTCCCATGGGATCATGTCGAAAGGATGTGTGAACCATGCTGTGTTACTCCTATTGTGTTGTGTTACTTCTGTGGTTGTAATATTGTATTATTCTGGGTATCATGGCTTAAACTCAAAAAAATATCTGTCTTAAATACAGATGTTACTAACCATCTACAATATGTACAAGCAGTGACACAAACCTATAGAAAGTCATATATGTATATAGATATGTTGATTCCACATCCAGAAGTTTCTGTTCACATTCCATTAATATTAGTGGTAATTCTAAATATTGTGGAAAATTATATTCCCTATATCTCATTGCGGTTACACTTTGTAACTATCTCTTGCTCATTTGCAGAGTGGTTGTTTGGCAACTTGTGTGGACATCATAAAAACTCTATTCTTTCCTTAGAAGTGGGCAACTTCTTAAATGGAATACAATGACACATCTTTGAGAACCGGTCAACCACAATAAGGATAACTGTGTTGCCCTGAGAGTTGGGTTACTCCACAATGAAATCCATAGACAGGTGGGTTCAGGCCCTCTCTCCATTGGGTATAGGTTGTAGGAGGCCCACTGGAAGGTGTCATGGAGTCTTACTCTGAGCACACATGGAACAGGCAGCTAAGAAGAAAGTTACATCAGCACATAGACTAGGCCACCAGAATTGTTGGGAAATGGCCCAAAAGAGTTAATTCTTCCCAGGGTGGCCAGCAGCCTTAGGAGAATGGTAAGTCTGGAGCAAAGCAGTACGGAGACTCTCTGGGACAAAGCAGCGGTCACAAGGTTTCTCAGGAGGAGCATGGACCTAAGCAGCAAGAATTTTGTCACCCAAAGGAGAAGTGAGACTGGTGCGAACCGTAGCCAGAATACGATCAGGAGGAATCACAGGAACCAGAACCGATGCCAACTTGGAAGTGGAGGAAAATTGTCGTGACAAGACGTCAGCCCTTACTTACTTAGTACCGGGTAAGAATGAGACAATGTAATTGAAACTTGACAAGAAAAGAGCCCATCACGCCCTGCTGGGAGAGAGGCATTTAGCCTCAGACAAGAATGTGAGATTCTTATGGTAAGTAAGAATGAGAACCGGCACAGTGGTACCTTCGAGGAGATGTCTTCATTCTTTCAGGGCTAAAATGATCGCCAACAGCTCTCTGTCACCAATCTCGTAATTGCACTCCGCAGGTGACAATTTCTTGGAAAAGTAGCCACAAGGATGCATGGCGATCTCAGAGGTAGGACACTGAGACAGAAGGGCGCCAACACCAGTCTCAAAAGCATAAACCTCAAGGATAAAAGGTAACGTAGGATCAGGATGTGCCAACACAGGAGCAGAAACAAAGGCAGCCTTGAGACTCTCAAAGGCCTTAATGGACTCCGGAGACCAATTCTGTGGGTTACCGTCCTTTCTGGTCATATCAGTCAGGGGCTTGACCAGAGACAAGAAGTTACGAATAAACTTCCGTTAATAATTGGCAAAGCCCAGGAAATGCTACAGAGGACGTAAACCCACGGGTCAGGCCACTGTAGGACTGCCGAAAGTTTCTCTGAGTCCATCGAAAAACCAGCAGTGGAAATGACATAACCCAAGAATTTAACCTGTTCACGATAGAACTTGCACTTCTCCAGTTTACAATAGAGATCGTTCTCTCTTGGTTTCTGAAGCACACGACAGACATCTGTGTGGCGGCTCTCCAGGGACTTGGAAAATATGAGGATATCATCGAGATAAACCACCACACATAACTGCAACAAATCTCGGAGGACATCATTAATAAATTCTTGGAAAACTGCCAGGGTGTTGCAAAGGCCAAAAGGCATTACGAGGTACTCATAATGGCCTGTTCTGATATTGAACACAGTTTTCCACTCGTCGCCCTCCTTAATCCTCACAAGATTGTATACCCCTCTCAAATCAAGCTTCGTAAAAATCGTTGCTCCCTTGAGACGGTTAAATAACTGCGTAATCAACGGAATCGGATAGGCATTCTTAATCATGAAACGATTGAGACCCCTTAAATCAAAACAAGGTCTCAGTTCACTACTCTTCTTCTTCAAAAAGAAGAAACCAACACCAGCAGGAGACAAGGATTTGCGGATGAAACCTCGAGAAAGTGCGTCTGCAACATACTCCTCCATGGCCTTATCCTCCAAGACCGACGAAGGGTAAATCCAGACCCGAGGGTGTATGGCACCAGGTTGAAGGTCAATTGCGCAATCATACAGCCGATGTGGAGGCAAATTACCGGCTTGACCTTTGTCAAAGACATCACTAAAATTGCGGTACTGCTCCAGTAGGGAGGAGAGTGACGAGGTGCACAGGACCTTGGCTACATTCTCAGTGCATTGTGGTGACCAGGAGAGAACCTCAGCACGGAGCCAATCAAAAGAAGGGTTGTGCCTCTGTAACCAAGAATAACCGATAACCAGCGGAAACTTAGGTGAGGAAATAACTTGGAATTGGATTAAGAGAAGAGCCCCTACGGCCATTAACCGTCTCATGAGTCACATGGGCAGGCTGTAGAGGTCTCCCGTCAAGAGCCTCAAATGCAAGTGGAGTGTCACGCAGCTGCAGCGGAATTCAATGGCTTAGTCGGCAGTTCTCGTACTCTGTTCATTGGACATGAGCCCCTTGGCAGCAGAAGCAGAGCGTGCGGGAACTTCAAATACCCTTTTAAACGAAGCCACAAACTCAGGGTAGCTAAAGACAACAGGTTTTTGCGTCTCCCATAGAGGGTTTGCCCAGGCCAAGGCTCTCTCAGAAAGCAAAGATATCCAGAAACCTACTTTGCTTCTGTCCGTGGGAAACGCCTGGGGCAGCATCTCAAAGTGTATCTCAACCTGGTTGAGAAACCCTCTGCAATAGACTGGATCACCCCCAAAATTGCTGGGGAAGCGTAGCAGAACCAGGCATACCTCTTATAGAGGTAATACTCAAGGCGGGTGCCTGCAGAGAGACTGGAGTATCAGCAGGGTCGGCCTGCAACATAGGTGGCCACAGCGAGAGATTCCAGGAGAGCCGTGGGACTCAGGAGCATTTGTAACGCCATGGCAAACTGATCCATATGGTGATCCAGTTCATCCAAACTGGAAAAAATATTACCAACAAGTGGATTGACTGCATCTTCTGAATTCATGGCCTTCGCCTACTGTCAGAAACCATGAAAATAGTCCGAGACAGAAGTACAGTTAAAGCACACTTGTTTAATAATAAAAGTAAAAAGACAAACAAACATAGTCAAAACATAGCCAAATTTCAGTAACCGGAACGGATAGTCGGCCAAGCCAGAAGTCAGGGATCAATGTAGTGGAACGGCAAGCAGGATCTGGAGCCAGAAGGGATGTCAGCAAAGCAAGCCTTTAAACAGGAATGCAGGAGAATGTCTCTGTGATGTTGTCCAAGTCGAAGGCAGAGATCCTCTGGACTGGACTGCTTAAGTAGGCAGGATCAACAGCTGAGTAACTGTGGAGAGATAGGAGCTGGCAATTAGCCGACAGCTGAGCGGCCAGCTCAGAGAAGGAAGGGCTGAGCCCAGCCCTGACACCCCCTAATTATGAAATTCATTTTGAAAAAGAGCTTTGAAACCTGAAAGAAACAAATGAATATGTTTAACAAAGCAAGGAATCAAATCCAAACTTTACGTTACAGTTAGTGAAATCTAACATATGATAGCTTGCTATAATAAAATGTACCATTTTCCTTTCAGCTTTCATGAAGTCGCTCCTAAACCTCTATTTTCTTATTTCAGCTATTGTAAGCATAGTGAGGACCTAACAATTCACTATGGCAAATATTAATATTTGGAACCCCATCTTCAATGTAGACTGATTTCTTCCAACTTGAAAGATTTAAACTCTGGCCATAAACTTTGTTATGGCAGCAGTCAGCAGTTGCAGCTAAGTCACGCTGTTCCTTCGGAGACTGACATGTAGACTAACGAGCTGCAATGAGCAGGTTTCAAGGTTTCCTTTTCCCAGTAACTAGCACATCCTGCTGCACGTATTAATCATATTTTTTCAGGATTACAAAGATTATGTTTCCCGTGGTATTGTCAGCCTGCATGGAATAGCCTGGATTAACTCTCAATTCTACCAAACAGATATCAACTCCCAAAGGACCCAAACCATTTTTACAACATATGTTTTATATGTGACTTCATTCCACATAAAATAGAAAAGTGTCTGATATACGCAGAGCTCAAGCCAAACATCTAAAGTACATGAGACACATTTGTTGGAACTATTTTATTTTAAACCTGGCCATAGACATTAGAGTGAATGTAAACCCACTCTCATCTATTCTAAACTTAACTACTGCCATAATGTTTATCTATAAGGATATGCATGCCTCCTGCATGTATCGTTGCCTGTCAAATGTCTCCCCTCTGTCTGTTATGAGACCCGAAAAACTGCAGATTCTGTGGGCGGGTCTGTTGTCTGGAGCTCAGTGGGTGGAGTCGTGATGTCAATAGACTCCCCGCCCACCTCTACACTCCCCTTGTCAATATGCATTTTCTCCTGTGTATTTCTTACACTGAACTTCTGCTATGATCAATAACATACAGTCAAAACCCAGAAAAGGGACACCCATACTTTCTAAAGTGCATTAGTCGCACCCATCTGAAATATGAAAACTTGTTACTACAGAGTATTCCTAGAAATATTGTTGTTAGATGGGCAAATCATGCATAGACATCTGTCCAGTCTTGCCACAAAGAGTTAATCCAGCTCTGAGCAATCCTCTTATCTTTTTTCGGTGAGATAAAAACTGACAATAATAGGAGTCAGTTCTCCCCCCTTGCTGTGAGTGACAGGTGATTTACATATATAATGCACCAGGCTGAGAGAAGCATTCTGTGTACTTCAGATGCCCTCCTCCTTTCTTCTCCAGCTCTCCCAGGATTGGCTGCTCCACACCTCAGCATGATTGCACTTGCTGAAGTCATGTGGTGACTTTTCTGGGTCTGTATGGTATATTCCTGACATTTGTACTGCATACACTATATCTTGTACATTATACTCCTGATCCCAGCAATGTATATGATATGTGGTACACTATATTACCAAATGTATTGGGACACCTGCTTTTACACACACATGAACTTTAATGGAATCCCAGTTTTAGTTTGTAAGTTTCAATATTGAGTATTGGGACGCCTGAGTTGGCCCACCCTTTGCAGCTATAACAGCTTCAACTCTCCTGGGAAGACTGTCCACAAGGTTTAGGAGTGTGTCTTTAGGAATGTTTGACCATTCTTCCAGAAGTACATTTGTGAGGTCAGGCACGAGAAGGCCTGGCCGGAAGTCTCCGCTCTAATTCATCTCAAAGGTGTTCTATCGGGTTGAGGTAAGTACTCTGTGTAGGCCAGTGAGGTTCCTCCACCCCAAACTCGCTCATCCATGTCTTTTATGGGACTTGCTTTGAACACTGGTGCGCAGTTATGTTGGAACAAGAAGAGTTCATCCCCAAACTGTTTTCACAAAATTGGGAGCATGAAATGGTCCAAAATGTCTTAATATGCTGATTCCTTAAGAGTTCCCTTCAGTGGAACTAAGGGACCGAGCCCAACCCCTGAAAAACAGCCCCACACCATAATCCCCCCCTCCACCAAACGATTTGGACCAGTGCACAAAGTAAGGTCCATAAACTTTGTTATTACTTTTGATAAGTGTATGTTATACACCTGACCTCTGAACTGCATTCACTAAGTTGTGCACTGTGCATGTCGACCCATGTTCTGTACACACTACATTGTACATTATATAAAGCTGGGCAACAGAGTCCTATTTTTTTATCACACAGGTTTTTTGATACCTACAAAAATGTTTAATTCATCAGCAGCCACAACAGGTGTCAAAGTATTTCACAGAAAGATCAATATCAGATAACGACTGGAAGAGCTGTTAGGTTGCGCTTAAAATAAGACTAAATGTTGTTGCTAGCTAAACAAATACACAAACAATTGAACTAATGAACAATACCTTCCTAGCTGTGTTTCCGTCCTCATAATAAATCTTCCTGTCTTTACAACATTTTAAATTTAGATTTTAACCTACAATAAAAATATGCCCCTTGTAGAATCACACCCATTTGAAAAAATCAAGGCCCCGTCCCTAATTTGGGTACTTATAAGATCTAAGCCTTTAAAATGAGCACTTTTGATTTTTCATGTTCGTGTCCCATAGACTTTAATTGTGTTCATGTGTTCTGCCGAATTTTTTGCCTGTTTGCATGTTCTGCTGCAAACCGAACCTGGGGGAGGGGGGGGGGGGGTGTTCGGCTCATTCTTAATAATGATTTGCTGGACTCTCAGCAAAAAAGCAGTCCCTGGATTTTTTGTTTTTTTAAATGTTGGCAACTATGATAATGTATCCCCTGAAGCAACAAAAAAAATTCACCAGATATCTTCCATTTCGTAAGACATCCTTCTCAAAACAATCATATTATTAGATGAACTAAATTAATTTTAATGAGGATGATACTCACATTGACGTAAAATCAATAAAGGAAAGGGTAACTTGTGTACACGAATAGTCAGCAATGTTACAGGGAAGCAGAGGAAACGGTTTGAAAAATTTCATCAAAAAAGCAGATTAAAGGACAGTTAGGTCAAAGGGGAACCTGACTCACAGAGACAGAACAAACACGTTAAAAGAATGCTTTTATATGAAATGCTCCAGAGCTGGTAACCATGCTTAGCTTTTAACTTTCAATGCAATTATTAACTTGTCGAGCTCAAAACCAAAGTTAGATCACAGGTAGTGTGGCATTTTACTGTAATTTCCACTTTGGAAGCAAAGTGACTTAAGTCTTAAAGAGCAACTCCACTTTTGTTTAAAAATGATACATATAATAAGTTCATGGTATCGGTTTGAGAGCTATATCATCATGTATGCAGTATTCCTGTGAATTCGTGGAAAGCAAAGGCCTGGGCTGGGTTAAAGCCACCTGCCCAACTTGCTTGCTATCCGGTAAGCGTGTTTTCTGTGAGATGGCGGTACACTTATCTGTGGATATATCACTGGGGTGTCCTTCTTTGAAGTTTTTCAACCACTTGTGCAACCACTGGAATTGTTTATGCCCTGCAAATTCGATACACTGTAATTAGTGCAATTTTTCTCCTTCCCATTACATTTTGTGTTATATCCCACATTTAATTGCTGCTTTTGGATTGGTCCATCCATTTGCAATTTGGATCTTTTGTGTTTTATTCTTAGCGTAGTTTTTTCCTTTTTATACATATACAGTCAGGTCCATAAATATTGGGACATCGACACAATTCTAATCTTTTTGGCTCTATACACCACCACAATTGATTTGAAATGAAACAAACAGGATGTGCTTTAACTGCAGACTTTCAGTTTTAATTTGAGGGTATTTACATCCAAATCAGTTGAACGGTGTAGGAATTACAACAGTTTGTATATGTGCCTCCCACTTTTTAAGAGGCCGAAAGTAATGGGACAGATTAACAATCATCCATCAAACTTTCACTTTTTAATACTTGGTTGCAAATCCTTTGCAGTCAATTACAGCCTGAAGTCTGGAACACATAGACATCACCAGACGCTGGGTTTCATCCCTGGTGATGCTCTGCCAGGCCTCTACTGTAACTGTCTTCAGTTCCTGCTTGTTCTTGGGGCATTTTCCCTTCAGTTTTGTCTTCAGCAAGTGACATACATGCTCAATCGGATTCAGGTCAGGTGATTGTCTTGGCCATTGCATAACATTTCACTTCTTTCCCTTAAAAAACTCTTTGGTTGCCTTCGCAGTATGCTTCGGGTCATTGTCCATCTGCACTGTGAAGCGCCGTCCAATAAGTTCTGAAGCATTTTGATGAATATAAGCAGATAATATTGCCCGAAACACTTCAGAATTCATCCTGCTGCTTTTGTCAGCAGTCGCATCATTAATAAATACAAGAAAACCAGTTCCATTGGCAGTAATTGTCCTACAAGCTTTGTTGTAATCAATGTTAAGAAAAATCACATTTTTAGTTCAATCTGCAACCAGTTATAATTTTCTATAACTGGCAAAAAAAGGTACAATAAGCTTCGTTAAGAGGTGTTCTGTAAACTGTGGTCATTTTCAACCTGTGGCCAGAAAACACTTTCAAAAACCGTCCCCCCGATTTACACTGTGATTGGCTTATCACTCTTTCCACGAGGTTTGCAATGCCTTTAGTTTGAGGTCAGATTACAGGCATCTCCATAATAGAATGCACTCTGGCAGTTTTGAGATGAAAAAAATGATAGCCTTAGTCAAGAAATGCATGTTGCCTTCTCTTTAGCAATTCCCTTTTTTCCTCATGAGCAGTACAGGTACACAAGGTATGGTATTTACTGGCTTCCATTCCGATCCTTCTATTAGTCTTTAGTTAGCCATCCAAGTAAGACTGGAGACACACAGTTTTATGTTTATATTCATAAATTGGCCCACTTTAAAGCCCATCTACAAGCAAAAAAAAGCTTTTTTCCCATGCAGTGGAGCTGTGCCTGCACTGCATGGGTTAACTGCTTGTTTTTTATCTAGGGAAGAGAGGGAGCAAAGATATACTTACCTGTACATAAGCAATCTCTGAATTGGAACGTTCTTAAAGGCAACCAAACATAAAAATATATAATAAAAAAAATATGCTTTATTGAAACACAAATAAAAAATTCCCACATGGGACAATTAAAAACAATTTTGTATACAAAACATGGAAATAGAAAGTGGTGATACCCAAACTCATAAGCTGATTGATCGTACTACAGCAATGACATGGATTGGGTACCGTATCCAACAACGTTTTGATTGTCTTCTTTAGGGATATGAATCACCACTCTGAAATCAGAGAATTCTACCATAATATAACAATCTTTATATGTATACATATGCATTGCATCATATCAAACACCCCCACACACACACATATATATATATATATATATATATATATATATACTCAGAAACATTGATAAGTATGTCAGATCTCCCGTAGAGCTCCAGTACTTCCACCAGAGCTCCAAGTACTGGAGCTCTGCAGGAGATTTGACATACTTATCAATGTTTGTGAGTATATATATATATGTATATATGTTTGATATGATGCAATGCTTATGTATACATATAAAGAGTGTTATATTATGGTAGAATTCTCTGATTTCTTTGCCAAGGTGTTTAAAATTAGTCATAATTTTTCAATTTTCAGAAGCAATTCAAATTTGTTTCCATGGAACCATCCTTGACAGAAGATGTATAATCTGGATTTACAAGAGCGATTCGATCATGCAAACACACCGGGTATCAGTTGATAGAGTGGACAGCATTTTAGAAGATGGAGATCAGAAGGTTGTCATATTAATAGACCAAAGGAGACTGTGGCACAGCTTGATCTCTACTACACTAATGTAAAAGTCTGTGTCAGTGTAATTATTCGCAAGCCCCTCACTAGCTCAAGATGATACCATCTTAGTTATTCTGATACTTCTATACAAAGTATCTGCCTGTCTTTCTCCTTTGGCTTTCATCTTTGGTAAATATTTGAGATTAGTAGACTTGTGTGTCTTTGCATGTTCCCTGGACTGCGAAATACCCTGCTGAGCAGTGATGTACATGAGTGAATTTTTATACATGGTTCATAATTCTCATCCTGATTCCTGGCAGAGCTCAATATATAAATCAGATTTCTCCAGGAATGGAGAAAATGTTAAAGATCCAACCAGAAAATCCTACTAAGGAAGAATTTTAAAAAGCACACGTCAGCAGTTTGGATGAAGACAACTAGAGAAGAGAGGTGTGTTTCATATATCCAGGTTTTTTTTTTCCATCTCAAATGGCCTTATTGGAAGCATTCAGATGATACCCAAATATGAGTTCATTATCTGACAGATAAAGCAATAATGCATTGAAACTATCAATAGTTTGGCCAAATGTTAGATGCCTGCAATTTAGTCATTTTCACAAGCATTTAAAATGTATTTCAAAGGGGATGACAAAAAGTCTTCATTTTCTAGGTTAGGTCATAGATTTGTACTAGTACAGGTGTGCCTGTTTGCTAAATTGATCTTGCTGCAACATTTCTAATATCACTATTAGCAACATTTTGACCATGTAGAAACTCTCAAATTTGCTCATTGAGCTGCTTAGAAAAAAATCAGTTTGAGACTTAATTCTCCAGCAGCCCTTGTCTCCTATCTACAGTTCATTGAGGCACTACAACCTCCATCAAAATCATCAGTATGCAACAGTGTCCGATGCATGTGTCTCCTGCCACGCTCTGTGGTTCCATCCTCCGGTCCCTACGCCACTACAGTATACAATAGCTATGCAGAGGTCAGCAGAAGGAACCACCAGTCCCAGGGAACATAGGCACCTAATACTCCTTATTCCAAAAACCCGCTTCAAAACAAAGGGAGAACGAAGATTCGCAGTCCAAGGACCACGGCTATGGAACGCTCTACCTACTCACATTCGCATGGAAGAAAACCATCAGGCCTTCAGAAAGAAACTCAAGACTTACCTCTTCTGAGAAGCTTGACAACACGAGATGGATCCAGCGCCTTGAGGCGATTCAGTTCGCAACTGCAGCGCTATACAAATCATTCATTCATTCACTCACACAATGTAGGGGTGGGGGTAGCCTTGGGAAAAATTATAACTCCACAGAGCCACCGTCCCTAAGAAATGAAAAATTCAGACTAAAAATAGGGTAGAATGAGACTTTGAGTGTGCTTCGGTGGGGTTGAAATAACAATCTATACCACAGATTTAAAAATAATGTAGAAAAACTTTATTCACCATCCATGGATAGAAACCTTAAAAACAGATTACAATCTGAAATAGATTACAGTTTTACTATTTCTTTTGGTGCAGGGTGTGCAGATCCTGGTAGAGAATGTCAGAAGTGTGGCCAACGCGTTTCATGGGAAACCCCACCAGGGCCTTTAAAGTAGGCCCTGGCGGGGGCCGTCAGGGCCTTTAAAGTAGCACAAAAAGTGTATAAGTATTACAGTATTAAAGAATAATCTAGAAATACAGTACCAACAACATTTGTGAAATAATGTTTTAAAAAAAATAAAAAACTGTAAGCGCAAATATTTGTGTACATGAAGTAATATTGCAGGCAATATGAGAGCAATGACAGCTCAATAGTCCATACAGCAACAGTTCTTAGGGTGAGGTGGCAGGAGGCAGCTGTCCTCAGAGAAGAGCCAGCTCGGTAAGCAGATTGAGGAAGGGGGGAGAGACAGAGCACCAACCTGAGTGTACTATATTAGATACGATTTATTAGCAAAGTAAGTAATGCACTTACAGGAAATAACATAAAAACAGGCTCATCTGTAAATGGTGGTGTCTCCAGGTGTAAATCGGCATCCAAAACGAGCGTCCACGGATCTGGAAGATGACTAGGGGAGCCTCAACCTGTCCTGTGGCCACCAGGAAGTCAGTCTGGGCCACCGTGGAGCGCAGGGAGATGACGTCACCAGGAAGCAGAGAGACACCAGGGGAGAAACAACTGTATAAAAGAGGCTATGCGCTCGGAGCATCAGCTCCTTCCACAGGCCTCAATAACAATCTATACCACAGATAATGTAAAAGTAATGTAGAAAAAAAATCCATGTATGGAAACCTTAAAAAGAGATTACAATCAGAAATAGTTTACAGTTTTACTATTTCTTTTGGTGCAGGGTGTGCAGATCCTGGTAGAGAATGTCAGAAGTGTGGCTTACGCGTTTCGAAGGAAACCCTGCTTCGTCAGGACCTTTAAAGTAGCACAAAATGTGTATAAGTATTACAGTATTAAAGAGTAATCTAGAAATACAGTACCAACAACATTTGTGAAATAATGTTTAGTGAACATTGACATTGCAAATACAGCATATGAGAAATCGCATTTTATAGATCATGAAAGTATTATGACATTGTAGGGCGTTTGTAATTGACCATTAGTAAAGTTCCAACATAGCCTAGACTCACACAAGTCTTGAATGCAACACTTACACAGAGTAAAGATAAGAGACACAGACCAATTGAGAGGCAAGTATAATACTTCTTTTACAAGGGCCTGCTGTTAAGATTTTTTGATGACACCAGTTAATGCACCCAACATCCTACTTGTTATGGACATGCTAAGCTGTAGTGTATAGATTTGAACAATTCATATCCAGTAGCAACGAAAGGGCTTCCTATTCTATTTCCATGCAGTAAAATTATTATGTTCTAGTACAGAAAAGCAAACAAATCTGATCAGGCCTTAAATAATATGTTATTCCCATTATGAACATTATGAAAGAGAAAGCAATTTTGTGACGTTTAACCAAAATTTCACTGGGAACAGTAGATCTCTGACATGTCCCCTGTCAGAACAGGGATCCGCCTTGTTTACACTGGCAGATCCCCTTTCTGCCTCTCTACTAGGTGATCGCAGGTCGCTGGAGGACATCAGGTTCGCGACCCACAGTCACGCTCCCGCAGCGTGCAGCGGGAGCAAGAGCATGCCGCACAAGGCCGGTGCTACCACTAGGCAAACTAGGCAGCCACCTAGGGCGCACTGCTGTGTAGGGTGTCCGGCCACTGGTGTTCCTATTCTCTTCTCTCTGCACTAAGCAACTAAGTCTCAGCATCAGCAGGCAGCCGCCACTCCGTTCGCACATAGTGTTAGAGGTGCAGGTGAGGCGGCGAACTGTGTTTGTGTCCCGACTCCCGAATGAATGGAAGCAAGCAAACATTCATTGATGGGCATTTGTGGGCTGCATTGATGGGCGCTGGTAGGCTGCATTTAATGGGTGCTGGTGAGGTTGCATTTGATGGGCGCTGGTGAGGCTGCATTAATGGGCGCTGGTAGGCTGTATTGATGGGCGCTGGAGAGGCTGCAATTGATGGGCACTGGAGAGGCTGCGTTTGATGGGCACTGGAGAGGCTGCATTTGATGGGCACTGGAGAGGCTGCATTTGATGGGCGCTGGAGAGGCTGCATTGATGGGCGCTGGTGAGGTTGCATTTGATGGGCGCTGGTAAGGCTGCATTTGATGGGTGCTGGTGAGGCTGCATTGATGGGTGCTGGAGAGGCTGCATTGATGGGCGCTGGAGAGACAGCATTTGATGGGCGCTGGTGAGGCTGCATTGATGGATGCTGGAGCGGCTGCATTTGATGGGCAGTTCATTAAAAAGTTGGGGTATACATGGGCAGGGCAAAGGGGGTGGAGTCAGGGGTTGACCCAGGGGGGTGGCAAAATGAGGTTTCGCCTAGGGCAGGGGTGTCCAAACTATGGCCCTCCAGTTGTTCAGGAACTACAATTCCCATCATGCCTAGTAATGTCTGTGAATTTCAGAGTTTTACAATGCTTCATGGGAAGTGTGGTTCTGCAACAGCTGGAGGGCCGTAGTTTGGACACCCCTGGCCTAGGGTGTCAAAAACCCTTGCACCAGCCCTGCCTCCGCAACTGCGCGAGCTGCCATACCTGTACTGTGATTCGCGCAGGAGAGCCGACCTGCTGCAGTATATCTGCGTGAGCTGGTCGGCTAGTGGTTGAAGGATAAATGTCAACTTTTCTTTCCAGAAAATGTATGTTTGTGAAAAGGTTAAAATGCAAACATCAATCTGAGGACTACCAGGACGGCAGCAGCAGCAGCGATGAAAGGGTTAATCTACCCACTCTATTCGTCAGTAGCATGGCCACTATATTATTTATTTTAGGCTTAAAATATACATGACGAGTGTCTTACCTTAAAGTGCTTCATGCATGTATGATGGAGCAGTCTGCTTGTCAGATGTACGGGATAGAAGAACATTTTCCATGCAGTGAGGACTCCTGGGAGGAAACCAAACGTATCAAATCAAAGTTGGCGAAGAAAGACAAGGAAAGAGAGGAATATTATGTGGCTGACCACATTGTTTTTTTATAGTGGTAGAGAAAGTGATGTGTGTTCAATGCTCCTTTCACCTTTATCCCTGGTGGAAACCGTGTTTACACAGTGTTCACTCCATCTGATAACAGGGTTAAGACTTCTTGTAGAAGAGCAATAACCTCTGGTAAATTATGATATGATACTTCTCAAGTATGGAGATCTATTTGTCCATAGGCATCTATCTTTTAGGGGATGCAATAATATGCCACAAATGCAAAAAATAAAAATAACAATTGCTAAAAAGATGATAAGAAACTGCATGAAGAATAATATTTGTAAAGTGATTAATGATCTAATTTGAACATTTTTTATTACTTCATTTGATTCTTTTTTCCTTTTTTGGAGAAGTTGAGGTGTGTTGGGAACCTGCCCAGACCAATTTTTAGCTTTCAGAGCTGTCACACTTTGAATGACAATTGCGCGGTCATACTACAATGTACTCAAATGAAATTTTTATCACTTTTTTCACACAAATGGAGCTTTCTTTTGGTGGTATTTAATCACTCCTGGGTTTTTTATTTTTTCCTAAAAAAAAAAGACCAAAAACTTTGAAAAAAAAGTTTTTCTTAGTTTGTAAATGAGTAATTTTTCTCCTTCACTGATGTGCGCTGATGAGGCGGCACTGATAGGTTGTACTGATGGGCACTAATGAGGTGGCACTTATGGGCACTGATTAAGTGGCACTGCTGAGGACGCACGAATATGCCGCACTTATGGGCACTGATAGGTGACACTGATGAGCACTGATAGGCGGCACTGATGGATGGCACTGGTGGGCACAGATAGGCAGCACTAGTGGGCACAGATAGGCGGCACAGATAGGTAGCATGGATAGGCGGCACTGATGGGCGGCACTGATGGGCATTGATGGGTGGCATTGATGGGCAGCAGTGATGAGCATTTATGGGCATTGGTGGGCAGCACTGATAGCCGCTGGGGTTTTTATTTTTTGCTAAACAATCAAAAAAAAAAGACATTTAAAAAAAAAAAAAACAAACATGTTTAATAGTTTGTTATAAAATTTTGCAAACTGGTAATTTTTCTCCTTCACTGATATTCGTTGATGAGGCTGCACTGATGGGCCCTGATGGGCTGCACTAATGGGCACTGATGGGCTGCACTGATAGGCACAGATAAGGCAACACTGATAGGCACAGATAAGACGGCACTGATGGGCATTGATGAGACGACACTGATGGGCTCTTATGGGTGGCACTGATGAGTGGCACTGAATGGCACTGATATATCTCACTGATGGGCACTGATAGGTGGCACTGATGTGCACTGATGGGCACTGGTAGGTGGTATTGATAGGCAGCACTGGTGATGAGGCACTTTGGTGGTGACTTTTATAGGTGGCCCTGTGGGCACTGATGGGTGGTACTGTAGACACTGGTAGGTGGCGCTGGTGGGCACTGGTAGGTGGTACAGAAGCCTCTGCAGAGGCTCTCCATGATCGGGACTGATGTCCCTCTCACAGCCGCCGGAGATCGGCTTTTTTTTCCCCTCCTCACGCTACCAGCATGAGAAAAAAAAATAGCCAATTACTGGCTCTGTTTACATCACATGATCAGCTGCAATTGGCTGACAGCTGATCACGTGGTAAGGGGTTGGGATCGACCCCTAACTCCGATCTGTGATCAACCGAGTCTCATAGACTCACTGATC
Organism: Lithobates clamitans; assembly: GCA_037952925.1. Taxonomy (NCBI): domain Eukaryota; kingdom Metazoa; phylum Chordata; class Amphibia; order Anura; family Ranidae; genus Lithobates; species Lithobates clamitans. Next base: position 2,146,282 of record JBBGZY010000405.1, read on the forward strand.
ACAGAGCGTGCCCTGCAGGGGTGTGCAGGCCACTCAAGCACCCGAGGACGTCTATGGACACCCTCCCGGCAAATTAGGTCCGCGCTGCAGCCGTCTTTCGTCTATAGCGCGGATGGGAGGTGGTTAATGTTGATAAGAGACTGACACTGGGACTGGGTGATTTGTGGGGGCTATATGGGTGTGAGCTGATTTTGTTTTTTTATATAAGCGTATTCTTTAGTGATACACTATTTCCCCCGAACCCTTACAAGTAACCCAAACTGAATGACGTTCAGTTTTCTGAAGCACTGTGTATCATAAACAATTGCATTTGCCATTTTGTTTCATAAAACACTTGCTTTCATAATGTTTCCATCCTTTGTTGCACATCATCACCGCTGACCTCCTGAAACCTTTTCTTCAGCCACTTTCTGTCTACATGCACTGCGGAAATAGCAACTTGCATTTGTCAGAAACGGTTTCCTGGTGTAACAACAGTGAACCATGGCTGCATAATATTTGTTGAAAGGGACACTTGCTGTCATCGAAAGTCCCTGTGACAGAGTGTTAATGCAGGAGAACAATTGGGAGACATAGACAGAGCGTTGTCACCAGTGGCAGCTGGTGTTCCATTTTTTTGGGAGGGGCAACAAACAAACCCCCGTTCGATCAAAACTACCACCCCCCCGGTCAATCAGTGAACAAAACCACTCCCCACATCGCTCGCCTGTCCGTCCACAAACCAGCCCTGCACTTACCTCATCCAGGTTGCAGGCAGCTTTGGCGGCTTCCCCCTGTGTCTCCTCTTCGGCGGCTTCCTGATTTGCAGGGAGGAGAGGCAGGAAGACAATAATGAATATTAATTTGCTATTGTCACACCCCGAGCCCACCCTTTTTGAAGCCAATTGGAGCCTCAGGCTCTAATCATGTGCTTAAAAAAAAAAAATCTCATTGAAATCCATGCGTCTGGCACTCTGCAGGTAGATTAGGGGACGGGTGCATGGATCAGGAGGGTGGCACCCCTGTGGCCGCCACTGGTTGTCACCCTAAAACAGGAAAAACCTCTGTGGCATTATTTTTTAAATGAAAGATGTAGTTTTAAAGTGTTACTAAACTCAGGACCCTGCATTCACTATATCTGATCTCCCACAGTACATAGAACATGGAAATGCAATTATTTTAGCAAATATAAACTGCTAAATATCTTTTCTCATCAGCAGTATATAGCAGTCCTATGACTATCGGTGTCTGGCCAAGCACTGGTTAAAGCTTGTAGGAGGAGTTTTTATTCTGCTCCGACTGTCCTATGAGGCGGCATGACCCCTGACCCTCTGTCTGCACAGTGTTGATTGGCCCTGTGCTGATCACATGCACTCTTCCAGAAAAAAAAATAAAAACTCTCTAGCAATACACACCAAACTGAGCATGTGCAGAGTGCCTCCTAGGACTCTGTACTATCAGCAGATGGATTGGGGACAGTAAAAGAAGGGGAGGATCAGAGAAGACAGGATCAAATGGCCTTTTTACACAATGCAGAGGATTAACCCCTTTGGTCCAGTGAGTATAACAAGCATGCTTTACTGCATATACAGATTGATTTTACTGTTGTGGGTTCAGTAACACTTTAATAATATTGAAGAGAATCTTGAAATGACATTGACCATGTTAACACTTATATGATATTTTAGAGATTGGGTTTACATACAGTATACTGCTTTACGGAAATCATAACGATGATGGCTGTTAGCTGATAAAGTTCATAGTTTTCAAACAAGATAATTAATTGTGTTAAAACTTGGAAAAAACCGGCAGAAAACACAGTTTATTTACTTATTTGTATGCTGTATTTAAAGTGGTGTTCCGGCCGAAATTATACTTTTTAAATAAAAATACCCCTATAATACACAAGCTTAATGTATTCTAGTAAAGTTAGTCTGTAAACTAAGGTCTGTTTTCTTAGTTTATAGCAGTACTTACAGCAGGCCGTGGCCATCTTAAGTGTGGGCATCTAAAGCCAGACTGTATTTCTTCCTGGATCTCATCCTTGCAGATCTCGCACATGCTCGGTGCAGCACAAGAAGTGTAATAGGTTTCAGGTCAGGTTTCCATAGCAACGGCAGTGTCAGAGGAAGTTGCTGGCCCTTCCCAGAAGGCATTGCAAACAGGAAATGATGCGATGGGCCGCGGCCAGGGAGGAGGAAGTGAAAAATGAACACAGCAGATGTACAGTAGGTGCTGAGAAAATTTTTTTAAAAATATCAAATTCGTTTACAGTGCACAGTTTAGTGAGGGATGCTAAAGAGTTGTAAAAGTGGGTGGAACTACACTTTAAACATGTACATGAATGTGTTGTGTGACTGAATATTTAAATTGCTTCTGTGTCCATCAATTTCCCACAAACAAATTGTAGGCATGAACAAGAGTAGTAAATGATCTCACTACTGATAAATTTTTATATAAATCCAATACTTCTATTTATGGTAAGCACTATAGACGTGCCAAGAAAATAAGTTTGTCACCTTTGGTACACCTGGTGCGGACCAAAGGGAGCCCAACCACTCTTTACAAACTCAGCAGGAAAGCAGAAAACACAGATGATGTCAGATCACATCTGACTTAAAGCGATTGTAAAAGTTTTTTTTAGTTAAAAACAATAAACATGTTATACTTGGATTTGCACAGAGCAGCCCAGGTCCTCTTTTTTTTTCCAGGTGCCTCTTTGGCTCTCTTGGCCCCTCCCTCCTGTTGACTGCCCCCACAGCAAGCAGCTTGCTATGGGGGGCACCCAAGCCAAGCCACATCTCTGTGTGTCTATTCAGACATGGAGCTGCGGCCCGTCCCCACCCCCCTTCTCTCCTCAATGGCTGATTGACTTTGATTGACTGCGCTGCTGTCTCAGCCAATGAGGAGGCGGGTCCCGGGCAGCCGAGACAATCCTACAACATTGCTGGATCTAGATGGACTTCAGGTAAGTATTAGGGGGCGCTGGGGGGCTGCTGCACACAGAAGGCTTTTTATCTTAATGCATAGAATACATTAAGATAAAAAAACCTTCTGACTTTACAACCACTTTAATTAAATCTAGACAACAAGGCACACTGCAGACCCACCTAGGACCACTTATCTCTAATGTTTCACCCAATACAGGCTTGATCACAAAGGTCCCATATTGGGTAAAATGTTTGAGAGTGGGTTGTCGATGGGGCTGGCTGCAGTGTGCTGTGTCTAGCTTCAATAAAGTTGGATTCGATTTGACTCATCAATGTGCAACTTCCTGCTTTCCCGCTAATTAGTAGCATGATATAATTGTCATCCAGTTGCTTCCCTTCTAGGGTTGCCACCCGTCTGGGATTCACCCGGACATTTCGGGTTTGGAATCATGCTTTCGGGTTTCAGACTATCTGAAACCCGGACACATTATTCAGACCAGATTATGGCTTCCCAGCAGGGTTGCTGGCTGCAGTTGTGTAAGCAGAGAGTGTCTGTTACACTCTCTTTCACACTGCCCAAAGCCAACACTAATAATTCCCCCCCGCACACACACACACAGATAGGAGAAGAGAAAGGGCTTGATCTGCTCCTCCTCCTCCCGCCCCTACAACTCTGTGTCTGCCCACACTCCAGTAGCCTCAGTTACATCTGGATAAGGGGTGAGTGAGCTCATCATCCATCCCTGTCTGTGACTGAAGTCTCCCCACTTCTCTCTCCTGCCTCTGAGTGAGTACACTAAGGTAAATCAGGGTTCTCAGAGCACCCCTTACATCAGAGTTCCCCCCTACACCAGAAGCCACAGCGTACCCTCTTATATCAGAGTCCTCTCCGTACATCAGAGTTCTCAGTGTTCCCCCTTAGATCAGGGTTTCCAGAGCATCCCTTATGTTAGAATCACCAGAGTTCTCCCTTACATCAGAGTCTGCAGAGTCCCCCCTTACAGTGTAAGGGAACTCTGTGAGTTCAGAAGTAAAAGGGGAACTCTGTGGACTCTGACATAAAGGGGGACTCTTGTGATTAACTTAATTTGATTAGAAATGTTATTTATTTGCAAAATATATGTACAGTTCACACTATAAAAAAAGATTGCTGTGTGCCACTAAAGTGTTCGGGTTTGACTTGAAGAAAAGATGGCCACCCTATTCCCTTCTCTGATGACATCAACACTTTTAAAAGGAGTAGGTAAATAACATTATTGCCAACAATTCAATCCTAGAACAAGTAGGGGCAAGACATCTAAATCATTTCTATGAGCAGCAGAGGCCACAGATTAAAATTAAAACAAGTTCACGGCTACTTTTGTTTGCTTTAACTCTTTGATTGCCATCACAGATTACATTTGCCACTGGCTACGCAAAAAGTGTACAGCTATAATTTATGATTCCATCCTTTGTTTATAAGAGGACTAGGCAATGCCAGCTCTGTTATGCGATCATGTGCACAGTTCTGTAAAGGAAACGTTCAAAACAGCTCCAACATTCTTTCTAGATGATTCTACTCCAACACATTTGTGCACATGTATAAAGTGAAGCCATTCAATAATACGCGTTTATAGACGGTTTTGAATGTATACATACTATTTGTATAAATCACTTTTTGCATTTTAATGATTGCAAGATGTTATCACTCTTGGAGTATCCAAGATCAAAGATGGAGTATCTAAGGAATCCAGGGGTTGACGCACCCCATCAAGATTTACCTTTAAATGGTACCTAAGGCCAACACTTTCTTTTTAGTTTTGAATAGATTGTGAAAGGACTAGAACCACTGTTTTTGTGTCTGTTTTCTGAAGAAGGTGGAGATCTTTGGGGCCACCAAAACACGTTGGATAGTCTCTGTTTTATCAATATTAAGGCTTTGTTCCAGGTTTTTATTGCTGTCTGTTAACCTGCTGAGTAGATTCACTCTCTCTATTTGTCCTGGTGACCAATGTCATCTGGACTGAAAAGAAAATCTAAAATTTTTAATTGACACCGAAACAAGAACCAAGGTGAAACATTAAAATGGGGACACCTGTTCTGCTGACAACTGCCAAGGAGGGGATTCTGCTCACCTTGGAGAGATTTCCTCTGACTTTTGTGTCTACAGGACAGGAAGTGAAAGGAATCTGACGGATGGGGCTAAATTTAGGCTTTTTGGTGGACTGACCCCTTAAGGCCTTTTGGAGCCATACTGTGTCTGTGCCCACTCCCAACCAAACTCTATAACATGCCAAGCATGAGTAGCCTTTCACATATCTATGACTTTTGTAAGTATGAAGGTTCCATAAACTGTATTGTATAAGAAAAGACTTTAGTCCTTCTGACATTCACTCCTCAGGGCTGGACTGGGACAAAAATTTGGCCTGGACTTCATCATGACCGGCACATCCCCCTTACATCAGAGAGTCCCCATCAGAAGTCCTCTTCACATCAGAGAGTCCCCATCAGAAGTCCCCTTCACATCAGAGAGTCCCCATCAGTAGCCCCTTCACATCAGAGTCCCCATTAGAAGCCCCTTCACATCAGAGAGTCCCCACCAGCAGTCCCCTTCACATCAGAATCCCCCCAGCAGTCCCATTCACATCAGAGAGTCCCCACCAGCAGTCCCCTTTACATCAGAGAGTCCCCACCAGCAGTCCCGTTGCAACAGAGAGTCCCCATCAGAAGTCCCCTTCACATCAGAATCCCCACCAGCAGTCCCCTTCACATCAGAGTCCCCATAAGAACTCCCTTCACATCAGAGAATCTCCATCAGAAGTCCCCTTTACATCAGAGTCCCCACCAGAAGCCCCCTTCACATCAGAAAGTCCCCACCAGCAGTCCCCTTACATCAGAGAGTCCCCATCAGAGTCCCCTTCACATCAGAGTCCCCATCAGCAGTCCCCTTCACATCAGAGTCCCCATAAGAAGTCCCTTCACATCAGAGATTCCCCATCAGAAGTCCCCTTCACATCAGAGTCCCCATCAGAAGTCCCCTTCACATCAGAGTCCCCACCACCAGTCCCCTTCACATTAGAGTTCCCACCAGCAGTCCCCTTCACATCAGAGAGTCCCCATCAGAAGTCCCCTTCACATCAGAGAGTCCCCATCAGAAGTCCCCTTCACAACAGAGAGTCCCCATCAGAAGTCCCCTTCACATCAGAGTCCCCATCAGAAGTCCTCTTCACATCAGAGAGTCCTCCCTCTCCTCCCCCTCCCACACGTACTCACCGTTTTGAAGGCAGCTTCTCGTTCCTCTCTCCAGTCATGTGATAACAAGTGCTAAGGGGAGAGAGGAAGGAAAGTCTGCCGGCTGTCCATCTGCCCCTGCAGGCTGGAGGGAGCATAACGCATAATGCTCTCTCCAGCAAGTGGCGGAAGCAGCTCCTCCTGACAGGACTGAAATCGCGATCACTCACTGTCATAGAGGAGCGGCTCCAGGACCGCAACTGACTGGCCCACTGGGCCAGCGGCCCACCGGGAAACTCCCGGTAGTCCCGATGGCCAGTCAATGTCTGGCTCTCCTGCACAGTGCTGAGCTTTCCTAGGATCCCACAGTGAGGTCCAGTGATGTCACCAGCACCTACAGGAAACAACCAGAAGGTTCACTGGTGTAAAATGAGCATTTATTTACCTTTATCTTGAAATGTTTTAGAGTTTTTTTTTGCTTTCACCTTGTATTTTCTTGCAGTGTCTGCTTTAAGCATTCTAAGTGTCATGGTAAAAGTGTTGAATATTTATACATGTAGTTTCTTGCAAACATATGAAAGGATATATGCATATATTATGTATATCCTAAGTTTGAAGTCCACAAATTATTAACACCTTATTTTCCAAGCTGCTCAGCTCTCAGGGAAACCAACAGTTAGATACTTTTATATCAAGGGTCCAATAAAACAAAGCTGAGTTTCATAAACCAATCTAACTAGCCGATACCACTAGCCTCTTCCTCCCCTGAAGCATAGTAGCTCTTTGTAGTGTGGTTTAATAGTGACTTGAGGGAGGACATTTAATGGATCAGACACTATAATGTATCTGCTGCTACTGCTGCTGCTGTTTCCATCAAGAGCAAATGCTGTATAAATGATCCCAGCAGACATAAATAATAACAGACCTGAGCGAACAATGAAAACAAGATGACCAGTTAACAGAAGCAGCAAAACCACTGTTGTATTGTGTGGTATCTTTTGCAATCTATTAACCATTATTGCTATAGAAAAAAAAAGCATTTTCTTTGTTGCTTTTTTTTATACGTGTGTAATTTTTATTTTCCTTCAGCCATTATAGAGTTCATTTCAACCCATTTCTCATTTTGAGACTCCACTTGTTTTTCCTCAGATGCTGCTGGCATTGCCTTTTCCTCTTCACTAGAGTCTCACACCTCCTGCTGCATTATTCATAATGTAAAATGTAATACAATCAAGGAATTGCTCCGCCCAATACTTGGCATTATATGTTATGTTACCAGCCAGCAATCAGTCCTCAACCTTGAAGCATTCCTAGAAGGAATGTTTGCAAGTGGCTACATTTGGAACCTATCGAAGAGTTTGCATACTTTTCTCATGGCAATTTCTACCAAACACATATCTGAAAACTATAGTCTAATGCCACGTACACACGATCTGAGTTTTGGTTGGAAAAAGCTGATGGTTTTTCCGACGGGATCTAGCTCAAGCTTGTCTTGCATACACACGGTCACACCAAATTCCGACCGTCAAGAACGCGGTGACGTACAACACGTACGACGGCACTGGAAAAAGGAAGTACATATGCGTTTTTATATGTGAACGTGGGGAAGAATGGCCGGATGTCGGATGGTGGAGTCTTTGGCCAGACTGAGTTCTACCAACGTCTCCAGAGTGGGGGCTTGGGATTGCCACCTGCGGAAGAGAACGTCAAAGTTTTTTTCTTTTGTTTTTATCGCTGATGAAGCATTTGGTCTGGGTGATCACCTGATGAGGCCATTCCCCCAGAGAACCCTCACCCCAGAGAAGAGGGTTTTTAATTACCGGCTGGCCAGAGCCAGAAGAGTCGTAGAGAATGCCTTAAGGATAATGGCCAGCCGGTTCCGCCTATTTCTAACACCAATAAATATGACGGAGTACAAACTTAACTACATTGTTTTATCATGCTGCATACTGCATAGCTTTGTAAATCGAAATCCAAATTATGTTGCCTCAGTTGTGACTGAGGCTGGACTTCATGAAACGACAATGACGGCCCTGGAAGCTGGCCGTCCTGGCTTGCCCCCCCCCAAAGCGCCCGTGAAGTGCGTAAAAAATATGTGGAATATTTTACGGGTAGGGGGGCCATTGCTATGCCAGCACATTTGTAAATATTTTCTAAATTAAAAAAATAAATTGTCTGATAAAATCTTGATTTTGATTTACTGCTTGTGTTTCTTTTAGCTGTCTCCTAGGTTCTCCTAATGCACTTGTAGTGCCAAGTGGTTTTTCCATTATTTATATAACACCCATTGTCACTGTAAACATCAACTTAATACAAAAACTGGTTTTGAGCTTTGAAAGAAGAAGCCACACATTGTTGAGCATAAAACCTTTTACTCCGTGCACATTCACATGTGCGTTGTAAAACTTATTTTTTTTTTTAAATAAAAATCTGTTTTTTTTTTAAAGTTTTACCTTGAAATTTATATAAAAGTACATAAACAGACATGTTTCCAAACATAACATACACAACTCTGGAACTTACAAAGTTCAACATTGAAAAAATTAAGGCAATATCAGACATTATAGTGTCAAAAATGTGTTGATATTGCCTTCATCAGATGGGTGATGTCACCCCTGTAAAAGCCAAATTTATAAGATGCACCCAAATTGTGAGTCAAAATGGAGATGTCCTTTCTGATCCCATGCCTAATGTCAACACGTGCCTGATGCAATTCCTTCCTCTCACCTACTAGAGTTGCAAGAAGGGGGTGCACCCACAAAACGCGTACCTTGATATCCCCCTGATGGCAGATAGCACACGTTGACACACTGTGTGCATCTTTCAAATTTGGCTTTTTTTTTTTTTTTTTTCAAAAAGTTTTTATTTCGCTTTTCAAACATATAACAGAAGGTATAAAATACAGTGATGTATACAGATATTTTGATGTATATAGATATTGTGATATATACAGATAGTTTGAAATACTTGTACATTCACAGATATGGGATAGAGTTCGGTACACAATTATACAGAATTATACAGATCCCAAACCTAGTGATCATAGAGTAATGTGGTGGATGCCTGGATGGAACCAATTATTACTATTTCTGCGAGTATTAACTTATTTAATATCAATCAAATACCTGTAGGTTTGATAGGAACTCAAAACCAGGGAGGGGGTGGGGGGGGGGGGGGGGGGCATGAGATGGAAGAGGGAGTGGCAGTTTGTGAGGGTATATTGTCCGGTTGATCTTAGACAATGTGCCATATTGCGAACAGTTTGTGGGTAGGATAGCTGGTAGACTTTAGGTTTCATGCTGGATTGTTGAAGATCTTGGATTTGTGAGTTGAGTAGCTCACGTGGTGGTCCGGATAGTTGAGGATGGTTCAGGGTGACACCTCTTATGGAAGGATTTTTATTTTGTTTCGTAACTGTTGGTAGGAGTCGTGGTAGGAGAAGGTGGATTTGTTCATGTTTGCTATTTCTTCTTGAGAAAGAGATGAGAGCATAAAGGTGTGCCATTTCAAATGGAAGCGGTCTGAGGAAGTTTTCTGTTTGAAGTCCGTGTTAATGCGGTCTTTGATGAGTAGGTGTAGAAGCTCTCTTTTGACATGTGCAATGTTGGGGTGGGGTGGAGATATCCAATGTTTTAAGATAGTCCTTCTTGCGATTAGCAGACAGGTTAGGAGCCACCCTTTGTGTGGGGTGTTGACTTTCAAATTTCCTGAGGGGCTTGTGTCGCTGTTGGCGAGTTTGGACCAGGGTAGGAGTAGAGGGTCCCAGTAGCCGAATATGAGGAGTAGCGGGTCTTTGGGTAGTTTTAATAGGGTCACTTCGAATATGTAGGCAAGAACTTGGTCCCAGAAAGTTGAAATGTATGAGCAGCTCCAGAAGCGGTGAGCTAGGGTAGGTTTCCAGAGGTGGCATAGTGGGCAAAAGGCTTTGCTAGTGTCCGTCTTTGACGATGAAAAGGGCATATAAGCTCTGTGGGATATTTTTAATTGCGTTTCTCTCCAAACTTCATTGGGTGTAAGCTGTTGTACGGAGTTGAGACCTTGCACGATTTTTTCCACTAGGTTGGAGTCTGGGAAATCTTTAGACCAGTTTTTGATTGATGATGTTGAGAGGGGTGGAGATGATTTGAGTAGGAGGGGTTTGTAAATGTCTGAGGTTTTGTAGGAGTTGTTTGAAATCATTTGGTCTATGATGTTTGACGGAAACCTTTTCTCTGCTTGTATACATGTCTCCTTTAGGAAGCTGATGCATTGCCCATAGTGGAAAGAATGTGAGGTGGGAAGAGCGAAGGATTCGGCAATGTTGGTAAAAGGCAGTGGTCGACCCGTCTGAATGTTGCAAAGGGAGGAGAATTTTGTTAGGCCTTTCCGTTCCCATATTTTGAAAGGTTTGTGGTCTAGACCCTGTGGGAAGGCCGGGTTTCCTTGGATCGGGAGATGGGCTGACACGAAGGGGGATATCTTTAGTATTTTTCTAGATTCTCTCCAAGCCACCGCTGTATCTCTCAACAGTAGATTATGTTGGTGAGGGGGGGGGACTGACTTCCATCTGCAGTGGAGGAGACCTGCTAGCGAGTAGGGATGGGCCATGTCCGATTCCAGGGAGAAGTTTGAATAGCGGGAGGATTGAGTTATCCAATCAATGCTGGTTCTAAGTAAACAAGCTATATTGTACAGTCTAGTGTGCGGTAAACTGATGCCCCCTTCGCGCCTGGGAAGATACAGTTTTTTTAGAGCAATGCGTGGTCTTTTGTTTCGCCATAGGAATTTGGATAAGGAGGAGTTGAGCAAGGATACATCTTTGTGTAGAAGTAGTAATGGAATGGTTTGTAGTGGGTATAGTAATCTTGCGAAACTGACCATTTTTATTAGGTGGCATCTTCCCAAGAGCGAGAGGGGCAGGTCCATCCAGGCATTTAATTCTTGAGATATTTTCGACAGCAGAGGAGGGTAATTTAAATGATATATCGAGGAGGGGAGCTTTCCTATTTTTATCCCTAAATATGTGATATGGGATTTCGCGACTGGGAAGACAGATGTTTGGGCCCATTGTGGTACAGAGTGTGTGCCTATGGGGAGAATTTCGCTTTTGCTGTAGTTAATGCGTAGGCCGGAGCACAAGCGAAATTCATCAAACACCTTTTTGATGGTTAACATGTCCGAGGGGGGGTTGGCCGAGAATATAAGAACGTCGTCTGCAAATAAAGAGGTACGTAGGTCATGTGTGCCTATTTTTATGCCATGTAAGGGGGCTGTTAGTGTTAAATATCTGGACAGGGGTTCTAGGGCGATGTTAAAGAGAAGTGGGGATAGAGGACATCCTTGGCGTGTGCCCTTGTGAAGGCGAAATTCTTCTGACATGAGTCCTGCTACCACTAACTTTGCTGATGGGGCTGTGTATATGGCAGTGATGAGGTGATGGAAAGGGCCAGAGAAACCCATTTCCGACATTGTCATAAAAAGCCAGTCGAAGCTAACATTATCGAAGGCCTTTTCTGCGTCTAATGTGATAATGGCGTGGTTGGTGTTTGGGTGATGGAATGCGTGTTCTAGGGCCATCATGACTTTACGAATATTGAGGGTGGCGGTTCTACCTTTTACGAAGCCTGATTGAGCGGGGTGGATTAAGGAAGGGATAATGTCAGCCAACCTAGTGGCTATAATTTTGGAGAGAATTTTCACGTCTAGGTTGAGAAGGGAGATGGGCCTGTATGAGCCTGGTTCTTGGGGGTCTTTGCCCTTTTTTGATAGTAATTTTATAAGAGCTTGGTTCCCTGACTGTAGATACGAGCCCCCCGACCAGATATTCCGGTATACTTGGAGGAGGGTGGGTTCTAGAATGGGTTGGAGGGTCTTATAAAATTCGCTAGTGAAGCCGTCCGGGCCAGGGGCTTTGGATAGGGTCAAGTGGCGTATGGTTGTTGATATTTCAGTGGGGGTTATGGGGGCGTTAAGAGTTTCTAGTTGTAGTGTAGAGATCTTGGGTAAGCTTGTTTTTCCTAGGAAAGCGCGTGCTTTTTGTGTATCTATGGGATCTGTGGCATAAAGTGTAGAGTAGAATTGTTGCATAACTTTGTTAATGGCTTGTGGAGTGGATTGAAGGGCGCCTGTACTGTCGCGGAGTGATGTAATGTGGGTGGGGCGAAAAGGGCCTTTGCACAGTCTGGATAAGAGTTTGCCTGCTTTGTTTCCAAATTTGTGGAAAGAGGCTTCTAAGTGGGCCTGTTTGGTGTGTTCAAGGGTGTTTACCCATGTGTCAAAGTCCCTCTTAGCTGCCTGCCACTCCATTCGGTTGGCTGGGGAGTCTGAGGTATATAGAGCTCGTTGTGCCTGGTGTAGGCGTGAGCTGGCTGCTTTGTATTTAGATAGGGTGTTGCGTTTAAAGGAGGTTGCGTAGGAGATGATACGGCCTCTTAGGTAGGCTTTGCCGGCATCCCAGAATAGATTGGGGTCATGAATGTGGGGGGCATTGTTGGAGGAGTATTCCGTCCATGCATCGGACATGTATTGTTGGAAGTCAGTGTTGTTATGGAGGAAAGAGGGAAATCGCCAGATGTTGGGGTGGGGGGGTAGGTTTAGATTGTCGAGAGTAACTTCTATAGGTGCGTGGTCGGAGATAGTTATGTCATGAATGGTGGTGTTCTGGAGGAAAGGGATTAAGTTGTCGGAGCCAAAGAAGTAGTCAATCCTTGTGAATATTTTGTGAGGGTTGGAGTAGAATGTAAATTCCCTGTCTGTTGGGTGGGAGAGGCGCCAAAGGTCCTGGATATGGATAGAGTCCATGGTGTTTGCGAAGAGGGTAGGGGCTGGAGTGGTGGATCGTGGGTTTGGGCTTTTTGGTGAGGATCTGTCGTCTATCAGATGAAGGGTGTCATTAAAGTCCCCTCCGATCAGGTGGGGGAGGTGAGTGTTTTCCAGAAGCCAACTGGAGAGCTCGGAGTAGAACTGTTTGTTGGGGCTGTTAGGGGCGTAGACATTTGAGATTATGAGCTCTTTGGAGCCTATTTTGACATGTGTGGTGAGCAGGCGGCCCTGGTGGTCAGTTTTTGTCGACAGGATTGAGCAAGGGAGATTTTTGTGAATGAGTAGGAGGACACCAGCTTTGCGTTCTGCTGCCTCAGATCCTAGAACAGTGCCAACCCAGAGCTTCTGCATACGGTGGAAGTCTGAGGCTAGCAGGTGAGACTCCTGGAGTAGGGCTATATCTGTTTTGAGCCGTTTAAGATGCCTGAGGATTTTCATTCTTTTTTGAGGGGATCTGAGACCCTTTACGTTCCAGGAAATTATTTTCATGTTAGGGGGGGGTTGTGAGGGGTATGGGCAGATGTTGTCAATTTACCAATTTGTGTATGATGGGATAAGTCACCAGCTATGGTAGGATTCGTGCTATTTGCACAAAGATCAAGAGTCACATTGGATGTAAGGGGAAGATGTTTTGGGCCCCGTGGAAGGGGGTAGAAGGAGGGAGGAGGTAAACAATGGAGGGGAAGTAACATTGGGAGTAACATAACCATTAAGCCTAAGCACTTCGCTTTTTTCCGCATGGGTTCACTGTGTAGGTCAGCTCCCATAACAGGACAGTTATGGAGTGTGGCCCGAAAGCCCGTGGAAGGGTGACAGGAGTCTGTGCATGTTCTTGAGGATAGAAAGTAGAATTTGGAGGGGGGGGGGAAGTTGCATGTTGCCGTACACAGTGAAGCCAGGAGGACATAGACATGTAAGAAAACTGTTTTCAAAACAAAATATTATTCTGGAAAGGATAAAAGAAACAATATAACAAAGCCTCTTAAAACTGAGAGCCAATCATAACAATATAGCGTTATACATTACGTGATACCGTGGAAGGAGGGTGAGAGAAAAGACCTGAGTGGGGGCAAGTTGGGGAATTGCCCGTAAGTTGGGAAGTCCGCAGTTGCGGATGCGAGTTACAGTTCAGCGAGGAGTGAAGCGATGCTGTTCCGGAAATGAGGGTCTGAAGCGTTTGGGAGAGTCTTTGCGTGGGCTCCGTTGGTCCAGGGAGCGGTTGAGTGGGGTGCCCTTGGAGGGGGTGTGCTGTTGGTTGTTGGAGAGTAACGATCGCACGTAGGCTTCCGCTTCTGGTGGATCCTGGAAGGATAGCTGGTCGCCGTTGGGAGATTTGAGGCGTAGGGTGGCTGGGAATGCTAGAGTAGATTTGATTTGTTGCTTGAAGAGTTCTGTGCAAATCTGTTGGAAGGCTTTGCGTTTCTTGGAGACCTCGATGGAGTAATCGGCAAAAATCAGGATTCTCACACCATCAATTTGGAGTGTGCGGGTTTGTCTAAATTTTTGGAGAATGAGGGCTTTGTCTGCGTAGTTTAGATATTTGGCGATGATGGGGCGAGGGCTCTTGCGTTCTTCATTATATGGTCCCATTCTATGGGCGCGTTCCACCGCGCAGGGGCCTGTTAGGCCTAGTGCTTCAGGGATGCGATGGGAGCAAAAGTCTGATAGAGCAGATGATTGTAGCGATTCGGGTAACCCTACGAATCGCAGGTTGCTCCTTCTGGACCTATTCTCCAAATCGTCGAGTTTTTGTAGTATGAATTGGTTTGTCTTGTCCTGCGCCTGTTCCGTGGCTTGGGCTTGGTACATCTCTTCTTCCATACTGGAAAGGCGGTGTTCCAGATCATGTAGCCTGGTGTTATGCTCTCCTAGCTGGGCTTTAATTTGTTTCATCCCTGCATTTACAGCTTTCTCCACAGATGTGGCAATCATGGGGGACAGGAGGGCTGCAACTGCTTGTGCGATGCGCTCTGTGGTGTGGTCCCCTGTATGCTGTGGAGTGGAGGCCGGCGTTTGAAAGGCCTGGGAGAGAGGGGCTAGAGGAGAGGCGTCTTGGGGTTTTGGCTGAGTTTGGGGAGCTTGTGGAGATGCGTGAGGGGCTGCACTGCCACTTACTTCCATATCTGCTGGGTGCGCGTCTGATTGCTGGTCCGTGTAGGCCGAAGCCGGGGCCTCGATTTGCGGCTGTGGCGGCGGCGCCGTTTGGGCCGTATTGGATCGGGGGCCGCGGACTTCCACGAACCGGTCCATATGTAGGGTACAGGTGCCTGAGGTGGCCGGGGGTTGATTCGGGCTTCAGGGCCGGTTTTATAGGCAGGTTTTTTGTCCTGGTTGCGGGAGCTGTGAGGAGAGACAGCTACTCCATGCGGCGCCGGAACCGGAAGTCCAAATTTGGCTTTTAAACAGTATTAAAACTTTAGTTACATTTTCTTTAAACAAAAAAAAATATGTAATATTTTTTGGATTTAGATTCTCCCTAATACATCAATCATGTGCTTCATTCTTTGTTCAATCTCCTTGTTTTTTCCTTTATGAAGTCTAAATCCTGACTACAAAACAATATGTCCTCGATTAGCCTTTGTGCACTGTCACTGGTGAAATGAGTAGATTGTTCTTCCACAACATACACATCACCTAAAATAAAAAAACACACCATGTATTATAAATATGCAGGCATACGTCTATTACCTGAATCTGTGGTGTCAGACACTGACCTGTTGTGGTGACGATTTCAACCACTTCTTCCACCTCTCCTCCTTCCACATCCTGAGGTTGTGGTGTCCTCTCCTCCTGTTCTACCTGAGGTGGGGGGTTCCTGGTGTCCTCAGATGTGCCGAGTCTTTTCTCCCCTATGAGAATGAAACAAAAGGTATACTTAGCAACACAGATATTTGTGGCCAGAAATATGACTGTGAAACATTGCTTGGAAGTGGAGTACAATTGTCTGTTCGGGCAGAGTTCCAAGTTGAAGACATGATTTATTCCCTTAACAAAGCTGGAATACTTACCTTTTTTGGACAACTTTCACACATGTAGACACCCCAAGTATCCACTGGAGTACCTATGTGGGACACCGTAAAAAGAATCTTCTGGTGTCCCACACTAGTGCTCCTGAGTCCAGATGTGTAAACAGCTGCTGAGTGTCCTCTCCTTACATTACACTGAATCAAGTTTGCAATTCATTCTAGTTACAAACACATCTAGACAACAATGTCCTAAACTTCTTTTTATACAAATTAGCATGACCAAATGTAGTTAACCCTGAATATGCCAAAAACATCGTATTTAGTTGGCAAAGGAACGATGTGTACTGCAACCGATTACTGTGCCCACGAACATGAAAGTAACCATTTTTAACTGTACAACAGTAAAGAAAAGTACATGGAGCAGCATGCAAGTAATAATAAAAATAATAGGAACACACAACAAATACTTACTTTTTAGAAGCGCTCTCTTGATTCTTCTGTACTGATCCTGCTCCCTCAATTTCAGGTCTGACCAGCATTTCCTCAATTGTTCCTTGGATCGTCGTACCCCAAAATTCCTGTGCAGACTCTTCACAACTTTAGTCATGATCTTGGCTTTTCTCACATTTGGGTTTAGGTAAGGTCCATACTTCCCATCATAGTGGGCCCTCTTCAAGATGTCCACCATCTCCACCATCTTTACAAAGGACATATTTGAGGCCTTATATCTTCTCCTCCGGGATCAGGACGTTTCTAGCTCCGGGCTTTCCTGCTCGTTACTGCTATTATCACGCACCTGCTGTGTCTCCGCCATGTGCTCTCCCAAGGCGACAAAAGAGAAGGGGCGGGGAATATTCTAGAAAGAACATCAGGGGAGGGCGACACGGGCGGAGTTTCATGCATGCTCAGTGTATATAAAGCTAACACGCGTGTGTTGTATGTACGATCTGTGTGCGGAGGAAGGAGGACTGGAAGGGCCGAACGTTATAACGAAGGTAACATTTTAACTTGGGACATCAATGGCCTATACTGATTCTAGATTGAGGCCTATATTGGCATAAGATTAGGAGAGTTTAGCCTTATATTAGTGTTTTGGTCTTGTGTTTTGACTTTCAGCAAATATGAAACAATTCAAAGACCCTGAATTCATGGGCCAGTTCATTGACAGATACAGGGATATGAGAAATTTGTGGGAGGTTAAAAACCCCTTATATCGAAATAAACTAGCTAGGAAGGCATCGCTGGAGAAACTGGTGCAATTTGTGAAGATGCAGGTCCCCGACGCAGACATCGAGTTTGTGGAGAAGAAAATTGGTAGCTTGAGAAGCACGTATAGGAAGGAGCTTAATAGGGTCCAGGCTTCCATGAGATCAGGAAAAACTGGGAGAAAAAATTTCCCCAAAGAGGGTCAACAGAGAACACTAGTGTAAAGACAAATCAGCTTTATTAATTACCAAAAAACATTAACCAACCAATTAGAGATACAAAAATGGTGAAAAAAGGTAGCACTATGGACAGACAGTACTCACAAACCAATTAAAAGAATGGACAACGTTGTCACAGGGGATAATTAAAAACATATGGGAGCCGCGGCTACACACTCACACATACACATCATTCAAACAACTATC
This sequence comes from Lithobates clamitans, assembly GCA_037952925.1. Taxonomy (NCBI): domain Eukaryota; kingdom Metazoa; phylum Chordata; class Amphibia; order Anura; family Ranidae; genus Lithobates; species Lithobates clamitans. The sequence goes on from JBBGZY010000405.1 coordinate 2,163,799, forward strand.
GTATACTAGGGTATGATGGAGTTAATGAAAGTCCAGATATATTGGAGTATTGGGTTTCATAAAAGGTATCCGCAGATAACGTATTTCGTGATGCAAGAATTTTCCAAATACCCCTGAAGTAGTTTGGATGTGGGTGAGCGATCTGGCTGTAAAATTATATATAGTGTTGTTGAACACAGGTAAATAAATCCCTTGCGCCTTGCAGGGTAGGTTCAAAAGAAAGGGTTGTGTAAACAGCGGTGATTTGCCAAAGTTCTAATCAGACCATTTCAGAGTTCCAACAGGAGGGAATGCATATTAATCTACAGAGGTAACAGGTTAAATGTCCATGAAGACAAAAATAAGGGTATGTAATAGAAACTGACATACGTTTTTGAATTGCCGCATGGAGTGGATGGATCTCACTAACCGCACTATCTCCGTCGTCAGATTACAGTAATCCTTTTCGTTTCTGAGTCTCTGTGCAGATATATGCCGTCTAGTTGTTCAGCTGATAGAGCGTTCGCTCACTGTGGGTCCGCTGTTGGGAGGAATGCCTTCATCTGGTATGTGGTCTGATGAGAGACTGGTGTCAGCTGTATTGGCTGTATCAGCTGTTGAATCTGTGTGAAGATCAGCCAGGTCGAATAGCACGCGGCACCTGATGACGTGCTGACGTCACACTGCTGACGCGTTTCACCAGCCAATGAACGCTGGTTTCTTCAGAGCAAGGAGGGGTCTGTTGTGAGAAGCTTAAATAGGTACTGAGGGGTGTAATTACTATCTTCGTCCATTAGATGTCAACCAAAACCCTTCATGTGTAAAGCAATCAGCAAGGAAAAGCATACATACTAAATACAATGGAAAAATAGTAGTAATGGCGATCGCTAGATGGGGAAAGGAAAAGTCGGGTGAGGAGAAGCGGAAGAGGGGGTGGGAAGGGGGGGGGAGGGGAGGGGGGGGAAAGGGGGGGGAATTATGAATAGGTAATGGCCATGGAAAGAGTGAAGATCTAGATTGTTCCAATAATGACTATATAGAAGAAGAAGAGGGGGGAAAGGTATATTATGTGTTAGGTATTACCCAAGGTCAATTATTTCTCTAAAAAAATTTGTAAACTGCATTCGATGTTCAGCCCATTGGGGGCTAAAGAGTCCAAATAATACGTCCACATTTTCTCCTTTTGAAGGAGAACAGTGTCAAAATCCCCTCTTCTTGGGGGCAAATTTAACACATAGATCCCTTTAACCATAAGACCCTTCGGGTTGCTGTCATGGAATTTAGCGAAATGTACTGGAATAGGTCGATCATCCTCTTTGTTCTTTTTCATATTCCTGATACCACTGATGTGCTCACCAATCCTTATTCGGAGTTGACGTTTAGTTTTTCCTATGTAGTTTTTATTGCAAGGGCACGTGAGCATATATATGACACGTGTCGTTGAACAATTAATAAATTGCTTAATTTGATAGTCCCTACCTCCTCTCGGGTTGGGGAACACATCAGTGTGATGTTGCATATGTTACAGTGTCCACATGCATGCATACCTGGGGGAGGTTTTCTTTCAGTAAGCCAATTTTTATTAGTTTTTCTAGTGTATTCTGAGTGAACCAGAACACCACCCAGGTTCCGTGCCCTTTTGGCTGTAAGTAATGGTCTGGGACTAATGATGTTAGTGATCAAAGGTGCCGATTAAGGATATGCCAATGTCTGTTAAGGATCTCATGGACCATAGTCCATTGGGAACCATATCTTGTGATGATTCTAGGAAAATCGCATTCCAGTCTATCTGATTCCTGGGTCTTTTCTTGTGTAGTTAAGAGATCTTCACGCTTCTTTTCTAATGCATTTCTTTTGGCTTTTTTGAGGGAATTATGTGAGTACCCTCTTTTCCTGAATCTTTTGTACATCTCATGTGCTTCAGATAGAAATTGATCCTCCTCTGAGCAGTTTCGCCTGATCCTTAAAAATTGTCTTGTAGGTATCCCTTTAATCAGGGATTTCGGATGATGGCTCTGTGCCAAGAGGAGGGTATTGGCTGCTGTTTGTTTTCGGAAAGTACTTCACTCTTTCCATGGCCATTACCTATTCATAATCCCCCCCCCCTTTTTTCCCCCCCTTCCCCCCTCCCCTCCCCCCCCTTCCCACCCCCTCTTCCGCTTCTCCTCACCCGACTTTTCCTTTCCCCATCTAGCGATCACCATTACTACTATTTTTCCATTGTATTTAGTATGTATGCTTTTCCTTGCTGAGTGCTTTACACATGAAGGGTTTTGGTTGACATCTAATGGACGAAGATAGTAATTACACCCCTCAGTACCTATTTAAGCTTCTCACAACAGACCCCTCCTTGCTCTGAAGAAACCAGCGTTCATTGGCTGGTGAAACGCGTCAGCAGTGTGACGTCAGCACGTCATCGGGAGCCGCTCGCTATTCGACCTGGCTGATCTTCACACAGATTCAACAGCTGATACAGCCAATACAGCTGACACCAGTCTCTCATCAGACCACATACCAGATGAAGGCATTCCTCCCAACAGCGGACCCACAGTGAGCGAACGCTCTATCAGCTGAACAACTAGACGGCTTATATCTGCACAGAGACTCAGAAACGAAAAGGATTACTGTAATCTGACGACGGAGATAGTGCGGTTAGTGGGATCCATCCACTCCATGCGGCAATTCAAAAACGTATGTCAGTTTCTATTACATACCCTCATTTTTGTCTTCATGGACATTTAACCTGTTACCTCTGTAGATTAATATGCATTCCCTCCTGTTGGAATTCTGAAATGGTCTGATTAGAACTTTGGCAAATCACCGCTGTTTACACAACCCTTTCTTTTGAACCTACCCTGCAAGGCGCAAGGGATTTATTTACCTGTGTTCAACAACACTATATATAATTTTACAGCCAGATCGCTCACCCACATCCAAACTACTTCAGGGGTATTTGGAAAATTCTTGCATCAAGAAATACGTTATCTGCGGATACCTTTTATGAAACCCAATACTCCAATATATCTGGACTTTCATTAACTCCATCATACCCTAGTATACGATAGTTGTTTGAATGATGTGTATGTGTGAGTGTGTAGCCGCGGCTCCCATATGTTTTTAATTATCCCCTGTGACAACGTTGTCCATTCTTTTAATTGGTTTGTGAGTACTGTCTGTCCATATTGCTACCTTTTTTCACCATTTTTGTATCTCTAATTGGTTGGTTAATGTTCTTTGGTAATTAATAAAGCTGATTTGTGTTTACACTAGTGTTCTCTGTTGACCCTCTTTGGGGAATTTTTTTCTCCCAGTTTTTCCTTATATGCATTTTAGGGCAACTTGAACTGCATGCAGGTTAACCCTGGATGGTTGTCTTACACTTATCAGCAATATTGGCCACTTATTAATTCAAATTAACTTATAGGTTGATCCAGGCAAAACCTTGCGTTTTTTGTTCAATGAGATCAGGAGCAGCAGCAGAGGATGTGTATGTACCCAGTCTGTGGTACTACCACAGGATGCAGTTTCTGGAAGACCAGATTGAAGCCAGGGAATCACTTTCTACACTTCCCTCAACCCTTCCCTCAACCCAAGCTGAGGCTTCCAGGAACCAACCGGGGCCTTCCATCCTGGAAGAAGTGGAGGAGCCCAGCTGGAGCCAGGTATAGTATATTTTAACATATTTATTGTCCGAAAATTAGTGTTGTTAACTAGATGTTATTATTGATAAAAATGAATGATTGAACAAAAAGTTTTTTACATATCAATAGACAGTAGGGGCCAAAAATGATTGTGACAAAAATAAAAAAATGCTGGGCTCAGAATGATAGTCTTTTCTATTTATTAACATTCAATTTGCAACAGTCATGAGCTGAAAATTGTGTGTGATTGATGAACCAAAAACTAAAACTATGTCCCTTTTTCATACACAGGAAGACCTCAGCCAGGACGAGACACTGGAATGTGGCAGACAGGAGGAGGCGGGGGTAAGTGTCAGCCAGGAGGTGTCCAGGCCCAGTGCCCTCACCCAAACCCAGGAGCCTCCCCTCCGCCTTACAAAAAGGGCCAGAAAGGGGAGTAATGTGGAAGAGGCAGCACTGGGCCTCATTAAGGATGCTAATGCAGCCCTGAAAACACCCCCTGACGCTGAAAAGGTCTATGGCTGTTATGTAGCTGAAAAATTGCAGCAAATGGAGGAAGGCCAACGTTTCATGTGTGAGAATCTTATTTTTCAGGCCCTTCAGAAGGGGTTGAGGGGCCAAATTAGTGAGAACATGCACTTATGTGCGCTCACCCATCCTCCTCCTGCTCTCTCCACAAGTCCACCTCCAGAGCCACAGCCTCCAAGGAATGCTGCAGGGAAGGTTGCAGGGAAGGCTGCAGGGAAGTGTGGAGGAAAGGCTGCAGGAAAGACAAGAAAGTGATGGCCTGGGTTCAGTCTGGTCTGACAGACGACGTAGGCTGTTGCAGTACCACCTGGGGACATATATGTCATCTGCTGCTGTTCCTGATCTCTGGGAGTCCTAGACCAGATTGTGCTCCCTATAATATGGACTTCTCAGGCTACCAATTTTTATTTACAAAGGGTTGATGTGTGCCCTGGGGTACAAAGCCTTCACAAATTCAAGCAGTTTCTCCAGCGTTGCCTCCCTCTTTATTTTGTTATGAGCCAGAATAAATGGAGATTTTTTAATATGAAAATACTTGCCTATGTGTTTTTCTTCAAAAAGGACAGTTTGTTTGTGAGTAGGCAGGTACATTTAAAAAATACAATGTCAAATTAACAAGGGACACCAACACCAACCTCCTCAAGCTTTAAAAATACAAGATAATAATGTTGTTGTGGAAACTTGACACACAAAAAAAATAAAAATTATGGAGATCACTAGAAAGTAGTTTAAAAATAATCCAAAAAACAGGAGATCTTGATTAAAAAAAAAAAAATATTCTAAAATAATAATTCTAAACTTATTATGGAGATCTGGCTTTAAAAACAAAAAAGATTATTCACGAGATCACAAGAAATAATAAAGAAATACGTTTGTCATAACTCTGTGTGAATATCAGCAGCAAAACAAATTCATTCTTCTAGCATTATAAAGAACAAAAGAATGCGCTGCATTAAATAATCCAATAAATGATCCAATAATTTGCAGCGTGAGGAATGTGCTATCTCCATTACGAATGCTAGTTTTACCAAACCGAGCACTTCCCTCTTGTACTTGATTCTGAGCATGCGTGATTTTTTGCGTGTCCGAATTGCATACAGGCGATCGCATTTTTGGATAGGAACTTTTTCCGACCGAAAAATAGAGAACCTGTTCTCAATCTTTTGCTGGCTGGAATTCCGCCAGCAAAAGTACGATGGAGCATACACACGGTTGTATTTCCCGACCAAGAGCTCACATCGTTCTTTTGCTGGTGGCATTTCCAATTGTGTGTACGCGGCATAAGAATTATTGAGGGTATGAAATGGGACAGGGTTTGTGGAATTTGATATGGAAGTGGTTTTGTGCATTTTGTTTTGACATTTTCTTTTCAAAGAGTCAGGGGTCAGTCTCAGAGACCACTAGCTATAGCAATAGAGAGGCTCCCACTGACCAGCTGGAAAAGGAGGCCACCCAGGTGGCTGACACGGGGCTCATCCAGGGTGCAGAGTCAAAGCACTAACTGGTATATACCAGAGCTCCTTATGGTGGAGGTGGGTTTTTCTGCACGTTAGTACCAGGTCACGGTCCTCAGGATCACCCCATCAGGAGTTGAGCAAGCCAGGGTCCAGTAGCAGATATAGCAAGTAGGGGTCAAGCATACATATAGTCAGTAAATAAGCCAAAGGTTGGTAACAAGTGGCCGAAAGTTGCGATTAAGCTGAAGTGTAGTTGAGGAACAAGCCAAAAGTTGGTAATGAGTAGGGATGGGCCAACGGTTTGGCCCGAGCATAAGTTCAGGCCGAACTTTGGTTGTTTGGATGTTCTGCAGAACACCGAACAATATGTGGTGTTCGGGGAAAGTTCGGAAGCCACCAGAACACTGTTAAAGTCTATGGGACATTAACATGAAAAATCAAAAGTGTTCATTTTAAAAGCTTATATGCAAGTTATTGTCATAAAAAGTGTTTGGGGACCCGGGTCCTGCCCCAGAAGACATGTATCAATGCGAAAAAAAGTCTTAAAAATGGCCGTTTTGTCGGAAGCAGTGATTTTAATAATGCTTAAAGTGAAACAATAAAAGTGAAATAATCCTTTAAATTTCGTACCTGGTAGTGTCTATAGTATGTCTGTAAAGTGCCTACTATAGACAGTGCATTTTTCCCGTGTCCCTGCACAAAGTAACATTCTAAAGGAAAAAAAGTAATTTAAAAGTACTCGCGGCTATAATGAATTGTTGGTCCCGGCAATACAGATAAAAGTCATTGAAAAAAACAGCATGGGATCCATCCAGTCCATTACCAGGCCCTTTGGGTCTGGTATGAATATTAAGGGGAACCCCGAACTAAAATGTAAAAAAAAAATTGCGTAGGTGTTACCCTCAAAATCCATACCAGACTCTTCAGGTCTGGTATGGATTTTAAGGGGAACCCAGCGCCAAAATAAAAAAACGGTGTGGGGGTCCTGGCCTCCCTCCCGTGTGAAATGGTAACGGGGTACAAATGTACCCCTAACATTTCACAAAAAAAGTGTCAAAATGTTAAAAAAGACAAGACACAGCTTGGGGACAAGTCCTTTATTAAAAAAATTAAAATGTCCCACGAAGTCCATTCATCTTCTTCTCTCACTCCGCCGACGGACCAAAAAAGAAAAAAAAAACAAAGCCGCGACTGACCCGCCTCCATGGGAGGCACCCCCCGTATGACGCGTCTTCACTTTGACAGTTCTTATATAACTGAGGGTGGGGCCACGCGGTGATGTTTGCGGGTGACCCCGGCCCCCTCTGACGCACAGGGAATTCCCCATGGCTTTCCCGGGGCGTCAGAGGGGGGCGGGGCTATAGCCGAAAGACGCCTACAGCGCGGGCCTAAATTGCCGGGAGGACGTACATGGACGCCTTCCCAGCAATTTAGGCCCACGCTCTAGCCATCTTTCTGGTTTAGCGCGGGTGTGAGGAGGTTAAATGACATGTCTGCGCTGCCTGTCCATGAGACTCGGCTGATCACAGAACGGAGTAAGGGGCTGATCTCGGCCCCTTACCACGTGATTAGCTGTCGGCCAAGTGATGTAAACAGGAGCCTGTAATCGTTTTTTTTTCCTCTCGCTAATAGCGTGGGGAGAAAAAAAGAGAAACGATTACTAGCTTCTGTCAGAGGGACATCAGTCCTGCTCATGGATACCCACTGCTGCTAAGCAGTACCCACCAGTGCCACCTGTCTGTGCCCACCAGTGCATATCAGTGCTGCCTATCAGTGCCCACCAGTGCCACCTACCAGTGCCATCTAGCAGTGCCCACCAGATCTGCCAATCAGTGCCCATCAGTGCCTCATCATCAATGCCACCTATCAGTGCTGCCTATCAGTGTCACCTACCAGTGCCTATCAGTACCACCTATCAGTACTGCCTATTAGTGCCACCTATTAGTTCCCTTCAGTGCCACTCATCAGTGCCCATCAGTGCGACCTGACAGTGCCACCTATCAGTACCACCTATCAGCGCCTACCAGTTCTGCCTCAGTGCCCATCAGTGCCACCTATCAGTGCCCATCAGTGCTGCCTTATCAGTGCCTATCATTGCTCATGAGTGCAGCCTATCAGTGCCCATTGGTGCAACCTCATCAGAGCACATCAATGAAGGAGAAAAATTACCTGTTGCAAAATTGTATAAGAAATGATGATTTTTTTTTTTGTTTTTTTTTCCCAAATGTTAAGTCTTTTTTAGTTTTTTAGCAAAAAATAAAAAAACACAGTAGTGATTAAATACCACCAAAAGAAAGCTCTGTTTGTGTGAAAAAAAATTATAAAAATGTCATCTGGGTACAGTGTAGCATGACAGCGCAATTGTCATTCAAAGAGTTATAGCGCTGAAAGCTGAAAATTGGCCTGGGCAGGAAGGGGGTTTAAGTGGCCAGTAAGCAAGTGGTTAAAGAATTGGTGTTGTTTCCAAGTCACCCCCAAGGTCACATTAAAAGGGCCCTCTTCCGCACTGTATGATATATAAAACGTTTTTCTGCTTTGTTATATTTTCATATGGCAGTGCCCAGCTCCTCATGCTCTCTTTGAAAATGATTTGCATATTAGCCTTGAAATTGGCCAGAATTTAGTGTCAAGGTTTGCCCTCCAAAGACTTCAAAGATATTTTGAGGAAGTTTTATTTTCACTGATTTCAAGCAAGATTTGACAACCCTCCACAAACCAAGCCCTTGCAGATTTTTTCATCCCTATTTGTTACCATTCATGGCAAGATGGCAATTGTTTCAATGTGTCTTTTGTACAGTGACAATGTGTAGCACTAACTCACGGTGGTGCTGATTTGTTGCGGGCTGTTTCCGTTACCTTGTATACCTGTGATTTCACCAACACCGGGTCTAGGGTCCCGTTGAGCTTACTACAGTACTTGTGCGGTAGGTTAGTTTAAGATACGTCCTCCAATCGAGTCACCAGGCCCTTCTCAAGACCAGCCTTGCATGGTCCCTTCCAAGATGGGTCCTCCCCTGGATCTTCCCGATTGTCCGGCTTCTTCCCGCAGGACAGACAGCACAGGACCATCCCAACGATAGCAGGCCCCAGACAAGCTTCTGGGTTCACCTGCATGGCTGCAGCTCCGTAACCCTCCAGGCTGGAGGGCTACGAGATAGCACTCACTGACACATACCTCTAGGCCAGGAGGGCCACGAGGCAAAAAGCTCCCCAAAACATGGCGTCTGCCCCATAAATACCCACTCCCAGAATGCAGCCCGGAGGACCACCTCCACTGAGTTATCTCCGGGACAGAAGAGCACTCATTCACTTCAGCATGTTGCCTTTCCAACACCGACCCATGGTGACAACGACACCCACAGGCACAGTGTGAAACTGCACGCAACACAGCCAAACTGGAACAGAGGCCAAATCTGACAATAAACTAAATGTGAACTATGTACAAAGCATTTTGACCCATCTAAATTTACCTATAAGCGGTAGATTGAAAAATCTGCCAGCGCTACAATGTCACCGTGTTTGGCACTGAGCTTCAAAAAGAAACATTACCGTAAAAACCGTGAAACATTATTTTAAAACAGGTGCACCATTGAAGCCGAGGGAGACACTTCAGTGACAGCTGGTTGAAGCTCCAATGTGCTTAACTACAGACACTTCTGAAATGCCTTTATACAAGGTTTATAATATTCACATTGAACAATCTATTTTAGAGAAAGAAAAAACATAAATAGCTATTATATAAAACAAAAAAAGCTTCCTACCAAAAATAATTATAGGCCTGGAAAATCACGACAACAAAATACAGATCATTTGGCAATGAAAGTTGACAGATTGTGCCAAGGGATTAGAAAATACAATAAAAATAAAGAGATTTAATTTCATACCTGCACGCCATATTTTTCAGCAATTAACAGAAGAAAAATATTTTTTAAAAAATCACATTTTTGGGCTTATTTACCCACTTGCTGACTTTCAGTTGCAGGCATCATCCCAGCATTGTTTTTTTTTTTTTTTGGCTGGCGGAGCACTTTCATGTAAAAGCAATCATAGAGGATAAATAGCCACTAGATTGCTTTTACAAGGTCCTCCCCCTGCCACCACCTTTCCATGCTCTCTTGTCCCACCAGAACGGCCCCAATCAACTCTATGGTCTAAGAACCCGGAAGCGCTGCGTATTTTTATCACTTCTGAATTCGCCAGTTGTAAACAAACCATTACTGGTTTGAAAAAAGCATCAGATCATACCAATCTTGGTATGATCTGAAGCTTTTGAGGGGAGAGGAAAGATCTGGAGTCTAATAGACCCCAGAGGTCTCAGTAAAGAGGAGCTATCACTACCTATTGGTATTACCATTTAAAGTAGCACAGTGTCAAATAGCAGAAAATGGCCTGGTCATGAAGGGGGTGAAATATTCAGGAACTGAATTGGAGAGCAGTCCTCAATGTGAGAAAATTCAAAACAAATGGTCCACATGAATGGAGTGCCAAATATTTGATTGTAGATAAAAACCCAACAATCTTCCGTGTGCATTCATGCCGAATGAAGAGCACGACATATAGACAAATGACGGCCGGGCGGTGGCTTTCCCATCTTGACTGGACGTCATACGACGTCCTGTCAGGAAGCCCCGATCGTGGGGCCGTGGGGGCCTTGCACCATCGTGATTTGTCACCGGCCATATCCACAGGACAAAGCCGATGACTTATCAGAGTACCGGCTCGCTTCCGGTACCATGTGACCACCGTGACGAATCACAGCAGGTCACATGACAGTTGTATACAATGGATGGCTTCCTTTCATGCCATCCATTGTGTAAAATATGTTGCTAGCTGTGATTGGTCAATTTGATCAATTTGATCACATGGTACAGACATAGCCAATCACAGCCCATCTGTACCATGTGATTAGCATTGACCAATCACAGCTAATCACAACAAAACAGACTGATTCCGATTGATTCAGTAAAATGCTTGCCTATAGCAATGTAATTCACTGCTATAAGCAAACATTATATTGTAAATATGTAAAATAAAAAATCCTGATCACTTCCCTAGAGCAGTACAATGTTACTATGGTAACGTCATATTGCTCAGGTCATAATGTGTTAAAAAGGAATCATTAAAAAAAAAGAAAAAAATGTACTATTTTTTTTTTTTTAATTAAAAAAAATTATAACATTTTTTTCTTTTTTTCGTACTACCACCTGATCACTGTCCCTGATCATTGACACAGCAGTTATATAATGATGCTGTACTGCATTGGTGAAAATATGTAAAAAAAGGCTCTTCTCCCGGCCCTTCGACGTCTGGAGAATGATGACATTTGGCGCTCCTTTACCTGCTGTCTTTAGTGGGACCCTGGCCTGCTCTCCCCCAGAGAGTTTGCACCCCCTGGCCCATTGACTGCCCTGGTGGCTACTTTAGCGTAATCACTGATCTACAATACAGAGGGGGTTGAGGTTTGCAACTCTGTTGAGCTGTCTCTGCTGGGACCTTAAAGTGGTGTTCCGGCCGAAATTATACTTTTTAAATAAAAATACCCCTATAATACACAAGCTTAATGTATTCTAGTAAAGTTAGTCTGTAAACGAAGGTCTGTTTTGTTAGTTTATGGCAGTAGTTTGTTATTTTATAAACTTACAGCAGGCCGTTGCCATCTTAAGTGTGGGCATCTGAAGCCAGACTGTATTTCTTCCTGGATCTCAGCCTTGCAGATCTCGCACATGCTCAGTGCAGCACAAGCAGTGTAATAGGTTTCAGGTCAGGTTTCTATAGCAACAGCAGTGTCAGAGGAAGTTGCCGCCCCTTCCCAGAAGGCATTGCAAACAGGAAATGATGCGATGGGCCACGGCCAGGGAGGAGGAAGTGAAAAATGAATACAGCATATATACAGTAGGTGCTGAGAAAAAAAAATAAAAAAATATCCGTTTATAATTCGTTTAGGGTCGGTTCACACTGGGACGACTTGGGATCCGACTTGTACGCCCTCAAGTCGCCCCAAGTCGCCCCAGAAAGAGATTCACATTTAAGTGAATGGGAGCGTCTTAATAGACACTACTGAAGTCGCTCCGACTTCAGAGCGTACTCCCTGTATTACTTTGATCCGACTTTGATCCGACTTCAGCCTATTGACTATCATTGAAGTCGGATCGCCGTCTCGCATGATCCGACTTCGGCATGCGACTTGTGCTCAGATGATCTCGAGGGGGAACTCCGCGCCAAATTTTAAATAAAAATCCGGCATGGGTTCCCCCTCCAAGAGCATACCAGGCCCTTGGGTCTGGTATGGACCTTGAGGGGAACCCCCTACGCCGAAATCCGGGAGCCCCCTTTAATAACGAGCGAGCGCCCCCCCCCTCCTGAACCGTACCAGGCCGCGTGCCCTCAACATGGGGGGTTGGTGCCTTGGGGGAGGGGGCGCGTTGCGGGCCCCCCCCCAAAGCACCTTGTCCCCATGTTGATGAGGACAAGGGCCTCTTCCCGACAACCCTGGCCGTTGGTTGTCGGGGTCTGCGGGCAGAGGGCTTATCGGAATCCGGGAGCCCCCTTTAATAAGAGGGCCCCCAGATCCCGGCCCCCCACCCTATGTGAATGAGTATGGGGTACATCGAACCCCTACCCATTCACCTAGGGAAAGTGTCAATTTAAAAAAAAAACACTACACAGATTTTTAAAGTAATTTATTAGACAGCTCCGGGGGTCTTCTTCCGACTTCGGGGGTCTCTCCGGTTCTTCTCCGCGCTCTCCTGGTCTTCTGCCGGGCTCCTCCGCTATTTTCTGCTCTTTTGCTATAGCGGAGGAGCCCGGTCTGCTGCCTTCTTCTCTTCGGGGGTCTCTCCGGTTCTTCTCCGCGCTCTCCGGATCTTCTGCCGGGCTCCTCCGCTATTTTCTGCTCTTTTGCCGCTCTTTTGCTATAGCGAAGGAGCCCGGTCTTCAATCTTCAGCCTTCTGCCCTCTTCTCCTGATGTTGACACAACGCTCTCTGGGGCTGGAATGCACTCTGAGCGCTCCGCTCTGACTTATATAGGTGGTGACCACGCCCCCTTATGCCGTCACAGTCCCTGGGCATGCTGGGACTGTGACGTTTTAGGGGCGTGGTCATCACCCAATGACCACGCCCCCTTATGCAGTCATAGTCCCAGCATGCCCAGGGACTGTGAAGGCATAAGGGGGCGGGGTCACCGCCTATATAAGTCAGAGCAGAGCGCACAGAGAGCATTCTAGCCGGAGAGAGCGTCGTGTCAACATCAGAAGAAGAGAAGAGGGCATAAGACGGAAGACCGGGCTCCTCCGCTTTAGCAAAAGAGCGGCAGAAGAGAGCGGAGGAGCCCGGAGGAAGATCCGGAGAGCGTGGAGAAGAACCGGAGAGACCCCCGAAGTCGGAAGAAGACCCCCGGAGCTGTCTAATAAAATACTTTAAAAATCTATGTAGTGTTTTTTTTTAAATTGACACTTTTTCCCTAGGTGAATGGGTAGGGATACGATGTACCCCATACTCATTCACATAGGGTGGGGGGCCGGGATCTGGGGGCCCCCTTATTAAAGGGGGCTCCCGGATTCCGATAAGCCCTCCGCCCGCAGACCCCGACAACCAACGGCCAGGGTTGTCGGGAAGAGGCCCTTGTCCTCATCAACATGGGGACAAGGTGCTTTGGGGGGGGGGCCCGCAACGCGCCCCCTCCCCCAAGGCACCAACCCCCCATGTTGAGGGCATGCAGCCTGGTACGGTTCAGGAGGGGGGGGGGGCGCTCGCTCGTCCCCACCCCCATTCCTGTCCGGCCGGGCTGCGTGCTCGGATAAGGGTCTGGCATGGATTGGGGGGGACCCCCCACGCCGTTTTTTCGGCGTAGGGGGTTCCCCTCAAGGTCCATACCAGGCCCAAGGGCCCGGTATGCTCCTGGAGGGGGAACCCATGCCGGTTTTTTATTTAAAATTCGGCGCAGAGTTCCCCCTAAAGATTCATACCAAACACAGTGGCGGGGATCCAAGTCGGATCCCCGTTCATTGAAAGTCGGACACATGCCGGCTTCATGTCGCAGGGCAAAGTCGGATCCAAAGTAGGACGGCTGTCGTGTTGCCCCAGTGTGAACCGACCCTTACAGTGCGCAGTTTAGTGAGGGATGCCGAAGAGTTGTAAAAGTGGGTGGAACTCCACTTTAACAAGTTAACACTTATATGGAATTTTAGCAACTGGGTTTACATATACTTTAGGTTCACAGTGCAAACTTCAAAAGTTGGATATCCTGCCTAGGACATGTGTCCAAAATAGAAACCATGCTATTGTTCATAACTCAATCGGCATTTTTTTATATATAAACTACAACTCCAAGTCATGTTTTATTTTCAATATCAGTAACTTTGATTTTCCAGATAGCAACGTTTTACCTAGTGTTTATTTTTTTATTATTATGCTAGACGCTTTTACAATCAAGCTTATCTCTCTGTGAAATTATATTACTCTAATGGTCGAAAGTAGAGTGTACTTATTAAGCATTTATTATGTGCAATAAATACCACAACCATAGAACAAAGCAACGTATATTACCATCTACTGCTACATATAAATTAAGAACTGACCACCCTACAGACTTGCGCTGCGGGGGGGCCCAGGCTTCAAGCTTTTCTATTAATTTAGCTGTTGATGAAGTTCCTCCAGGCAGAAGGGTAAGTATTATTTTACAAACAGCAGCTCATAACACAGATATAATTCACAGCTGGGGAGATTAAACAAGAACTGGGAACGATGGTAACACACTGATAGAAGCTCTCTATAAATGTGCGGGTGTTCCGCCTCTCAGCAAGGAGCTAGTAGAGATACAAAACAAGACTATATCATTTCATCAGCACTGTAGAGAATCTGTAAATTGAAGATGTGTAAAGAAAATCATATAAATGAAGCGAATCAGGAAATCATTAACCACCTCAATACAGGGCACTTAAACCCCCTTCCTGCCCAGGCCATTTTTCAGCACTGTCACACTTTGAATGACAATTGTGCGGTCATGTGACCATGTGAAATAGTTATCATTTTCTTCACACAAATAGAGCTTTCTTTTGGTGGTATTTAATCACTCTGTTTTTTTTATTTTTTCCTAAAAAAAAAAAAAAAAGACCAAAAACTTTATAAAAAAAAGTTTTTCTGTCAGTAAATTTTGTAAATAAGTAAATTTTCTCCTTCACTGATGGGCGCTGATGAGGCGGCACTGATGGGCACTGATAGGCTGCACTGATGGGCACTGATGAGGTGGCACTTATGGGCACTGATTAGGTGGCACTGATGAGGAGGCACGAATATGCCGCACTTATGAGCACTGATAGGTGACACTGATGAGCACTGATAGGCGGCACTGATGGGTGGCACTGGTGGGCACAGATAGGCAGCACTAGTGGGCACAGATAGGCGGCATTGGTGGGCACAGGTAGGCAGCACTGGTGGGCACAGATAGGCGGCACTGATGGGCGGCACTGATGGGCATTAATGGGCAGCAGTGATGAGCATTGATGGGCATTGGTGGGCAGCACTGATAGCCAGCACTGACTGGCATCAATAATTGCCACTGATTGCTGGCACTTGTGGGCACTGATTGCTGGCAGTTGTGGGTACAGATTGGTGGCAATTGTGGGCACTGGTTGGCACTGATTGCTGGCAGTGGTGGGCAATCATTGCTGGCACTGGTGGGCACTAATTGTAATCAGGGCACTGATGATGAGTGCCCTGATTACATACCTAGCTGAAAAAATAGTGCTTGAAAAGATATCTAATTGCACTTCAGAAATATTTAAATTAATTGTCATGCCAAAGCCACTCTCTTCACACCATGCTCAAAACTTTTTGACATTTTGCTATAGACTTCCAAAGTGAAAAAGATCAATAATTATTGTCCTAACTGTTGTCCACTGGGAATGTCAAGAAGCCTCACCTGATAACTACATTATATGGAAAAGCAATTATTCATTGTATGTGTGATATTTGAAAATACATAGAAGGTTTCAAATTGTATATATACTGTACATATATGTATATACATAGTGTATATATATATATATATATATATATATATATATATATATTAGAACTGGGAGAAGAAGTTAGCGGCCCCACCCTCCCGAGGGGGTCCATTTTTGCAAGGGAGCCGTTGCTTCGTACCGTCCATGCAGGGACAGTGAAAGGCTGAGCCTGTAAGGATGTAGCAATAGGGAGCTGCAGGAGAAACAGTCTGAGCCGAGAAAGGTTCAGCATTTAACACACAAGCACTGGGACTGTGTGTTTGACGGTCTGGAGGACCAAGGCAGGAGGCCTAAGCAGAGATACTACAGAGAAGAGCCACAAGGTGGAGTACTGTTTGTTTTGACACATTGATGGTGAGAACCTCTGCGAAAGAAACTATTCTGTTGTGAATCTTTACGTTCTTTTCAATATAAGTGGGCAGGAAAAGCCCTAAAATGAACTTTGTGGAGCGGACTCACTGTTTGGCGCTACCAACGAGCTAAGATACCCAAAATCATCACAGCATATGTGTATAGTACTGTGTAAAAAATTTGGGCAGGTGTAAAAAATGCTGTTAATTAAGAATGCTTTTAAAAATATAAATGATAATGGTTTATTTTTATCCTTTAACAAAATGGAAAGTAAATAAACAGGAGAGAAATCCAAATCAAATCAATATCTTTTGTGACCACCCTTTGCATTCAAAACAGCATCAATTCTTCTAGGTACACTTGCACACAGTTTTTGAAGCAACTCGGCAGGTAGGTTCCAAACATCTTGGAGAACTAACCACAGATCTTCTGTAGATGTAGGCTGCCTCAATCCATCTGTTTCTTCATGTAATCCCAGACAGACTCGATGATGTTAAGATCAAGGCTCTGTGGGGGTCAAAGGGCTCCTTGTTCTTCTTTATACCGAAGATAATTCTTAACCATAATGTGAGTAGACGAGAAAATCCAGGAAGATATTATCCAAAGAGGTTACTTTATTGAAAAATCAGGATCATACCATGTACAGAACACCGTAGACAAGACGTACAGGCAATCCTCTAACGCGTTTCGCACTTATGCCAAGTACTCAGTCATGCAGCACTGTACCCAAATTATTATTATTATTTTTTTTTGAGACAGAAGGAGCTTTTTTTTGGTCGTATTTAATCGCCACTGTGATTTTTGTTTTGTTTTGCTACATTAACAAAATAAAGACTGACATTTAAAAAAAAAAAGTTGTTCTTAGTCTCTGTTATAAAATTTTGCAAATAATTCGATTTTCTTTTTCTGATGTGCGTGATGAGGCTGCACTGATGTGCACTGATGCTGCTGCACTGGTGAGGCTGCACTGATGTACACTGATGGGGCTGCACTGATGAGGCTGCACTGATGTGCACTGATGGGGCTGCACTGATGAGGCTGCACTGATGTGCACTGATGGGGCTGCACTGATGAGGCTGCACTGATGTGCACTGATGAGGCTGCATTGATGAGGCTGCACTGATGAGGCAACACTGATGGGCACTTAGGAGGAGGCACTGATGAGGCTTCACTGCTGAGATGGCACTAAAGGGCACTAACAGGTGGCACTGATAAGCTGTAATGATGGGCACTGGTAAGCTGCACTGATGGGCACTGACGGGGCTGCACTGATCATCATGGCACTGATGATCAGTGCCCTGATTATTAGTTTAAATGCTGTACTCACTGTGCTCTGATAGATTGGCTCCCCTTTCGTCACACGCTGTCTCTGTGTGAGGAAAGGAGAGCCGAAAAGAGCTGATAATCGGCAAACCAGACACAGCCGATCACATGTAAATGGCTGCTGTGATTGACCCTTTACCCCGATCTGTGATCAATGTGTGCAAAGCACACAGCGGTCACAGAGCATGTCTAATGCAGGCCTCAGGGGCACGCAGGAGCCGCGCATGG
The DNA here is from genome assembly GCA_037952925.1 of Lithobates clamitans. Taxonomy (NCBI): domain Eukaryota; kingdom Metazoa; phylum Chordata; class Amphibia; order Anura; family Ranidae; genus Lithobates; species Lithobates clamitans. Next base: position 2,181,314 of record JBBGZY010000405.1, read on the forward strand.
GAGGACATCCAGGGACGTCCTCCCTGAACTGGAGAGCCGCACTGTAGCCATCTATCGGCTATTGCGGGGGCGGGAAGAGCTTAATGACATTGGCTGTATGTTTGGGGTCATTGTCTTGCTGCAGAATACATTTGGGGCCAATCACATACCTACTTGATGGTATGGCATGATAGATAAGTATCTACCTATGTCAGCATTGAGGACACCATTGATCTTGACCAAATCTCTAACTCCATATGCAGAAATACAGCCCCCACCATGCTTTACTGTTGGCTGCAGACACTCATTATTGTACCGCTCTCCAGCACTTCAGCGAACAAACTGCCCCCTGCTGCAGCCAAATATTTCACATTTTGAATCATCAGTCCAGACCACCAGCTGCCATTTTTCTGCTCCCCAGATCTTATGTTTTCATGCATAGTTGAGTTGCTTAACCTTGTTTCAACATTGGAGGTATAGCTTTTTGGTTGCATTTCTTCCATAAAGACCACTTCTGGCCAGACTTCTCTAGACAGTAGATGGGTGTACCTGTGTCCCACTGGTTTCCGCCAGTTCTGTGCTGATGGCACTGCTGGACATCTTCCGATGCTAAAGGGAACTAAGCATTATGTGTCTTTCACCTGCTCCATTAAAGGGGTTGTAAACCCTCGTGTTTTTTCACCTTAATGCATCCTAGTGACCGGCCCCCCATATTACTTACCTGAGCCCCTTCATTCACTCGGCAGAGATGCGCCCTCCCTCTCTCCACGGGGTCCCGGCTCTTGATTGGATAGATTAATAGCATTGCAGCCATTGGCTCCCACTGCTGTCAATCAAATTTAATGATGCGGGCGCCGGGGGACGGGGCTGAGTCCGGCATTCATGTCTATGGACGCAAATGCTGGACTCGGGAGCGCGCCCGCAAGGTAACCCCCCCGGGAGAGCGCTACTCCTAGGGGGTTATCTGATCCAGGGAGGAGCCGCAAGAGCCTCTGGGGGAACCCAGAAGACGAGGTTCGGGGCCACTCTGTGCAAAACGAGCTGCACAGTGGAAGCCCTTACAATCACTTTAAGTTCCCATGGCCGACCACTGCGTCTATGGTCTTCAACATTGCCTGTTTGTTTGTGCTTCTACAAATAAGTTTGAACAGCACATCTTGAAACCCCAGTCTGGTTTGAAATCTTTGCCTGGGAGAGACCTTGCTGATGCAGTATAACCACCTTGTGTCTTGTTGCTGTGCTCAGTCTTGCCATGGTGTATGACCTGTGATATGAAACTGTCTTCCACAACCTCACCTTAGGAGCAGAGTTTGGCTGTTCCCCACTCAGTTTAAAGCCCCCTACACATCTGTTTCTGTCTCAGTTAATAACTGTGATTCAACCTGCATATGAAATTGATGATCATTACCACCTGCTTGGTATAGCTGGTTAATCATACACCTAACTCCAATCCTACAAACTCCCTAACTTTGGGCAAGGGTAGAAAGTGTGCATTATATTTTGGAACACTGGGTTAAACTAGCTATGAATGATTACCTTCTGGAATCTTTTATCATCAGGATAGCTTTGATTATTCAGTTTTTTTTTCTCCCTAAAATAATCATGTTAAAAGCAACCAGACTAGGGTCAGCCATGTATTGTGATACCCTGTTTCCCTGAAAATAAGACCTAGCGTGATTGTCAGTGATGGCTGCAATATAAGCCCTACCCCCCAAATAAGCCCTACCCTGTTTCCCCAAAAATAAGCCCTACCCTGAAAATAAGATCTACAAGGACTTTAACTAGGGCTTATTTGGGGGGTAGGGCTTATACTGCAGCCATCACCGACAATGACGCTAGGCCTTATTTTCGGGGAAACAGGGTACCATAACTGGTACTGTAGCATACACAGTTGTTAGTCTGGGTTTGTTCTGTTTGTTTTTGATTGCCTGGCAATCATTCGTTGTCACCCAAGGCCCTTAAAATGTATTAACCAAACACCTCTATATTCACAAAAAGCTGGCTTTGCTGCGTACTTCCTTGCCAGTTCAGCCCTGGAAATTTTAATGTTGTTGCATTTTCTCATTTCAGCAAACCTTCTCCCCTCAGTAGCACACCGAGGAAGGAGGCAAATGTAAAAACACAAGCCAACAACTACACTGTGTATTTGCTCTTGTAAAAAAAAACTGTCACTCAGAAAAGAGCACTTTGACATGCAACAGGTCACTTTTTAGACAGAGAAGCCTCTTCGGCCAAGTCACAAAGTTTGACTTGAACACAGCTATTTAGAACAATTACATCTAGTGTCTGGGTACAAAGAAATGACAAGATCTCTGGATTTCATGAAGCTTTCTGTTATAGGCTTAAAACTCAGAAATGGCATTCAGAAGTCAAATTGTAAAATTGGTTCCATATTATCAATTCCCATTGTTATAATTACTAAACAACAGCATACAAAAAAGGACATACTGTAGAAAGGAACATACTTAGAAAGGAAAGATTCCCAACAAATGCAGAATTTATGTGCATAATGAGAAATCAGGCGGATTTCATCCAGCATGCTTTCTTCAGTTTTTAAAATTATGTCCCTAGAAAATCATCTAACAGCTATTGAATGGTCTGTGGGTAAAATCAGCAATAATAATCAAGGGTTATATTTACCCTTTTTACCTAGGCTAAAACGCCTTGAGTTTTGAAGATGCTGACCTTGATGACCTCATGCTTTCCATCTTACCTAACTGTACAGTCAGTGTTTCAATTTGTTTTTATATTGGAAAGTATAGCTGTTTCCTTGATAGCTATCAGTAAAATTGGTTGCGATGCACAACTTTTATCAACTAAACCTTAGGTATGTGCTTGGTAGCAGCAGTTGTATAATTTGATGTTCTAGGACACGTGGGTCAAACACAAGGCCCATGGGGTGAATCTGAACCACCAGGCTAATTCATATGACCCTCACATCCAGGACTTTTCTTCAGCTGGAATGTGGTAGAACTTCGTTCTGCCACCTCCAGCTCTCGCCTTCTGCTCCTCACTCACAACTGTCAATTGCAAATGCAGAAGCCTTCTGTATTCACCAGGATAACTTTCCTTTTGGCGCCTCATGGCTCTCTAAGAGGCCCTGCCTACCCTGTACGCACTCATGGTTGGGCACGCCGGGGACAGATGCAGACCAATGATCTCCCTGCAAGTGAGATAGAGAGGTGAAGCTGCCTACACTGCTAGGAAGTACTAGCACCAGGCCAGGTAGGTGAGATACAAGGAAGCTCTTGGGGGGGCTGTGAAGGGAGATATGTGCAGAGGCAGGGCATAGGGGAGAGCAGTGCAGAGATCAGAGCCGAGGAGGAGGGGTGGAAATGAGATATGGACAGTCTATGAAAGAGAGCTGAACCTTGCACCTTGCATAGCACTTTGTATGTAAGACACTCCTCAACCCTGCACTCTGTACACAGCACACCCCTAAACTCTTCACTTATACATAGCGCTTACAGGATTTATATAGTGCCAACAGTTTGCGCAGTGCTTTACAATATAAACAGGGACAGTACAATTGCAATACAGTTCAATACAGAAGGAATAGGAGGGCCCTGCCATGGAGCTTAGACTGTATCTGAGTAGATAGATACTCTTTCAGACACAACTGGACCTTTGAGGGCAACCATAATGCTGATGTGGCCTGCAATGAAATTGAGTTTGACACCCCTGTTCTAGGAGGTCTCAATTATCTGAAACCAGATGTTTACATCCACGATTGCCGGTTTTGGCATAACGGCAGCTTTCTGAAGTATTTAACAGAGGGGGGTGGGGGTTCAATGGGAATCAAAACAATCTGTTTTGCCACAGCTTAGCATAACTGATTTCACCAATTCACTGATTATCTCTGATTCAGCAGCCAGATGTGATTCGCTTTTCTCTGATTAGGCAACCAGATAATGCCGGGCCCGGTTAATTGTTGTTTTAGCTGCGTCCATATATGCTGCATAAACAGAAGCTTTTTCATGTGACTACTAAAACAATAGCAGTTAACACAAATAATCTAAGCGCCAGGCCTTTGTTTACAATTGCATGAGTATATTCTCCACTGTCAGATGTTATATCATGTTATGCATAAATCTGCTCATTTCTGTTATAGCTTTGGGAGCAGATATTTTGTTTGTCTATAGAATACACGGGAGAGGAGGGACACACAGACTTTGCATATGTTACCGATGCACCACACAGTGACTGTACAACATCCCACGCTGTACTGAGACCTGCCACTGTTCCCTGATGCCCTCCAGCAACAATGGCACATCTTTTATGTGAGACAGGGGCATGACAGCCAGATTGACCTCTGACCTCCCTAGAGCACAACTGGGAGACTGGCTTTTGAAGCACATCAGCATATCGGCACTGGCACAGCAGCTGCCAGCAGGCTGATAAAATTAGTGAACTGATGCCTGGGCAGGTATGAGATGTCGAATGGCAGGTCCTCTGGGCCAAAACAGGTGCAGGAAGCAGCGGTAGTTGCAGTAACGGAAGGAAATGGTAATCACCTTCTGTCTATTTTATCCGAGGCAGCAGTTGTACCTGGAGAGGTGAGGGAGGGGGGAGGATGCGTGCGCTGGAAAGTTGCAAAATGTTCAAGTTCTCTAAGCCTTTTTTTTTGTTTTTAATGAAGAAATGCCTGTTTGCAGTGAATTGGCCAGCTGTTTGTAGACAAGCTTAAGAAAAGCTTAGGTTGACTTTGAGAGGAAAACAATTAAGTGTACCTTCACAAATGCAGGATTTCTTGCTAAATTTAAAATATGCCTGATGCTCGGAATGGCAGGTATAGAGGCTTATTGAGTAAGGTGGTGCTACTATCATGTGGAAAGTGTAGAAACTCATAAGACCCCCCCCCCCCTCCCCTCCAGATTTTAGTTTACTTTAACCAGGTCAGCTACAATTTCTAATTGGTTCTTATTGGAAACTGCAGCTGGCAGATCATTATTCAGTATGTTCTGCCCTACCAAGTAAGTAAACTGTAATGTGAAGAAGGAAGGTTTGGAAGGTAAACCGTATGAACTAGCCCCTTATATTGTTTGCTTGTTACCATGGCAGCTATAGGAAGTTATATTAAAATAATATTGGCTGTAACGGGCCCTGCTGTTATCAGGAGAAGATAAGTTACTGTAGCGAGAATGGAGAAGAAAGTGTTGTGTATTGTCTGGAACTTATATTCTTCTCTTCAGAATCGTATACATCATTTCAAATTACATCAGTAACTTTAGCACAACATTTCACCCCATTTGGCGCCATATTGGAGCAAAAGTCTTTTCTGTGTCTCTGTTGGCACAATGTTTTATGGAAATATAAGTAGCCAATATGATCCGTATTCTTCATCTGCGCTCCTCTGTTTGTTTACTGTCCCTGTGGGTTTTATACGTTCCTCTCCCACAGCTCCAGAGGCAAACACCCCTGGCTGATACCATTCGAAAATACTATACTTTCAGATAGTGTTTTTGGAGCTGATTTACACCGTCAGTAGCATCTTCTCCTGATGAAGTAAATGAGAATTCACGAAACGCAATGACATTTTTTTTTTGATGCGTTACACTCTTTTGTTTTTGCTTTATCTGTAATTTTGTGATTTTTTGATATGACTATGAAAACAAGATATGTACTGAGGCACTAACCATGTTAAGGGGATTGACAACAGTAAATCAGTTTCTTTGTATGTTTTTGCACTGTAAGGTAAAACTGTGTTTTTATTGCTGGATATTTAAAATAAGGAAATTATTTGACTTCTTTTTTGTTAATGTTTGATGTACCACGTCAATGTCCCATGGATTTTTTTTTAGTGCGTGTGTGTTTAATGTATGTATATGCATACTAGGGACAGGTCACACTAGATAGCTAGCAACTCACCAGGGACAACATCACTTTACAGATCAGAGGAAATACTCACTTAGCTCCCAGCATTGCTCCCTTGATGGCAGATACGTGTGCTGCTAATCTTCCACATTACAGGAAGGCCTGGACCTCGGTGGAATGATCTCCTCTTGAAATTAGTTTATAGTTCTGGCAGGTAATGGGTAGTCATTGAGTAGAAGTGGGCCTTGTTTCTCTTACAGACCACCAACATAAGGGGAATTCTTTCTCCTACAGACCAACAACATAAGAGAGCATTTTACTTACTACTGACCATCGAGATAAGGAGGCATTGTTCCTTCTAATGATCATCAACATAAGGCCATGACCAATATTGCAAGGGGGTATTCTTCTTTCTAATGACCACCAATGCATAAGGGGCATTCTTCCTTCTTCTGACCACCAATGTAAAAGGGGATTCTTCCTCATACCAAACGGTAGCATTCTTTGTCCAATTGGTCATCTCTGTAAGGAGGCATTAAAAAAAACTAAATGTGTTATGATAGAAAATAATATATACTGTATTTCAGGGCTCTCAACCAAACTGTCAAACCATCAAATGGCTGGTGTCATAACTGATCACATGTGCAGCAGCATGGCAGTTGAAGATCAAATTGAGGCCATGATGGCAGCTTCCTTGGCTGAAAATGATAAGAGGGTTTAGTTCTGCTTTAAGGCCCTAACAGAGCTAGGCTTCAGATAATTGAAATGGCTTGCTAAAGTTCTACTGTAAAGTGGGGCTCTATCCGAAAGGGGAAGCGATGCTTGTCTGCTTCCTCCTCCCACCTCCGCTGCCACATTTGGCACCTTTTGGAGGTAGCTGTTTTTGACAGGTACTCATCCCCACTTCGCCGCTGCAAGGTCTCCTAGAAATTCACCCCCCTCCTCCTTCCACCGCCACCGGGCTATTCAAAAAGCACAGCATGCTTCACACATGTGCAGTAGGGAACTAGCTGTGAAGTAATGGCGGCGGCAGCACCCGAGAGGCGATTGAAAAATCGCCTGAGGCGCCGACATTGCGGGATCCCTGGAAAGGTAAGTGTCCTAATATTTAAAGTCAGCAGCTACAGTATTTGTAGCTACTGATTGTTAATTTTTTGAGGGTCCTGGAGCTCTGCTTTAAGGTTGCCATCACTGAAAAACAGCAAAATCACGTGCAACTGCCTTATTGGTTCAAAAACCTATTCAGTCATAATGAAGCAAAACAGGTCAAAACTACATCCTTAATTAACTATTTTTACCTTGACTTACAATGTAAGTTTTTTTTTAAAAGAGAGGAATCATGCTCTAAAGCGGTTTTTCACTCATCAAAAAAGTGGAAAGCTCTTTCATTTGTGGGCCGAGGATCTTCTGCTGACTAAATCTCTGCTAATCGGATGTGCTGTCCTCTAGGAACTGTTTGAAGGAGCTTTCCATTCTTGTTACCAATGAGATCCCCAATAAAAAGGATAATCAGCTCTGGGCGCTCCAGTTAACTAATATCTGACTGGGAGGTATCTGTCCTCATTTGCACAACAGTGTTTTCGGGTTGCTAAAACTGTAGGACTCCTTTAAGAATTACTTTCTAAATCTTACACTATAACTTTAAAAAGCTCTTTGCCAAACCTCCGCCAAACTCTCTACTTATTATATAAATTAAACCAGAGTGTTTGCAGAACAACTTGACATCGCGTTACTAATTTTCAGCTTCGGTCGGTAGATATAGTCACAAAAAACTTGCAAAACAGCAACCCTTTCGGAGTAATGAGGCTCGCTGAAGCATATCGTAATTAATCATTGTTCGTTATCTTTGCCAGAGCTTGACAATCTCGTTCTCCATGGGCATTTTTTTTTTTGCTTTTTTAAATTTGTAGTGTAGGCTGAATTGGCATCAATACCTTTTAAAAAAGTATGTTCAAGACCCATTGATTTCATTATTAGCTTGAGTAAAAACATTGAATGCACTCTGTGTTTTCTTAAAGTGATTCTAAAGGCTGAAGATTTTTTACCTTTATGGATCCTATGCATGAAGGTAAAAAATCTTCTGTGTGCAGCAGCCCCCCCAGCCCCCCCCCAATACTTACCTGAGCTACACCACGATCCAGCAATGTGCACCAGTATCTCAGCTCTCCGGGGACTCTCCCTCCTCATTGGCTGAGACAACTGTGTCAATCACAGTCAGTGAGCCAAAGAGGAGATAGAGGGGGTGGGGTCGAGCCACAGCTCCGTATCTGAATGGAAGCACAGTTCAGTGGCCTGGGAGCACGCCTGCTTGAGTGCCCCCATTGCAAGCTGCTTGTTCGGGGGGCACTTGACATAAGGGAGGGGCCAGGAGCACCGGCGACAGAAGGGAGGGGCCAGGAGCACCGGCGGGGAACCAAGAAGAGGAGTATCAAGGCTGCTCTGGGCAAAACTGCTGCGCAGAGCAGGTAGGTAGGACATGTTTTTTTTGTTTTGTTTTTATTGTGCCTTTAATATCACTTTAAAGTTATTTTCTAACTGGTTTATACTGAAGGGTTAGAAGAAAACTTAACATAACTTCATATAGAAACCCAATTTTGTCTAAGTCTCAATACCAGAGGTACTCAACTGGATGAATACTCGAATAGTAATGTAAAGCTCTGATAAGAGTCTTGCTGAGATGGATACAAAGAGTGATAGAACTAAAATACTAATTTTCATGGAGAAAAAATTGATGCTTTAGGATCCCCTCTTATGCTGGTCACATGGCTGTTGCCCAGGCAACCAAAATCTTAGATCTTCAGACCATAAAGGTAAGAATGTCAGGCTTTCAATTATATTTTATCTACCCAGCAATCCGGTTAATGTCAGAGAACACACTGGGTGCTTAGTGAGAGACAGAGAGCGATTTAGGACACTGTGCTGCAGTGCTCTCTGTGCTCCCAATGAATTTTGGTTGAATAAGTTAACACTACTTTGCCCCATCCACCAGGGGGAGCTGGCTAGCAGAAGGAGCTCAAGAGACTCGAGAAAAACGTTTTACCATGGCAGTTAATTGAATATTGGACTAAAACTCCCAATGTGAGTATTAGGAGAAAGAGACAGAGAGAGAGCAACATTTTCACAGGCTGCTGTCAGAAACCATGAACTCAGACCGAGACAGAAGTACAGTTAAATCACACTTGTTTAATAATAAAAGTAAAAAGAACAAACGTAGTCAAAACATAACCAGAGTTCGGTAACCGAAATGGATAGTCAGCCAAGCCAGAAGTCAGGGATCAAAGTAGTGGAACAGCAAGCAGGATCCAGAGCCAGAAGGGATGTCAGCAAAGCCAGTCTTTAAACAGGACCTCAGGAGATGTTTCTTGTGATGTTGACCAAGGAGAAGGCAGAGATCCTCTGAACTGGATGGCTTACGTAGGCAGGACTGACAAGCAGGATATCAACAACAGCTGAGTAACTGATGGGAGCTGGCAATTAGCCGACAGCTGAGCGGCCAGCTCAGAGAAGGCTGAGCCCAGCCCTGACAGCTGCATACTGAGGGATTTCCTCTTTGCTGTGAGTAGACCTGCACATCACTGCTCCTATGTGCACATTAACCTGCTACAACCCTGTGGCCATGTGCTGAGGACCAGAGTCCCTCCAGGAATATCTAAAAGTGAGCTACATCTAAACAGCTGCACTCCTGTTGCTGTATCACTGGGACTGATGAAAGGGCACTTCTGATATTAATCTGCTGCTGCTAGCAGAGACTGAGCACATAGGGACTGGTCATCTAAGTAGTCACAATATTTGCTGCAGGCACACTTCACTGGGATTGTATTTATGTTTACCACTGGAAAGATTGGACCCCGACGCTAGCCAACTGAAGAACTATGGCTAAAGACTGCACACTCAGAAAGCTGCTTCACAAGAACTTTACCTATTGCCCATAGTAAGAGGTATCTGTTTAGGGAGTATTACATTTCATCACTGCAATTCATAAAGAGTGCATTCTAAACTGAATATAGCTTCTGTTTACAAAAGAGCTATCTCAGTATTGGTTATCAGTGCTGTTATTGTTTTTAAAGCCATGACTTATTGCTGAATAACTCAATTCTATGCTGCTATAGCCTAGTATATATATTGTCTAATGAAATGTGATTGACCTAATTGTTAACTTACTCATTTATGTGCATACTGCTATTTACTGCAACCTGTGACAATATATTTTGTTCATTACCATTAACCAGTCTGATCTTTGCTTTTTGATACTGAACCTTACTTGTATATAGACAGAAGGATGATTTAGTGGGATTTTCAGGGTGCCAGGCAAACAAAATTACTAATGATACACCAAAGTATAAAAAATATCAAAATTTATTAGACAAGTTTAAAAGAATGTCATCAGTACACATGTAGTTAATTGAGTGCTTAATTCAATGATTTACCTCGTAGGAAGAGATGTATCAGCATGGCAAACCCATCCAGTGTCTGACATTGTGCGTGAGAGAGGGTTCTTTTATGTGTGCACACGCCGTGCACGTAATATCCCGCATCACATGATTCGGGGAAGTGGACGGCGCGATACACACACAGGACCTGATGAACGCTGGGTAGAGAACTACGCTACCCATAGAACACCGCGGCCCGTGAGCAGATGTGGAGGAGGCACTGGAGCAGCTGACATACCCCAATTAATGGGCGCGCATCTAACCTCCATCTCCACTCATAGGGCAGCGGATAGCGCATATAAGTGAAGTAGGAAATAAACGTGAGATAAATATGATAGAATAAAAAAAAAGGGATATCATTATCTCACTACAACCCCCCTTCCCCCTTTCTCCCTCCCTTCCCCATTCTCTTCACTTTCCCTTCCCCCTTCACTCCCTCATCACCACAGTGTACCCCTACATTCCCTTGGATCTTACACTTACATTCTTTTTTCTACTGGGCAGAGATCGGCCTTTTGGCCATGTCCCTTGGCTCTTCCCGGCCAGCTTCTCTGTATGCAGCTCAGTGTCCGTCTTTGGTTCAACATCAAGTCGCAGGTAAACATTTCTTGTTGGGTGGCTGATGAGCATTGGGCTTGGGTGGTTATTAGCATATTCTTTGATTGTATTTTTGCTTTTCATTCTTCTGTTTCATTTCTAATTGTACTTTTTCTTATGCAGTGACACATCTACCTCTGTCTCTCAATAAATATCCCCTGAGAAAGCCCTAGTGGGCGAAACATGTCGGGATACTATTGCTGAGTGACCTTTTCCATCAATTAACTAGATGTGTACTGATGTCTGCCTAATATTTGTATAGCCAATACATTCTTTTAAACTTGTCTTATGTCTAATAAATGTTGCTATTTTTTATACTTTGGTGTATCATTAGTAATTTTGTTTGCCTGGCACCCTGAAAATCCCATTAAATCATCCTTCTGTCTATATATATATTATTCAGGGATGGATGGTTGGTCCTTTCTATTGACATTGTCACCTATCCATACCAACCTGAACCTTACTTGTGTGCAGGGTATCTATATTTATTCTCCCAGTAACAGTGCAGTATTTGGTTGCTTAACCCGGTGTGTCAGTGGGGGTGAGGTTGATTTCAGAGTTGAGGCAGAAAAACAGAGAACCCAATCTACCAAGTGGCTACTGAGGGGGTAGTAATGGGGTAGTAATACATACTCATACTAGGTCAACGAGTCATACTGAAGCACTGAATCCACTGGATTACCATGATAGCTAGACAACCATTTTCAGAAGGAGAGGTCAGCAGTGACAAACTAGGCATTGCTTTCAGTACAAGTCTCCTTTATATAACAAAAGGAAACTATTTTATTACTCACAACTGCATTTTTCACCCAATGTTCCCTTTTTATCAAGTTGTGAAAGCAGTGAACTTAATTTTAAGTCATGACACACCTCGTAATTATTCTTTCATTTGATACCCGCACTAACGAATCAAACACACACACAGTATTTATTGCGCTATTGTGATCTTTGGAAGACAGATTAATAAGAAACTTGTGACAGTTTTGTCTGATAAACCGAACCAATAAACTCAACGAGTGTTGACATTAGGCCTACAAATGATCTGCGTCTAATACTATACATATTTGCCTTGTCACTATGAAAAATTGTTGGCAAATAAAAAAAAAAAATTGCATATATGATTAAATACTATCTCCTATCACTGTTTTTTTTTTTTTTTTCCCCTCAATAGCTCTTTTATAGAACGCTGCCTTAAAAATTCCCCAGGCTAAAACACACGGCATCAACTGCATTTCAGCGTGTATAAAATAAATGAGATATGAAAATAATAGATACTGCCGTGCTGCCAAGCTGTTCCACATTCGGTACTTGTAATTCTGTGAGTCATTAAAAATTGACTTTATCTGCTCAAAGTGTACTTTAACTACTTCCCCACTAGTGACACCATCATTATTATTCAAAGGCACTCTACAGTCATACATAAACTTTTTATTTATTTTATCTATGAAATGAACCAGTCTTGACAGATATATGTCTGCCATTACTGATGACTTGTTTTGGAAGCTGAACGTTCCTAAGCTGATATCCTTATCCTGTGGCTTCACTACTTAAAGTGTTACTAAACCCACAACAGTAAAATCAGTCTGAATATGCAGTAAAACATGCTTGTTATATTCAATGTGTGTCAGAAACCATGAATCAGACCGAGACAGAAGTACAGTTAAAGCACACTTGTTTAATAATAAAAGTAAATACCTAGAATAAACGTAGTCAAAACATAGCCAAAGTTTGGTAATCGGAACAGATAGTCAGACAAGGCAGAAAGTCATGAAGCCAGGGATCAGCATAGTGGAGCAGCAAGCAGGATCTGGAGCCAGAAGGAATGTCAGCCAAGCAAGTCTTTAACAGGAATGCAGTCCCTGTGATTTTGACCAAGGCAGAGATCATCTGGGCTGGACGGCTTAAGTAGGCAGGACTGACGAGCAGTATATCATCAACAGGTGAGTCACTGTGGAGAGATAGAAGCTGGCAATTAGCCGACAGAGTGGCCAGCTCAGAGAAGGAAGGGCTGAGCCCAGCCCTGACACTGTGGAACCTAAAGGGTCAATCCTCTGCATTGTGTAAAAAGGCTGTTTGATCCTCCATGCACAGATCCTCCTCTTCTTCTACTGACTCCAAAACAGGTCCGGATAAGACAAGTTAGGTTAAAGGAGTCAGACTTCACATGCTCAGTTTGGTGTGTATTGCTAGAGAGTTTTTTTTTTTTCTTCAGAGAGTGCATGTGATCAGCACAGGGCCAATCGGCACTGTCCACACAGAGGGTCAGGGGTCCTGGATCCTGATAGGACAGCCAGTGCAGTATTAAAACTCCTTCTACAAGCTTTAACCAGGCACTGGTAGAAGTCACAAGACTGCTATATACTGCTGATGAGAAAAGGTACTTAGCAGTTTATATTTACTAAGATAATTGCATTTCCATGTTCTGTGTACTGTAGGAGACCAGATATAGTGAATGCAGGGTACTGGGTTTGGTCAACACTTTAATTAGGCTAATTTACCAAAGAAAGGATGTGTTTAGAGCCTAGTGAATAACTGTTAACTCCAAACACACCATATGGAAGGCAAATTACAGTTTTTAACTCTCCTGCACATTGGGTATTTAAAGTAAAGATAACTTTATTACACTCTTAGTAAATTACCCCAAATTTGTCTGTAACCCCTAATGACTTATGCAGCCAACAAAGATGGGGCTCATATCCTTCATAATGACCTGGGCTTGTTATTTACTAAGTAGTGAAGCAGGAATATAAAGATAAGAGTATCTGCAACAAACTAGTTGGCAGTGCCAATGTGGTGGAAGGTTCTCAATAACAGAGCATCAAAATATTCCACAGCACTACATAGAACAATATTTCAGTTACAGCCTAAATGACTGCACAATGTTAAATCCCTACTGCAGGCACACTATGGCAAATTTGTTATAAAGCCAGTTAACTTATCAGTAAGAAACTCATGCACGCACTAAAAGGGTGCATAAGTACAACAGAGTTTCTCAAATAAACTCAAATAGGAACTAACCATAGGAACCCATAGCTATAGAGCAAGAGTGCTAAATGAGAGATGCTATACTGCCTAATGCCCCAAGCAATATCTATCATTTTCTGCATTTAAACAGTTTGGTAAAATGTAAAGATGTAAAAAAAATGTAGAAAAGTATTCTATTGAAAAAATTGCAATTGTTTATCAAAATGTATAAAAACTGGAAGAGGCAGAATCTGGAGTAGTTGTACATAGCAACCAATCAGCTTCTATTATCAGCATATTCGGCAAAGCAGGCCATACACGTGTTAAATTCGGAAATAATTTTCTTGCAAAAATTGTAACTAAGAATTTTCTTTCGAATTTCTCACCATTAGTGGCTGCAGAAACGGACGATTTTCACGCGGCCATCGAATCTGAGTGATCGGGCATGTTAGACATTTTTCGAAAAATTCATGAATTTCTAATTGATGATGGGAGAATAGTGTGAGAAATATAATTGAAAAGGAAATGAGCATGAGCTGCGGCCTGGAAAGAAAAAAAAAGGTTCCCGGCCATGAAAATTCTTTTCTGTAGCAACATAAGGTGAAATTGAAGGCTTTGTTGGTCAAATTTTGAAATCAATGGTGGCACCATTGGATCACAAAACGCAGGAAATTTCTGAGTTTCAAAAAAGAAAATTCGTTCAGAATTCAACCCCAAGTATGGCCTGCATAAAGCTTTGAAAATGAAAGAAAGAAACTGATTTGTTTCCTTGCGCAGCTGCTCAAGATTCTGTCCACTTAAAAATTCTCATTATTACCCCCCACAGTGTTTAGAAAACAAAATGTAATTATCATGAACAATGTCATAAACATTAAAATTGGATGGAAGGGGGCTTTACATTGAGGTCAAGAGGGAGAAAACAGAAATAATGCCTTAAAGCGGAGTTCCACCCAAAAATGGAACTCTCGCTTTTCCGGTTCCTCCCCCCCTACAGTGTCACGTTTGGAACCTTTCAGGGGGAAGGGGGGAGCAGATACCTGTCTAATACAGGTATTTTGCTCCCACTTCCGGGCATAGATACCCGAGCTACCCATGAGTATCTACGCCACTTCTCCCCCCTCCCCCCCCGCTGTATTCTGGGAGACACACGCGTCCCAGAAAACAGCAGGGACCAGTGTGAACGCTCAGCGCAAGTCGCGCATGTGCAGCAGGGAACCAGGAAGTGAAGCCGTGAGGCTTCACTTCCTAATTCCCTTACCGAGGATGGCGACGGCAGCACCCGACAGCCGAGGGATAGATCGGCTTCGGGTGCCGACATCGCTGGACCCTGGACAGGTAAGTGTCCATATTTTAAAAGTCAGCAGCTGCAGTATTTGTAGCTCCTGACTTTAAAAAAAAAAGAAAAAAATGGCGCAACTCCGCATTCAACATGCTACCAACATCAGTGCCAGATTTCCTGTATAAAGGGACAAAAGAGGCAACTGCTCTGGATCCCTGGCTAGAAGAGGTTCCCTCTATGCAAAAATATAGTAATTAAAAAGCTATCAATTGTAAGAGCCGGTTCACACTGAGGCAGCACGACTTTGTCAGGCGACCTGCACACGACAGCAGCAGCGACTTCTATATAGAGGTCAATGCAAGTCGCCTCAAGTCGCCCCCAAAGTAGTACAGGAACCGTTTTCTAAGTCGGAGCAACTTGAATCGCTCCTATTAGAACGGTTCCATTGTACAGAACGGGACGCGACTTGACAAGTCGCCTGACAAATCGTCCCAGTGTGAACCGGCTCTAAAAGTTTTTACTCTGATATAATGTTTCATTTTTTTAACAAATTTTGGTGGCTGGAGTAAACCATCCATATAGCGGTTATACCCTTAAATTGTTTGTTACCCCAACATTTCATGTTCCTGATATGTGGTTGCTGTAATATGTACTTGTTTGAGAAAGTATCCTGTTCTCTTTGTGTTGCTTCCTTTGTGTGAAATCCCTGGTGTTCCTGCTAGTCCCCTTGCTTTGCTATTAAAAACTGACCACACTAAACAGTAGAGCCCCCCCATCCTGCTCTCCTCCAATGATCAGACGTGTGCTGCTGCTTCACCTCCTCCCAGCTCTTATGCAGCTGAGAACAGAGGGGATGTGATCACTTATCAAGAAGGGAAAAAAGGTATTTATAATGTTTTTATATCTATACCAAAATGATTTGGACTATTTCTATTTTAAACTGAATGGGTTGTTTTACAAGGTGATCGTTTTAGGAAGGTACCCTATAATTGTGTGTTTTACATACTTACATGGCAGCATACTGATGTTGTTTCATCTATTTTAAAAATGTGTGACTGACATTGAGAAAGTAAACCAACTGCACAGTTATCAATTAGTTAGTTAGTGAGAAAATTCAATCACCGGGGAAATTTTGTGTAGGGGAAGGTCTAGCCAGGACCGTCTAGCAACTAGACCTACCTCTATATTTGTTACAAACTTTGATGTGTAAGTTTGGTAATATGCTGTGTATTTTAATTCCTGCATATGAGGGGCCCAAGGAACCCGCAGTGCCCCGGGTCACCCAAGGAAGAAATCCAGACCTTGCTAACACAAAAATTGTACTACTACTACATGATCATTTAGTTTCCCAAGAGCACAGCTCTTACCCTGCCTCCATTCATACATATTGGATTTGATTTTCTAATGTAGTAAAGGTTGTACACTTCATAACCTGTGCTCCTGTTGAATACCCAATCATGCGTAAGTGAAATTAAAAAACAGGATTTTTGCTACAGTACCATATGATTGGGTTTTAAAGTGAACACAGGTTCACCTTATTTATTATCATTAACTTGCTGCTTCAGAAAATCACCCCTATTGCATCTCAAAATGAACCACATGATTTGGATTGTTGTATTAAGATACAAGGTTTCAAAGCAGGTGTAATCTATTGCTGCTACTCTAGTAAATAAGGCTGGTAATACATGATTTCATTCAATTCCCCCATCCAAACATTTAAGGTGGATGGGGGTATCCTCCCTGCTGAGCTATTTGTTTTCTGACAGCGGGGCTGCTCTCCTGCTGTTAGAATACACAGATCAGCGGTGCAGCCATTGGCTGCAGCTGCTGATCGAGCCGTGTTTGTCCGACAAGGAGGTTGAACAGAAGTCAATTAGTAAATCAGATTCTGTACAACTGCAGTGGTCACACATGAATTGAAATTCAGCCGTTCCCTGCTAAACCAGCTGCATTTCAATCCATCTATGACCATCTTAAGTGTGGGAGGTCAGGTGGTCGACACCAACTTTCAAACTTTAGGTGACCTTTGAACTTCTGGCGCCCCAGATCAAGTGGTGAGCACAAGCTAAGTAAGGGGGATACATTCATAAATATAGGCTGGATTTTCCGATTTTTGCTTTGGCCCAATCATGACTGGTTCTCTTTATCATCAGACTAAAAAAGTAAAAAATCGTAGCCCAGCTGTTTAATTTTATTTATTGATAACACTGTGTATTACAATTAATAATAATATATATATATACACAGTATCTCACAAAAGTGAGTACACCCCTCACATTTTTGTAAATTTTTTTTTATATCTTTTCATGTGACAACACTGAAGAAATGACACTTTGCTACAATGTAAAGTAGTGAGTGTACAGCTTGTATAACAGTGTAAATTTGCTGTCCCCTCAAAATAACTCAACACACAGCCATTATTGTCTAAACCGTGGCAAAAAAAGTGAGTACACCCCAAATTGGGCCCAAAGTGTCAATATTTTGTGTGGCCACCATTATTTTCCAGCATTGCCTTAACCCTCTTGGGCATGAAGTTCACCAGAGCTTCACAGGTTGCCACTGGAGTCCTCTTCCACTCCTCCATAACGATATCACGGACCTGGTGGATGTTAGAGACCTTGCGCTCCTCCACCGTCTGTTTGAGAATGCCCCACAGATGCTCAATATGGTTTAGATCTGAAGACATGCTTGGCCAGTCCATCACCTTTACCCTCAGCTTCTTTAGCAAGGCAGTGGTTGTCTTAGAGGTGTGTGTGGGGTCGTTATCAAGATGGAATACTGACCTGCGGCCCAGTCTCTGAAGGGAAGGAATCATGCTCTGCTTCAATATGTCACAGTACATGTTGGCATTCATGGTTCTCTCAATGAACTGTAGCTCCCCAGTGCTCCCCATTGCTGGTGTCTTGCCGAGAAAGTTCCCTCGGCGGATAAGTTCCCCCCCTGTATGGCGCAGGCGCAGCGCCTGCGCAGTACGAACTACTGTAGCCGAAGCTCAAACTCTTTAATCAGCTGTACACGGTGCCTGCGCCCTAGGTCCAGGTTCCTTCCCCACCATCCAAGTGGACCTAGAGGGGGAATCAAAAAGAGCCGAGCGAAGCGAGGCCGTGCCCGAAGCGTGGCGAGTGAAGCGAGCCCGCGAGGGGCCCTCTTACAGGCGCCGTGTACAGCTGATTTTTAGCTGTTCCGCTTCAGCTATTTCCGCCAGGATCCTACTACGCAGGCGCAGCGCCTGCGCAGTAGAGGGGGGTCCTTATCCGCCGAGCGGAACTTTCTCGGCAGAACACCGGCAGCACTCATGCAGCCCCAGACCATGACACTCCCACCACCACACTTGTCTTTGTACTCCTCACCTGGTTGCCGCCACACACGCATGCAACTATCTGAACCAAAGAAGTTTACCTTGGTCTCATCATGCCACATGACATGGTTCCAGTAATCCATGTCCTTAGTCTGTGTGTCTTCAGCAAACTGTGGGCTTTCTTGTGCATCATCTTTAGAAGAGGCATCCTGCTGGGACGACAGCCATGCAGAGCAATGTGATACAGTGTGTGGCGTATGGTCTGAGCACTGACAGGCTGACCCCTTCAACCTCTGCAGCAATGCTGGCAGCACTCATACATCTATTTACCAAAGACCACCTCTGGATATGACGCTGAGCATGTGCACTCAACTTCTTTGGTCAACAATGGCAAGGCCTGTTCTGAGTGGAACCTGTCCTGTTAAACCGCTGTATGGTCTTGGCCACCATGCTGCAGCTCAGTTTCAGGGTCTTGACAATCTTCTTATAGCCTAGGCCATCTTTATGTAGAACAGCAATTCTTTTTTTTCAGATCCTCAGAGAGTTCTTTGCCATGAGGTGCCATGTTGAACTTCCAGAGACCAGCATGAGAGAGTGAGAGCGATAACACCAAATTTAACACACCTGCTCCCCATTCACACCTGAGACCTTGTCACATGACACTGGGGAGGGAAAATGGCTAATTGGGCCCAATTTGGACATTCTCACTTAGGGGGTGTACTCACTTTTGTTACCAGCAGTTTAGACATTAATGGCTGTGTGTTGAGTTATTTTGAGGGGACAGCAAATTTACACCGTTATACAAGCTGTACACTCACTACTTTACATTGTAGCAAAGTGTCAATTCTTCAGTTTTCACATAAAAATAATAACATATTTACAAAAATGTGAGGGGTGTACTCCCTTTTGTGAGATACTGTATATATATATATGTATTTATTTATATATATATCCCCACACAGTACTTCACAATATGAGAGATTGGGAAGATGCAGCAGGCAGGTGAGCTGAGTTTGTTGCAGCCTTTACAATACATTAGAGGATGCAGAAGATTTTAATAAGGCTCTTAGAGCCCTAGTTCAATGGAATGCAAGCAAAAGTTGGCTCGGATCTTATGTGCCTAGTTAAAATCTGAAGTGAATTATACAAATGTGTATAACTATTTACTCTGGTAAATAAATTGTAGGGGTGTTTTGTATATAAAAGTGAAGATTTGAGAACTGATTTTTCTAACAAGAAAGTGTTATGGAATGTTTAGGGAATAGACAAAAGGATGTAAATAATACACGGTGAGTGTAATGTGATTCAGGAGCTCAAAGAAGCTGTATTTTTACCACAATCTTAGAAAATTTTCTTGTATGCAATGTGCATAAAGTACTCAGTTCTGATCTACAGGGACAAGTCTGAATGGCATCATCCATCAAAGTATGTCTGTAACAGCATTATACTGCAAAATGTAGCAGTTAGTGGAGGATAGGTCAATGCTAGGAAGGAAAGCAGACAGAAATCAGTGAGAAGCAAGAAACAAGGCTAGAATTAGGCAACAGACTGGAATAAAAGGACTACATGTAACAGGGAGAAAAGAAAGCTGTAACTAAAGTTAAAATAGGGAAGACATTTTACGAATTAGGTTTATTGGCCAGGGCAAAAGTTGGGAAGTAAATCCAACAGAGAAGAAAGAATGACGTGAAAATAAGCCCCTCATATAATGGGCATTGTAGGTAGGTGGGCTGAGAATAAGTTAATTATCTGGATGCTGTACAGTCATGTCATATAAAGGTGGCACATTGGCATGGCCAAAAAAGGGGCTGATTACAAAAAGTCTCAAGTCAAGACCAACATAAAAAATAAGGCAGCGCTGGAAGTGGAAATCAGTATTATACTGTACATAACAGCGAAAGAGGAAAACACACAATTCTTTCCACCCTTATTTTACAGTGTTATATATATGGCTATATGTTTTTACATTTCTGTAACTAGCATACTAACCCTTCATTCTGTTTCCTCTCTACATTTCATAGCTGTATTTATGACCTGTGATAGAAGATCATTTTTATTTACCATGCAAAACGGTGACAATGATTGTTATGTCGGTACAGTCAGAGACACCAGAAGGCTTTAGTAATTTTTCTTTTTGTTAGGAACATTCAAAAGTAACAATTGTTGCAGAGCATTTTATTAAAAATACTAAACATTTTTTTTTTTGTGAATTATATTCTTCGATAGGATAAGAATACACTTTAGACATATTCTATATAACACTGGAGCAGAAGTGAAAGAGAAGGCAACACAGGTGTACATTCCAAAGCATCTTACCATAGAAAATAGGCTCAGCAACGGCATGCAATGCCAAGCTGCTGCTAAAAAAGCAAACAGAATATTGGCATGCATTAAAAAGAGGATTAATTCCAGAGATAAAACGATAATTCCCCCACTCTACAAGACTCTGGTGCAGCTGCACCTGGAGTATGCTGTCCAGTTCTGGGCACCAGTCCTCAGGAAGGATGTACTGGAAATGGAGCGAGTACAAAGAAGGGCAACAAAGCTAATAAAGGGTCTGGAGGAGATTAGTTATGAGGAAAGGTTGCGAGCACTGAACTTATTCTCTCTGGAGAAGAGACGCTTGAGAGGGGATATGATTTCAATATACAAATACCATACTGGTGACCCCACAATAGGGATAAAACTTTTTCGCAGAAGGGGGTTTAACAAGACTCATGGCCACTCATTAAAAATAGAAGAAAAGAGGTTTAACCTTAAACTACGTAGAGGGTTCTTTACTGTAAGAGCGGCAAGGATGTGGAATTCCCTTCCACAGGCGGTGGTCTCAGTGGGGGCATCGATATTTTCAAGAAACTATTAGATAAGCACCTGAATGACCGTAATATTCAGGGATATACAATGTAATACTGACATATAATCACACACATAGGTTGGACTTGATGGACTTGTGTCTTTTTTCAACCTCACCTTCTATGTAAAAAATTATGTGCTGTATAACTGTCTACTCAATTTCATAAAACCAGGTCAACAACCCTGTTTTTGTATGTATAAAAGAGGAGGGATAATTAGAAAAGGGAAGAGTATACTGGAGAAAAAGGGAGGATGTGGGGAGGAGGACATGCTGAGTGTTGGATAGCAACATGGTTTAATATCTTACTTCTGGTATTTCACTTCCTGTTTGACACAGCCAGGTAGGAATGAAACACATCAAAGCTTTGTGATCAGAAGAACAATGCCTTGGCTCAAGCCCACCTGCTGTGACATGTGCGAGTACAGTACAAGCTTCAAAGAGACCACTGCTGCAAAGATGTCTATTGAGATTTGACACAGGGCTGATAGAGACGCTGGCCCTGGGGGACAATAAAGCATGCCTCCTGGAGAATGGGCAGACATCTGAAATGATACCTCTATAAAAGGCAAATGGGGGTGGCTACGAGTGGGTGTGTATGTTTGAATGTAAGGGGCATACAGGCTCTTGTTCTTTCTCTTTTGGCTACTGAGAAGCCTGCTGTAAGGGTCTCCCCTATGCTATCTTGGGACCTTGCTCTGACCGAGGGCTTGGGCCTATATTCCATGAGGCCCAGACCTCTTGAAGACCAGAGGACCAGCCGAGGAGGATGTGCTAAGTATCACTCTTGTATTGTGTTATGAGTGTAGGCCTTGTAATATTGCAATTTCTGGTAGTATCTTTGTGTTAGTTTTCCTAATTATGCTGTTTTAATACATTCCTAGTTTTATTGGGAAATAAATGTAACTTATTTTACTAGCAGCATCGTGTGTTTGGTTTCATAGCTAACCTGGTATTATTGTGATATTAACAATAGCATGTGCTCAGAGTTTAGTAGGCCAAACTAATTATAGGGTCTAGACAAATTAATACACAGATATAATATTAATAATTATATTGATTCTACAATTGGCACCCCAGATGAGTTATTTTTACACAGAATCCACAAAAACCTAATGTATTTTTGTCTCGAGTCCCTGTACAAGATTGGCGCTGGCTTGCGAATTCTGAAAGTATATGTTAAACGTTTGTATCATTAATGTGCTTTAGGCCTGTAACCAGCCAAAGGTGCTGGCGAGTAAAAGGGCTGATCACCCTTGGTTAGAGATTGACAGGAATTACCATACATCTTTGAGGAAAAAGTGGGAGAAATATAGATTGTTATTTTTTTAATTTTTAATTTTTTTACATTTTTTTTTTTTTTACCCACATGAGAGTGAAATAGCTTTGTTCCAATAGGAGATCAATGTGGCCTGCAACCTAAGGAAGGCATTGATTGAGAATCTGCCTTGTGTCTTAGAATGTGCCTTGCGTCTGGTAGGCTGTAGAACTACAAGTCACTGTTAGGTTTAAATGGCTTTGTAGCAGTTTTTTTTTTTTTTTTTTGTTTGTTTATCTTTGCATGGTAAGCAACTCTGGTAAAAGCAGGTAAAACGAGTTTCAGTGGGGGGTAGGCTAATTAGCATATCAATGGATATTCCCCAGTAAGCATGTGGTAATCCTAAAAGCCACATAGAACCTACAGGACAGAAGTGCTCATATACAAGGCAGCCGATAATGCCACAATAAGTGTGGTGGGTCTTTTCTATGGATATGCAAAAGTTTAATGGTTTTGAATGATATCAGGTAAAAGTGGTAATGAATGAAGAATATTGAATGCTAGAAGAGCGGTTCAGTTTTTTTTTTTTTTGTGAGTTGTAAGAGCTAACGATAATTGAGTTTGGTTTAGTTACTCAGTGCACTGTTGGAACGTTAGTACAAATAGAATTGTGAAGTGTGTGCATTGTATGGTTGTGAAATGGAACTGGTGTATACATATGTTAAAAAGTACGCTTCTGCCAATTATCATTCATGTGCAGATGAACCTCTTAAAAGCCAGTGTAACGTTCTATTGTCACAGTGTCAACAACATAATAGCAGATTGGGTAAACAGCTAAAAAAGAAAGTTAAAAAAGAAAGGTTGGCAAATGAAATTGCAGTGTTGCTCAGAATTAAATTTATATCTGAGCAAATGGAGGGGAAGTGGGAAGCAGAGAGGAGTCGTCTCGGGGAGGACATAGAGAAAATAAGTGAAAACCTTCTAAAGATTGCAACAACCTCCAGTAGTGAGATGGATGAATTGCGGACAAAAGCAGGCAGTTTATCAGGAAGAAACAGCGAGCTACAAGAACAGCTGCAGAGGTGCAGCATGGACTGTGATATGAAGAGCAAACTTTTAGAGTCATTGCGAGTAAAGTTGTCAGAGATGGAAGAGTTGGTTATGTCTTTAGAAAGAAAGTTAGCAAATGCACACTCCCAGCTTCTTACTAAAGAGCAATGTATAGTATCGCTCAATGAGCACAAAGGAACGTGCCAATTGGCCAATATCTGCACAGTCAATGAGGAGAAGGGCTGTGATGAAACACATTCTGCTAATGCACCCATAGCTTCGAAGCAGGATAACAGTTTGATTACAATCCAAGAGAGACTTACTTTGTGCCAGATTCTGGGTGAATTTAATGCCCTGGAATCACCAGTGAGTCTGTCCAATAAATTTGAGGCTCTAGTCCTTAAATTTCATTTGAGTAATGAGGATGCATGTTCTCTTCTGAGAGCATGGCTACCAGGACCTTTGGCAGGCCAGTTATTTGCACAGGTTAATGATAACTTAGCAGATGCAGAGGTGCGGAGGAAAGAGTTGCAGCGTATTGTGGACAGTCGTGATAATGGTATGAGTGATTTACAACGAATGAGATTTAGGAGAGGAGATGACCCAATTTTGTTCTGCAGTGAGTATCTTGCATTGTATACGAAAGTGTTCAACTGTCCTGACTTATTGGAGGATGATACAAGTTTCATATACTCAATGGCCAATAAGTGTTATGTAAGCTATCCCATTAGAATGGCTCTGAGGAATGCTAGATCCTACCAAAATTTTGTCAATATCCTGCGAGACTTCTGTCAAGAGTCCAGTGGTAGGGAATATGGGTCAAAGGCAGGTGTATCCGTAATAAGCAGAGGTACAGGAAGGCAGAGAGAGTTCAGATGTTCTAAATGGAATAGGCATGGACATAGATTTTGTAAAGCCCATAACATTGCTAGCATGGAGCAGGAAGCCCCAGAATTACAGGGTGCACAGGCAGCCATAATAGCCGAATGTGCAATGGTGGAGGTACCCTCCGCACATGCGCAGTGCTCAGCAAAAATAGAAGTGGAGCATGCAGAAAAAACAGACGCTCTTATTGCTGCAAGTGATGTTGCTATGACAGAAATCAATGGTGGAGATGTAAATAAAAATGCGATAACTGTGCTTGAAAGTGATTCAGGAGTTGAAACTTCTGATGACTCCTCAGACGATGAAAGTGTAAATTTTGCTTATTCCAAGCATAGTATTCATAGTAATAATGTCCAGCAATGTGAGTTTCCACTGCCGTATGCTCAAAGAAGGGCCTATACGGAGAGACCAGCCCTCAAATGTTTTTTGTGTAAAAGGGGGGATCACATCGCTAAGTATTGTTGCACAGCGAATAATGATATCAAAAGAAGGTCACAGTACCCCAAAACGACCCCAAGGCATTATGAAGTGTATTCTGCCCGATGGGGTAGCAACCCAAAGCATGGAGGCCATAGTAATCAAACCCATTTCCCTTTAAAGACCCAAATGCGGAGACTACAGACTGAAGATTGCCAATATGGGGAACAGTTACGTAGAGTCAAAATGGAGGTAGCTGCATGGTTATTCAAATGTAGCACTGGGGAAAACAATGTTAGCAGCACTTAGTGAGCTGCATGGATGCTCCTTGCTGTATTTTATTTATATACGACCCTCACATCTAAACCTTATACATAGCAAACGTTCCCCTACATTACAATTAATGGGAAAAGGCTTGGGAGACTTAAAAAGTCAATTGTCATGATAATTGTGTGTAATCACTGTCTTTGTGTTCCTTTTTCAGAGACCTTGGAAGAAGATAAAACTGGTTTGGATACTAATGTCTGTGTTTGTTTGCAGGTTCTTCAAAGAGAGAACAACAGTGGGCACATTTAGCAAAACAGGGGTTAGGTTATGGTAAAGGCATAATCGATTATCAAATGGTACCATGAGCTCATTAATTAGTAATTGTTTGCAAACAATGGAAAAAAGTAAGATAAACAATTGTCAGGCATTAAGGGTTTCAAGTGTTACAAGTGAAGTTACAAATGTTGTGATGGGGTACAGATGTTTTGTTTTTTTGTTTTTCCCATTAACTAATTGTCTTTCAGATGGAAATGAGCACTTACTCTTCTCAGGAGGAAAATCCATGGAATATTTTTGGTATTTGTTTAGTCATCCATTTTATTTTTGTTTGTTCAGGTGGAGAAATTATTGTTTAGTCCACCTGAAAGGGGGGCAATTGGCCATTCCGTCAATTAGCAGCTGAATAGATGGTCATGGGATATGTCCTGCAGCTGAATACATTTTGTTGATTTAAGACAAGAGTTGTGGGTAGGAGGCCATTCTAGCTTCTAGAGTTCGTTTTTTTTCTCTGTTTGTTTAATGTTCATTCAGGTGGAAAAAGTTACAAGGTGTACGCTTTGTCCACCTGAAAGGGGGGTTAGTGCATAGGTCTGAAAGTACAGATAATGCATTGTCTTTTTAATGCTTAAAATTTTGAATTTTGGGAAGCAACATTCAAGTTCATGGTTTTTAAAATTTTTTGATCATACCAGGGGGATCCATTTCAGAGTGGGTTCAGCCTAAAGAGGTCATGGTTGTTTTGATAGGTTGGTCAGGGTTGCAGAAACCAGGAATACTAAGTTCCTGGTTCCAAGGAAGGAACTATAAGTAAACATAGTAAGCGAGCAGATATTATGGATAAGAATTTGATTCTGCTCTTGTTTTTTTCACTTCCAGAGTCCTGGTGAAGCGTGATTGGAGAGGTCTCTGGAACAGGGATGACAGATGTTCATCTGGTTGGCAGTTTGACTGTGCCGCATCACACTGCAAATTTGTTCTGATAAACATCAGGAGAGAAGGGACAAACAAAAAGATTCAGTTTAATACTTGTTTTTGCTTATGGACAATTTAATCCTAATCCTGAATCTGAAGGACTGTACCTATCAACGACACTTGTGAGACATTTTTGCCGGATTCACTCCTGATAAATACAAACGTGCTATTAATACATGTACGATGGGTTGGAGGTTGGGGAAGGAATATACACATCCAATCTGTCAGAACCTGAAATGTAAAATATGTTTTTTTTGTTGAAGGAAGGAATTGAAAGAAGAAAAGGTTTTTAATGCATGACATGTATTGACGTAACAAAAGTAATATGGTGCAGGTACCCAGGAGACTGGCGCTTATACATAATAAGGTGTCGGTTGGCCAGACTAGAGGTTGGCCAGGTGACACATCAATGGGGTGAAAATTTCCTTGTATGGGGAGATACGCCTGGCTGATGTCTCACCTGAGAGGTTGAAACCCGGCACAGGGAAGGCCAGTGAATACGCACAGGAGCATGCTCCGTTAGATACAGGGAGCAAAACGCTGGCTACCAGGGTACAGTATGCCTTCACCACATGGCACTTCAATGTCTCGCAATGGTTGGTAAAATTCCATTACCCTATATGTGCTGAATAAACACTGAATCAAGTGCGGTCAGTATACCAGTGACTTGCTCCCAGAGATGTGCGGACACAGAAGGAGGTTCATGCAGGGCGCGTGTTTCTGAGGAGTAACCCGAAAGAGGAGGGATGTATTCAGCACTATATTGGGGAAATAGGAGCTGGGATGGGTGTTGTTAATGGGGTGGACATCGACCTCCTGAGGAACAAACTCGCAGCCATAGCTTCAGAGAATAAGCGGGGCTTTGTTACTCAGAGAGATTGGTGGCATCCTTAATAACATTCAACAAAGTCACATAAGTACCCAGGTTAAAGTGGCTCAAGATTTTGTCAACCATGTTGAGAGGTTGGTAGAGAATGTGATGGTATAGGACGGGAATCTGTCATTGGCTCTTGCGTGCACGAAGTGGCAGGTGGAAGTGTCAACCAGCATTGAGCTGATTGTACAGTCTCCATATGAGGGACAGAGGCCTTATGAGTTAGCATCACCGCTCAGTAAGACTTTGCCAAACACGTCGCTTACACTGATCCAAAGTGGTGGTCGAATGCCTGGATGGGCCATACCAGTTTGGATTGTGAAAGGTGTTATGCTGTATGATCTCAAGTACAGAAGTGCAGACTCGGTCTGTATATTTGGTGGCATTAATGGGCTTACTGACTGGGGATTCTATCTTCTTGCGTTTGAGGCTAATTTCCCACATATGACCAAAGAAGCTGGAATATGGAGGCAGGTTGATACTTCCCTTGGTCAAAAGCATGACCATGATGTCCTTTGTATGCCAGGTCAATACATGGTGGTGAACAAAAAAAATGTTGGGAAGATATTTCATTCTGTATTCGGGATGGAAGGATCATTGCTGGGAAGGAAGCACCTGGGTATTATTTGGGACATAGACGAGTTTGTTTCCTTGTCCTAAAGAATGCCGATGTAACGTTAGTCATGGAACTAGATGGTTCTTTGAACCTAACCATAGGTAGAGGTGCATGGTATACCCTGGGCATGGTCTTTGAAACCCAGGCACAGGGATGGAATTGTGTGGGTTTTGTCATTGTTACAGATTTATATGTGTTGTTAAACTTGATATTTATATAGAAGGATCACAAAGTTATCTATGCAAGCTGGGGAACGAAGTGACGGTAGGGTCTCTGCGTACAAGTTAGAGACTTTGCTGCCAAGTCAGAGCCCTGCAATACCGCTGACATGCCCAAAATCTGAAGGGTCATAGGTATATATATATATTATGGTAATTGGTTGATTTATGTCATGGTATAGTGGGATAAAGGTATATTTTAAGCTAGTAATATGGGCAAAAGGCCCTCCTCGAGACTCTATATCTGAAAGCTGGTTAAGATGCTGCTCTGGATGTGTGCTGGTGAATGATGAGTGTATGGACACCCCTTGCCTGTTTTATACCCCTTCATGACGATGTTAGAAAGAAGAAGATACAGAATGGCGACATGGGAGCTGTCACAGAAGAATGATGTTGGTGTGTCACCCAGTAGCAAAGCGGCACGTGTTGGGAAACACAGCACGTTAGGACCGTTATGGACTGTTCCACAGGAGCTGGTTCTGAGGCCTATGTTGAGAGGCGCAACATGCGTTAAGACATTTATGGACTGTTCCATAGGGGCTGTTTCTGCACATGTTGAAAACACAACACGTTAAGACAGTTAAAGACTGTTCTATAAGTACTGGCTTGGAAACACATGTTGGGGAGGAAACAGTTATGGACTGTTCAATAGGAGCCGTGTCTGAAGAAGGGTGGTATGCGCCCTTTAGGCGCAAAGCGGCATATGTTGGATAGCAACATGGTTTAATATCTTACTTCTGGTATTTCACTTCCTGTTTGACACAGCCAGGTAGGAATGAAACACATCAAAGCTTTGTGATCAGAAGAACAATGCCTTGGCTCAAGCCCACCTGCTGTGACATGTGCGAGTACAGTACAAGCTTCAAAGAGACCACTGCTGCAAAGATGTCTATTGAGATTTGACACAGGGCTGATAGAGACGCTGGCCCTGGGGGACAATAAAGCATGCCTCCTGGAGAATGGGCAGACATCTGAAATGATACCTCTATAAAAGGCAAATGGGGGTGGCTACGAGTGGGTGTGTATGTTTGAATGTAAGGGGCATACAGGCTCTTGTTCTTTCTCTTTTGGCTACTGAGAAGCCTGCTGTAAGGGTCTCCCCTATGCTAT
This sequence comes from Lithobates clamitans, assembly GCA_037952925.1. Classification (NCBI taxonomy): domain Eukaryota; kingdom Metazoa; phylum Chordata; class Amphibia; order Anura; family Ranidae; genus Lithobates; species Lithobates clamitans. The sequence goes on from JBBGZY010000405.1 coordinate 2,210,472, forward strand.
CTTGGGACCTTGCTCTGACCGAGGGCTTGGGCCTATATTCCATGAGGCCCAGACCTCTTGAAGACCAGAGGACCAGCCGAGGAGGATGTGCTAAGTATCACTCTTGTATTGTGTTATGAGTGTAGGCCTTGTAATATTGCAATTTCTGGTAGTATCTTTGTGTTAGTTTTCCTAATTATGCTGTTTTAATACATTCCTAGTTTTATTGGGAAATAAATGTAACTTATTTTACTAGCAGCATCGTGTGTTTGGTTTCATAGCTAACCTGGTATTATTGTGATATTAACAATAGCATGTGCTCAGAGTTTAGTAGGCCAAACTAATTATAGGGTCTAGACAAATTAATACACAGATATAATATTAATAATTATATTGATTCTACACTGAGTATGAAAGAAATAGAGAAGAGAGGGGAGAAGAAGAAAAAAGGGAAGGGGGAGCTTTTCCTCCAACATTTATTTATTGTTTTTCAAAATGTCAAAAACACACAAAATAACAAAAAAGAAAAACCACACACAAACAGATACAATCAACCTGAATGCATACCAATAACTGAGATGTCCATTGTAATTCTAAATACTATACAAAACAACTAAATTGCATAATAATACATCTCCACAAGAACCCTCTATACTCAGGAAAAAAAGGGACACACACAGGGATGTCTCACATGAATATAAATATACTTAATAAAGTATAGAATCTTTCTTCTTCAATATTTACTGAATTAAAACAGAATAGAATATATGCGCTCAGGCATCAGTAAACTTAGAAATTAAAAAAGAACTTTGATGCATCTTTAGATGTTATCCAGGTAAACCACACCTCTTTAAACTTCTGAGTAGTATCATTTTTCGGCTACCAAATTGCTCCATATGCATAATACCATTAAGAGTCTCAATCCACTCCGGAATTGATGGAACAATAGAAGATTTCCGATATCTTGGTATCAATTGTCTAACTGCTGAAAGAAAGAAACAAAGGAGAGATTTTTTGGTTTTAGGCAGTAATCATGGTAAAAAAAGAAAAAAGAGCTAATTCAACAGAGTTACAGACTGACTCATGCGCAACTGAATTATATAAGCTGATTACTTGATCCCAAAGTTTATAAATAGAAGGACAAGCCCACCAAAGATGAGAAAGATTACCTATAGCAGCATTACAAAGCCAACATAAATCTGATTGTGATAGAAAGATTCGGTTCAAATTAACTAGAGTGCGATACCATCTTGATAGCAATTTAAAAATGCGCTCTTGGGTATCACAAGCTATTGAAAATTTGTGAGTATTAATAAAAATTTGTATTGGACAGCCGAGTTCCGTTGCCCATTTGGTCGTATATAATGGTAAACCTAGTGAATTGAGAATAGATAGTAACATGTAGATCTTAGATATAATATGTGTTGGTGGCTCCAAAGATGTACATAACTGCTCAAAATCTGAAAGTGGTCGATGAATGGCATATTTCGGTTTAAAAGAACAGTAAAACGTCTGTAGTTGCAGATAAAAAAAAAACAAAGGCCTTTCTTCTGATCATGTAGAGTTTGAAAATTTAAAAATGACATAAATGTATTCTCCGAGATCATATGTCTGATCTGAGGCCAATAAGATTTGTCCCAGCTTAAAATAGAATGTGAATGGACACCAATAGTAAAGGAAGGTTTATCTATTAAAGGAGTGAGAGAACCTGAAAAAGAAGACAAAGGAAATGATTTTAAATAATGATGCCAACATTCTAAAACTGTATAGGTAAGCCAGGGCCAAAAAGAGCGCAATACTGTATCTTTGATAGAAAGCCAAAGAGCAGCTTTAGAATTTAATGGAGAAGAACCTATTTCCAATTAAACCCACTGTTTGTCATGAAAGTGTATAACTGCCTTATAATAATGCTTAAAATCTGGCAAAGCTGCTCCTCCACTGACTTTTGATTGGTAGAGTGTTTTCCAATTGATTCAAGGTTTAGTAGGAAGCAGGAGCTTTTTGTACCTGTAGCTGCCACCTTACTTGTGTATTACCTGTGTATTGTCTTGTTGTGTACCTGTGTACCTGTGTATTGTCTTGAGTATTAGTGTCAGGAAGCTAGTTGTTAGGTAATTTGGACAGGGTAAAATCCCCAATCCTCACTAAATTTAATAGGTACGATGCCCGGCGGGTGTGGAGAGGCGACTCTTTGTACATCTTGCTGCATGTATGCGTTCCTTGATCATCCGATCGAGGGCGAATACTGCTGTGCAAAATGTAAGCACATTGTTTCCCTGGAAGCCCAGGTTCTGAATCTGGGGAAGCAACTGTCAGCACTGAGAAGTCCCTCCATACTAAAGGAGAGCCAGGAACGTACACGGCAGGTGTCCGCAGGGGCCAGCACAGAGGCGGGTGGAGACAAAGAGGTGCAGGCACTAGCAAAGAGTAGATGGGTGACAGTCAGGAGGGGTAGAGGGGGAAGTGCCAGGGAGGCCGATCCAAGACTGGAGCATCCCAATAAGTACGCTCCATTGAGTGACATTGGTGAAACCAGTCAGGGACCAGCACTGCTGGAGCTGAGGGACTCTCCTAGCTGCCGGGGGAAGAACTCCTCCAGTGAGAGTGGGGGGGGGGCAGCAAAGAGAAAGGAAAGACAGATTCTGGTGGTAGGGGACTCAATTCTTAGAAGGACAGAGAGGGCAATCTGTAACCAAGACCTGAAGCGCCGAACAGTATGTTGTCTACCGGGCGCTCGGGTTCGGCACATCACGGATCTTGTGGACAGATTACTGGGAGGGGCTGGGGAAGACCCGGCTGTCATGGTGCACGTTGGCACCAATGACAAAGTCAGAGGCAGATGGAGTGTCCTAAAGAATGATTTTAGGGACTTAGGAGCTAAATTGAGGAAAAGGACCTCCAAGGTAGTATTCTCAGGAATACTACCGGTACATCGAGCCACACCAGAAAGGCAGAGGGAGATTAGGGAAGTAAACAAGTGGCTGAAGAGCTAGTGTAGTAAGGAGGGGTTTGGGTTCCTGGAGAACTGGGCCGACTTCTCAGTCGGTAACCGGTACTATAGAAGGGACGGACTGCACCTAAATGAGGAGGGTGCAGATCTGCTGGGAAGGAAAATGGCCAAAAAGTTAGAGGGGTTTTTAAACTAGGCGATGGGGGGAGGGTCCAGAGGCAGAGATAGCCAGCGCGGAAGATATTCCAGGGGGTAGTATTGGGGGCATTAGTGGTAGGTTAACCAAAGCACAAAAACACAAGGTAAGTATAGTAGCAAGTCCTAGTTACAATCTCGAAACACCCAATACGAGGACAATATGCGACCGGTCTAAACTATGTGGCATGTTCACCAATGCCAGGAGCATGGCGGACAAGATGGGTGAACTAGAGATACTGTTGTACGAGGAGGATTTGGATTTTGTTGGAATTTCAGAGACCTGGTTCGACAGCTCTCATGATTGGCTGGCAAACATTCATGGGTATACCCTATACCGCAAGGATAGAGAGGGTAAAAAAGGGGGAGGGGTATGCCTATATATCAAGAATAAGGTACAAGTGAATTTGAAAGATGACATCACTGAGGGAGCTAGAGAGGAGGTGGAATCCTTATGGGTAGAGCTCCAAAGGGATGAAGCTAAGGGGAAAATAATACTGGGAGTATGCTATAGGCCCCCTAACCTGAGGGAGGAAGTGGAGACAGATCTCCTATCACAATTTGGATTAGCAGCAAGGATGGGAAGTGTTATCATAATGGGGGATTTTAATTATCCAGACATAGACTGGGTAGAGGGAACCGCGCATTCATTTAAGGCTCGCCAGTTCCTTAATGTCTTGCAGGACAATTTTATGGGTCAGATGGTAGACGCACCAACTAGAAATAAAACATTACTGGATCTACTGATTACCAACAATACAGACCTGATCACGGATGTGGAAATACGGGGCAATTTAGGTAACAGCGATCACAGGTCAATTCGTTTCAGTATAAATCACACAAATAGGAAACATAAACATAAAGGGAATACAAAGACACTGAATTTCAAAAGAGCCAACTTCCCTAAACTACAAATCTTGCTAAAAGGCATAAATTGGGATAAAATATTAGGAACAAATTAAATAAGGGCATTAGCCAATGTATCCCATTGGGTAATAAATTTAAAAGAGCGAACAAAAGTCCTGGATGGCTTAACTCCAATGTAAAAATGCATATAAAAGCAAAGGAGAAGGCCTTCAAAAAATACAAGGTTGAGGGATCATCCTCAGCATTCAGACTTTATAAAGAATGCAACAAGAAATGTAAGGGTGCAATTAGGACAGCTAAGATAGAACATGAAAGACACATAGCGGAAGAGAGCAAAAAAAATCCCAAGATATTGTTTAAGTATGTAAACAGTAAAAAAGGGAGGACAGACCATATTGGCGGCATAAAGAATGAGGAAGGACATCTGGTTACAAAGGATGGGGAGATGGCGAAGGTATTGAATTTATTCTTCTCCTCAGTCTTCACGAGTGAATTGGGGGGCTTCAGTAACCAAAACTGCAGTGTTTATGCTCATGACACATCACAGGAAGCACCTCCATGGTTAACAGAGGACAGAATTAAAATTAGACTTGAGAAACTTAACATTAATAAATTACCGGGACCAGATGGCTTGCATCCGAGGGTACTTAGGGAACTCAGTCAAGTGATTGCCAGACCGTTCTTCCTAATTTTTACAGATACTGACTGGAATGGTACCAGCTGATTGGAGAAAAGCCAATGTAGCACCAATATTTAAAAAGGGCCCAAAATACATCCCTGGGAATTACAGACCAGTTAGCCTAATATCAATACCCTGTTTCCCCGAAAATAAGACCTAGCGTGACTGTCGGTGGTGGCTGCAATATAAGTCCTACCCCCCAAATAAGCCCTAGTTAAAGTCCTTGTAGGTCTTGTTTTCAGGGTAGGGCTTATTTTTGGGGAAACAGGGTAGGGCTTATTTGGGAGGTAGGGCCTATATTGCAGCCATCACCGACAATCATGCTAGGTCTTATTTTCGGGGAAACAGGGTAGTATGTAAACTCTTGGAGGGGATGATAAGTGACTATATACAAGATTTTAGTAATAAGAACGGTATCATTAGCAGTAATCAGCATGGATTCATGAAGAATCGTTCTTGCCAAACGAATCTATTAACCTTCTATGAGGAGGTGAGTTGCCATCTAGATAAAGGAAGGCCTGTAGACGTGGTGTATCTGGATTTTACAAAAGCATTTGACACAGTTCCCCATAAACGTTTACTGTACGAAATAAGGTCCGTTGGCATGGACCATAGGGTGAGTACATGGATTTAAAACTGGCTACAAGGGCGAGTTCAGAGGGTGGTGATAAATGGGGAGTACTCAGAATGGTCAGGGGTGGGTAGTGGGGTTCCCCATGTTTCTGTGCTGGGACCAATCCTATTTAATTTGTTCATAAATGATCTGGAGGATGGGATAAACAGTTCAATCTCTGTATTTGCAGACGATACTAAGTTAAGCAGGGCAATAACTTCTCCGCAGGATGTGGAAACCTTGCAAAAAGACCTGAACAAATTAATGGGGTGGGCGACTACATGGCAAATGAGGTTCAATGTAGAAAAATGTAAAATAATGCATTTGTGTGGCAAAAATATGAATGCAATCTATACACTGGGGGGAGAACCTCTGGGGGAATCTAGGATGGAAAAGGACCTGGGGGTCCTAGTAGATGATAGGCTCAGCAATGGCATGCAATGCCAAGCTGCTGCTAACAAAGCAAACAGAATATTGGCATGAATTAAAAGGGGGATCAACTCCAGAGATAAAATGATAATTCTCCCGCTCTACAAGGCTCTGGTCCGGCCGCACCTGGAGTATGCTGTCCAGTTCTGGGCACCAGTCCTCAGGAAGGATGTACTGGAAATGGAACGAGTACAAAGAAGGGCAACAAAGCTAATAAAGGGTCTGGAGGATCTTAGTTATGAGGAAAGGTTGCAAGCACTGAACTTATTCTCTCTGGAGAAGAGACGCTTGAGAGGGGATGATTTCAATTTACAAATACCGTACTGGTGACCCCACAATAGGGATAAAACTTTTTTTGCAGAAGAGACTTTAACAAGACCCGTGGCCACTCATTAAAATTAGAAGAAAAGAGGTTTAACCTTAAACTACGTAGAGGGTTCTTTACTGTAAGAGCGGCAAGGATGTGGAATTCCCTTCCACAGGCGGTGGTCTCAGCGGGGGGCATTGACGGCTTCAAGAAACTATTAGATAAGCACCTGAATGACCGCAACATACAGGGATATACAATGTAATACTGACACAAAATCACACACATAGGTTGGACTTGATGGACGTGTGTCTTTTTTCAACCTCAGCTACTATGTAACTATGTAACTATGTAACTTCCCAAGGAGGAAAAGGAGGAGCCCTGGTGATCCCCATTATAGAATGTGTTTAGTCATTGACAAGAATGGATTTATATTCCTGGGTTTAGTTATAATCAATCCAGTAGAACCATGTCAATATTTCTCTCTTTGGTGCTTTAGAGAGGCTGTTAGGTCTTCCATATGTCAGATGTCATTAATTTTGGGAAACCATTGTTTTAGAGATGAAGAAGCTTCCTCCTTTAGGGATGCAAATGTTGGCAGCATTAAGAAGGTGAATCAATAGGGACTTGGGACTGTTTATTTCTGGGAAAAATAAATTATGTCATCTTTTTTGCTCAGGCATGAAAGTGGTGTGAAGATTTTCTCAAATGTTATCGATAAGGGCAGCGAGGAATCAAAATCAGGCACCACATCCCATTGTATGAATAGGAACAACTGGCAAGAAAATACGGGACTTTTAAGGTGCCAAGAAAATACACAATTATATGTGTATAAAAATATAATTTTTATTATATATCAATTTCTTTTAAAATGACAATAAATGTTCAGCAAACATGTGTTTCATACAACAATGCAGCCACTTCTTACTCTACATGTTTTGCTCATAAGAGCTTCCTCAGGAGCTTTTGAAAGTACTGCATGAGGTTGATACTACAAAAAAATATATATATAATTGTAAATATTTGTATTTTAAAATATTGTGACAATCATGTCAGATGAATTTTTACATAATATAGCATTAAACAAAGTTACAAACATTTATTCAAATAATGAACTGAGACTGTATGCCTACCAGATGCTTTAAAATCACATACTTTGGATCAATTAAGTAATTTCGATTCCTTCTGGAGTCCAGGTCAGGGGGCAGATTTGCAACCATAGGGAAAGGACAGTATTCTGAAATACAAAGGGTTAACATGTTGATTTTAACTATTTATCCATGGTTGTTCAAATATTGGTCAAGGGATGATTTGAATTTTTCTTTAGATAAGGCAGCTTTACCTTGATCAAGGTCAGTTTTTAAAAATAGAGCCAATGAGTTCCTTAATTCCTTGACTGAGAATGTGACTTGCTGCTGGGATATACAGTGAAGAAAAACAGCAGATGATGCTTACTGGGACTCAAAAATGGCCCATACACAGGCTTACAGCACTCCTGTTACAGGGGCCTGTTTTCCCAGAAAAACAACCAGCACAATCCTGAAAAACAAAACAAAAAAGAGAAAAGAAAAAACTATGTATGTATCATCCCGTGTATAGTATCTTTGAAAAGAGTTTTTCCTGTCTTGGGAAGGACAGGGATACCAAATCAACCTTTAGCTAAACAAAAGCATATCAGATGAGTATCCAATGACACAACATCTGTAGCTGATGGTTGAAAACTGCCCCCTCTCCTCCTAAATGGAGGGAATGGTGATCAGTGGGCCCCATGTTCCATCGCATACACAGTATTTAAGACAACCAAAGTCAATTGAGAAAGTACCTACAGGTACTGAGATTCGTTAGTGGAAACTTCATGTAGAGAGGGAGAGAGGAGAGGAGAGGCGCAAGCATTCTCTCTCACAAATCCTCCATCAGTGCACAGTGGCTGCACGCCACTATTTATCCTCTTCCCGTCCCAGTGGCGTCTGACTATAGGGAATACTCATTACTGAAGGTGATGGATGGGAACTGTCGGCATGTAAAATAGAGTTTCCTGCAGAGGATTTCCGAAATAGGGTGGAGCCAAGGCTGCCATCAGGTTCGACGAAAATCAGAACATCTAAAAAGCTTAATATATGTTCATGATAGTTGATGGTGAATTTTAGATTGAAGTTGTTATGTCTTAAGGTTTCAAAGAATGTAAGCAACTCATTCTGTGTACCTGTCCATATCACAAAAATGTTGTCGATAAGACGACACATATCATATCCCCGAGGGTGCCCTACTGGTGGCTATTGATGTGGAGGCCCTCTGCAACTCCATCCCCCATGAGTTGGGGTTGTGGGGGGCTTCATTCAAGAATGAGATTGAACAGCTGGACCTTATAACAAATTTATCCTAGACTTGCTACGATTTATATTGTCCAATAATGTTTATCTTTTTGGGTGCTTCCACTACCTCCAGGTGCAGGGGGTGGCAATGGGGACCAGGTGTGCCCCATCGTATGCCAACCTGTACCTGGGGGGGTGGGAGCATGACCTATTTTTCAGGGAGGACATGCAAGAATTTTTCAGCAAGGTTTTGATATGGCGATGTTTTATCAACATTTTTTTGATATGGACAGGTACAGGGGGTCCCCGACTTACGAACATCCGAGTTGCGAACAACCCCTATTTACGAACGGGGCCCGAGTGATGTCACTGCCAGCCGACGCCATCCCTCTCCTTGCTGGAGTGAGCCGTTCCTCTGTTCCTGGCCTGGTTGTGAAGTTAAGGGGCCTCCCTCGTTATCCTGCCTGCCCCTCCACAGGCCTGGTGCGGTCTGGTGGCCTGCCAGGCCGCTAAAACTGCCCGTCGTGGCCGCGGACTTGTCCGGCCTAGTGAAGCCTCCAGGATCCCCGGTCTTTCCTGCGAGCGCTGCCCCGCGGAGGTGCACCACGGCCGGCCTGCCTGGACACACCATCTATCCATCTCCCTGCTGTGCCATCAGGTGAGCTGCCCGGCAGTACAGTACTGTAATATACTTAAGTACTGTATACAGTACAATGTACTGTACCTCTCTGCTTCCTCCTGTCCCTGCCGCCATGTAAAGAGTGAGAGGGGAGAGCTGTGCTCCTCCCTTCTCAGCTATGACAGGAAATCTAGCACAGTGCTAGGACTCCTGTTTTGGAGGTGACAGGGTCAATAAAGGGAACCTGTCACCTCCAATTGCTATCACACAGGGAATTGTCTTCTCCTGTGTGATAGCAATAAAGTTAAGTGAAAAAAAATTGATATAAAAAAAAAAGAAATACAGTAATAATTAAATTAATAAAATAACAAAGTAATTAAAAAAAGTAAAGAATAATTAAAAATAAGAAATTTATACAAAAATTAAAAAAGTAAACGACAAGCTACAAATAAATAAAAATAAAAAAAAGTGATAAAAAAGTAAAAAAAAAAAAGAAACAAAACATATTTGAACTAACCGTGCCACCCCTGCCATCCAGTTGCCATTTTTGGGGGGGTGGTTCGGTTGGCGGGGAGGTGGTGCATTGCGGAACCTGGCCTTGAGGTGGCAGGGAGAGCAAATCCGGCCCTGCTTGTACCACACACAATTGAATGAGAGCTCCACAATAGGCAGACGACATGAGCCCACGCTGGAACACAGGGACAGAATGTATCCCTGTGTCCCAGCACGCGCCCATGCCATCTACCCATGCGGAGCCCCCACCCAATCGCGCGTGTTTTTTATACCATCTTTGCTTGGTCCTGAATGTAACCACTACTGTATCGTTCTGTTCTCTTTTAGCCCTGTTTTTTTGTACTGTACTGGATCCCACAGTGCTGGACGGCACTGAGGACGCACAACAAGCAGGCATACTGTATCTATCTTGCCGCCACAGTGAGTATTTTTATACAGTTCCAGTCTAACTAGAATAAATTGGTAATAAATTGGCTGGCTGCTACACTTTTTTCCTTCTTGTTCTTTTTTTCTAGAGTGCACTTCATTCCACATTTGTTGTCTTCAACATGCCTAAAAACAAATCTGATGCAAGTGCTGGTGATACAGCAAAGAAAAGACGATCCATCACCATGGAAAATAAAGTAGAAATAATAAAAAGATCAGAAAAAGGTGAAACTCCATCATCTATTGGCAGAGCATTGGGCTAAAATCGGTCAACGATCGCAACGATTTTAAAAGATAAAGGTAGAGTAATGGAGCATGTGAAAGGCCATACCCCAATGCATGCTACGATTATTACCAAGCAATGCAGTGGTTTAATTGTCGAGATGGAAAGGCTGCTGACAATTTGGATAGAAGACCAAAATCAGCGTAATATGCCTATCAGTCTTACTTTTGTTCAAGAAAAGGCTTGTAGCCTTTTCAACAATTTAAAAGCTGCCCATCCAAGAGAAGATGATTGCAATGAAGAATTTGGTGCAAGTAGGGGTTGGTTCAATCGCTTTAAAGAAAGAGCTAATTTGCATAGCATTAGAGTTCAAGGTGAAGCAGCAAGTGCCGATGTAAGTGCTGCAAATAATTTTCCAAAGATATTAAAAGCTATTATTGACAACGAAGGTTATATGCCAGAACAAATTTTTAATGTAGATGAAACTGGCTTGTTTTGGAAAAAAATGCCAGCTAGGACCTACATTTCAAAAGAGGAAACATGTGCACCAGGACATAAGGTATCAAAGGACAGGCTGACTGTATTACTTGGGGGTAATGCATCTGGGGATTTAAAGCTCAAGCCTTTGTTAGTGCATCACTTCTTAAATCCCAGGGCACTACGTAATGTCACTAAGGCATCTCTTCCTGTTATTTGGAGGGCAAATACAAAGGCTTGGGTTACAGCTACAATGTTTGAAGATTGTTTTTTGAACCATTTTGTCCCTGCTGTTGAACGTTATTGTTTGAGGGAAAACATTCCCTTCAAAATTCTTCTTCTCCTGGACATCCAAACACTTTAGCTGACTTGCACCCCAATGTAAAGGTGGTATTTCTACCCCCCAACACCACATCACTACTTCAACCTATGGATCAAGGAGTCATAGCCTCCTTTAAGGCCTATTATTTACGGAGGACATTTTCACAAGCTATCAGGGCTACCCAAAAGGATCAAATGACCTTAAGAGAGTTCTGGAAGAATTATCACATTTATGATGCCATCAAAAATATTGCTGATGCTTGCGCTGAAGTGAAAGAAACAAATATGAGAGGTGTTTTGTGCCCCCAATTCACAGAATAATTTCTGAGGTTTACAGATGAAGAAATCTCTGCAACCAGGCAAGCTGTGGTTACTATTGGTAATCAATTGCAGTTGGACATCAGTGAAAATGATATCATTGAGTTACTCGACTCCCATGGGCAAGAACTAAGCAATGAAGAGCTTATGGAACTAGAGCAGCAGATGACAGCATTTAGTGAAGAAAACCAGGACCTAGAAACTCCAACATTGAAAAAGTTTTCTACAAAACGGTTAGCTGATGCTTTTCATCTTGTTGAAGCAGGAATGGCAAAGTTAGAGGAGCAAGATCCTGATACAGAGAGGTTTACCAAAGTTTATCGGACAGTTACTGACGGCCTGAAATGCTACAGGGCTATTTATGATGAGATAAAGAAAAGCGCTGTGCAAACATCCCTTGATGCCTACTTCAAGAGTCCAGCAGCTGAATCAGATTCTATAATAACAGTCCCATCCTCTTCAACAAGCCCATCATCCTCTACCATAATTGTTTAAGGTTGTACTGTTCTGTACAGTACTGTACAATGTTTAAGAATTTACATGTATGTATCTGCATCTACATGCACAGGTAAACATAAATAATATGTTAAACCAAACACCTGTCTACGTTGTATTTATTTATTTATAGAGCCACTGAAGTTTTTACTGCTGTCTGTATCCTCATTAGATGGATTTAATCTCACTTCCTGTCTCTGAGACTGGATTTGCACTTAAAAAAGGTACTGTTTCGACTTACAAACAAATTTGACTTAAGATAAGAACAAACTTACAGCCGTAACCCGGGGACCCCCTGTACGCAGAATGAGTTGCTTACCTTCTTTGAAACCCTAAAATGTAACAACTTTAATCTAAGATTCACCATCAACTACCATGAACATATATTAAGCTTTTTAGATGTTCTGATTTTCGACAATCCTGAGCCTTGGCTCCACCCTATTTTGGAAATCCTCTGCAGGAAACTCTATTTTACATGCTGACAGTTCCCATCCATCAGCTTTAGTAATGAGTATTCCCTATAGTCAGTATTTGAGGATAAGGCGAAATTGCAGAAGAGATGTTGATTTTGAAAACGAGGCAAAAGCTTTACAAATGCGCTTACATTAAAGAGGCTACAGTAAAAAATGCCTCAAAAAGGCTTACAATGGAGTGAGGAATCAAGACAGGGTGCAGCTTATTTATGGCAAAAAAACATCGAAATCCGAGATGGGGGGTAAGAATGATTACCCACTTTTCGTGACAACAAAAATAAGTCCGTAGAATTATACAAAAGTATTGGTATTTATTACTTGCTGATGAAACTGTATCTAAATATCTAAAAACCTACCCTGAAATAACTTTTAGAAGATCTAGGTCACTAAGAGATAGTTTAGTCCATAGCCACCTCCAATCCAAAACAGAAAGTCAAAATAAACGCAAGGGAACCGTTCCCTGCAACAAATGCAACTTTTGCAGGTATAGCTATGGAGCTCAACAGATCACATTACCCGACAGACATATTTAAAAACCACAATTTTTGGCCAATTGCCAATCGGTGGGGGTGGTCTACATCATGATATGCGGCAGTGGTGCATATTATGTGGGGAAAACAAAGAGGCCCTTCTTCCATCGTATCCGCGACCATGTTAGATTAGTCTCCAAATCCATAATGGAGACACCCATCAGTAGACATATGGGTCTTTTCCATGGGTTCGACTTATCCAAAATGCATTTTTTCATCTTAGAATACTTACTACTAAATGAGTAAGGTGAGCAGGTGACAATGACAAGCTGCTTTTGCAGCAAGAAGCTTGATGGATTCATAATCTATCAGCTCTCAAACCTCCGGGATTAAATTATGCTTTTAGTTACAAGCCGTTTCTATGATCAGGTCTATATTGTTTAGCACTCAAATCCCTTCCTCTTATTTTGTGGTAAAAAAATACAAGTGCCCTTTTCTTCCCTTTTTCCCTTCCCTTCCCCCTTTTCCCTTTCCCCCTCCCACCACCTTTTTTTGCCCTCCCCCCTTCCTCCTCTTTCTTCCCTCCTGCCACCTTGCCCTTCTCCCCTTTACCCCCTCCCTTCCATTCCCCCCTCCCCCACAATTGGCCTTGTGCACCCATGTTCTGTCAAAGAATGGATTATACGATAAAAATTTATTGACCAGTATGCTTCTTTATGTTTTCCATGTTTTTGATGTATTTTACACAGGAAGGGTTGTACTGTTTGCGTAAATGCTTAATGTACATAATGGACTGAGAAGGTATGCTTTCTTTCCAGATGCAGATACAATTTGACAAGTTTTCAACTTTATATGGTATATTTATTTAAATTTGAATACCCAGGTTTGGGGATTAGCAATCATACGGACTCCCCGGGCACTTGCTACATGTGTGTTTAACCCATGTTCTGCTTGAGCCCTACTTGCGTTATCAGCGCAAGCCTTTCGATCCTCTTGCCTTAGAATGTTAGTGACCGGCAGTCAACTTTGACTTCAGTGTCACTGCTTCGGAAATGCTCTGACCCGCTACACTGAGGGGCGGTCCAGAACTTTGGTTTGGCCATCCCCTATCCTGAATTGGGAGCAGGGGATTTTCCATCATGGCGATTTGTGCCTCTGCACGCCTAGCGTGTGACATCACATCCGCCGCAAGGGGCTTGAACATGCGCAATACCGTTAGGAAGACGTCAGACGCCACTGGGATGGGCAGAGGATAAATCGTGGTGCGCAGCCACCCTGCACTGACGGAGGATTTGTGAGAGAGAGAGAGCTTGTGCCTCTCCCTCTCTACATGAAGTTTCCGCTCACGAATCTTAGTACCTGTAAGTACTTTCTCAATTGACTTTGGTTGTCTTAAATCCTGTGTATGCGATGGAACATTGGGCCCACTGATCACCATTCCCTCCATTTAGGAGGAGAGGGGGCAGTTTTCAACCATCAGCTACATATGTGTCATTGGATACTCATCTGATATGCTTTTGTTTAGGAATAACTCTTTTCAAAGATACTATACACAGGATGATACATGCATACTTTTTTCTTTTCTCTCTTTTTTTTTTTTTTTTTTTTTTTAGTTTTTCAGGATTGTGCTGGTTGTTTTTCTGGCAAAACAGGCCCCTGCAACAGGAGTGCTGTAAGCCTGTGTCTGGGCCATTTTTGAGTACCAGTAAGCATCATCTGCTGTTTTTCTTCACTGTATATCCCAGCAGCAAGTCACATTCCCAGTCAGGGAATTAAGGAACTCATTGGTTCTATTTTTGAAAATGTACTCTGATCAAGGTAAATCTGCCTTATTTAGAGATAAATTCAAATCATCCCTTGACCAATATTTGAACAACAATGGATAAATAGTTAAAATCGACATGTTAACCCTTTGTATTTCAGAATATCGCCTTCTCTCTATGGTTGCAAATCTGCCCCCTGACCTGGGCTCCAGATAGAATTGAAATTACGTAATTGATCCAAAGTATCTTTGTAATTTTGTTTAATGCTATGTTATGTAAAAAATATCTCTGACATGATTGTCACAATATTTTAAAATACAATTATTTACAATTATCTGTTTCTTTTGTAGTATCAACCTCATGCAGTACTTTCAAAAGCTCCCGAGGAAGCTCTTGTGAGCGAAACATGTATAGTAAGAAGTTACTGCATTATTGTATAAAATACGTTTGCTGAACATTTATTGTCATTTTAAAAGAATTTTATATTTAATAAAAATTATATTTTTATACCTATATAATTGCATATTGTCTTGGCACCTTAAAAGTCTCGCCTTTTCTTGCCAGTTTTTCCTATTTCTCTCCCATGTAAGTAGGAAAGGCAGGATAAAGAACTCTGAGGTGGATGTTAGTAGTTTATACTTGATAGGCATCGAGTGTACAAAACAGCATTTTTAAAGGGGAATAACAACCAACGTTTTAGCCTTGAATAAAGCAGGAAAAGTTAAGTTGGTCAAACATGGCCAAAATTTGACCGATTCAGCAGGGCCTAGCCAAGATTTGATCCATGTACGGGAAGGCTTATTGTACCTATCTATCGATTAACTTGGGTACAACCAGCCTGTCCGATTGTTTACATACAATTACTCCTGGGGGCTATAGCTGATAGCATTATTCATTGTGTTCTCCTGGACGAGAAGGATCCCTGTGCCCCCACCCCGCTGACAGAACACAATATCGCTACGGGAGGCATTCCCACATCAACACTGACTGTGTAGGTGTGGGAATTGAGTGATTTTCTTTCCTTCTACCAGTGGTGGAAGGAAAAGAAAATTGAATCATCCATGGGCTGCCTTAGTCTGTCAGATTATTCCTACTGTCTGTTTTCTCGTGGGGGAGTTTTTTTACTCTGCATCTTGTCTTGGAGTCAAATGTAATTAAAATCTTTAAAAAATTTAAAACCGATCTAAAGCCCAGTACACACAGGAAGAATGTTGTAGATAATGGCCGGTTCAAAAAAAAAAAAACCACATTTGGCCTGTGTGTATGTCGGTCTGTCCAACAGAAGGAGTTCGGCAAGCTTCTGTTGGACATGCTTGCTGGAAAACCAGTATCTGACCGACTCCCGATCAGCGCTCTCAGTCAATGGCAAAGAGTGCTGATCGGAGTGTTCTGGCGGGGCAGCCGCCCCCCTGTTAGAACACAACAGCTCAGCAGGGGTAATCACTGAACTAACCTTGCATGGTTAGTACAGCGGCTTCTGACCAGAGCTGACAGTTCTTTTTTCACTCAACCCACGGGGCTGAACCAAAAAAAACGAATAGTGTGTACCCGGCTTTACTCTACCTTTTTACACAGATTCACTCCCTATCCAGATAACCATATATAATGGAGGAGAAGTCTCCCCATAAAAGATAAGGCAAAAATAAAGAAAATTAGTTTAAGGCAGGGAAGCTTAATTTGTTTAAAGGGGTTGTAACCCCTCAAGGTTTTTCACCTTAATGCATTCTATGCATTAAGGTGAAAAACCGTGTCCCATTGTGGAGATTTACCTTCACTTCCTGTCCCATTGCCAAACAGGAAGTGAGAGGAAATGCTGCAAATGAAGGAAATTCCTTGGGGAGACCCCCAGGTCACCAGAACTAGTGTCCCAATTGGAAAATGTTCCCTCTATTACTTTTCTGGGGACAACCCAAGATTTGGGTTTTTCTTTTACTTTTCAATGATAATGGTAAACAGGACAAATAAAGATGGTGACTCTCCTTAACTGGGGCACAGACAGCAATAAGACAGCAGTAAGAAGTGACAAGCATTCTAATTACTCTCCACTCTATCCAAAAGTAAAAAAAAAAAAATTTGCCTTAAGTTATACTTTCCAAAAAAGTGTTGGCCACTAGCTAAAGAGACAATGTTGTAAAACTAGCAATAGAAGTTCACATGGGAGGGGCAATGCACCACAAGTAAATAAAAAATTTCCCAGCATTTAGTCCTACAAGCTATTAAATTGGACCTACCTAAAACCTTTTTTGAGTATTCTAATGCCGCGTACACACGACCGGTTTTGCTGTCAGAATAAACGCTGAAGGTTTCTCCGACGGAACTCCGACAGAATTCCGCTCAAGCGGTCTTGCCTACACACGGTCACACCAAAGTCCGATCGTCAAGAACGCGGTGACGTACAACACATACCACGGGACTCGAAAATGTAAATTCAATAGCCAGTAGCCAATAGCTTCCATCTCATACTTGCTTTGGAGCATGCGTCGTTTTTGGTACGTCGGAACAGCATACAAACAAGAGGGTTTCCCGATTGTAATTAGTTCCATCGGAAAAATTTAGAACATGTTCACTATCTAAGTCCGTCAGAATTTTCAAGTCCAATGGGGCATACACACTGTCAGAAAATATGATGAAAAGCTCCCATCGGACTTTTTCTGACGGACATTCCGCTCGTGTGCGCGCAGCATAATACATGAAGAAAAAATAGAGTTTTAGTAGCACTGCTTTGCAAAAAGTTAACTATAACTGAAGTGAATAAGGTAATCGGATCTGGCCTCAAATGTCTCCGAAAGATATATGCAGCCAATAGTAATTCAGTTAGAGAGACTGTCTCTTAAAGATAGGGTAAATTATAAACAACCATTTGTGTGGGTATTTAGAATTAAGCAAGCATTTAGAAAGTTCTTTAGATCTGGCAGAGGCTGCAAATGTCTTTCCTAATATAAGAAACATTTTTGTGTAATGCAAACACAATGCATTTTGCATAATCATGCGTGCATTTATTTCAGCTTAACGTCTGGGTAATGACCCAGTTCATGTAAATGAATTTCACGCATGAATAAGTGTTATTGTTTATTGATGAGCCATACACATCCATATATCACTCTTGCAGCATTTTAAGGAAGGGAGGGGGTAAAACCACCATGCGCTGTAGAAATTGAGATAAATGTTTTAAAAAAACACCATTCAGTGTATATACATTTGACTGAACTAAAAATAAAATTAATCTAAACTATGCTGTGTGTAAATGTGCACCTTTATTTTTGCACCAAAAATGTTTTGGAATCAAGTTTGCATTAAAAGGCTACACTAAATGCTTAAATGGAAAAGAAGAGGCACACTATGGGTGACCAGTTGTCATATTACAGTGCCTTGAAAAAGTATTCGTACCCCTTTAAATGTTCTACATTTTGTCATGTTGAAAACCAAAAACGTAAATGTTTTTTATTGGAATTTTATGTGATAGACCAACACAAAGTGGCACATAATTGTAAAGTGGAAGGAAAATGATAAATGGTTTTAAATTTTTTTTACAAATAAATATCTGAAAAGTGTGGCGCATATTTGTATTCAGCCTCCCTGAGCCAATAACCACCTTTTGCTGCAAATACAGCAGCAAGTCTTTTTGGGGATGTCTCTACCAGCTTTGCACATCTAGAGAGTGACATTTTTGCCAATTCCTCTTTGCAAAATAGCTCAAGCTCTGTCAGATTGGATAAGGAGCATCTGTGAACAGCAATTTTCAAGTCTTGCCACAGATTCTCATTTGGATTTAGGTCTGGACTTTGACTGGGCCATTCTAATACATGAATGTGCTTTGATCTAAACTATTCCATTGTAGCTCTGGCTGTATGTTTAGGGTCGTTGTCCTGCTGGAAGGTGAACCTCCTCCCCAGTCTCAAGCCTTTTGCAGACTCTAACAGGTTTTCTTGCCCTGTATTTGCCTTCATTCATCTTCCCATCAACTCTGACCATCTTCCCTGTCCCTGCTGAAGAAAAACATCCCCACAATATGATGCTGCCACCACCATGTTTCATGGTGGGGATGGTGTGGTCAGGGTGATGTGCAGTGTCAGTTTTCCTCCAAACATAGCGTTTTGCTTTAAGGCCAAAAAGTTCAATTTTGGTCTCATCTGACCAGAGCACCTTCGTCCACATGTTTGCTGTGTTCCTCACATGGCTTCTCTTCTTGCCACTCTTTCATAAAGGCCAGAGCTGTTGATCTCTGAATGGGTCTCTTGGCTGCTTCTCTAATTAATGCTCTCCTTGCCCGGCCTGTCAGTTTAAGTGGATGGCCATGTCTTGGTTGGTTTGCAGTTGGCTACAGTCTTTCCATTTTCAGGTGATGTATTGAACAGTGCTCAGTGAGATGTTCAAAGCTTGGGATATTTTTTTTATAGCCTAGCCCTGTTTTAAACTTTTCCACAACTTTATTCCTGACCTGTCTGGTATGTTCCTTAGCCTTCATGATGCAGTTTGTTCAATAAGGTTCTCTAACAAACCTCTGAGGGCTTTACAGCACAGCTGTATTTATACTGAGATTAAATTACACACAGGTGGACCCTATGTACTAATTAGATGACTTCTGAAGGCAATTGGTTCCACTAGATTTTAGTTATGGGTATCAGAGTAAAGGGGGCTGAATACAAATTCACGGTACACTTTTCAGATATTTATTTGTAAAAAAAAATTGAAAACCATTTATCATTTTCCTTCCACTTCACAATTATGTGCAACTTTGTGTTGGTCTATCACATAAAATCCAAATAAAATACATTTACGTGTATCCCGTGAAATTTCAAGGGGTATGAATACTTTTCCAAGGCACTGTATACATATGTTGCGGTTTACAAGTAGTTTACCGGGATTATGGCTTAATATATCTATGGATGGCTTTCTCATGAAAGTGTTCCGAGCAGCTTGCCGGTGTTTCTTGGGCCTACCATTTCCACTGGTTCGCCCAAGAAATGATCCAACAGTGCGGCTGGCTGCTTCCATATACTATTTGATCGCCTCTTGGAGGACCGGAGTGACATCATGACGTCACTTCTGGTCCAGGCCGGAAGTACAATTTTTTTTCTTTTTTTTTAAAGCAAAGAATTAAAGCTTTTTTGATATTTTGCTTTTAAAAGTAAAGAAGAGATTTGTGGTCTTTTTGATCCCGAATCTCTCCATAAAGAGGACCTGTCACCCTTATTTCTATTACAAGGGATGTTTACATTCCTTGCAATAGGAATAAAAGTGAACAAAAAAAATTAAGGTGACAGTTTAAGGTGACAATTAAGGTGACAAATTGTTTTCTTTAACCACTTCTCGCCTAACCCATAGCAGATGGCAGCCGGACGGTGGTTCAGTTTTCCTGACTGGGCTTCATATGACTTCCAGTAGGATAATTTACCGCTGCGCGCCCACAGGGGCGCTCATGGTGGCGATCGGTGGAGCGGTGTGTCAGTCTGACACACCGCTCCACCGATCTTGGTAAAGAGCCTCCAGCGGAGGCTCTTTACCACGTGATCAGCCGTGTCCAATCACAGCTGATCACGATGTCAATAGGAAGAGCCGCTGATCGGCTTTTCCTCACTCGCATCTGACAGACGCGAGTTGAGGAGAGCCAATCGGTGGCTCTCCTGACAGGGGGGGTCTGCGCTGATTGTTTATCAGCGCAGCCCCCCCTCAGATGACCACACTGGACCACCAAGGAAGGGGGCAACATGTGGATGGCCAGGTATGTACCCCATGGCCATCCACATGTGCCCAATCTGTGCCAATCAGTGCCCACAAATGGGCACTGATTGGCACCAGTATATTGCAGTGATGCCTAGCAATGCCACCCTTAGGGGCATCAGTGCCACCAATCAGTGTCATCAGTGCCACCCATCAGTGTCCATCGGTGCCACCTGTCAGTGCCCATCTGTGCCCATCAGTGCCCACCTATCAGTGCCCATCAGTCCCCATCTGTGCCACCTCAGTGCCACCCATAAGTACCCATCAGTGCCACCCATAAGTACCCATCAATGCCACCTACGAGTGCCCATCAGTGCCGCCTATGAGTGCCCATCGGTGCCACCTATGAGTGCCCATCAGTGCCGCATACCAGTGCCACCTATCAGTGCCCATCAGTGCCACCTATCAGTGCCCATCATCAGTACCCATCAGTGCCACCTCATCAGTGCCACCTCATTGGTGCCACCTCATCAGTGCCCATTAGTGTCACTTTATCAGTGCCCGTCAGTGCAGCCATATCAGTGCCTGTCATTGAAGAAGAAAACGTACTTATTTACAAAAAATTTTAACAGAAACAAAGAAAAACTTGTTTTTTTTACAAAATTTTCTGTCTTTTTTTATTTGTTGTGCAAAAAATAAAAAACGCAGAGGTGATCAAATAACCCCAAAAGAAAGCTCTATTTGTGGGAACAAAATAATAAAAAAATTGTTTGAGTACAGTGCAGCATGACCGCGCAATTGTCATTCAAAATACGACAGCACTGAAAGCTGAAAATTGGTCTGTGCGGGAAGGTGTCTAAGTGCTTGGTATTGAAGTGGTTAAACAGTTGTCTTCATACATTGCATTGGAACAGCACCAAACAAAAGTTCCAGCATCATCACCCTGTCCAATGTAGATTTGTGATTCATCACTGAATATCACTTCCATCCAGTCCTCCACAGTCCATGATTGCTTTTCTTTAGCCCACTGTAACCTTGTTTTTTTATGTTTAGGTGTTAATGATGGTTTTCGTTTGGCTTTTCTGTAAGTAAATCCCATTTCCTTTAGGCAATGTCTTAGTTTGGTCACAGACCTTGACTAGAGTTTCTGACCATTTGTTCCTCATTTGTTTTGTTGTGCATTTTCAGTTTCCAAGGCATATTGCTTTAAGTTTTCTATATTGATGCCTTCCTCAGTCTACCAGTATGCTTCCCTTTAACAACCTTTCCATTTGATTTGTACTTGGTCCAGATTTTAGAAACAGCTGACTGGGAACAACCAACATCTTTTGCAACATTCAGTGATGATTTACCTTCCCGATGAAGTTTTATAATCCTCTCCTTTGTTTCAACTGACATCTCTCATGTTGGAGCCATGATTCATGTCAATCAGGTTGGTGCAACAGCTCACCAAGATGTGCAAGCACTTTTTTTAACTGCAGACTAATTAGCAGATGTAATATGATGCAGATGTTTGTTTTAGAACTGCAAAGTACATAGTGATTCCATAATAATTTCCTCAGAATTGAGTGATTCCATATTTCTTTCCTCTGCTTGATCTGCAAAAACAGTTGCAATTGACCACAGTTTTCTTTATTTTTTAAGTGTTTCTTAAAGCCTTAAGGTTGGAATGTTAAATGAAAATAGTATTGATGCATGTCTGTGATTTTTTTTTTTTCTACACAATGAAACAATTGAATGAACATTTTCCAAGGGTTGTATATTCTGAATGATCTTTGAAGCTTATTAAACTGATGCCCTCATCGAACAGTATACTCATGATGGTCACCAAAGACTGGAAAGTATATAAGTGATGAGCTGTCACATTGTAATTTATTATTTAATTTGTTTCCTGTTGCCCACTGTGCTGGCATGACTAATAAAGCAAGGCATACACTGTTGAGAATCTCCATCTTTATAAGCAGTGGTTTTTAACCACATGCCAACCGGGCCATAGCCGAAAGGCGGCTACAGCGCGGTCGGCTTATTCTGGGAGGTCGACCAAGGACGTCCTCACAGAATCGCGCTCCCGCGTGCCCACTGGGGCGCGCACCTGGGAATATTCATGACCGTCGGATCCTCCGGACCCGCCATGTCACGGAACGTGGTAAAGGGCCAATGACAGTGGCTCTTTACCACATGATCACTCTGTCCAATGACCAATGATCCCTGGCTCATCCATGCTCCATCCATCCCTGGCTCATCCGTGCTCCATCCATCCATCCTCATCCATGCTCCATCCAGCCCTGGCTCATCCATGCTCCATCCATCCCTGGCTCATCCATGCTCCATTCATCTCTGGCTCATCCATGCTCCATTCATCCCTGGCTCATCCGTGCTCCATCCATCCCTGGCTCATCCATGCTCCATCCATCCCTAGCTCATCCATGCACCATTCATCCCTGGCTCATCCGTGCTCCATTCATCCCTTGCTCATCCATGCTCCATCTATCCCTGGCTCATCCGTGCTCCATGTATCCATGCCCATTCATTCTCCATCCATCCCTGGCTCATCTGTGCTCCATCTATCCCTGGCTTATCCGTGCTCCATCCGTGCTCAATCCCTGGCTCATCCATGCTCCATCCATCCCTGGCTCATCCGTGATCATCCATGCTCCATCCATCCCTGGCTCATCTGTGCTCCATCCGTGCTCATCCATGCTCCATCCATGCTTATCCATGCTCCATCCATCCCTGGCTCATCCATGCTCAATCAGTGCTCATCCATGCTCCATGTGTGCTCACCCATGCTCCATCTATCCCTGACTCATCCATGCTCCATCCATCCCTGGCGCCTGGGAATATTGGTGACTGTCGGATCCTCTGGACCCACCGCATCACAGAAAGTGCTAAAGGACCAATGACAGCGGCACTTTACCACGTGATTGCTCCGTCCAATGACCAATGATCCCTGGCTCATCCATGCTCATCCATGCTCCATCCATCCCTGGTTCATCCATGCTCCATCCATCCCTGGCTCATCCATGCTCCATCCATCCCTGGCTCATCCATGCTCCATCCATCCCTGGCTCATCCATGCTCCATCCATCCATGCTCATCTATGTTCCATCCATCCCTGGCTCATCCATGCTCCATCCATCCCTGGCTCATCCATGCTCCATCCATCCCTGGCTCATCCATGCTTCATTTATCCCTGGCTCATCCATGCTCCTTTCATCCCTGGCTCATCCATGCTCCATCCATCCCTGGCTCATCCATGCTCCATCCATTCATGCTCATCCATACTCCATCCATCCCTGGCTCATCCGTGCTCTATCCATCCGTGCTCATTCATTCTCCATCCATCCCTGGCTCATCCATGCTCCATCCATCCATGCTCATTCATTCTCCATCCATCCCTGGCTCATCTGAGCTCCATCCATCCCTGACTCATCCGTGCTCCATCCTGGCTCATCCATGCTCAATCCCTGGCTCATCCATGCTCAATCCCTGGCTCATCCATGATCATCCATGCCCCATCCATCCCTGGCTCATCTGCTTCATCCGTGCTCATCCATGCTCCATCCGTGTTTATCCATGCTCCATCCCTGGCTCATCCATGCTCATCCATGCTCAATCGGGGCTCATCCATGCTCAATCCGTGCTCATCCATGCTCCATCTGTGCTCACCCATGCTCCATCTATCCCTGGCTCATCCATGCTCCATCTATCCCTGGCTCATCCTTGCTCCATCCATGCTAATCCATGTTTATCCATGCTCCATCCATGCTCATCCATGCCCATCCATAGCTCATTCATGCTCATCCATGCCTCATCTGTGCTTTTCCATGCCACAGCAGTGCCCATCCTTGCCACAGCCATGCCACATCCACAGGGTGTGCTGGGTGTGCACAGGCACACCCTAATCACCCAGTGCACATTAGTGTTATTGCTCTGTGTAGCAGCAGAAACAGGGGAAAGATATCCCTCTTACAGTCTCTGCCATAAGAGAAGTGTTTATGCTCTTCTCTTTCACTGTGCTGGCAGGGAGATCAATGTGCTGGGGTCATATATATGTAGACACCCGCACACGCATGTGTGTTTGAGCTTAAGGGTGCACACCCTAATGCAATAGGCTGCGCACACCTATGGCCACATCAGTTCTCATTCATGCTGCATCCTTTCCACTATAGTGCCCATCAGTGTCTCACAAAAGTGTAATGTATGTTGGGCCTCTGTATGTGGCCAGGCTGTGGAAAAGTCTCCCACATGTGCTATCGCTATACTCAGGAGGAGTTGCAGAATATATTTCGGGGGGGGGGGGGTGTCATTTTTGCTACGTGCATGCTATGTGTTAGAAATATCTTATAAATGGACAACTTTTTGTAAAAAAAAATGCGTTTTCATTTTCTTTCCACGTCTTCCAAAAACTTGTGGAAAAAAATGACATGTTCAAAAGACTCAGTATGCCTTATCGAATATACTTTGGGGGTGGTGTTCAAAAGTGTAAGAGGTAGTCAAAAAATGAAATGTGTAATTTATGTCCCTAGAACACCTGACCTAGCTCTCTGCATGTTGGGCCTCTGTATGTGGCCACGCTGTGTAAAAGTCTCACACGTGTGGTATCGCCGTGCTCAGGAGGAGCAGCAAAATGTGTTTTGGGGTATAATTTGTGGTATGCATATGCTGTGTGAGAGAAATAACCTGTTAATATGACAATTCTGTGGGAAAAAAAAAATCTTCACGTTGCAAAGAATTGTGGGAAAAAATTACAACTTCAAAAAACTCACAATGCCTCTTACTAAACACCTTGGAATGTCTACTTTCCAAAAAGGGGTCATTTGGTGGGTATTTGTACTTTCCTGGCTTGTTAGTGTCACACGAAATGATGCCATCAGTACATCAGCTGTGATCAGGTGAGATCAATTTTCAGTGATTGGCACCATAGCTTGTAAACTCTATAACTTTCACACAGACCAAATAATATACACTTATTTGGGTTATTTTTACCAAAGATATGTGGCAGTATAAATTTTGGGCAACATTTATGAAGAAAAATTACTAATTTGCTAAATTTTATAACCGAAAAAAAGAAAAATGCTTTTTTTTAACCAATATTTTGGTCTTTTTTTCATTTATAGCACAAAAAATAAAAAACCCAGTGGTGATCAAATACCACCAAAAGAAAGCTCTATCTGTGTGAAAAAAGGACAAAAAATTCATATGGGTAGCATGTTGCCTGACTGAGTAATTGTCATTCAAAATGTGAGAGCACTGAAAGCTGAAAATTGGTCTGGTTAGGAAGGGGTTTTAAGTGCCCAGTGATCAAGTGGTTAAATTCCGTATATATCCTGACTTCTTAGTTCTCTTGCTTAGTGCATTAATCCAATCATGAATACTGGTTCAAACTGGTTTCTTGTATTCATACTAAGAAAGGTCTCTGCCAGTTCCCAATAAAGGAGCATTTAACATTAGACTGAGGAATAGAAATTGTAAATGACCATATGCTGCAAATATGACACACTGATGACAGTTGTATTGGACTATAGCTACCTAATTTTAAGCATATTGCAACTCTCAAATTAAAGCAGCTTTAAAAATAATACTTAATCATTTTAATGCGTGCTAATGTTCAGCAGTTGCTAGCAACACATTAACCTCATAAACTTTTTATAATTGATACAACATTTGTTAGAATTCAGATAAAGACATTAAACCATGGAGGATGATTATACAGTGGAACTTTGCTGAGAATAATGAATGAGACACATCTGGTCAACTTCCACTGACCTACTTAATGTAAACACAAGGGTTTATATATTAAATAGCCTCCATTAACCTTAATGTTGCCTGAAGACCCTGCCATACAAAATAAAACACGCTGCAAGATATGCACGTTGCCAGATGCTTAATTAGGGTTATGGCTAGCCAAAAGTTTAATTGGATTCTCTGTTTAAGGGTTATAGTTCGGGGTGAAAGTCTCAAGGGGGTAGTTGAATGGTTAATGCAGTAAATATTGAATGTCAAAACAACTCTGTTCTTTAGCAAATATAGAAATAGATTTTTCTTTTTCGCATACTGTATACTAGCAAAAGAATACAAATTCTTCGAAATGTAGAAGAGAAGTGTATTAAAATGATCAAAAATAAAAGACTTATTTTTCAGGAACACAGTCATTTGTAACTGGTGGGGAATGTGGCCTTCAGCCTGGAAGGGTCTACAAGTGGTCATCAGTGATGTAAAGCTACAAGTGGTCACCAGTGATGTAAAGCTACAAGTGGTCACAAGTGCTGTAAAATGCTGACATATTATTATTATTACTAGTTGAGGCCCATGGATGATCTTTTCTAAGCTACTTCCAGCTCATGCATATTCTGCATGGGCTGGCAGCAGTTCTCAAAGCTTAGGGGAACTGTCATTGTGATGCTTGAGATGGATCATGAGAACATCATCATTTTGGAGCCCCAATGAGCCTGCAGCTGTGATGCTGACCTCACTGTAGGATCAGTGCAACAGCCAACAAACTATATATATTGCATATTTTAATTATTAGTATAAGATGCATTACAGTCGGCGTGATTGGTTCCACATGTAAAACCTAAATCAGCAGACTCAAATTTTCATTCTAGCATTCATGTGTACCTGGCTATCCTGCGACCCACATCCCATCTTTTAGATTGAAAATGCATTTCAGGGTGTTTCCTTATTCTGAGCACTGCATTCTGATCTCACTTTAGCCTTGCTCAGGGACACTGGAACATGAGTAGGAGGCTACACAGTAGGAACACCAAGTATGAGTACCGATACTTTTTCCCAAGTACTCACAGCTAACAATTACGATACCTATTTTTATTCTATGGAGCCGGTTCACATATGTACGCAGTCTGATTATAAAGAGCCAGGTACGATTTTTAGTCTAATTCAGGTGTGATTTCCAGTGTCATACACTTTAAAAATTTGCACCTGAACACTGAACAAAGTTGCACCCTTTTTACAAATCACATTGAAACTGGCTCCGCACATCTGCGGACTTGAAGGTATAGGTTTTAGTATTGTACAAATACTCGTGCAAATGCTTAGTATAGGCACAGATACTGGTAATGGAATTGTTGCAACACCACTACACAGCATAGAAACCTTTGTTTTGTCTTAACATAACATGAACATACAGTAGATAATGAGGTAGTGCTAGCTCTGCCCCTGCCAGTGTGGGGCATCCTGGATAAGGGGTGTGTATTCTTCGAGGCTGTAGTTTCTGGGAGCTTCATCTAAGGGTTTAGCAGGGGGGAAAGATGTTTGGCTGTTGAGACTTCTCACGTCTCCTTGTATGGGATGCAGGGCCCTGGCAAACCCCTAAAAAGTATAGGGTCCAGGATTCCTCGATTGCTTCACTTATCGTTTGAAACTTTAAAGACATATGTTTTCACCAATGGGGATAACTGAAGGATGTAAATATGTAAATCCATTTGTTCAGTAACAGTAAAAGGCTGTTCAGTTATGCCAGGCCAGGGGCCTCCCGGAAGTGCTCACATATTGGTGCCCAGGGGAGGATCCCATGCCCATAATACTTAGGGAGCCTAATTGGACCAACGTATACTGGGCAATTAAAGAGTGAACATGTTCCCCAACACATGGTTAGCTGTACACATGGAGGACATGCAGCCCAGCACATAGCTAGGCTACTTCACACTATAAATGACTAATTGTACTTGCATTTACTTGATTTAATGCTTCTTTGATCTGCTGTATAGCAATACTTAGCCTCTGCGAGGGAGGGCCAGCACAATGAGCCAATCAGGTTTTGCTTCATGCACATATGATGGTAAGCCGGACACAAGAGTAAAAGTTAAACACTAAGCCCCAGGTTGCACCAAAAAATGGATTCAATAACACCACATCCAAGAGAAGAACATACACAAAATAACAGCTATACAGTGCAGTGCAGGGGACTATTTGTTGGCTGTAGCCTGGAGCCTAACGGGATATGGTCATTGGTAAAGACTTTTGTAATATCGGTTACAAATGTTATAAAAAGTTTTTTTTTCTTTTCTTGTTTTTGCTTTATATTGTTTGCTGGATGCCACTTCTCATCTGATAATATTCAAACATACAGTATATAGGATCTGTAATTAACATGTATATGAGCTGTATGTAAATGGTATACATCCAATGGGCCTATGTTTACAGCCTTATTTCATAGAAGCCTCATGC
Source organism: Lithobates clamitans (assembly GCA_037952925.1). Lineage (NCBI taxonomy): Eukaryota > Metazoa > Chordata > Amphibia > Anura > Ranidae > Lithobates > Lithobates clamitans. The sequence goes on from JBBGZY010000405.1 coordinate 2,238,752, forward strand.
TTCTTGTATTTATGCTGTGGATGGGATAGAAAAAAAAAACATGGGGTATATCATCTACCCTGTTTCCTCGAAAATAAGACCTAGCGTGATTGTCGGTGATGGCTGCAATATAAGCCCTACCCCCCAAATAAGCCCTACCCTGTTTCCCTGAAAATAAGCCCTACCCTGAAAATAAGACCTACAAGAACTTTAACTAGGGCTTATTTGGGGGGTAGGGCTTATATTACAGCCATCACCGACAATCACACTAGGTCTTATTTTTGGGGAAACAGGGTATTCATTATGATGCATGTATGTTTTTAAACGTTTTTGCTTACATGGGTTTTTATCCAACCACCAACCTATTCATGTAAGGTTGGGGTGATACGACATTGTCGAGCTTTGTTTGGCTTTTTTCTTTAAGAGACAACCCATCAATTACAGTTCCATCAAACCTGTTCAAATACCCTGTTGGATAGCTGTTATTTTATGTAGGACCCACGAGTAAAGTTAGCATGTAGTGATAAGCTGTAGTGTTAAAGATCTTAAAACAGTCCCCATATTTTACATTGTCCATTTCATGTCCATTTCGATTCCTGGAGTTCAGCATTAAATACATAAAATAGTTTTCAATAAATGTAATGCTAAATGTATTTTTACTGACCAAAATAGCCATTATATCTTATGAATTTTAATTTCATCAAACAAATACTTATTCAGATTTTTGCTGAAAATATACAAATCTTTTCACACTATGAACTAATACAATTCAATAAACAAGAAAGTGAAAAAAGTAAAGTGAGAAAATAGGTCTTCTTTGACAAAAGTAGGTCAAGTATTGTATCAAATGTCTCTGGCAGAATACTCATTCTCCGAAATACCTTTTGTTTTACCTTAGACCCCTAATCCCTCAGGATTGAAGATCTGCTCCATAATGGCGTTTCCGCACTGATGCTATTCCCTGCACGGTTGGGAGGTTGAAGGATCAGTCAATTGGTGTCAATATTTACCACTTGTGAAAAATAAGTAAGCCTGACAAGGTAACAACAGCAAAGCTCTTGATTGTTTTGAAGATTGTCTGCAGTTATTTAGTTCAAAGCTGGATCGCTGTCCTGTAAAACAGACCGATATAAACGCCTATGGTCTTGTCAGAGGCCACCAAAGTATGAAGTGGTTCCCATTTCTAATACCACCGTGAAAACGTCAACGGCATTTAATAAGACAAAATGACAGTAAAAAGTCACGATAATCAGTATGAAATTCAGAGAGACAAGTTTAATAGTTTTGCTGTATATGTCATTTAAAATTAATATTGTCAAATTAATAAGAAAAATGGGTGGAAGTTCATCTGAACAAACTTTTCTTCACTCTCTAATGTAGATAGACAGATATAAGACAGATATTCAACAGAAAGCCAGATGTATAAAAGATGAATAGGCATATAGACAGATACTGTATGAGTTAGATAATTGCCATATGTTGCTGATTTCCAAGAATGTTTCCAGTTTTTAATATTTGCCTGATACCCAGACAGACAAAAAGACAATATTAGACAGAAAGACATATAAGACATATAAGACATTTTTAGGCAACCAATGATAGATAGACAGATACTGTAGATAGAAAATAATTATAAAAATAGATGTTGCGCAAACTCAATAATAATCGTCATATATAGAGCATAACTATAATGCAGTGCTTAAACAAATACAGGTGAATGACCCTTAAGGTCAGTGATAGTCCATATTCCAGTGGTGATGTGATAAAGTGATCAATAATTCCTACATAAGGCGCTTCTTGACTGACATACAATAAATTTGCGGTATGTTTTCACTCCTTGTGACACCTTTGTGCTCACAGAACTCTCACCTTAGTGAGTAATCAAATGCGCATTTGATTACACAAAGCCACTAGGGCTGATGCTCCTCCAGTCCTGTAGACTGGGGATGATATGTCATCGGTCCTGGTCAGGTTCCAGGTGTTATATGTGCTTTTAGAGGTGTTGATGGATATCCTTGCCGTGGTCCCTTTAAGGCTCCGTCCCCCACACAATACTCATATAAGGGGTGACGCAAAGTAACCTCTCATGGTGTAGTAATGAAAAGATATGACGTTTATTATTACATTTAAAAACGTAGATAAGAGCTTGGCAACTGCAGATACAGCAAGATGTATGGACTTCCAACATGACTTTGGTCTAGCAATGCCCTACACGTTAGATCACGTCACATTACTGTCAGGGCTGGGCTCTCAGCCCTCCCTTCTCAGTGCTCAGGTTGCTTAGCTGTCGGTTAATTGCCAGCACTCATCGTTCCACAGTGGCTCACCTGGTGAGCATTTCCTGCTCGTCAGTCCAGCGTACAGCCAACCCCTTCTGGCTATTTAAACTTCCTGGTTCAGTCCTTTCATGCCTTTGCCTTGGTCAAACATATCTGGAGACTCTCTGCTGTGTTCCCGTAAAAGACTTGCCTGGCTAATGTCCCTTCTGGTTCCTGATGCTGTCTGATGCTTCCGACTACGCTGATCTCTGGCTTCCTGATTTACTGGCTTGTTCTGACTACATGCCTTGGCGTCCGTACCCTGGCTGTGTTTTGACTATGTTTACTATTTGTACCATTTTTACCATTATATTAAGGTGTGATTTTAACTGCATTTTCATTCTCCGTCCGATTCATGGTTCCTGACAGTAGGCGAAGACCATGGATTCAGAAGATGTAGGTGACCACTTAGCGGTAATATTTTTTCCAGATTGAATGAGCAGGACCACCGCATGGATCAGTTTGTCATGGCGTTACAGACACTCCTGATTTGCACTGCTCACCTGGATCCTCCCACTGTGGCTGTTCGGTACAACCTGTGTTGCAGGCCATCGCTGCTGCTGCTCCAGTCTCTGTGCAGGCACCCACCTTGAATACTACCTCTATAAGAGCTATGTCTGGTTCCACTCCACTTCCCCAGCGATTTGGGGGTGATCCAGTTTAATGAAGAGGGTTTCTCAATCAGGTTGGGATATACTTTGAGATGCTGCCCCAGGCGTTCCCCACGGACAGAAGCCTGCTTCCTGACTTGCTTTCTGATAGAGCCTTGGCCTGGGCAAACACTCTATGGGAGATGCAAAAACCCATTGTCTTGAGTTAGCCTGAGTTTGTGGCTTCCTTTAAAAGGGTAATTGACATTCCCACATTAACTCTAGACTCAGAGAGAGACCTTCCTTTAAGGAGTGCTTGCAGAAGCCTCCTGTTCATTTAGCTCTGAGCTTTGCAGTCCCACCCTTGCCCCCCTCACCTCCCATGCCTCCTAGTACTGAGTCCACCAGTGAAGTAGAACCCATGCAGTTAGGCTTCACACGTCTCTCTGTGGATGAGAAGGCCTTTAGAAGGAGGGAGAGATTGTGGCTTTATTGTGGCCAGGCAGGTCACTTTTTGAAGTCTTGCCATACCCATCCAGAAAACGCCCGCACCTTGAGGTCCTATAGGGGGCAGAAAGACAGGTGGCGTTGTTACGTCCCCAGTTATCCTGAAAGATAAAAGTCAAAAAGTAAATTACTGCGCTGTCTTATGAACCACTCTACTCAACTATAGTGTGGTGTATGGTAAGTACTGCTGCAACTTAAATGTGAGACCCTGCATTGTTTACGGTGACGTCAGCACGCCGCTCCTCCCTATGCCGTTTCGTCACAGATGACGTCATCCTGGGGAACTGGCCTTCCACAGTACATCTGCATTCATTAACTTATTGCACCCCTGGGACTTAGGACTGTTTGACACCATAGAGATGCAGCCTACATCCATGTGGCAGCACAGTGGCTAACTGGTTAGCACTTCTGCCTAGCAGGACTGAGGTTGTTGGTTTGAATCCCAATCCCACTACCTGGCTAGAGGTTTGTATGTTCTTACACTGTTGTGGTGTTAAAGTTTCTTTTTCACCAGTGATTAGATTTTTGATGGGTTTCACATAATGGAAACCCAAGAAATAAAATTATCATTCAAGAAAGCGTGGGTTTGCACCAAATCTAGAACTGTGGTGTTTTGGGTCAAATATGGATGTATAAGGCTGCTTTCACACTGAGGAGGGTGGGAGTCGACGGTAAAACGCAGCAAGTTTTAGCAGCGCTTTACTGTTGCTTTAGAGGAGCTATTCAGCCACTAGTGGGGCACTTTTAACTCCTGCTAGTGGCCGAATAAAGGGTTAAGTGCGCCCGTGTATTGCCGAGGTGCCCATTCATTTCAATAGGAAGGAGAGCCCCAGTGTGACTGCAGGGGAGCCATTTTTCAGGCACTTTACAGGCGCTATTTTTAGCCCAAAAGCACAGAAAAATGCCTCAATGTGAAAGGGGTCTAAGTCTGATGTGATCCTGCACACATATTTGAATGTTGTATGCTGATGAATGACAAATGCGCTTTGTCACCAATTTGTGTGAAGTAGCCCGCACAAAGTTGTAATTTCCTGTTTTGTACCCTCCATATGCAAGTTTAATTTGGAGATTTTTTGGATCACTGATCATGGCCAGAGCCTTGTTTTTTTTTAGGTTTACCCTGCACAGATATATATGCTAATGCATTCTGAGCACTTGAGGCATACATGAAGAGACAGAATCAATTACACTGGTGGGTGTGTCCTGTACTGGGTGGGTCTAGGTGTACTAGCAATCCTAGCTAGGTTATATAAAGGCCTGCATTTGTGGCAGTTATTTGGCTAGAGAAGTGGGCAGAATCTTTGCCGAGCTAGGTGGAGCGAAAATGGGATTCTTTTATTTTTCAGGTTATGCCTGGTCATTTGCATAAAGGGAGTTTGGAGTTCCTTGTGCAGGATTTGCTGGAGAAATCGGTCTGAGTGGAACCACGGCACATCTATTGTATTCAGGACCTTGCAGCACCTAGGTTATAAGATATTTCTTTTGTGCATAGCAATTTTTGCACGGGAGTTATTGAGAAGTGTAAGGAATTGGAAAAAGTTAACCATGTGTCTATAAGGTCTTTCATAGTGGAACCCTTGTATGCTATGGAGGAGAAACCATTGGTTGTTCACCTGTTCATCTCCTTCACGGACATTGCCTTGGTAGTGGCCTTTTTGAAGAGATACTGCTTTTCAGTGAAGGAAGGCTTCAGACTGATTAATCGTCTGGGGATCGTTAATGGCACATTGAAGTTTTTTGTCAAACTAAAGGTGGATTCTGAAGGGATTGGTGCAGTGTGCCACCCACTAGCTAATTTTTTAATAGCAGGGAATAGAGGGTTTCTATACTACCCTGGTTAGCCAGCATACTGCAGGAGATGTCATAAGTTTGGGCATACCAGAGATGAATGTGATGTGGAGATGCACTGCTGGAACTGTGGGGAGGAAGGACATGAGGCTGGGGCTTGCTTGGCTAAGCGGCCTGTGATATATGTGGACAGAGTGATCATACAGTGAAGAATTGTCCAAAAGTAAGAAGGGCCTATGCCTATGCCGAAGCTCTCAGGCGCACTGCTGAGAGTGGGCAACCAGTGTCCTCACAGTTGCTGTCTGACTCTCCTGAAAGACATGATGAGGAGGGGGAGGTGGAGGCGTAAGAGGAAGAAAGTGGACATCAAGGCGCATGCACGAAGCTTACCAAGATGGCTACATAGCCACGGAGCTCCATGCCGTTCTGGACTTCTGACCCCAGCCGCAGCTGACAGGGCCCGCAAAACTAGCTGGTTTCACCACCAATAACCTCTCCTACCAGCTGGAATCCACACTACAGCAGCCAGGCCCTTCCAAAATGGTGGCCGCAGCTCCACGAGGCAAGGACCCGGAGCTGAACGAATCCATAGCAGACCAGGACACTGATCTGGCACCAGCTACCACACAGGGGAATAACACAGTGAGTAACCCACAAATGGCCTCACTATCCCCCACATCCACGAGTTACTGATAGGCAGATTCCTGGGAGGATTTCACCTGACACCCGTGAGTGACCTATTAGCTACACCAGACCACTGCTCAATCGGGCCTTACCTCTCCCCTAACTCCCCTGCAGACTTGCCTGCAATGATGTCTGCTTTCTCTAACATGCTAACCAGGGGCCTGGCTAAAACAGCAGCCCTGATCACCTCATCTATACACGGTGATTTGCAGCAAATAGGGGTCCGTATTGAAACGATAGAAAAGAAAACTGACCAGGCTGCTGGCAGAATTAATCAGAACACCGCCAGGATCCAAGACCTTCAGGATCAGCTGGAGATGGCCCTATTCAAAATTGATGACCTGGAAAATAGGTCGCAGACGATACAATTTTAGAATTAGGGGTGTTCCGGAAACAGTAAAAGATGTTTCAATGGCAGTTTGCTCCTTTCTTAGGGACCCAGTACCGGAAATTCCAGAACACCGTTTAGAACTGGACAGAGCACACAGGGCCCTGCAACCTGTATGTAAGGATGGTCTTCCCAGAGACATAATCATCAAACCCCCTTTTTTACGCAGTCAAAGAGGAGGTGACAAAAGCATCATGGAATTCAGATAAGTTGTCAATCCAAATTTTTGCGGATCTCTCCCCATACATGGTTCAAAAAAGGCGCGCTTTGAAAACACTGCTCCAGGTTCTAACGCAAAAAGAAATTACATATAGATGGGCCTAACCTTTTCGCCTGAATTTCTCCTACCAGAATAAGCCCTATGACTTCTCATCCTTTGGGGAAGGAGAAAATTTGCTAGCACATATGGGGCTCATCGCCCAGGAAATCCCACAGCCGTTCACCATCAGAGGACCCCTTTCCACGAAACGCCCATCTCCTCCTAGCCCATTGACCCCTGTCTGGCAAAAGCAGTAGTCGAAAAGGTTGAAAGACTCTCGACCCCCTAATATGATGCTTCACCATGCTGGAAGTCCTTCTTTACTTCGCTCCTTTCGGAACTGTTCTCAGGATTCCTAGAGTCGACCTTTCGCTCTTTACCTGTATTGTTTTTCTTCCCAACAAATGGCAAGCTCTGCAATTAAAGAGTTTGGTTCCTGTTTTAAATTTTTTTATTTTGCTTTTCCCTTTTTTATTTTTCCCAACTTTGGACACCACCAAGATCCAGTAGCTCTATTTGCTCTCACCTCCCCACCGAGCCTTCCCCATTTGTCTTACGACCATGTAAACATATATCCAACACTTCAATGGACTCTGGACACCTGAGGTCCTGGATATGCCAAGGACTATGACAGCGGGACGGGGGTGGGGGGGTGAAGTTCTCTTGCTTTGCCACCTCACAGAAGGGTATAGCAACAACTTCTAGCACTGTGGGGGTCTTCAGAATGTTATCAACAGTTGTTTGAGCGGAATACTGCAATTGTAGTCTGGGAGTCCGGTGATGACAGCGGAGAAGTCCCTGGAACCCATAGGAGCAGAGAGACCCTATAAATGTAAAAAAGATTACGCTGCACTAGAGTGTGTTAGAGTGTGTTAGACATGCTACTAAATTATAGCATGATAACTGCGTCTAACTGCGTCTAAATAAACGCATGTGGATGAGGGAAACAAAATACCTCTACAAGGTAAGCGGACCTAATAATAGATGAATACTAATAAATATTAATACAAATGTGAAATATGACAAATGCATATAAACGCATCAAAGTAATAAATGCAAATTCAAATGTGAAATATGACAGATAAATGCATCAAAGTGCACAAATACCAATAAGCATAACTGAATCACAGCATTACTAGAAAGTGCAATGAATCAATGAATATAAAAGCATCAAAGTGCAAATGTGTCAATATGCATGATTAAATGACAATATTACTCAAATGGGCAAAATATAAACGCATAAAGTGCAAATGTGCAAATAAACATACTTATTACAATAGAAATATATATATATGAGCAAGTAAAAAGTGCCGAGTGCAAAAAACAAAACAAAAAGTAATTTGGTGTCAGACAGTTCATGTGTAGAAAAGTCCTCAATGGAACCAAAAAATGTAATTCACTAAGAAGTCCTACAAAAGGTATAAAGGTGCCTAAACGTGATGTCCACTGGTGATACAATCAAACTTGCTAGTAACTCTCAAAGTGCCACAGACCATGCAATGGTGCGATTCGGTGACCACAAAGGTAATGCGCTCACCTTAGAGCGTGTGACCAAGTCGCTAGACAAAGTCAAACCACACTTGTAAACCACCCAGGGTTCTAAGTAGATCACAGGATCCCAGGCTCCAGTGCAGTAAAGAGTATATAAATGGAAAGAAAAAACGACATAGTATAATACCGTTTTAAAATTTATTAGAAGATATAGATACTCTCCCCAAAAGGGGTACTCACAATATATAGGTGCGTAGGTGCACCGCTCTAAACATGGCAAGTATGATACTTTTCGTGAGGGTATGGTGTGTGTCTCCTCAATAGGCAGCTCAGCTGTCTCTCGCTCCGTCCTGGCCCCTCCCCTACGCGTGTTCGACACAGAGATCACGTGCCATCATCAGGGGGATACGTAGCTATTACCTAGCATTAACCACTGCAGCAGAGAAATACCTCAGATGGATGGGTGCGAAATTCTATTACCAATCTAACAAAATAGGAACTAAACTAGCAATGAAATTGAGCCCCAAGACACGAACATGGTCTTTTCCTAAGATCCGAACCCCTACGGGAGACCTGACCCAAAATCCTGTCCGCATCATGCAGTCCTTCCAAGAATTCTACTCCACACTTTACACAGACAGTAAACCCCCTACCACTAACAAAAAAGACTCCTTTCTTCAGGGTGTATCACTTCCCAAATTAACGGACATGGAAGCGAGGTGGGCAACTACCGCCCAATTTCCCTTATAAACAATTACATTAAAATTATGACAAAAATATAGCTAAGTATGTACACAAAGACCAGGTAGGCTTTAGCCCAGGGAGACAGGGGCCGGACCAAGTTAGAAGAGCCATAGATATAATTTCACTATTATACTCACAATGGGACGGAGGGGCCCCACAAGAAGGTTTTCTGGTCTCCATTAATTTACAGAAAGCTTTTGATTCTGTCTCATGGCCATACCTCTTTGACATTTTGGAACGGTGGGGATTTGGTCCTAACTTCATGGTAATTGTTTGCTCTCTTTATTCTGCCCCAAGTGCACAAATTCGGCTAATGGGCCATTATTCCAAAAGTTTCAACATTCTTAAAGGCACTAGACAGGGGTGTTCCCTTTCACCACTCAAATTCGCAATCGCAATAGAAACACTAGCAATAGCTTTATTCGCAGATGATATGCTGCTCTTTGTCACGTCCCCGTTAATCTCAACCCCCAATATATCACAAACATGTAAAGATTTTGGAGCTATCTCGGGCCTCAGTGTCAACGTATCCAAATCAATTGCACTAAATATCTCAGTTCCTCAAAACCGGGTCGATCAATTAAAACATCACTTCCCTTTCCCCTGGGCTAATGAATCCATACCTGGGAATTACACTCCCCAACAAAATAGACAAACTCTTTTTCACAAATTACCCTCCAATGTTTAAAAAACTGGAAGAGGACCTAAAGGCTTGGTCGAAATTTGGTCTGTCCTGGCTGGGTAGGGTCAATGCAGTAAAGATGACACCGATGCCTCGTATACTCTATCTTTTCTGTTCACTCCCCAATCCTTTAAACAAAAAGATTATCGCTAAATTTCAATCGAAAATCTTTAATTTTGTCTGGGGGAAACAAGGACACCGCTTTTCGAAAGATATTGTCTTCCGCCTCAAAATGCAGGGAGGGTTAGGACTCCCAAACTTATGGTGGTATTACCAGGCTGCACAGTTGACCCAATTTTCCACTGTATATTCAAAGGGCCCCAAATCTGACTGGATAACCATAGACAATAGACTTCCTGATGTGGTGTCCCCAAAACAAAGACCCCCCCATCTTAGCTCCAACTCTTTCACATTCCTTGTCGTTTTGTGATGTACTCCACAAACAGAATGCCATGGTCTCTACCATAAAACCCCTAGCCCACCTTTTTCCCAACCAGAACTTTAAGCCAGGGATGAACATTCTAGCCTTTAAGTGGTGGTTAAACAAGGGATTGTTCAGAATAGGCCATTTCTTTACCTCAGCGGGCCCATTCACACTGGGTTACTGCTACAACAAACTGGAGATGCCAAATGCTGAGAAGTTTAGATTCTCCCAGATTAAGCATTTTCTACTCACCTTATGTATAGACAAACCTAACCCCCCAAAACCAACAGGCTACGAACAATGGTGCTCCAACCTCATGGATCAGAGAGGTGGGATTTCGATCATATACGCCTCCTTAGTAGGGATGAGCCGAACACCCCCCTGTTCGGTTCGCACCAGAACATGCGAACAGGAAAAAAATTCGTTCGAACACGCGAACGCCGTTAAAGTCTATGGGACACGAACATGAATAATCAAAAGTGCTAATTTTAAAGGCTAATATGCAAGTTATTGTCATAAAAAGTGTTTGGGGACCCGGGTCCTGCCCCAGGGGACATGGATCAATGCAAAAAAAAGTTTTAAAAACGGACGTTTTTTCAGGAGCAGTGATTTTATTAATGCTTAAAGTCAAACAATAAAAGTGTAATATCCCTTTAAATTTCGTACCTGGGGGGTGTCTATAGTATGCCTGTAAAGGGGCGCATGTTTCCTGTGTTTAGAACAGTCTGACAGCAAAATGACATTTGGAAGGAAAAAACTCATTTAAAACTAGCCGCGGCTATTGCATTGCCGACAATACACATAGAAGTTCATTGATAAAAACGGCATGGGAATTCCCCACAGGGGAACCCCGAACCAAAATAAAAAAAAAAAAATGATGTGGGGGTCCCCCTAAATTCCATACAAGGCCCTTCAGGTCTGGTATGGATATTAAGGGGAACCCCAGCCAAAATTGAAAAAAAAAATTGACGTGGGGTTCCCCCTAAATTCCATACCAGACCCTTCAGGTCTGGTATGGATTTTAAGGGGAACCCCGCGCCAAAAAAAAAAAAAAAAAACGGCGTGGGGTCCCCCTAAAAATCCATACCAGACCCTTATCCGAGCACGCAACCTGGCAGGCCGCAGGAAAAGAGGGGGGGACGAGAGTGCGGCCCCCCCCCCCCTCCTGAACCGTACCAGGCCACATGCCCTCAACATTGGGAGGGTGCTTTGGGGTAGCCCCCCAAAACACCTTGTCCCCATGTTGATGAGGACAAGGGCCTCATCCTCACAACCCTGGCCGGTGGTTGTGAGGGTCTGCGGGCGGGGGGCTTATCGGAATCTGGAAGCCCCCTTTAACAAGGGGACCCCCAGATCCCGGCCCCCCCCCTGTGTGAAATGGTAAGGGGGTACTTACCCCTACCATTTCACTAAAAAACTGTCAAAAATGTTAAAAATGACAAGAGACAGTTTTTGACAATTCCTTTATTTAAATGCTTCTTCTTTCTTCTTTCTTCCTTCATCTTCTTCTGGTTCTTCTGGCTCTTCTGGTTCTTCCTCCGGCGTTCTCGTCCAGCATCTTCTCCGCGGCGTCTTCTATCTTCTTCTCCTCGGGCCGCTCCGCACCCATGGCATGAGGGGAGGCTCCCGCTCTTCTCTTCATCTTCTTCTCTTCTTCATCTTCTTCTTCTTCTTCCTTCTTCTCTTCTTCTCTTCTTCTCTTCTTCCTGTCTTCTGCGGGCCGCTCCGCAGCCATGCTGTGGCATGGAGGGAGGCTCCCGCTGTGTGACGGCGTCTCTTCGTCTGACGGTTCTTAAATAACGGGGGGCGGGGCCACCCGGTGGCCCCGCCCCCCTCTGACGCACGGTGACATGACGGGACTTCCCTGTGGCATTCCCCGTGACGTCACAGGGAAGTCCCTCAAGTCACCGTGCGTCAGAGGGGGGCGGGGTCACCGGATGGCCCCGCCCCCCGTTATTTAAGAACCGTCAGACGAAGAGACGCCGTCACACAGCGGGAGCCTCCCTCCATGCCAGCATGGCTGCGGAGCGGCCCGGAGAAGACAGTAGGAAGAGAAGAAGGAAGAAGAAGAAGAAGAAGATGAAGAAGAAGATGAAGAAGAGAAGAAGATGAAGAGAAGAGCGGGAGCCTCCCCCCTCATGCCATGGGTGCGGAGCGGCCCGAGGAGAAGAAGATAGAAGACGCCGCGGAGAAGATGCTGGACGAGAACGCCGGAGGAAGAACCAGAAGAGCCAGAAGAACCAGAAGAAGATGAAGGAAGAAAGAAGAAAGAAGAAGCATTTAAATAAAGGAATTGTCAAAAACTGTCTCTTGTCATTTTTAACATTTTTGACAGTTTTTTAGTGAAATGGTAGGGGTAAGTACCCCCTTACCATTTCACACAGGGGGGGGCCGGGATCTGGGGGTCCCCTTGTTAAAGGGGGCTTCCAGATTCCGATAAGCCCCCCGCCCGCAGACCCTCACAACCACCGGCCAGGGTTGTGAGGATGAGGCCCTTGTCCTCATCAACATGGGGACAAGGTGTTTTGGGGGGCTACCCCAAAGCACCCTCCCAATGTTGAGGGCATGTGGCCTGGTACGGTTCAGGAGGGGGGGGGGCCGCACTCTCGTCCCCCCCTCTTTTCCTGCGGCCTGCCAGGTTGCGTGCTCGGATAAGGGTCTGGTATGGATTTTTAGGGGGACCCCACGCCGTTTTTTTTTTTTTTTTTTGGCGCGGGGTTCCCCTTAAAATCCATACCAGACCTGAAGGGTCTGGTATGGAATTTAGGGGGAACCCCACGTCAATTTTTTTTTTCAATTTTGGCTGGGGTTCCCCTTAATATCCATACCAGACCTGAAGGGCCTTGTATGGAATTTAGGGGGACCCCCACATCATTTTTTTTTTTTTATTTTGGTTCGGGGTTCCCCTGTGGGGAATTCCCATGCCGTTTTTATCAATGAACTTCTATGTGTATTGTCGGCAATGCAATAGCCGCGGCTAGTTTTAAATGAGTTTTTTCCTTCCAAATGTCATTTTGCTGTCAGACTGTTCTAAACACGGGAAACATGCGCCCCTTTACAGGCATACTATAGACACCCCCCAGGTACGAAATTTAAAGGGATATTACACTTTTATTGTTTGACTTTAAGCATTAATAAAATCACTGCTCCTGAAAAAACGTCCGTTTTTAAAACTTTTTTTTGCATTGATCCATGTCCCCTGGGGCAGGACCCGGGTCCCCAAACACTTTTTATGACAATAACTTGCATATAAGCCTTTAAAATTAGCACTTTTGATTTCTCCCATAGACTTTTAAAGGGTGTTCCGCGGCATTCGAATTTGCCGCGAACACCCCAAATTGTTCGCTGTTCGGCGAACTTGCGAACAGCCAATGTTCGAGTAGAACATGAGTTCGACTCGAACTCGAAGCTCATCCCTACTCCTTAGCACACCCCTTTATGCTCAAGCTTGGGAATCTGATCTGGAACTACAACTGGACCCAGGAAAATAATTTCTCTCTTTTCAAAAATCATATAAAGGTATCTTAAATAATGGTCTAATTGAAGCCAATGTTAAGATTCCCACTAGATGGTACTATGTTCCTTCTAGATTGGCAAGAATTTACCCAGACGCCTCTCCCTTGTGCTTCAGGGATTGTAAACAGGTGGGTACTATGCACCATATCTGGTGGACTTGTCCACACATTAGAGGCTTCTGGAATATGTTCTTTCATCTAGTAAGGGAGGTCACTGGAATCGCAATTCCCCAGAACCACAAAATCGCACGTTTGAACCACAGAATAGACAACACTCCCAAACATACCCAAATCCCTGATACTTTTTATGCTTCTGGGAGCAAAAATTGCTGTGGCATGGGCATGGAAGAAGCCCAGGGTATCAATGCTGATCTCTTGGATCGTGACACAAGAACAAATTACTGCAAAACTTTTAGATAAGGTACCTAAGTTTGAAGCAATTTGGGAACCCTGGGCATCATATATTAAAGTTCCCCTTTATTCGGGTCATAAAACCCTTCAAGCAGACTAAACTGGATGACTGGTTTCTCCTCTCCCCTAACTTCCATCAATGCGCTATCGATACTATTTCTTTCTGTCTTTCTCATTTCCTCTTACTGTACCAAGTTGCCCCTTCATGTGTAAGCCTGAATGGCACAGTTAGGTTAATCTTCGAGTACTTAGTTCTGATTTAGCGAATACTGCATGAGATTTTTCCTGTCCGGGAATCGCCACCCAACGTCAGCAATATTCTTGATCTAATGACAGGGAAGGCACAGCATGAACCTTCTTACCAAAAATAGGAGAGGGGGGTAGCAGGTTCGGGGTGCTAGGTCAGACTAATGGGGGACTGTACAGGCCACAGCTGCTCCTTTGCCTGACTGCCCTCAGTCTACTTATTTAGCAAAAACACAGAAAGGTTAACTCAATTCAACATGCTCATGGCTCATGTATTATTCCTGCCTTATGGATGGACAATATGTCCTCCTTACTCATCACTGTATTGTAAACATCTACTGTTACTTACCTAACCTTTGTCTGTAAGTCTCTCCTGACAGGCTATGTTGGTCTACAGGAGGGGGTAATATTTACATTGTTATTTTGTATATCTGAATGAAAAATTTCAATAAACATATTGAACGAGAAAGTGGACATCAAGGCGTGGAGGAGAGAGTGGAAGTTTCACCCACCAGTGCTGAGCCATTAACAGCGGAGATTGGAGCAGAGGTGGAGAGGGTGGTGGAGGATGACTATGGAGAATTTGGCAGCAGCCTTGCAATGGGAGCCAGAGGTGCGGAAAGCACAAGAAGAGGAGGTGGAACTGATGGAGACTGTGGGTGCCAAGACAAAGGTGAATGCTTTGGAGAGTCCTAAGAAGAGAAGGGCTAAGAAATTGAAGGTAGAGGCAGCTGGGCTTAAAACAAGTAACCCCTTTGAGGTCCTGGGAGGGATGGGAGCAGAGGTAGAATCACCAGTGCCAAGTCCGGGGACTCTAGAAATTTTTCATCTGGCCAATATGGCCTAGTCAGAATTTTCTGGATGTTGAAAGCGTTATGGCCCTGAGGAATGTATGTCCGTTTTCTGGCTTAAGTGATAGGACTGGGGGTGAATGATGCACATCTTCATATGAATGAGCATCAAGCTGGTGTCTCTCAATTTGAGGGGTTTTGGGTCTCCTGGTAGGCGAGAAGCCATTTTTGAGGACCTGAGGATTAATGGAGGATTTGTCTTCTGTCTACAGGAATGTTATTTTAATCGACATCCCAAGCCTCCGGAGTGGGTGGTGGATTACATATGGTCAGCAGTTGGGAACAATAGGAATGCTGGGGTAGGCATTATCATTGCAAATAGGAATATTTGCATTGTGTCACATGTTGTGTTAGTGCCAGGAAGATTAATTATGGGAGATTTTGGTTTGTTTAACCAGAAGTTTAGGCTTCTTAATTTATATGCTCCTGTGAATAAACGGGAACATCTTTTATTATTTGAAGCTTTGAAGTTACATGCCGTGGGAAGGAGACCTAGTGTGATCATGGGGGATTTTAATACGATCCGATTTGTGAAAGATCAGGTAGAAGTAGCGGAGACTAAGTTGGATGCAAATAGCACCATGCTGAATGGGTTAATTCGGGAATTACATCTCAACGATGCTCATATTGTTCTGGGTTTGGTGGATCCTTATTTCACTTTTTTTTCGGAAAGTGGGCGTACCAAATCCAGAATCGATTTATGATTGTTTTCTGATGCGCTCAAAAGTGCTGATGTTAAGCACAGGCTGGTAATTTTTTTTCAGAACATGTGGCAGTATATGTTGATTTGAGTATGGGGATAGTATTAAGTTTGGTTTAGGGGTATGGATGTTAAATCGTTTATTGTTGCAGGATAAGCATGTCAAAGCCCATTTAAAAAACAGAATACAATGACTTGCAAATCAAATAAAACCCATATTTTATTTAACCACTTGCCGACCGCTGCACGCCGATATACGTCGGCACAATGGTAGTGGTGGGCAAATGGGTGTCCCTGTACATCCCCTTTAATTGGCGAGGCTAGTGGCCACCCGCCGTGTACAGCGTGCCCATGCCCGCGAGTCCCATGGACTTGATGTCCGCCGGTATTCCGCGATCGTGTCACAGAGGGGCAGAACGGGGAGATGCCTATGTAAACAAGGCATTTCCCTGTTCTGCCTAGTAACATGACAGGGATCTACTGCTCCCTGTCATCGGGAGCAATGATTGCTGTCATGTCAGTGGTAGCCCATCCACCCCACAGTTAGAATCACTCCCTAGGACACACTTAACCCCTTGATCGTCCCCTAGTGTTTAACCCCTTCCCTGTCAGTGTCATTTACACAGTAATCAGTGCATTTTTATAGCATTGATCGCTGTAGAAATGACAATGGTCCCAAAATAGTGTCAAAAGTGTCTGATGTGTCCGCCATAATGTTGCAGTCACAATAAAAATCGCAGATCGCCGCCATTACTAATAAGAAAAAATATAATAAAAATGCCATAAATCTATCCCCTATTTTGTAGACGCTATAACTTTTGTGCAAACCAATCAATATACTCTTATTTTTTTTTTTACCAAAAATATTTAGAAGAATACATATCGGCCTAAACTGAGGAAAAAATTAGTTTTTTTATATATTTTGTGGGGATATTTATTATAGCAAAACGTAAAAAATCTTCCGGGGCTGAAGCAGTTAAAATAGAAAACATATTGAATGTTTAAACTAATGTCGCGTACACGCGATCGGAAATTCGGCCAGCAAAAGATCGATGAGAGCTTTTGGCCGGAAAATGCGACTGTGTGTATGCTCCATCAGACTTTTGCTGGCAGAATTCCCGCCAGCAAAAGATTGAGAGCAGGTTCTCAATTTTTTGGTTTGAAAAAGTTCCTACCAGAAAATGCGATCATCTGTACAAATTCCGATGCGCAAAAATCCTACGCATGCTCGGAAACAATTTGACGCATGCTCAGAAGCATTGAACTTCATTTTCTCAGCTCGTCGTAGTGTTGTACGTCACCACGTTCTTGAGGGTCGAAAGTTCAGAGAACTTTTGTGTGACCATGTGTATGCAAGGCAAGCTTGAGCAGAATTCGTCGGAAAAACCATCCATGTTTTTTCCGACGGAAAATCCGCTCGTGTGTACGCGGCATAAGAAAATGTACCATTTTAATAAAAAAATAAGGTAATTTTGAAATTGATGGCAGCAGCATATCTCAAAAAAGTTGGGACAGGGCAACAAAAAACTGGCAAATTAAGTGGTACTAACAATGAAAAGCTGGAAGAACAGCTTTCAACTAATTAGGTTATTGGCAACAGGTCAGTAACACGATTGGGTATAAAAAGAGCAGTGTCTCAGAAGTAAAGATGAGCAAATGTTTACAATCTGTAAAAAGCTACATCTAAAAATTGTCAAACAATTTCAGAATAATGTTCCTCAATATAAAATGCAAAGACTTTAAATATATCATCATCTACAATACATAATATCATCAAAAGATTCTGGGAATCTGGAGAAATCTCTGCGCGCAAGGGACAAGGCTTAAACGGAATATTGGATGCCCGTGATCTTCGGGCCCTCAGATGGCACTGCATTAAAAACAGACATGATTCTGTGATGAACATCACTGCATGGGCCCAGGGATACTTCCAAAAATCACTGCCTGTGAACACAGTTCACTGTGCCATCCACAAATGCAAAGTAAAGCTCTATCATGCAAAGAAGAAGCCATATCGGAACATAAGAAAAAGCCACATCGGAACATGATCCAGAATCCCCACTGTCTTCTCTGGGCCAAAACTTATTAAAAATGGTCTGTTGCAAAGTGGAAAAATGTTCTGTGGTCAGACAAATCGAAATTTGACATTCTTTTTGGCAATGGGTGCCGCATCCTCTGGACTAAAGAGGAGAGGGACCTTCCAGCTTGTTATCAGCACTCAGTTCAAAAACCTGCATCTCTGATGGTATGGGGATGCATTAGTGCATATGGAATGGGCAGCTTGCACATCTGGAAAGGAATCATCAATAGTGAAAGATATACGTTTTAGAGCAGCATATGCTCCCATCCAGACAAAGTTTTTTTCAGGGAAGCCTTGCATATTTTCAGCAGGACAATACTAAACCACATAGTACTTTTATGACAACAGCATGGCTTCCTTGTAGAAGAGACCGGGTGCTTAACTGGTCTGCCTGCAGTCCAGAGCTTTAACCAATTGAAAAAATTTGTCACATCTTGAAATTAAAAATACGACAAAGAAGACTCAGGAATGTTGAGCAGTTGGAATCATATATCAGGCAAGAATGGGACAACATTCCTCTCCCCAAACCCCAGCAACTGGTCTCCTCGGTTCCCAGGCGTTTACATTGCATTGACAAGAGAAGGGGGAATGCTACACTGTGGTAAACATGACCCTGTCCCAACTTTTTTTTTTCTAACATGGTACATTTTCTCTTTTTAAACATTTGATATGTTTTCTAGCTTCTAATGTGAATAAAATATGAGTTTATGAGATTTGCAAATCAATGCATTCTGTTTTATGTAGATTTTATCCAACTTTTTTGAATTGAGGTTGTACTTCAGTGACTTGACTGAAATTTATGAAAAGTGCTACATTTGGGTGAACCCCCACATAGATAGATAGATAGATAGATAGATAGATAGATAGATAGATAGATAGATAGATAGATAGATAGATAGATAGATAGATAGATAGATAGATAGATAGATAGATAATCTCACAAAGCCCAGCTGTTTCATTTTATTTATTGATAACACTGTGTATTACAATTAATAATATATATATATATATACACAGTATCTCACAAAAGTGAGTACACCCCTCACATTTTTGTAAATATTTTATTATATCTTTTCATGTAACAACACTGAAGAAATGATACTTTGCTACAATGTAAAGTAGTGAGTGTACAGCTTGTATAACAGTGTAAATTTGCTGTCCCCTCAAAATAACTCAACACACAGCCATTAATGTCTAAACCGCTGGCAACAAAAGTGAGTACACCTCTAAAAAATGCCCACATTGGGCCCAAAGTGTCAATATTTTGTGTGGCCACCATTATTTTCCAGTGATGCGTTAACCCTCTTGGGCATGGAGTTCACCAAAGCTTCAAAGATTGCCACTGGAGTTCTCTTACACTCCTCCATGACAAAATCATGAAGCTGGTGGATGTTAGAGACCTTGTGCTCCTCCACCTTCCATTTGAGGATGCCCCACGGATGCCCATTAGGGTTTAGGTCTGGAGACATGCTTGGCCAGTCCATCACCTTTACCCTCAGCTTCTTTGGCAAGGCAGTGGTCGCCTTGGAAGTGCGTTTGGGGTCGTTATCATGTTGGAATACAGCCCTACGGCCCAGTCTCTGAAGTAAGGGGATCATGCTCTGCTTCAGTATGTCACATTACATGTTGGCATTCATGGTTCCCTCAATGAACTGTAGCTTCCCAGTGTCGGCAGCACTCATACAGCCCCAGATCATGCTTGACTGTAGGCACACTTGTCTTTGTACTCCTCACCTAGTTGCCGCCACACACGCTTCACACCATCTGAACCAAATACATTTATCTTGGTCTCATCAGACCACAGGGCATGGTTCCAGTAATCCGTGTCCTTAGTCTGCTTGTCTTCAGCAAACTGTTTGTGGGCTTTCTTGTGCATCACCTTTAGAAGAGGCTTCCTTCTGGGATGACAGCCATGCAGACCAATTTGATGCAGTGTGCGGCGTATGGTCTGAGCACTGACAGGCTGACCCCCCCACCCCTTCAACCTCTGCAACAATGCTGGCAGCACTCATGCAACTATTTCCCAAAGACAACCTCTGGATATGATGTGAGCACGTGCACTGAACTTCTTTGGTCGACCATGGCAAGGCCTATTCTGGGTGGAACCTGTCCTGGTAAACCTTGGCCACCATGCTGTAGCTAAGTTTCAGGGTATTGGCAATCTTCTTGTTGCCTAGGCCATCTTTATGTAGAGCAACATTTTTTTTTTAGATCCTCAGAGAGTTCTTTGCCATGAGGTGCCATGTTGAACTTCCAGTGACCTGTATGAGAGAGTGAGAGCGATTACATAAAATTTAACACACCTGCTCCCCATTCACACATGAGACCTTGTAACAGTAATGAGTCACATGACCCCAGGGAGGGAAAATGGCTAATTGGGACAAATTTGGACAATTTCACTTAGGGGTGTACTCACTTTTTTTGCCAGCGGTTTAGACATTAATGACTCTGTGTTGAGTCATTTTGAGGGGACAGCAAATTTACACTGTTACATAAGCTGTACACTGACTACTTTACATTGTAGCAAAGTGTAATTTCTTCTGTGTTGTCACATGAAAAGATATCATAAAACACTTACAAAAATGTGAGCGGTGTACTCACTTTTGTGAGATACTGTAGATAGATAGATCAAATGCTGGTTTAGAGGTAAGGGTCTTGCAAAGGAGGAGGAAGGAGGAGGAGGATCAAAAACAGCAACACCATCTTGAGAAAGATGGACTGAGCTTCGTCAAAACGTTGAGTGCCTCTAAACCAATTTTGGATTTATATGGATTTCTTTGTGGGTAAGCACCTGGGCATTGTGGTAGTTTTGGCTATCTAACTAGACAGATAGATAGATATGATCAACATACATACATAGATTTCTCACCCCCTTTCTTTACTTCTTTCCCAGTCAAATAATGAGAACACCAATCAATAGACTCTACTGTTGACCTTGAACTTTGGGGAAAAGTAAAGCTCCAGTATATATTTTAGTACCCTATATTTAACCCACAATATTATTGTATGCCAACAAATGAGAACAGCCCTACCTTCCATTGCATTAGAAATGCACAAAAGTCTTTTGACATTTTGCATCTATCAGAGAGGTTACCGCGATGTTAACTTAAAAGTGGCTTAATTAGCTGTAAAAAGACTCTTAATGTCACACTACATATATCAATGTTTGTTTCATTCTAGAAGTAATTTGTGCCATTTCAGCTAAAATGTTATTGTATGTGTAATTATCACATCTTGCAAAATGTTTTTTATGACACCTTTTCTAATAATGTGTTAATTAGATATTTTTTTCACAAATTTACACCCTTGTTGTATATACATAAGTTGAAAATGAAACCTGTGAAATAGAACCTCACATAAGGTCACTATGCATTTTTACCGCATAAACATAATTCACTGTTATTACTGCTTTAACAAGTTTTTAAATCTATAGCGGAAATGCTGTATCTGTATAAGGACAGAGTAGGATCAGTGAGTTTTGGAAATTCCATCAGATTCTGTCATTGATGACCCCGTTGGGGAGATTACTTCCTGAGAAATGTGCTATCAGCATGATATATTACAGGGGTGGCCAAAGTGCAAATCTTAAAGTGGTTCTAAAAGGCTTAAAGCAGAACTCTGGACAAAAACTTTTTTGTTCTCCTTGCTGATTTCCTACCTTCACCAACTATGTCATCCATGTTCTTCTGAGCTCTGTAGTTCCTCTGCGATAGCCTGCTGAACTTGCTGAAAAAACATTATTACCTGGTGATTTCCTGTTTGTAAGACCGCTGGCTGCTATTTCTCCCATATCCTCAGCCAGTATAACATGTCTGTTATTTAAAAAAATATATACCTTTAATATCCCTTTAAAGCTTATCTCTATGTACAAGAAAAACCTCCTCCCACCTTTCCCCTCTAACCTGGTTCAGCATGTTTTTATTTTGAAAATATCTTGTGGAACATTTTATACTAACCTAAGTCCACCATCTGGGTCCCTCACTGGTGTTGTTTCCTGGAGTAGAGGAGTGATACAGATATGCCCTCGTTGAATGCTCCCCAACGGTTCCGTCACACATTGTCATCATCTGTGCGCTTTCTTTTGAATGATGAGAGGATCCCGGTGCTCTGGCGAGAAGTGTCCTCCTATCGGATAGTGTCCGCTCCGTACTGCGCAGGCGCAGCGCTTGCGCAGTACGGAGGAGAAGGAGATGCCGAAAGTGTCCGAAGTTGATCAGCTGACCATCAGCTGTACACGGCGCTTGGGCACTTATTAGGGACACCATCTACAATTTATATTTTATCCCTGTATTTGTATTAGTTTCCTCTGGATACTCTGCTTTCCTTCCATAATCCAAAAATATATTTTAAGGTTAATTGCTTTATATAGTCAGCCTCTAATGATGTTCAATAGAAAGGAAATTCCTTAGATCCAGACAGCAGATTATGTGTTAATACCTTGATTCTAGGTCCCCACATTTTAATGGAAGCTGTATTGAACTTAAGATGTCCTAAGAGCTGATAGCGAAACTTAATAAAAATGTATTGGCTGCTTTATTGATGTTCTGAGCAAGTAAAGTAACAGACATTTATTTCAGTATTGACGATTTTAAATAAGCTTTTGCTGCACTAAAGAAACTATATATATATATATATATATATATATATATATATATATATATATATACACATTATATTACCAAAAGTATTGGGACGCCTGCCTTTACACACACATGAACTTTAATGGTATCCCAGTCTTAGTACGTAGAGTTCAATATTGAGTTGGCCCACCCTTTGCAGCTATAACAGCTTCAACTCTTCTGGGAAGGCTGTCCACAAGGTTTATGAGTGTGTCTATGGGAATGTTTGACCATTCTTCCAGAAGCGCATTTGCGAGGTCAGGCACTGATGTGGACAAGAAGGCCTGGCTCGAAGTCTCCGCTCTAATTAATCCCAAAGGTGTTCTATCGGGTTGAGGTCAGGACTCTGTGCAGACCAGTTACGTTCCTCCACCCCAAACTTGCTCATCCATGTCTTTATGGACATTGAGTCCAGACCTCAAACCTGATAAAAACAACTTTGGGATGAGGTAGAGCAGCCAGGCCTTCCCATCCACTTCAATGCCTGACCTCACAAATGCGCTTCTGGAAGAATGGTGAAACTTTCCCATAGACAGACTCCTAAACCTTGTGGACAGCAACAGTTCATGTGAGTGCAAAGGCAGGAGTCCCAATATTTTTGGTACTATAGTGTATATATGTATATATATATATATATATATATATATATATATATATAGAGAGAGAGAGAGAGAGAGAGAGAGAGAGAGAGAGAGAGAGAGAGAGAGAGAGAGAGAGAGAGAGAGAGAGAGAGAGAGAGAGAGAGAGAGAGAGAGAGAGAGAGAGAGAGAGAGATATGTATAGAGATATATAGAGATATATATCTCTATATATCTATATATAGAGATATATATCTATATCTATAGATATATATAGATATATATAGATATCTATATATATCTATATATATCTATATATATATATATATATATATATATATATATATATATATATATCTATATCTATATATATAAGATAGATGTACTGTATAGATTTTTTTTTGTTCTTTAGTACATTATAAAAGCATGTCGAATATTGATGGTAAACAGATCAACACTGATATATTTATCATATTGATTTACTTATGTGTTTGCTCCCATATGTTATCACTAAAACAATAAAAAAAAGAAAGATAATAATCAGGTATGTAATGCATGCCTAAGAACTAGGCTTAGGTAAGACCTGCAGAGCCTCAAAACGATAATAACAGCTCAGGCTGGTTGCAGCCAAGCAATAACACACACTAAATTTAGCTAGGGACATGACTGCATAGGTAAATACCACCAGTATTACAACATTATCTTACACCAAGACACAGTGCTCAGAAATTTGGACCACAACTCTACACAAACATTTATGCACCTAAAACCAATGATCCTGTGGGATGGCTTTACAACCAACTGAGAGTACAGATGATGTAAAAACCATGCAACGTTTCTTCAACAGCAGTTTACGACATGATCTATATGTGGGCCACATATAAAAGAATGGCAGCATATGGTTACTACATGTAAAAAAAAAATGTACACTTCAATTGAGAACCTCTAAAAGTGATATAAAATTAGCAGTTCCTTGCTAGAACTACCAGTTTATACACGCTGTAGAAAATGCATTAGATCCTCCGCACCATAAAGTGTATCTTCATTAAACAATTAATACATCTATTCTTTAACTTCAACACCAACTGTTAAATGCAGCTAAATCCCCAAGTTAAATTTGCTCGATAGCTGAAGGATTAAGTCCAATTTAATTTAATCACTGCTAAGCATCTCTCCATCTTCCAGATGCTCAAAATGCATTGCAGCTTTGCTGTTTACACCCATTGTTTATCCATGTGTAAAACTATCTGGAGTAGAGAAAGGCAGAAGGCATTCCAATCACAGTAGAAAAAAAACATGGAGGTCACCACCAGTTAGGGAAGTCCAAGAGGCAGCTGCCCTCGCTTATCCAAATGAGCTTACATCAACATGTTTTAAATATTTAGCATTTTATCACTGTCAGAGCCTTTGTTTCTTTGATGCTTAGAACATCATCCCATTTGGCTGTAAAACCTGTATTAGAAGATTAATTAAAAGCAGGCCTAGTGCAACGGAGACACCAAGAGAGGAAAAAAAAATGTGATGCTTGAAGGTAGAATGTAATTAATTTTATACAAGGGAAACATAAAAGGAATTGAATGATACCAAAGGAAAAAGCACTATCCCCTCCCAAAATGGTAATGAGAAATACAATTCAAGATTAAGCAAAATATGAAAGGGAATAAATGGAATAATTATACAGCACTTCAAGGGGAAAAAAATAAAACAAAAGGGGATTGCTAAGTGATCATAAAAGATTCATAGACATCTAATGTTCGAGTTGTTTTCCTAAAGGATATTTGGGATGTTCTTCATACTTAATTCCGGCAAGGATGGGACTTTCTATCGTGGTTCTGTACATGATTTATGCCCCTTTGAGAATGTGCATTCATGTGCTTACAGAGCAGAAGACTGAAAAACAAAAAGAATCGGGTCAAATAGAAATACAGGGGTCATATTAAAGAAAGAAAAACTCAATTGCTTGGCAGGAAATCAAAGCATTTGTCACTCAAACCACTTGCGGAGTTTAAACTCATACAAGAACATATCATACCACGAGCAAAGCTGTTATTCCTTGTAGAACTAGACAATACTGTTCAAGTTTTGGATAATGTAGGAAAGAATTAGAACTCTTATTAGGCTCTTGTTGCCATTTGTGTTATCACTGAATAGATTTTGAGCTCACTTCCTGTCTCGGTGACCCCAAAGGAAGACTATAGAGCAATATTCCTGATGAAAACATACCGCAATAAAAACATGACTGACGTACCAACCTTTACCTACTAAAAAAACAAAAAATAAAACCAAAACCTTTACCTACTAAAAAAAAATAAATAAAAAAATGTATTGCTATTTCTATCCAAAGGGAATCTGCTTATTTTATGTCTCAAGGACATAAAGCGCAATAAAAACAAAATCAATATAAATCAATAAATACAGCACTGACATTTTCCTCCAGAATGTGTCAAATAACACCCCAGTGTGTTACGTTTATGTGAAACAAAGTACATAACTTTATGATAATAAAAAAAAAACAATAAAAAGCTGTGCACAATTATGATCAGTTCCAACAAAGTCCAATTTTTTATTTTTATTTTTTTTATTTTCCAAAAAAATTCCCCCACCATATGAATCTTCAGATACTTGAAACACCCCAAAGTGTTACCCTTCACCACATTCAGAAGATGCACTTGCCAAGAAATGCATGCCCGCTGTATCTTTTGAAAGATTAGGCAAACACAGCTCACATGATTTCAATTAGAATCTCTCCAGCCTCCGTTCCTCAGTCCCCCAGATTCATTTATAAATGCCAAGAAAAACAACTTACATAGTGTGATACCATCCACACAGTTTTATTTAACACAGTTAAAATGTACTCACATATAATCAATAATCAACAGGCAGGTAACAAAAACTACAACATGCCTAATGAACTGTGAGATTGTCACAGAGATGGAACAATCTTCTGGCCACCGTCTTCTACGCGAGGGCTCCAGCAGTAACACAAACACAATCCAGAACTCGTGTCAGCATCAAGCTCCGCAGGGGTGAAGTGCTGTGAGGTTTTTTGGTATTTATAAATTCATCTGGGGAACTGCAGAGCTGAGGTTGGAGAGAATTTTACCCAAAGAAGGCACAGTGGTTGAATTTTTTTGATAATTTACCATTGAACTTAGTTGGAACTGATGATAATTTTGCACAGATTTTATTGCATTCTTTATTAGCACACAGCTATGTACTTTGTTGTTTCACATGAAGTTAATTCATTGAGGTTTTATTGACACATTTTGGAGGAACATTTCAGCACTGTATTTATTGATTTGTATTAATTCTTTGCAAGGTCTTTTTTGTATAATTAATTCTTTGTAGTTGTTTTAATTTTATTTATATAGCAGCTAATTGATACACTTGGTAGGGTTTTTTTTGGGGGGGGGGGGGGGCTTGGGTTTTTATTGGACCATATCGTGGAAGAGGATATTCATTATTGTTACAACCTTACAGAGTTTCTGACTCTTCCTTACCTGATCCAACACTAACAAAAAACATGGACCTTTTAAAGTCTACTGACATCTTTCTGATTAAGCCAATCCCGGATGCCAGGAATGCAAAACTACAATATTTGTAAATTGACTTTTTTATTACCCACTTGGATCTGTTATGTAATTAATTACTATAATTAATACATTGTCTTTTCTAAAAACCAAATGCTTAAAGTGTAAGTTCACCTTTAAAAAAAAAAATGAAAAAATGAACTAACATCCTATGCTGCCATCACTCCCGGCCACTGCACTTACTTCCATGGGTGATTAGTTGTCACCAATTGGTCAAAGTGGTCAGAATCTATCTGATCTGTTCCAGAAGCCCTAAGGAAAGACTAGGAAAAACAGCAGGGCTTTCAAATCCCCAAACTGCTGCACTGGCTGCATGGGCAGTAACAGCTCCCATGATAATAAGTGCAGTGGCGAATGGGCGAATGGTGAATAGGGGAGTGATAGGGTGTAGGGCAGTAGTCTCCAGACTGTGGCCCAGGGCTGGATGCAACATTCATTAAAAATCTGCCTTGTTTATTTTCCCATTCATAAAAGCAATGTTGCATCTTAGTGGCGCTCACTTTTATTTTATGAAGAAGCATTTAGTTGAGTTGCTCACAAAAAACTTTTACGTCAGCTAGGGTCAAGGCAGCCAATGATAGTTTATGTAGGGTTTCTAAGTGACAGATCCAAACCAGGATCTGTGCAATCGCTCTTTTTTTAAGTCTGGGGCCCTGGGAATGCAGTATCACCCTAATGACGCATTTATAAATTTCCCAAATGGCCAGTGGAGTATTCAGTGGAGTATTCAGATAAGTTTCGAGAAAAGCCCTCAGTTCCAAGTTGACTAACACCTTGGTTTTGGGATCTTGAAGTAAAGGCTGGTTTTATTGCCATACTCTAGGGGTATCCTCTCTCATCTCAGCGTGATCTCAAGCATTATCAGAGTGTGGTCTGAAAGTATGTAGCAAAGCATGTGTTTCTAACTGATCGGTATGGCAGATAAGGAAGTAATCTATTCAGGAATATGTGCCATGTGTGGCTGAGTAGCATGTATAGTTCCACTTCCTACTATGTTGTAAACACCATACGCCTATCAATTTCTCCTCATGCAAGAGCGTTTGAACTGCTGTAGGAAGGCATATGAAAAATGAGAAATGTTGTTGGAGACATCGTTGAGAGGATCTGGGGCTACATTAAAATCACCCCCCACAATCAGAATCCCCTCAGTAAAGGCTGCCAGTTCCGAGAAACAATGTTCAAGAAACAGGATCTGACCCACAGTGGGAGCATAGACATTTGTCAGTGTCAACATGGTGCCCTCCAGTGTGCCCTTAAGGAAAAAGAACCTGCCTTCTCCATATGTCTGCTGGCCTTTGAAAACCCAATTGGCTAGATGTGAGAAAAAGATACTAACCCCCTTAGATTTTGAATCTGAAGAAGTACCGTGAAATGCTGAGGGAAATCAGAAATTCCTTATCGGGTGGTCAGAACCCCTAATGTGTATCTCCTGGAGGAATGCTATGCTATGTGAGCTCTCTCCTTCCATAAATCACCTTACACTCCAGTTCTCTTTTCGGGAACATTCAAACCACGAACATTCCGTGAAACCACTCAGAGCAGAGTTTGGGGAATCCGTTTTTGAAGTGGTATAGAGATTCTGGCTATATTGAGGGTAAGACGCCAGTCACCTGAATGGGAAGAGAGGAAGGAAAGAAGAGGTGGAAAAAAAAGGGAAGACAAAAGAGAGAAAAAAACACATACAGAAGACCCCTACCCTTTAAAAAGGGGTGGAGGAGAAAATGCCTTTCCGACAAAAAAAACAACAAAATCCACTCTATGATTAAAGACAAAAGCTATGGCCCCCATCTGGGATAAAAAACAAATCTGCAGCCTAAAGCAAACAAATCTCATATGTGAACCAGAAACACTGGTCCCATCAAATTGAAAACCTAACAAGCAACAAATGAAAGGATCCCAAATGCCCTTGCAATGATGATGTGCCTCATCACTGGCATATGGTTGGTCGAGTTTACAAAATTTTTAAAGACATCCCTAGGGGACATCAACCCCAGGGAGGTGGTAACTACACCCTCACATTCCTGAATACCTGAGAGGGCAGAGGATCCATGGGGCAAAGGGGCAGATAACTGGACATACCTGACTCCCTTTCCCTTTCCCCCTGAAGGCCCAGTGCCAAGCAACAACTACTACAGGATATACTAGCGTTTGATGGTGTCAGTACATGCGACCTGTTTCAGTGACCCAGTCCACATGAACCCCTCAATGGGGAGCAGGCACCATGAGGACAATCAGGGAAATGCACAGCTCAGGCAGGCCAAATCTCCTTTCATGTTCTGATTCACCATAACATATAAATGAAGCCAGGGAGAGCAAGAGGCCAACCTTTTGCATGTCCCAGAGCGACCCCACCACCCTGAGCTGTGAGGCATACACAAGTATTCAGAAAACGGTATACAATATCAAAACAGTCAACTTATAAGAGAAAAGGCAACATCTAGAGCTAGCCATAACACTTGAATATTTATAGAAGACCCTTAAGGGGGCCTGACTGAAAATTAACTAAAGTCGGGGGAGGGGAGAAGTCACAAAGCCACCCCTGTGCCCCTACAAAGAAGCAACATAACCACACAAGAGGTCCCAAGGCCATATCAGACCCAGGCTCACCAAGACTTTGCCAGGACCAAACCTCAGGGTTCAGTCATGGGCAATAAGGCCATAAGGGCATGACACATTAGCAGATGTCTGTAAGGGTCAGTCCTGGCAATCCACTGATCAACTCCAAAGCTGTGATATGACTGTTGAAGTAGTAATGTGTACAGTAGGCAGATGGCTCAAGACACTCGCCTGTGCTCCCTTCTCTGGAAATGGGAGTTGTAAGGATGCCGCTTCCCGTAGATCTGAGCTTCTGGTAGCCTCAGGGACACCCCTGATACACATATTATTATGTCTGCTACGGTTCTCTGCGTCATCAACTTTGAGCCACAATTGTTGATAAAAAACAAAATCTGTAGGAAGCATGTCTGCCCCATGTACATGTATGGGTATATCATATAAATGATTTTACAAGGCCAATAAAACACTACCATACTGTATGTTGTTATGGTTTTCCTTAACCTGACCATCATTATCTTATACATAAAAAGATTATATATTTTAGAAATCCCAAACAAATGCCTTTTATGAAAACCTAATTTTCATGCAAATAATGCAGTTACAATGTGTGTAACCATAATTAGCCAGTATATTAATATATAGTTATTGAATTTTAATTATTCCTTGCAGCTGAAAATGTAAATTGAGATAACAGCTTTGTACCGCTTGCTACAATGATAGAACAATGTCTCCTATATATAGTCATTTCATATTAACCGCATATTGACCGCAACATACAGGGATATATAATGCAATACTGACACATAATCACACACATAAGTTGGACTTGTGTCTTTTTTCAACCTCACCTACTATGTAACTATGTAACTATATTAAAATTTTTAAAAATATGAATAGGAGGGACTGGGGTAAAATTACCCCTGGGACTTTTAGTGCCGGTTCACACAGGGGCGACTTGTCAGGCGACCTGGTCGCCTGACAAGTCGCCTCCCGTTCTGTACAATGGAACCGTTCTAATAGGAGCGACGCAAGTCGCTCCGACTTAGAAAAAGGTTCCTGTACTTCTTTTGGGGTGACATGAGGCGACTTGCATAGACTTCTACACAGAGGTCGTTTTGCAAGTCGCCGTGGATGTCGTGTGCAGGTCGCCTCGGTGAGGCGACCTGCAAGTTGTGCCGCCCCTAGTGTGAACCGAGCCTTAAGGTGCTTACAATTTCAGATCAAACCAAATAAATAATGTATGCAAAATCTAAACTATATAAAAAATTGATCTTTTATTCAAAATTTTATTACAAAATATCACCAAGACATTTAAAAACAAGCAATCTTTCAATCTAAATCAATCAATTGTGACAGGAGATTGACAAAACCACTCAATGGTATTCATTGAATGGTTTTGTCAATCTCCTGTCACAATTGATTGATTTAGATTGAAAGATTGCTTGTTTTTAAATGTCTTGGTGATATTTTGTAATAAAATTTTGAACAAAAGATCCATTTTTTATATAGTTAGGAATTTTTCATACATTATTTATTTGGTTTGATCTGATATTGTAAGCACCTTAAAAATCCCAGGGGTAATTTTACCCCAATCCCTCCTATTCATATTTTTATCTACTAGGGATGTGGTGCTAAGGGTTAACTGTCCCTGCCCTCTCAATATAGGAAAAATTAAAATGTTTGTTAACCTATGCTATAAAAGTTGAGGATTAGCTTCCATTGTCCCCTAGATTGCATTAGCTCTTCCTTTTTTTAATTTAGAACAGAAACATAATAGAAAGTAGATGTAGAAGTAAATATCGGGTGATCCTGTCAGCCCACCTCATCAGGAACCCCTTCCTGTTTGTCTCTGGTTAGCTTGGATGCATACATTCTTCTTGGAAGTACACAACACCATAACAATGAACAGCCTGCCTGTAGTCAGGCTGCTGCCATGCTTCCCGGCTAGAGTGACAGCTAAAGAGTACCCATAAAGCAAAAGAGCTCCTGGGATCTGTGAAGTTTGTGGAAGTTGTCAAATGTCAACAGCAGTCTTCAATCCCACTCTTCAGAGCCCAGGAATGCAGTACTGTATAGCAGGCACATGACTGTAACCAACAAAAGAAAAACAACAAACAAAGGTATATGACAATGTTTTTATGTTATATGCTTAATTTACTGGATAAAGCTCTGCTCTGCTGACTGCTGTAAATTATTATTATTTTTTTTTTTAGAAGGACAGAAACACATCCTTTACATCCTTAAATGAACTTGCATTGCACAGAGTTTCTAGCTGTCAAAGAAAGATCAGAATATTGCACAATAAAATCTGACCCGCATTTTTACTAGTAATATTGGTCTCCTGTGATCATTAATGAAGGATATCAAGGATATCACTGCGTAAATACTATGCAGTACTTTCTGTTCATGTACAGCAGACTTAAAACAGGACTATCATTTTGAAAATAAACCACTAACACCATGACCATGATATTCTTTTAAAAAACATACAATGAAAAAATCATGAAATACTTACCCTTTATCTGCAGTAACTTCTGCTCCAGGAGTGTGCTGATGCTCCAAACATGATCAAATGCAAATATTAATCATATGACCATTGGTAGGTAGGCCAATCAGTGGATCTGTCTGAATGTGTTAACCCTAAGCCACTTCATGTGACCAAGTGCCAGATCACTGAAGGGAGCATGAGACACTGGTTTTAATTTTAAAAGTATTTAAACATTTTCTTTACAATGCATGGATCTAATGCCGTGTACACACGGGCGGACTTTTCGACCGGTCTGACGGGACGAATCCGTCGGACAATCCGACTGTGTGTGGGCTTCATCGGACCTGCAGCAGACTTTTTCGGTAGAAAATCAGACGGACTTTAGATTTGGAACATGTTTCAAATCTTTCTGACGGACTCGAGTCCAGTCGAAAAATCCGCTCATCTGTATGCTAGTCCGACAGATGAAAACCAACGCTAGGGTAGCTATTGGCTACCGGCTATCAACTTCCTTATTTTAGTCCGGTCGTACATCATCACGTACGAATCCGTCGGACTTTGGTGGATTGTGTGTAGGCAAGTCAGTTCGATCGAAAGTCCATCGGAAGTCCATCAAAAGTCCGTTGAAAGTCCGTCGGAAAGACCGTCGGACCTTTGATGCCGAAAAGTCCGCCCCTTGTGTACACGGCATAAGAGGCAGGATAATGTGGTTGTTACTACATTGAAGGTCTGCCTTAAGATATGTGAGTCACAAACTTCAGGGTAGAGCATTTAAGTAGTATGAGAGCCACATATGGAACCAATGTCTGGCTGCTAAGTAAAGGAATTAAATAGTTTACATGAAGGCAGAAACCATTACAAAATCCCTTTTTGAATAGAAAAAGTATACAAAAAAAATGAATATGAATATGTTTGTTTGATTGAAACAATCTATTGAACAATCTGTGTTTACTGTGTAAATGTCCAAAGTAGAAACAGGAAAGGGGTTGATAAAAAAACAAAAAAAACAAAAACAACAAAGAGTAAACTATACACTGGCTAAAAAGGAAAAAACAAAAAAACTAAAACTAGATTGCTTGGCAACAAATCAAAGCGTCTAACCCGCAAACCATTTGCAGCATTTGTGCTACTTAAAACAGCATAACCTATGAAGAGTTATTGTTTCAATCTCAAAGTTCCCTTCGCAATATGACATCGGAGATTTGCGCACGTCAAAAACACACAAGTGAGATTTTGCCGTTGATGTCTTCTACAAAGGATCCATCCTTTTTTTTAAATTCATTTAGACAGGAGGAAGCAATGGAAGACTATGGGCAGAACCAGGTATGAGCTTTTGTTCTTAAAGATCTGAAGTCTTGATTCATATGCTGATCCCAAAGTGCTTTCAACCTCTCTTGTGGGGGACACAGTAGGATTAGAATGAAAAAGAGAACCTGAAAATCTATCCCACGGCAGAATTAATTATTGCCTTATCTGCTGGAGGGGCAGAAATGTATTATGCTGCGCTGCAGAGATAGCAAACATCACAAGTAGATTGCCAGGCGATGGGCATTGAAGTCATTGCTTGCTCTTGAAGTTAAGATGATTACACAGAAACAAAAGATGATATCCAAAACATAGCAATGTCTGCTTTTATGACCTAACAAGATTACTGGAAGAAGAAGATGACAAAAGAGACATCCTGCAACTAAACGTATAGAATTGTTTTAAAAGAGAAGAAAAGTTTGTAAGATTACCAGATTTTCATGATGTGTTGACTTAAAACTCCAATTTCATGAAGAACAGAAAAGCAATCCCTTTTAAACCAGCTTTGTACATTGCAAAGATTTTTCGCAAACTTTATTGCATGAAGTTACATTTTCTGTACTATAGATGTTTGGATAAGCCAATATAATAAAATTACTAAGTTTTAATTGAACTCTTCTGCCTTTACTACAATCAAATATTGAGTCCCAGTGCTGTAATGATAAGCACTGCAACAACAACACTTTAGAAAATGTGTAAGGTTATTGCCAACGAAGATACTTGTAAAGGATGCCACAATACTTTATAAATACCTTTTTTATATACAGTATTGCACATAAAGATTTCAGTGCATTATGGTAGCGAAGGTTGTTATTCTAACCTACTTGGCAATGGCCATATAACTCCTAATGCCACGTACACACGGTCGGACTTTTCGTCTACAAAAGTCCAACGGACGCCGACGGACCAAAGCCGGCGGACAATCCGATCATGTGTGGGCTTCCCCGGACTTTCGACGGACTTTTCCAGCCACAAATCTGACGGACTTTAGATTTGGAACATGCTTCAAATCTTTACGTCGTAACTCCGCCAGACCCAGAAATCAGCTCGTCTGTATGCTAGTCCGACGGACAAAAACCCACGCTAGGGCAGCTATTGGCTACTGGCTATCAACTTCCTTATTTTAGTCCAGTGTTCGTCATCACGTACGAATCCGTTGGACTTTTGTGTGATCGTATGTAGGCAAGTCCGTTGGTTAGAAAGTCTGCCGCAAGTCCGCCAAAAGTCCGTTGAAAGTCTGTCGGACGGGCTGTCGGACTTTTGTAGCCGAAAAGTCCGACCGTGTGTACGCGGCATAACAGTGGTGTTGCCATAATAAGTTTCTTTCTTAGAAAAAGTTGTTGGCTTGGGGTTCTGTGTCAATTTTGTATACAGCTGATGCATAGTGGAATTTCTCTTTAGGTGTGCAAGGTAATGGCCCCTGACAAATATTTCCTCCTTGGAAACACTAAAAGCAGAAGGAAATGACTTCATTTGTCTGAAGAATATGCAACTTTCAGGCTCACTTGTATAAACTGATATGAAATGTAAGTTAGTGCAATTTCCTGTAGCAATCAATTAGAAAGTTTAGTATATACCCTTTACTTAAAAGCAACTGTAGGTAACTGGCTGCTATAACCAGCTACTGCGGTAGTTTGGCTTTCCTGCGCGAATCAACGTCATTGTACACGGTGATCTGTGGGCGCGCGTGCCTTTTCCCTAGTGGGGAAGCCAATCGGCTGGTCTGGCGGACTCCATGTCCACTGGTCACCCGTAATCACTCCTCAAAGAGGAAGATGGGGGATCTGCCAGTGTAAGCAAACAGATCCCGGTTCTGTCAGGGGAGTAGAGTGAGATTTTCTGTTCCTAGTGATTAGGAACACTGGTCTCTTTGTACTCCCTGTCAGTACACTCCCCCCACAGTTAGAAAGCAAGTCCCTAGGGAACATTTATCCCTTTGATCGCCCCTGGTGTTAAGCCCTTCCTTGCCAGTGTAATTTATACAGTAATCAGTGCATTTTTATAGCACTGATCGCTGTATAAATGTCACTGGTCCCAAAAAAGTGTCAAAAGTGTCCGATCTGTCCACCGCAATGTTGCAGCCCCGCTAAAAATCGCAGATCACCGCCATTATTAGTAAAAAAGAAAAATAATAATAAAAATGCCATAAATCTATCCCCTATTTTGTAGACGTGATAACTTTTGCTCAAACCAATCAATTTAAGCTAATTGGGAATTTGTTTACTAAAAATATGTAGAAGAATACATATTGGCCTGAACTGAGGAAGAAATTTTGGGTTTTTATTGGATATTTATTATAGCAAAAATTAAAAAATATTGTTTTTTTTTTTTTCAAAATTGTCGCTTATTTGGTTTATAGCACAAAAAATAAAAACTGCAGAGGGGATGAAATACCACAAAAAGAAAGCTCAATTTTGTTTGGGTACAACGTCACATGACCGCGCAATTGTCCGTTAAAGCGACGCAGTCCCGTATCGCAGAAAATGGCCTGGTCAGGAAGTGGGAATTAAAATTAAATGTATTCAATTTTAATTCCTCCTGTTATTTGTTTCATTTACAGTACAGAATGGATAGTTGGATCAGCGATGACTACCATTCAATGTTGCCAACATCAGTATTTTTACTGGCAACCAGTAAAAAAAGCGTTAGAGTTAGTTATTACTGGTAACTCTGTTTCCAGTAGTCTTCCAGGGCACCCCTTGAGAGATGGAGCTCCTCCTCACACACAGGAAACACATTGCCATTAATTTCTTTAAAAAGGCGGTCCCCCAGGTCCCTGGTCAGTCGTCCAAGAGAACACGAAGGCCGGAATCTGAAAAGACATGAAACACAACACAACCCCACAAGGTTCAACACTAGGGTGGGATCATGCTGCCCTGGAAGACTACTGGAAACAGAGTTACTGGTAAGAACTAACTCTGCTTTTCCCCCAGTCGTCTTCCAGGTCAGGCCTTGAGAGGATAACCATGTACTCACCAGACTAGGGTGGGACAACGGCTTGGAAGACTTTCCCACCAAAATCCTGGTCCTGGCTGTATAGATCCAGCCTGTAATGCTGAACAAAAGTCGAGAATCTTGACCAAGTTGCTGCCCTGCAAATTTGCTCTGGAGTGGCTCCCACCTTTTCTGCCCACGAGGCCGCTGAAGCCCTTGTTGAATGAGCCCTTAGATCTTTTGGCGCTGTTAACTCTATAACATTGCAGTATAGCTGCCTTGATCCATCTGGCTTGCGTTTTCTTGAATGCTTGTTTTCCTTTCTGTTTGCCAGCGTACAGGACAAAAAGAGCGTCTGATGCTCTGAACTCGTTGGTGACTTTCAGATACTGAAGGACACATCTTCTAACATCTAGAAGGCTTAGTTCTTGCTCTTTGCTGTTGGTTGGTGAATTACAAAATGAAGGTAGTATTATATCCTGGGATTTATGAAAAGTTGATGTCATTTTTGGTGTAAATCCCGGATCTGTTTGAAGGACAATTCTATCATGAATTTTTAGAAAAGGCTCTCTGACAGACAGAGCGTGGATTTCCCCTATCCTATCCCCTATCCTATGTGCTGTAGTGATAGCCACGAGGAAAATGATTTTGAGTGTCAGCAGGCGTAAAGATGTTTCTTTAGGTATTTTTGACGATCCCCCTCAGTACCACCGACAGATCCCATGTGGGACATTTTTGTGTCTTAGGTGGTGTGTATTTTGTCAACGCTCTGCAAAAGCGTGAGTAGTGGGTCTTCTTGTAGTGTCCATTCAAGATACACCAACAGTGCTGCTATCTGGACCTTCAGCATCTGAGCGCTAGACCTATCAGCACCCTGCTGTAGGAACTCAAGAATAGTCAGTGTATCCATCTTTTGTCTGTTATCTTCAGCGCACCAGCTGTTAAATTTTCTCCAGGTCTTTCTGTAGATGGCCCTAGTGTTCGCCACCACCTTATCTGAGAGTCCTTTAAATCTCAAGATGTCTTCTACAGTAACCAGGCCGCCCATTTGAAACTTTCTTGACTTAGGCCTGTTAGGAGTCCCTAACACATCAGGTCGTCCCTGTGAGGAAGTAGCCATGGCTCTTCTGCTGAGAGACTGAAGAACTGAGAGAACCAGGCTCTCTCGGGCCAATATTGTGCTATCAGTATGAGCTTTGTTTGCTCTTGTAGAAATTTCTATACCACCCGAGGAATCAGATGTACCGGAGGGAAGGCATAGCACATCATGAAATTCCTTGGGTTTTGGAGTCTATCCCTAGAGGTTGGTCTTGCGGGTTTAGCAAGAAGAAACGCTTCACCTGAGTGTTTTTCCGGGATGCAAACAGATCTATATTTGGTACTTCCCTGCGAGCTGTAATTTCAATGAACACCTCTGGGTGTAATACCCATTCCTCTAGGGAGATCTCTTGATGGCTGAGGAAGTCCGCCACTTGATTGTTTTCCCCCTTTAGATAGATCGCTCCCAACGACAGTAGGTTCCCTTCTACCCATTGACAAATTTGGTTGGAGATGTGGCTTAAGGAGGGGCTCCTTGTGCCCCCTTGTTTGTTCACACAAGCTACTGCCGTGGCATTGTCCGACAGTATCTGGGTGTGATGACTTCTTGGTTGGTCTTAAAAGTGTTCTATGGCTTTGGCTATTGCCATAAGCTCCCTCCAATTCAAAGATGCCTGGGCTTCTTCCAGGGACCATCTCCCCTGAGCAGGTTGCACTGCTAGGTGGGCTCCCCATCCCCAACTGCTCATGTCTGTGGTCTATTTCTGTGAGGTTGGGAAAGACCATTCCAGATCTTGATTTAAATTTGTGTGGATCCTCCACCACCAGAGCAACCTCTTCACAGAGTGTGGGAATAAGAGCATCCTGTGAAGATCTTCTTGTTGATTTGTTAATAGAAAGACTTGTAGGGGACTTAGATGACATTTGGCTCATTGTACTACTCACTTACTTTCTTCATGAGGCCTTGGATCTTCTCCTCTGGTAGGGATGTCTTCTGCTCTATGGAGTTGAGCAGATATCCCAGAAACCGGATGTTCTGAGTGGGACACAGGTTGGATTTTTCAATGTTTAAAATCCAGCCTAGCGACCTCAGCCATAGTTGAGCTTCTGCCAAGTCTTTTACCAGCTGTACTTCTGAGGGTGCTGCGAATAGTAGGTAGTCTAGGTACGGTACTACAGTCATCTTCTTTAACCTCAGAGGGGCAAGGGCTTCTGCTAGGACTTTGGTAAATATCCTCGGTAAATGCTCTGAAAATGGTACTCCTTTCCCTCTATCTCCACCTCCAACCTCAGGTATCTCTGGGACTCTTCTTGTATGGGAATGTGGAGATAGGCATCCCTGAGATCCATGGTCCCCAAGAAAGTTCTTGGTTGAAGGATGTATGGATTCCATCAGGAATTATTTGTGTTGTATCGCTTGGTTCATGGGCTTTAGATTTAATATCAATCAAAACTTCCCGGAAAGGCTTTTTGATCACAAAAACATGAGGCTAAAAACCCTTTA
This sequence comes from Lithobates clamitans, assembly GCA_037952925.1. Classification (NCBI taxonomy): domain Eukaryota; kingdom Metazoa; phylum Chordata; class Amphibia; order Anura; family Ranidae; genus Lithobates; species Lithobates clamitans. The sequence goes on from JBBGZY010000405.1 coordinate 2,277,021, forward strand.
GTTTTTCTTCCTCTGGGACTGAAGTAAGGACTTTCTGGTCTACCATCTGCCCCAGCAACAACGGGAGAGCCCTTGCTTTTTCGGGATCCCTGGGAAGTTTTGTTAATAAAAATCTCTCTGGAGGATGATAATTGAATTCCAGAGAGTAACCCCTTGTGATGATGTCTAGAATGAATTGATTGGCTGTTGTCTTCTGCTATTGAGGTAGGAAGGTAGCCAGTCTTCCTTCTACTAGCAATCTGTAGTGATTGCTTTGGGGTTTAATTAGAAGAGCCAAAGGGGAGGTTACTCTTCGGCTTCCCCTTGTGACCTGTCCAATTCTTTTTGGGGTAGTTTTTCTTTTCTTCTTGTGGACGCTCTCTTCATCCACGAAAAAACCCTTTTTTGTGGAGGTTTGCGATTTTTTGGTCAGGAAGGTTTTCTTTCTGTCCGCCTTTCTTTCTAGGGCTTCGTCCAAGCCTTTCCCGAACAAACAGTCTCCGGAGAATGGGAGGTTGCATAGTCTCATTTTGAATGCAGGGTCCCCTGACCAGGTTTTCATCCATCCCTGTCTGGCTGCCACGTCTGTCACGTCAGGCCTCCTGATCTTGCTGCCAGTTTGACGGACTCCGGATAAGCCTTGACGTAGGTTTCGTCCTAATGACTTCATCAGGAAACGCTTCCTGTTGACGTCATTATGACGAAGCGTATGTCGAGGCTTATCTCGGTCACGTTTTTACCTCCAGCCACTTCTGGCTTCCGGTTTCTGCATCTCCAGGTGGTGGAACGCACGTGGACCAAACACAGCGCGAGTGGGACGGCTGTCTCACGACCCACCTGGTATTTTATGCGGTTTCCCTTCAGTGCCAAGGCAAGGCACTTTTTAAAGTAAGAGACCACTTGGCTTGCTGTTTTTACTTGTTTATTTTTTAATAAAATGGAATTATGCTATGGTCCTGCTTTTTCCCATTTTTTTCTGAGCAATTTTGAAGTGGAGCGATTTCCAGGCTTATCCCATTGGTGTACTAGTACAGACCCCAAACCAGATTAAGCTCCACCTGACCTGTCTTTTTAATTAAAGGGGTCATGGTGGTTTGGTAAGTAGGATACATAACCTTATCCACCGGGTGTCATTTGTTTCCATGATCGTTTCCAGTGGTGATGGTGTAAAGACCTGAATTGCTTCGTACTTTTTATGGACACTCTTGTTATATTATCCATACGGATAGCTGTTTTCACCTTGCACTTTATTTCTTTTGGATTCTCTCTAAATATGTTATTAGTGATGATTATGAAATATTAAGCACTTTTGCACTTTATTTGTTCACACTATTTAAATTTAGTGTTCATTTTATTGTTTAAGCCTCACAAAGTCTGACATCAATTGGTGGACCAGGAATACTTTGGACTTTTTCTGTTTTGATGTAAGTTCTTTTTCTTCCTCAATCTCCAAAGACTCATATATGGCCCCAAGTAAGTCCTCTATGTCTTCTAGGGACAATTTGTACTTGGGCCCCTTTTTTCTCTTCTCCCCCATCCTCCTGCCCAGAATCGGAGGTGTCAGTGGCTATTGCGCTAACCGCGCTGCTACCCACTCGTTCCCTCGCCGTCTCCTGCGACCCTGAGGTGACTGATCTCGGCAAGGCTATGGGAGAGGAACTTCCAGAGGGAGCTGTTGGAGGTTTTACCTCTGCAATGAATTTTTTAAGATCCTTAAAGGTGGTAGCCATGTCATCCATCAAGGATCCAAAAATCTTTGTGTAAATTTTATCAGACTGTTTTTTAACCAGTCAATGCAAACTTGACATAGCAGTTCTGTGTATCCCAAGGGCATCTTGGTAACACATTTTGCACACCGCTTCCTGGGAGTGGGCTTTGGATCTTTAGAGGACTTTGCCTGCTAAAACATAAAACACAGGGGCCCATGGCGGTGAGAAAAAGGCATCAGCATTTACTCAGCCATTACAGCGTACACACCCAATGACACCTGAATCCCCTGTAGTGCCCTAGCCTGCTAGAGACCACCACCAACTAGCCTGCTGTTCCCTATATGGACAAGAAAGGTCACCCACTGGTGCCTACCTGTGTCCCACTGGTGTCTGCATCCATGGGAGCCTGGGCAGATGAGAGTTCATCTTCCTCCTGCATCCTGGAGCTTTCGTGATGAAACGCTGACTCCTGCAGCCGCGTCCACGCCAAAAACAGCACTAACCGACCATTCCTGCTCTCTGCACCTCTAAGGGGGGTGGACCAGCTTCCCTGGGGCATGCCGATGATGTCGTCCACCCCTGGAAGTAACGCCCCACGTCTTCCGGGTTAAACAGCCTCCGGCCACAGGTACATGCCCCCCCGCCGGAGCCGGTCAAGGGAACGCTGTATCAGCGCCTATCTTCGTGCCTGGGCTCAGAGAGAGCTGAAATCTGGGACACCTCCTGCCCGCTGCTAAAGAGGGTTGCCCGCAGCCGCATACCCATCCTGTTCCACGCCAGTACAACAGCTCCAGTAAAGTCCACTGGCCCCCTGCCGCTCAAATGCTCCAGTCCACACTGCCTATGCTATGGCTGCTGCACCTTCAGAACCCCTGTCCTTGTCAGCCCTTGGTAAATGGAGCCCCTCAAATTTAAAACCAGCAGTGATCTAATACCACCAAAAAAAGCTCTATATGTGGCTGGAAAAGGGCTTAAGTTTCATTTGTGTATTACATAGCAGGAGCACGCAATTGTCAGGTAAAGCTGCAGCGCGCTAAATAGCAAAGTATGACCTGGTCAGAAAGGGGGCGTAACCTACAGGTGGTCAAGTGGAACTTAAAAGCACTTACTGCTCATCAGTTTAGTGATAAGAACAAATAACGGCCATGGAAATATACCTCTCACAATGATTGTGGTGATAATATGTAATATGTGCAAACTATGCTTTCATGTGTAGGCTAGGCAAACCTATGCGCAAATTAGGTTTTTCACAGGAGGGAGGATGATTTGAAAACTATTTTTTTCCTTTTATTTTTTTTTAAAGCGGGATTCCGACCAGTGACTTTTTTTTTTTAAGTCAGCAGCTACAAACACTGGACAATTCGATCCTGTGTGGGCTCCAGCGGACTTTTTTTCCCCAAAAGTTCAACAGACCTAGAAATGAAACATGTTTCAAATCTTTTCGACGGACTCGAGTCCGGTCAAAAAGTCCGCTCGTCTGTATGCTAGTCCGACGGACAAAAACCGACGCTAGGGCAGCTATTGGCTACTGGCTATGAACTTCCTTGTTTTAGTCCGGTCGTACTTCATCACGTATGAATCCATCGGACTTTGGTTGATCATGTGTAGGCAAGTCCGTTCATTCGTAAAGTCCGTCGTAAAGTCCGTTGAAAAGTCCGCAGGACAAAGTCTGCCATAAAGTCCGGTCGTGTGTACGCGGCATTAGTTTATTGCACTATTAGTTGTCTAGAGAAAGTCTAGAGGCATCTTTTTTTTTTTCTCTTTCTCTAGTATTACAAAACATGAACTATAACGGTTTCCTCTTTCAGCTCCCAGTTTTACTGTGTAAAATCCATATTGCCATCCAGCAATGCTAACACAGTGATGGATCTCTTTCTGCATGCCCCTAACCTTACCAAATGTTACACGCTTGTCAGACTTCTTCCTCCAACTCTGTGTCTTTAGTTTGCAGGGCATGAGTACCCCATAATGTGAATGAATGGATCCCATATGGAAAATGACTGTAAGCATTATCTGCCGCTGACATCCGATTACCCTTCCACAACTTGCAAAATTATTCTGGGATGCTGGGGCCAAGAGCAGAACTTGCTACTGATGAATATGTTACCAGCACAGTGAAATGAATATTATAGAGAAGGTTTAACAGATCACAGCCAAATCCAGTTTAATATTCATTCTTTAGTCCCCGACTTATTACATTCTCTGGTACATTCATCAGTAACCGGCATTGTTAGTGAGATATTAATATGAGAAAGAGAAAAAAAATCATCACTGTCAAAGATGATTATGAAATCTGCAAACCGCTGGAACAATAAGCCAGAGCGGACTGAACAAGTAAAGTCATTAGCCTGTAATAAAGTAGATTTGATTGAAGTAATACATCAGGTTTTTCGTGGTTCAGACCTGAGACTTGTCAACTCTGGGGTGTGCAGTTAACCACTGAACAAAATGACCATGTTTGTAGTTTAATAGCAAGTTTGCAAAATAAAAATTTACAATAAAATATCTAATCTGACTATACTTAAAGGTTACCTTATGGCACTCTAATACGCAAATTTCCAAGCTTTCCTCCTGTCTCCCATGCCAACCTATTGGCCAGTTACAGAAAAATATAGACCTTAGCGCCTTCGGATAAAAGAACTGATCGTCAAACTCTAGCTGCAGTAAAAAACTCGCTAATAAGCAAATGGCAAAGTGAGAATATAAAAACAGTTTGCTGCGCCTAGGGTTGATCACATTCATGTAAACATGCAGAACACACAAAAAATTAATAAAATCCCATTAGGTGATGAAACAAAGTGCTCGTGCTTAAAGGATCGCTAAACATAATTTTTTTTTTTAAAATAACAAACATGTTATACTTACCTCCACTGTGCAGCTCGTTTTGCACAGAGTGGCCCCGAACCTGGTCTTCTGGGGTCCCTCTGCGGCTGTCTCGGCTCCCCCCGCAAGGACTCAACACTTTCATGCAAGCTCCCTCGCATGGTGTTGAGTGCTTGCGGGCGCGCTCCCGTGATTTAGCCGGCGGCCATAGCCGGTCACTGTGTCACTCGATCCCGCCCCCTGGCATGCCGTGTCATTGGATGTGATTGACAGCAGCGCGAGCCAATGGCTGCGCTGCTTTTAATCCATCCACTGTAACCAATCAATGGCCAGGCTGGGCAGCGAAGAGGATGTCGGGGGCGAGCGTGGGACTTTCGAGGGGTCAGGTAAGTAAAACGGGGGGGCTGGGGGGCCGGTATTGTCAGATGTTTTTTCTACTTAATGCATAGAATGCATTAAGGTGAAAAAACTTTTACAGCAATGAAGGTTCTCCTTTGTCATTTCCATTCATACTTATGAGGTGCATTCATGCATGAGACGTCATTTCAACAGGCTCCCTAGGGGTATCCCCACATGCCTAAATGACCATACTAGCGATAGTTGGTCAACATCCAGAGTGAGTGTACATCTATGTGGGGCACCCAGTCTGAACACCATTGCACAGGAGATGTCAATTTAAGCACGAGCACTTTGTTTCATCACCTAATGGGACTTTATTAATTTTTTGTGTGTTCTGCATGTTTACATGAATGTGATCAACCCTAAGAGCAGCAAACTGTTTTTATATAAATGGTTGGCTATTTTATAATGGTATTGACAGAGTGTGCAGATTGGCATCCCTAGAGAAAAAACTTTGCGCTATAGATTTGTCCTCTCCTCCATTTTGGAGGAGTCTCACCAATCGCAACCATCCCATACGTATATAAGCAAGCTGGAAGTGGCATGAGGTCCCTTCCTCAAGATGCCATTTACGGTGAAATGTACGTCGAAGTAGAGGATTAGTCACTTCCGGGTCCTGGTTTGTCACCCCACACCAGGCTTTACCCCTACGAGTGGGACGCGAAATGCATGCTACTGCATTGGGAACCATCCAGATCCGCACACACTGTTTTCCCTAGTGCCAGGCAGGATTTTTTACATGTGAGTGCAACTTACTACTTTGTCATTGCTTTTAAATTTTATTAAATATACTACACTATGAGACTTTCTCTCTCATCTCCCGTGGAGTCAATTTTTTATGCCCTAGCTTTCTCTGGAGGGTCCATTGAAGCAGAGTGGTGTTGGCAGTGGGAATCAATTGGTTATTCCAAATGCGCAATTTATCCTACCTTAAAAAGTGGTTAAACACCTGTGGTGAGTTGCCACCTTTCCATTGAGCACCTGTGGTGGAAGAACTAGAAGCTTAATTTAAAAGCATTTTTCTGGTATTGGGAACACTATCACTAATGGACTTTTTAGCTTGCTACAAGTTCAACAATATATGTGTTTTTCTGCAGTGATATATGTTCATGATTTATACTGTATATTCACTTGTATATGCTTAGCGCCACCTTTTATATATTTTTTCCAACTTTTTTGTGACTTGTTCACCTTCAAGGGGCGGCTTCATCTGCATGTTCCTCATTCATAGGGTGCCAATTCTACTATAGGTATCCAATCAATTAATAATGAAACAACTATGGGTCAAAAGCCTCATAGAGTAACAGTCAGCACCGTTCAATCAACAACCTGAGCAAGAAGCCCACCAATACTTTCAGAAAAGGAGCTAAACATTACTGAAATTAATATCTGGAGTCAGTGATTTATCCTCTGAAAAAGAAGAATCCAAACTGCCTGCAATTTCAGTCAGAAATCTGCAAGAGAAATAACCAATATGGTTGGTACTAGTACCACAGCCAGTGTCAAGGGGAGAAACGCAAAAGCTAAGGGTGAGAAGTAAAAGTGTACCAAAATTGCAGATGAAGAGATGACATCTCTCAAGCATCCCAAGGCTTAGGAACTTACAGAATGCAAAGGTGTAACAACACCAATGGAAAGCATAACCAAAGTTTTAAGGAGAAGATTTATAACAATGGATACCGAAGACAAGCAGTGGGGCACATTATACATTGCAGCCAATACACATCCACATACAAGAGCTGCCATGTTACTTCTTTACAGATGTATAAGCAAACATTGCAAACGAGTTGGAAAGCAATTTAAAAAATCATTCAGTACCTAAAACATACTCAAGACATTAACCTGAGATTATCTGTAAATGGTAACCCAGAACTCCAAAAGAATATGGGACTAATACGAGAAGTAGTTGTGGAATAGCAGTGTTAGCATGCTTTTTAGGTGCAACAACCATTCTCAAATATTCTACTGTGATTTAGTAGTTCTGCCACTAGCTTGTGGTGTTATAAGTTATAACCATGTCGTTCTAGAAGTAAAAACATTACATTAAACATGATGTACAACCATAATTCCACAAAAGTTGGGAGGCTGTGTAAAATCTACATAAAAACAGAAAACAATGATTTACAAATCTCCTAAACCCATATTTCATTTACAATAGAAAACATATCAAGTGTTTAAACTGAGAAAATATATGTTTACCACGGTGTAACATCTGCTCTTCTTGTAACAACACTCTGTAAACAGAAAAGGAGCGCATTCACATAGCCACATCTGTAAATTGAGGGAATGAACAGGGATGTTCATTCATTGTCCATACAAGGAGTTTTAAAAAGTTACGGCAGTGTTGTTTCCATAGATATGATTAATTCATTATATATTTATATTCTAGCAACATTAGATGATTTGAATAATCTAATCTCTTATTAAACCTCCATAGAATTTGTGTCAAGATAAATAATAAAAAAAAAAAAATATATAACCTTTTAAAGGTATACCTAATAAATGATGAGAAAGTGATAATATATACAAAGACCAAGCGAGGTCCGTTCTCTTTATTTGCTATCTGTAGAACCTTGACTGTATCCTGAAGAAGCCTAACGGTGAAAAGTGTAGATACACAAGGGCTCACTGCACATTATGTATCAGTACACATGATTTTTCTGTATTGTTCTAGTCATGTTGTGTATTTTTCAATAAGTAGTGTTTATTCTCAAACTTCTTCATTGTTTCCTATGCCTCTAAAGTCCAACCTAGGTTTACTGCTACAGTACACCTTTTTTCCCTGTTCAACACTCTGTAAACGTCTGGGAACTGGGGGGAGCAGTTGCTGGAGTTTTGGGAGAGGAATGTTGTCCCATTCTTGCCTGATATAGGATTTTAACTGCTCAACAGTTCTGTCTTCTTTGTCGTACCGTATATACTCGAGTATAAGTCGAATTTTTCAGCACATTTTTTTGTGCTGAAAGTGCCCCCCTCGACTTATACTCGAGTCAAGCACTTTTCTGCAGCAAAAAAATTTCATTTTCCGAACCGACTTTGGGGCCCCGTATCTCAGGGCCACTTGATGCTAGGAACCTCAAATTTGGTGTGCAAACCCAGTGGAACTGGTATCACAACAAGTCCAAAGCTGAAGTTCCTAGCACTAAGTGGCCCCGAGATACGGGGCCCCAAAATCGGTTCAGAAAATGTCATTCTCTGCTGCAGAAAAGTGCTTGACATTTTCTGAACCGATTTTGGGGCCCCATATCTCAGGGCCAATTAGTGCTAGGAACCCCAAATTTGGTGTGCAAACCCACTGGAACTGTTACCATAACATATCCAAAGCTGGGGTTCCTAGCCCTAAGTGGCCCTGAGATACGGGGCCCCAAAACCGGTTTGGAAAATGTCATTCTCTGCTGCAGAAAAGTGCTTGACATTTTCTGAACTGATTTTTGGGGCCCTGTATCTCGGGGCCACTTAGTGCTAGAAACCCCAGCTTTGGAAATTTTATGCTGCTAGTTCCACTGGGTTTGCACACCAAATATGGGGTTCTTAGCACTAAGTGGCCCCGAGATACGGGGCCCCAAATTCGGTCAACTGTGTCCATCTGCAGCAATGTCATTTCGGGACCCTTTGGGTTCAGAGACCCCAAATTTTGGCTGCAGCTAGGGGGCATCTAGGAACCCTTAACTACCGAGTTTGAAGTTCAGGGGACCTATGGCTGCAAATGGGCACAGTGACGCATGCAAATGGGCACAGTGATGCTGCAAATGGGCATTGTTGACCCTCTTTTCCACTTACAGTAGCTGTGCATTTCTCACCCTCGTCTTATACTCGGGTCAATAAGTTTTCCCCATTTTTTTTGTGGTAAATTAGGGCCTCGACTTATACTCGGAACGACTTATACTCGAGTATATACGGTACTTTTTATTTCAAGAAGTTCAAAATATTTTTAACGGGTTAAAAGCCTTGGACAGCAGGCAGGTAATTTAAGCACCTGGACTCTTTTACTATGAAGCCGTGCTGTTGTCAGAGATGTAGTATGCAGTTGTGCATTGTCCTGCTGAAATATGCAAGGCCTTCCCTGGAAAAGATGTCATCTGGATGGGAGCGTATGCTACTCTCAAACCTGGATATATTTTTCAGCATTGATGGTCCATTTCCAGATGTGCAAGCTGCCCATTCAATACGCATTAATGCACCCTCATACCATCAGAGATGCAGGCTTTTGAACTGAGCGCTGATAACAAGCCAGAAGGCCCCGTGGTTACCAAAAAGAATGTCCGATTTTGATTCCTGACTAAAGAACAGTTTTTAAAGTATAACTAAAGGCAAAAACTTTTTTTAGTTTTGGATAGAGGGGAGAGGGATTAGAACATCTGTCAGTTTGTGTTGCCGTCTGCGCCCCTGTTAAAGAGATTCACCCTCTCTATTTGTCCTGTTTACCTTACCATTAGCAATGAAAGTGAAAGTAAAAGAGAATCACAAATTTTGGGTTGTCCCAAGAAAAGCAATAGAGGGGAAATCTTCCAATGGGGACACTAGTTCTGGTGACCTGGGGGTCAGCAAGGAATTCTCTTAATTCGATTGTTATGTTTATGGATCATTTTCAGATATGTCTTCCTCTTTGCATGAAAGAGCTCTACCTTGCGTTTTGGATGGCACGGTAAAATGTGTTCACAGACAGTGATTTTTAGAAGTATGCCTGAGCCCATGCAGTGATGTCCATGACAAAATGATATCTGTTTATAATGCAGTGCCGTATGAAGGCCCAAGGTTCATAAGCATCCAATATTGCATTTTTGCCTTTTTCCGGAGATTTGTCCAAATTTGTGGAATTGTTTGATATTATATACTGCAGATTATGATATATTTATATTTTGTTGCTCTGTCCCAAATTTTTTTGAGGTGTGTTGCTGCCATTAATTTCAAAATGACCTTATTTTATTGTTAAAATGGTACACTTTCTCAGTTTAAACTTTTGAAATGTTTTCTACTTTCTGTTGTAAATAAAATATGGCTTTATATAGCGATGAAGCTCACTGTCGCTAGGGCAAGGAAGTCCCCGGTCCATAGTTTTGAGGCGGTGAAACACGGAATAGACAATATTATAGTTCACAAAAAACTGACGGCTATGCTATCAGATTCTCATGACAAGTTTCTTAGAGTTTGTCAACCTTGGATATCACATTCTAACCCTTTGTCTTTTGATAATTATTTGTTGGACATTTCATACACCTATGTCTCTGACCCCTGGGATGCTCTTGTTACTCTTGCTGTTTTCTCCTCCCACAGTCTCTTTTCTCCCCTTCTTTCCCTCTTTTCTCTTTATTTTTCTCCTCCTTCTTGTTTTTTTTCCCTCTGGATTATCTGTTATGCATTGTAGTCCTTTTTGGCTGGCCTTTTCTGGTTCCTTTTCCTTTTGTACAGTTTGATAACATTTACCTTATGCGTGTGACCATTATGTTTCTATTTGCACTATATGTGGACTTTATCTGCCGTTGTTTACCCAGTTTCATTCTCTTGTATCTTTTTCATTTGTACACTATTTTAATATGCCTTAAGTATGTGCATTTTTTGTATTTTTTGTTGCTATCCATTAATAATACTTATTGTAACAGAAAATATGGGTTTCTGAGGTGTGCAAATCATTACATTTTGTGAAGATTTTATGCAGTGTCCCAACTTTTTGGGAATTGGGGTTGTAACTGCCTGTCTCAATGTTCCTGTGTTAGTAAAACAAGGCTCAGTCATGTGTAAGGCCTCAATGACACTTGCAATTAGCTATGGACACAAGCCCCTTTTAAAACAATGGGAGGCTGACATCTTCTACAACTAATCATTCCTGCTCACATGTAAACGTTCAAGCAGCAATTATCTGCAAAGAATTGGCCCTGGACACAGACTGTCTGCATCCAGGGCCAATCATTTGTAGGTAATTGCTCCATGAGTGATTACATGGGAGTAGCCACGTCTAGCTGCAGGAACTGTCAGCCTCCCATTGCTTTCAATGGGACTTACCTCCATAGCTAATCACCAGGAACCCCCTCTGGGTCTCCCTCCAACAACATTGTCATATCTGCAGTAGCTTTTCAGCACTGTATTATAAGCAGTCTCTCTACCGAGGACAGAGACATAAACAAAAACACATTTTTTAAAAAAAGGGGAGTACGTTTTTTTTTCATTATATCTGTATATGCCAGCCTGTCTTGGTGAAAACTACTTTATACCTTTTAACTTTCTTAACAGGTGTCTCAGAGGCAGTAAAAGGAAATTTCCACAATGGGGTCACAGATAGCATACGTCCCAAATTTCCCAACTTGAGATGAGAAAGAGGGACACCCTTTAGCACAAACTGTTATGTGGCCCATTTAAACATGTTTTTTTTTTTTCATCACTATGTTTCCTTTATACTGTTTTTTTTTTAAAACAACAATGTGATAATAAAAAGGATTGTGTGAAAGGATTAGTTTAGTGTAACACTTTTGGACGTTAAATATTGCATTTATTATAGAGTCCACACCACATCTGGCCAAATCTAATAGGTCACAAAGGCTTGTGGTCATATGGTCATAAGTGTGGCACAATAAATGTGTACCAAAAAAATTTTAATGGGTGTGGAATCCTTGGATTGAAAATGAAAAACCTAGAGACTTTGATCAGTCCCTTCTGACCATCTAGCAAACCCATTGCATCATTTGGTCCACACTGCTTCATCAGAGAAAGATTGTAGGCCATCCCTCCCCCCTTTTTTTTCTTTTCCCTTATAACCTACCTGTCACATTCTTCCCATTTCCCAACAATTTTCTTGCCTATTGTTTAAATTCACTCATTAATGCTGGTTCTTAATTGGTTGCCGCCTGCCCACTGTCAAATGACGGCGGAGTGGTGTAGCTCTTGTTCTGGGACGGATTTTACAGGTAAGTATGACGAAAAAAATCCTATTTTCTTTTTCATACATCATGGGACACAGAGTCAGGCTAATATTCATTACCAACTTAGACGTCCCAGAGCAATAGCCTTGAGGGAAGGAAGACACCCTGCCAAACAATAGCCATCAGAACTTATACGGCAGCCGAATCCTCAGCTGCTCGAACATCCACTGAAGACCAGGTAGCAGCCTTACAAATCTGACCCACAGATACCTGATGGCGAAAAGCCCAGGAGGTTCCTACACCCCTGGTAGAATGAGCTCTCACCCTAAAGGGAGGAGCTTTACGTTTCAGACCGTAGGCCTCAATGACCAGTTGACGGAACCAATTGGCAATGGAAGGGGATTTGTGTATTTTCTTACACAAATCCCCGTTCTGGCTCTCGTGCCCGCGACCATGCGTGGCCTGCGGACATCGCGGGCGCTGGCCACGTGCATCGGGTCCCCCGCCATGCAGCGGGCGCGCGCCTGCTATGGCTCTTAAAGGAGCCAATGTACAGGTACGGCAATTTGCAGGAACGAGCCACTTCGCCGACGTAAACGTGTGTGAGCTGGTCGGCAAGTGGTTAAAAAAAATTGATTGAAACGCAAAGTGTCCTATAAAACAAGGGTCTCCAAACTTTCTAAACAAAGGGCCACTTTACTGTCCCTCAGATTTTAGGAGAGCTGGACTGTGGCCAGTGAGAGTAGACAATGCCTCAACATCAGTGGGAGTAGACAATGTCATTAGTAATTGCCATTAGTTTGAGGAATAGTGCCCCAGCATAAGTGCAAATTGTACATATCATGCAAAGCGTAAAATAAGTAACCTACAACAGCTACATACACACTGGGTATCTTAATTCTCAGTGGCCATCCTTAAATTGCTAGGGATGGTCTAAAAATGTCTGTTATATTCTGTTTCTGACAAAAGAGAATTAGACCAGCAAAATAAATGTTTTAGGGGGAGCTTACAAAAAACTGCATCAAATTGATCTCTGCTTAATCCTTTCCTAGTGGGAATAATTTGGAAGATGCTGCCAATTAATTTAAAAATCGATCCTTTAGCTTGAAGTTATCCCAAACACTGCATTAAGTTGTTTATTTATAGTTTCACCTAACATCTGCAATATACTGACTTCTAAGTAAATGGGACCGATAATTAAACCGGTGTCATTACTCACTGTAAAGACAAATTATAGATTGCAAATGTAACACATTATTTTAAAGGAGTTTTAATACTTTATAAATGTTTCCATTACCACAATAAAGCTTTGTAATAATTAAAGGATAAGTTCACTTTTGGAACATGTTACATGTTCCACCTGTATTTAGGGTGGAATAGGTAACATGTTCCAGCTCCTGCCTCCTCTCTTCAATGATCCCCTCTTCCTATGACAGATCTTCTCCCTGCACCTGCTGTCAGAATGTAAAACCAGTGTGGCCGTGTGGGGCTCCGCTCACAAGGAACCATCATTCCTTCACGGAGTTCTGTGAATAAATGAACTACATCTAACATCAGCCTCTGCGGTAGATGGCTTGTAGTTCCTAATGAACTGTGAGGGTGCTGGTGAGCATCCTCGGAGTTCATTGAATCTTCCTGCCATTCAGTAACTGTCTGCCTGTATCAGAGGTACGGGCAAGGCAATGTACCGAGAGTCTGCAGGTTCCTGGCATTGCACCCACGATCTGCTGATCGCAGGTGCAATGCCATACAGGCTGCAGAGTAAAAAATAAAATAAATGCACATATTTTTTACCTGCAAAAGATTTATTATTTTTTTGTAAAAAGTGAACTTAGCCTTTAAAAGTAAGGGTCCCAATGTGTGCAGATATGTTGGTTTTCATGTCATCACTCCCTCTTACTAAGGCCTTTTTCTTTTGTTTACTTTGCTTTCTTCAACTGCTGTTGGGTGTGCAGTTTGTGCTGGATATGTCAAAGATTATGTGATTTAAGATACCTGCTACTCGTATTTGTCAAAAATAAATACATTCTAACAACATCCTAGCTTGCAAAGATACAAAACTCGTCTGGCTACTGGTTTATGAACAATTTAGGACTAAATTTAATTGCCTTCAAAGTCAAGTCCTCTTCTGGACCTCTGTCAATGCTTATCCTGGCTGGTCCCTTGCCTATTTTGTCAAAATTGATGCAACTTTTTTTTGGCTTGGAACCGTTGTACAAACGTTTTCAGTGCATGAAATTTCAATATCAGCAAACTGTGCTTTAGCAAATTTTGGCAATACGTTTTTTTGTACTGATGCTTCTGGAGCATATGGTACTTCAACATGGCCATAATTACACCAACAAATCTGAAGTAATTGGCTAGTATTAGAGCCCAGTAATTGGCTCTAATACTAAACCTCAACCAAAAGAAAGTGTATAGTAGTTTGTGTACACATTTCCTTTCATTTAAAGCGGGTCTTTACTCTCTTAATCGACATTACCTATTGCTGATCCTCATGCTGCTAGCATTAGTAAATAGAAAAGTATATTTTATATACTCATTTTAAACATTTCTTCAGTTGCTTCCTGGTTTCTGGCCTAGACCAAAATGATGTCATACATCCCAGGAGTCTTCATGGGCATGGTTTTTTTTTCTTTCATCTTAAGGAAAGGAGTAGAGGCTTTTTCAGCTAAGCATGCCTGACCTAAGGACAGATCAATTCCATTGAAGGAAAAGCTACATGAATCATCTGTCCTTATTCAAGATGGCCATGGCTAGAAATGCTACAGGAGTGTTTTTTCAAGTGATTTCTTAACAAAATAAAGCAAGAAGACATGGATGGATGGATGGATGAATGGATGGGTGGACTGGTTTTCTGAATATTACAAATTAATTAAAACAGAGTTTTTAAACTCTAGCGCTCAGACACAGTCACGTTCTGCTTTAAGCTGTAACCCTAACCTTTAACCCTAAAAACAAGTCTAATCCCAAGCTGGGCTTTTGGTGTGTCCCTGCATCTTTAAGGAATACATGCCCTTACATTATACATTACTATATAAGCTTCAACTCGGAGAATCACATAGATTAGAGTAAGGGTTCCACTTTACAAAGAAGCCTTAACAAAGTGGTGCAGCTTCCATATATATTTGCAAATGTTGTACTAACAAAACCTCTGTTTTATTGCAAATTGTTAGACAGTGTTTAGCTGGCTAACTGATAAGTGTGCTGGGAAATACAGTTGTGTGAAAAAGTATTTGCCCCCTTCCTGTTTTTTTTTTTTTTTGCATATTTCTCACACTGAAATGATTCAGATCATCAAACACATTTTAATATTACACTAAGATAACCTGAGTAAATCCAGGATGCAGTTTTTAAATTATTATTTAATTAAGGGAAAAAATCTGTCTAAAACTGCCTGGCCTGCCTGGCCCTATGTGAAAAAGTAATTGCCCCCTCCCATGCTGAATCATGATTAAACTGTGATTAACCACATTTTTTTAGAAAGCTAAAGTTAAATTTCACTTGCCACACCCAGGCCTGATTACTGCCAGACCTGTTGAATCAAGAAATCACATAATTAGAAGCTGTCTGACAAAGTGAAGCACGCTAACAGATCACAAAAAGCCACAGATCTAGCCACAATCTAAAAAAATTCAAGAACAGATTAGAAACAACAAAATGTACATGTATCGGTCTAGGAAGGGTTTTAAAGCCATTTCTAAGGCTTTGTAACTCCAGGGAACCAGGGGAGAGACATTATCAACAAATAGAGATAACTTGGAAAAGTGGTGAACCTTCTCAGGAGTGGCCGGCCTACAAAAATGACTCCAAGAGCATGACGACGACTCATCCAGGAGGTCATAAAAGAACCCAGAACAACATCTAAAGAACTGCAGGCCTCACTTGCCTCAGGTAAGATCAGTGTTCATGTTTCAACAATAAGAAAGAGACTGGGCAAAAATGGCATCCATGGGAGAGTTCCAAGGCCAAAGCCACTGCTGACCAAAAAGAACACAAAGGCTCATCTCACATTTACCAAAAAACATCTTGATTATCCCCAAGACTTTTAGGCAAGTATTCTGTGGACTGATGAGACAAAAATGTTACTTTTTGTAAGGTGTGCGTCCCGTTACATCTGGCATAAAACGAATACAGCTTCAGGACCTGGACGACTTACCATAATTGATGGAACCATGAATGCTGAGCTCTACCAGAAAATCCTAAAGAAGAATGTCTGGCCATCAGTTCGTGACCTTAAGCTCAAGTGCACTTGGGTTATACAGCAGGACAATGATCGGAAACA
This sequence comes from Lithobates clamitans, assembly GCA_037952925.1. Classification (NCBI taxonomy): domain Eukaryota; kingdom Metazoa; phylum Chordata; class Amphibia; order Anura; family Ranidae; genus Lithobates; species Lithobates clamitans. The sequence continues at coordinate 2,293,070 of JBBGZY010000405.1, forward strand.
CAACAGCAAGTCCACCTCCAAATGGTTCAAACAAAGCAAAATCTAGGTTTTGGAGTAACCTAGTCATATCCCTGGCTTAAATCCAATTGAGATGCTGTATCATGACCTTACACAGGCCATTAATGCTGGAAAACCCTCCAATGTGGCTGATTTAAAACAATTCTGAAAAGAGGAGTGGGCCAAAATTGCTCCACAGCAATGTGAAAGACTCATTGCCAGTTATCGCAAATGCTTGATTGTAGTTGTTGCTGCCAAGGGTGGCACAACCAGTTATTAGGCTTAGGGGGCTGTTACTTTTTCACATAAAGCCAGGCAGGTTTGGACAACTATTTTGCCTTAATAAATGAAACCATCATTTATAAACTGCATTTTGTATTTACTCGCGTTATCTTTGTGTAAAAATAACATTTGTTTGATGATCTGAGTCATTTAAGTGTGACAAATATTCAAAAACATAAAAAATCAGAAAGGGGGCAAATACTTTTTTACACAACTGTATATATTTTTTGTTTGCTGTGTGCATAGCCCTTCCATGTACACCTTGCTCTAAAGGCTATTTTTTTGCAGTGTTTAGCTCATCCCAAGTATCCTTGGCCCTTTACCATAAGTATTAACATTGGCCTAACCCTAAAATCTAAAACTCAATCTTAACCTATCCCCAAAAGCCTGAATCTCAATCTCGACCCAACTATGAAGCCTATTTCTAATTTTCATTCTAACAATAACACTTAACCCAAAAGTTTCATACTAGTACTTATTGTTCCATCTGTGCATAACTGGCACCTTAAAAGTCAAATTTCAGATATGGGATTTAGTAGAGAATACCATCCTTTGGGAATGTGGTGCCTTTGGTTGCCCCTTGCACCAGGAATTCTGTTTCTAATTTTTTGTACATGGAGGATATGTTAATAGTAATGGGATGATGTAATGATAGCCTGGGTAACACTTTGTACAGGGCCCAAAATGTTTAGCTACACTCTTGGCCTTATGTCCCTATGAGGCCTTTCTAGAGATGCAGCTGATTCTACCTTCCCACTGCCTATTGTACCTACAAATAAAAGAAGCAAACATTAAAGTAAAAACCAAGACAGTTTTTGTGCTCATGTTAGAGTTTGGCATAATACCAAAATCACACAAAAATGTCTGCCATGCTTGCAGACTCAGCTTACATGTTCTGGTTCGACTCTATCTAGTTTTACAGACTTTTCTTGAGTGATTTGATGTCGGCTAAAGACGGCTATCATTTTATTTTATTCGGATATGAGTACTGAAAGCAATTGACCCTGTTTTTTTACCGTGTTCAATTGCAAACTATATCTTTAAGGAGTTAACACTGCTCGATTTTTTCAAACTGACCGGTTCCAGATTCATCTGCCTTTTCAAGTTGTATGTTCACGCGACTGCAGTTTGTTTGAAATTAAAGCTGTGATTCCCACCACACGTTCTGCCACTGCCAGATAATATTACCGCTTCAAAGCTCGACGCTAGCTCCTTTGAAGTATCTTGTGCTAGCAGACACTCCTGAATGAATTTAACAATGTAAATGCACCCTGAGGGAGCACGTGGAGGATCTCAAACATTCCATCTATCACTATTTATTTTTCACAATTTCTTTATCATATGCCTTAACCATTGCAAGCGAACATTTAGCAAGATGACACCTGTTGCTATGTGAGATCATTAGCAAAAATGTTGGTGTACCATGATGCCATCATACTTCCTGCTGCTTTAGATAGGCCACTGCTTAGCTATACATAACTGGAAGAAAACAGAGATAGCATGGTTGCATCATGCACCTGTTTTTCCTCTTCACTCAGTAATAACTATTTATTTGGTAAAGAAAAATAACACAGGAAAAGAGAATCATTCCCTGTTAAAAAAATATATTACTGTGGTATCAATATACACCCTAGTCCTAAGTCTATACCAATTCATTTCAAAATCATCCCACCCTAATGGTATTTTAAACAAAGTATTTGTAAATGAATCCCATCATTAATATGGGTCATTTAAGTGTAGCACTGCTTTTGGTAAAAAAAAACATCCCTTCAATATCAGTTTAACACATTACAAGGAAGTTGGCAGACATAATTGCACTCCCTCTTTTCTGCCACTTAGTTAGACCAGCAAAAGTATGCCATTTTGAAGGGTAAGCGGTCAGACTTCAAGTGATTATCTGCACATCAGTCTTCACTGACTCATTTTTCTGATAGTTCCCTCTTTGATCCCTGGGCATAGGTATCCCCTAGCATGCTCTTATGTTATCTCCCTGGTTCTTGCTGGTCTTTAGCTTGCCTGATTTCCACACATGTGAACAAGCATTTCCTTTAAACCTTCAGATGTTCTTTCTGCAAGTGGGCCAAGACCTTCTACGCCCATCTGTCAAATGGAGTTGGTTCTTGTCGTGATTGGTCTAGCTCCACTTTCTGGTACAAGATTTTTACTGAGGTATATTGACAATTACAATCACAAAATTCCCATGCAGGGGATATAAACAGTGAGCACGATATAGAACCACAGAAAGCCACAAACAGAATGTGCCTATAAGTGTAAATGATTAAACTAAAATGTTCTTCTGACCAGGGCCAGAGGTCAACACAGGGTGCCTGGGCCCTTGGGTCCAAGAGGTAGGATGGGTATAGGGAGTGGAAATACTAAAAAAGGGGGACGAAAAGACGTAGACAGAAAAAAAAGGGGGGGAGAAGGAAAAGAGCACGATCACAGAGGACGAGAGGAGAAATAGGGGAGTAAAGAGGGAAAAAAGTTCCCTCGGGCTGGGGGGGTGAAAGACATTAGGTGGGAAGGCCCAAGCTAGTCAGGTGCAAGGTTGGAGGAGCACAGGACCCCCACAGGGTTCACACCTTAAGAAATTTGGTATGGGAGTCGTGGTACTACCGGTCATTTTTTCATTGATCATGATGGTTGTCAGGATACTCTTTACCTCAGCAAACAAAACAGCAGGCTTTTTTCCCGGCCCTGGCAATTGCATGCTTGGCAGCAACAAATAAGTAGGTGGCCAATTCTGCTGGTAGGGAAAAAGCCCTGGAATCAGGCATTGAAGCAGGGCTAATTTGGCATCCTTGCGGATTTTGTGTCCTTGCTGGCTGCATCCCCAAAAACATCTGTCACTGTGTGATGCATACGATTTGGCAATACGGTCCAGGACCCGGTCGGGCTTCACTTTCAAAGGTCGGCCTTTCCTATGCTTGTCCATCATAGAATTAGTTAGCATATGGGTGTGACTTGTTGCTGTTTCACAGACTCACCTTTATTTCTGGCCTTGCTTGTACATTGCCTGCCCAGACCTTTCTTTGATAACTTTTCCTCTTCTGGTGATGGAGGATTCATTACAGGATCTTGGATAAAGGGGCTTGGGGAAGTAATCCTCAGACAGAGCCAGTCTGAACTAAAGATGGCATAATTGGTGTACTGACATTTGGACATGTGACTGACAGCAGCTGGACTAATTATGATTCATAGGAAATATTCAAAAAATATTCTACCATGTTTTGGAGAAGAAGCGTACAATGCCACATTCCAAAAAAAATTTGAAAGCAATTCCAACAGGAAAATAAAAAAATATTCCCAGACAAAACGACATTAGAGGCTTTGTACTTAAGGCAAAGTAACACAATTACATTCCATAAAAAATATAGATTTTTATTTGACAATACAAACATTAAAAATTGTGTAATTTATGACCACATAATTGTTGCCACAATATAGAAAAACATCCTGTTAAAACCATAAAAAAACTTCACATGGAATCCAGAATTAATGCTAAAATATCCTGCTGACTTGCTTCTGACTTGATTCTAAACCGACTAAATCGCTGCTTCCCCCAAGACGTGGCAGAAGCATCACAAAGTTTATATATGCCAAGCATGCATAAACACCAAAACTGCAAAAGGACAACCACCAATTGTGATGTCTCCACCAACCCCAAGCAAGGTAGCCAAGGGATGGCATCAAAGGCACTGTACCACACAGAGGGGGGATGGAGGCCGCAACAGGCCGAACCACCATAGTCTACAAGGTGGCATTGGCCTGTTTGTAGATCTTGTAAAGGACTTTTTTTAAATTTTAAACCTACCTTGGGACCCGCTATGCTGTAAATTTGCCCTCCTACAGCTCCAGCTTGTAAACAATATCTTCCAAATGTTTAATTTCACTTATGCATCGTACACATGGTCGGACTTTTCGACCGGACTGGTCCGACGGACCGAGTCCGGCGGACAATCCGATCGTGTGTGGGCTTCATCGGACCTTCAGCGGACTTTTCCAGTCGAAAATCTGACGGACTTTAGATTTGGAACATGCTTCAAATCTTTACGTCGTAACTCCGCCGGACCCAGAAATACACTCGTCTGTATGCTAGTCCGACAGACAAAAACCGACGCTAGGGCAGCTATTGGCTACTGGCTATCAACTTCCTTATTTTAGTCCGATGTACGTCATCACGTACGAATCCGTCGGACTTTGGTGTGATCGTGTGTAGGCAAGTCTGTTCGTTAAAAAGTCCGTCAAAAGTCATTTGAAAGTCCGTCGGAAAGTCCGTCGGACCAGTCCGGTCGAAAAGTCCGCCCGTGTGTACGTGACTTTAGACTGCAATGTGTCTCTGCTACTTACAAAATGTATAAATAGCATTCTTATAATATATGTTACTGAATGAGTCCCAATGGTGTATCTGTAAAGAAAGACTAGATGTTCAATTCTCAAAGAAACCAGGTGTGCAACAAGGGCTAGAATTAAAAAAGTAACCTGTTTTGTTTTTTGTTGTTGTTCAGATGCTACTTCCAGAAACATAGCATGCTAAATGCTGCTGATAATAGCAATCATGCAGCCATTTACTTTAATAATATTGCGTGCAGTAGTTGATCTTCATGGGACGTGTTCCCATATAATTACACAAACAGCTGAGGCAAGGTGCACTAGTTTTATGTGTTTATTTTACTGTGCTATTAATGGTGCTCATAAACGTATCAGATTCCCTATAAATTCATAATATCGTAGATTAAATGTGAGTGGAGGGCCCATAAACACGTCATGTGTTTGTTCTGCTGCACACAGCACAATCTGGCCATGCTGATAAGACGCCCACCACGCTACAATGCCATATGCACTAGGTATGCAATTAATCAGGTTTACCACCTATGTAAAGAATACATTAGCAGAGGACACCAAACTTAATGAAGTTAATTAGTGTTTATATTCTCTAGCTGCTCAGTTTTTCCTAATCAAACAAACACCAAATATATACCCAAGCGGAGGTCGGAGACCTGCGGATAGTCATCTGATATGGAACTGTAAATCTGAGAATGCCCTGCTGTGTTTGCCATTATAACATCCTAAGGACAGCTCTGTTCTAGGTGCAATATAAATACATATCTTTTGCAAATGCAAAGGCATTAAATCATATATGGGAGTTACCAGCAGGAGAGGTATCTAAACAAACCATTGGTGTGTACAAACACCTAGCACTAGCTATTATTTGTGTGTTATGTGAGATTGCGCTCTCTTTTCCAATGAGCGGTTCATTTCAGAGTAAAAATTCTGCTTAGTACTATTTGCATGGAAAATTGGACTTTGTTGTTGTAGAAAAAACTAGAAAGAACTACATTTTCTGTCATAAAAATGTACACTATATTGCCAAAAGTATTGTGACGCCTGCCTTTACACGTACATGAACTTTAATGGCATCCCAGTCTTAGTCCGTAGGGTTCAATATTGAGTTGGCCCACCCTTTGCAGCTATAACAGCTTCAACTCTTCTGGGAAGGCTGTCCACAAGGTTTAGGAGTGTGTCTATGGGAATGTTTGACCATTCTTCCAGAAGAGCATTTGTGAGGTCAGGCACTGATGTTGGACAAGAGCTTGGCTCGTAGTCTCCGCTCTAATTCATCCCAATGGTTTTCTATCGGGTTGAGGTGCAGGCCAATCAAGTTCCTCCACCCCAAACTCGCTTATTCATGTCTTTATGGACCTTGCTTTGTACACTGGTCCAAATCATTTTATGAAGGGGAGATTAGGGTGTGGGGTCGTTTGTAGGGGTTGGGCTCGGCCTCTTAGTTCCATTAAAGAGGAATCCTAATGCGTCAGCATACCAAGACATTTCGGACAATTTCATGCTCCCAAATTCGTAGGAACAGTTTGGGGATGGCCCCTTCCTGTTCCAACATGACTGTGCATCAGTGCACAAAGCAAGGTCCATAAAGATACGGATGAGCGAGTTTGGGGTGGAGGAACATGACTGGCCTGAACAACCTGACCTCAACCTGACCTGATAGAACACCTTTGGGGTGAATTAGAGTGCAGTCTGTGAGCCAGGCCTTCTCGTCCACATCAGTGCCTGACCTCACAAATGCGCTTCTTGAAGAATGGTCAAACATTCGCATAGACACACTCCTAAACCTTGTGGACAGCCTTCCCAGAAGAGTTGAAGCTGTTATAGCTGCAAAGGGTGGGTCAACTCAATATTGAACCCTACGGACTAAGACTGGGATGCCATTAAAGTTCATGTGCGTGTAAAGGCAGGCGTCTCAATACTTTGGACAATATAATGTGTATCTATAGTGTCGCTATGGCCAAAACGTTTATAGCTCATATAAACAAAGTGGAATTATGTTCATGTAGCGATCGATGGATCTCTTCAACATACCAAAGCTGAACAGGGACTATAGGTAAAATCTACGATGTAAAAGGACCTGGGGGTCCTAGTAGATGATAGGCTCAGAAAAGGCATGCAATGCCAAGTTGCTGCTAACAAAGCAAACAGAATATTGGCATGTACTAAAAAGGGGATTAATTCCAGAGATAAAACGATAATTCTCCTGCTCTACAAGACTTTGGTCCGGCCGCACCAAGAGTATGCTGTCCAGTTCTGGGCACCAGTCCTCAGGAAGGATGTACTGGAAATGGAGCGAGTACAAAGAAGGGCAACAAAGCTAATAAAGGGTCTGAAGGATATTAGTTATGAGGAAAGGTTGCGAGCACTGAACTTATTCTCTCTGGAGAAGAGACGCTTGAGAGGAGATATGATTTCAATTTACAAATACCATACTGGTGACCCCACAATAGGGATAAAACTTTTTTGCGGAAGGGAGTTTAACAAGACTCGTGGCCACCCATTAAAATTAGAAGAAAAGAGGTTTAACCTTAAACTATGTAGAGGGTTCTTTACTGTAAGAGCGGCAAGGATGTGGAATTCCCTTCCACAGGCGGTGGTCTCAGCGGGGAGCATCGATAGTTTCAAAAAAACAATTAAATAGGCACCTGAACGACCGCAACATACAGGGATAAACAATGTAATACTGACATATAATCACACACATAGGTTGGACTTGATGGACTTTTTTTTCAACCTCACCTACTATGTAACTATGTAACTCACCTTCCAGGATGCATCGGTGTCTTTCTTTAGTCTGTATAAGCTTTGATGTCAGTCATTATGAGTTGGCAAGAAAATTTAAAGTAAGATAGGGTGTTGGAAAATTAAACTGAACTTGTGTTCAGATCATAATAAAGCCTGATACATAATATGAGTTATTTCTGTTCAGCAAAGCCGGTTGAACGAAAAAAAAACCCTGTAATCTCTGGTCAGAGCCACTGTACTAACAATTAACAACATTAGTACAGCTAATCCCCCCGCTGAGCTGTTGTGTTCTGACAGGGGGGTGCCCCCCCGCCAGAACACTCTGATCAGCCCTCTTTGCCATTGGCCGAGATCGCTTATCGGGAGTCGGTCGGCTGCTGGTTTTCCAGCATGCTCATCCGACAGAAACCGGCCAAACTTTGGCCGGCTTCTGTGAGACTGGCTGTCATACACATGTGCCAAATGCCAGCCGATTCTTATTGAATGGGCCAAAGTTGCACTGCATTGGGCCCATGTGTATGGGGCTTAAACACATAGTAGATCAATTACCCAAGTTCACAAAATGTGCAGTAAAATCTTTTTTCCTATAAGAACAGATCTTGAAAGACTCCCAGTCCTCTAATGTAAATGTACAGCAAGTGTTTCTAAACTATTAGGGAAAGTGGGATGCAGACCTTTCAGTGTGTTTTGGTATTGGTGATCAGGTAGGGCAGACTACATACATCCTTTTGCTTTCTATGCAACCTTGCACATACCATAGATAGTGTAGTCATATTAAAATACAGTATGATCAGTATGATCAATACCTCTTCCTTGGGCCAGTTATTAACCTCCCACGGCTTCCAATACCACCTCTACGCCGATGACACCCAGATCTATCTCTCCACTCCTCAACTCACCCCCTCAATCTCCTCACGGATCTCAAATTTACTGAGTGACATATCGATATGGATGTCACGCCACTTTCTCAAACTCAATCTTTCTAAAACTGAGCTTGGAACAAGAGGTTTCTGCTCTGGACTCCGGCTTATTTATACCTCGTGTAGCGGTATGTTCACCACTTGGTTACTAGCAATCCGCCAATCACCCTGCTACCAGACCCCTATCTATCAGTTAAGACAATGAACAGTCATTTGCACAGTTTTGTTGTTTATTTCAGGATATAACTTGGCTGGGAGAAAGGACAATATGAAATGTCCATAGCATTTAGCACATTATCAGAGTTTATTCAGTGGCCGTGGCCTTGCAAACTGGATGCACTCCTTGCACCACCAGTCTCCTTCCTTTGATCTACTCTCCTCCGCTTGACTGCTACTTCCTCCCTTCTGATCTTCTCCAGCATGCAAGTCCTGTGTTCCCCGGTCACAGCAGCTTAATACTTCTTAGAGTTGAAGATCTTTATCTAAGACTCCCTCCTAGCGGTTCCTCCATCCCTCCTCCGCGCTCGGTGCATCCCCACGTGGGGATGCCTGGAACAGCAAATCAATACTCCATTCTCAATGTTCCTGCTTTCCGGAACTCCTCCTTGGGAGCATGTGACCTCAGCTTATATGGGAGGCCTGCCCCCTGCCAACACCAAAGGGTAATTGGTCAGAGCTCTTCACATGAGCTGCCTGCCACTCAAGCCTCAGTTCAAACCCCTCTTCCAGAACAATCCTTCTGAAAGCAGGGGGGGCACCTCTGAGTCAGAGCACAGGTGGCCATACCTCCCACTACACCAAGCACTCCCAGTCCCAAATCAAAACAACCAAGCCCAGCCTAAAGCACAGGCCTGGCTAATTTGTACTTGAACCCAGAGCTATAGAAAATACTAGACTAGCACCTACCTTCAGTTAGAGGGTGCTACACTCGCTCAGCCCCCTGTTGGACATCTGCCATATTGACCAGGGATTGGCTAGATATTAACATGCAGGCTGGGGTCATGATTCTCCCACCCACTATTACCCCTTGGGAGACAGGGGGACGTAATTGAGCCCATGCCTATAGAGCCCAGACCAGACCTAACAAATCAAATAATGCTTTCCCTGATTAAAGGGAGGCCAAAAACTACATTTAGCAAAACAGTAGCTCTATGGGGGGGCTACACAGAGTACTACACCGTATTTGTATTTTCAAATAAAAACTGTTGCAGCTATATCATCAAGGCTGATCAGCTATAACAACAAGGTTTCCTGCTTCAAGTTTGAAGAAAAAAGACTTTTATGGGACCTAAAAACTGAATAATTACAAACAAGTATGATCAGCACCACGGACAGCGGACAGCAAAAGACAGTTTAAAGCTGGTTTATTATAGGAGTAATTTACACATTATTTAAAATTTAACTAAAAGCCCCATTACGGAGATTTGCTCTATTTGTCCTCTTTTCTGTTATCATTGAAAGCGAAAGTAAAAGAACATTTCAGATGTTGGGTTGACATCAGAACATCAAAAGAGGGGAAAACTTCTAAAGGGGACACTAGTTCTGGTGACCTTGGTGACACACTGGGATTTCCACACTTTGGAGGGATTTCATCTCACTTCCTGTTTGGCTATGGGACAGGAAGCAGAGGGTAAACTTCCCAAGGGGACACAGATGGCAAAAAAAAACCTGACAGGGGTTATAGCCCTCCCTTATTCCATCAAAAATTATAAAAAAAAGTGAACTTTAACTATATATTTTTTAAAACACTCACAAGAAGGGTTTCTATAACAGAAGACACCCCATCCTATAGTGCTATCAAAGTCAAAATGCAAAATTGCAGATCCTCCAATTAAAATTGCATCCAAATAAAATGTTAACATACAGTAAGTTTAGGCGTACTTTTGCATGCTCTTTTGCATCTTCACATATGTAAGCAGGGGCAGACTGACCATTGAGCCACTCGGGCACTGCCCGAGGGCCCTGGGCCACTAGGGGGCCCCATCAGGGTTGCCAGCCTCAGTAAAACCAAAGGACAGTATGTATAAATCTGTGTTTTTTTTACATCCGTCTGTGTATACTGTGTGTACATGTATGTGTATACTGTGTGATTGTATACTGTGTGTATACTGTGTGGCTCCATAATCTCTGATTGCCTGGGGACCCCATAATCTCCTATTGCCCGGGGGCCCCATGAGTTATCAGTCCACCCCTGTATGTAAGTATTGTTTTCAATGGAGTGGAGAGAAAGAAATATAAGGGCCCTCATGTGAAGGGACTTATTGACAGTACTAGGAAACCGTTTCACTGCAGTTTTTAGATGTTAGAAATCATGTATAAACTAGGACAAAGTGCACTAGCACAAAAGAAGCTTAAAACGTTTTATTCATTTCTAATAACAGTATTATGAAACCTTGTACATGTAATACAGGAAAGATAATCACTGATTAGTCGCTGAACGGCAGGATAGACTTTCAGTTTAATCTAATGCTAATGTCTCTGACAGCAGAATAAAGGACAGATGACAATAATTCCCCCCCACGTCATGTACTTGGAACATACCTGTAAAAAGCCTTATGTTCCAAGTGAAGAACTTGCTCTGCTGGTGTCTTGAATAGAATTTGCTGGGGAGTCCGCAGGTCACCATAGCTGGATCCCAGGATGAAATGTTTAGCCTGAGGCAGCTGTTGTAGTGATAAAAGTGGGATTGCAACTCTGCATACACAATGAGCTGAGGATCCTTCCCGAGTGAGCCGCTGAGATTAGCAGAAGTAGGGAAGACATTTCTTCTAGCCCTGAAAGTCAAGAAAAGGTTTTTTCACTGTTTATATGCTTAGAGAACCTGCAAATCTTAAACAAAGTTGAGTTTGCTGTACACAGTTAAATAATGCCATGGATAAATATATTAACAAATGTAAAAGCATTTATCTTTGGATCTCAAGGATACTTACAATAGCAGACATTAGAACTAGATTCACAATGGACATTCATTTTACAGTTGGCAGTTGCCTTGTCCTTATACAAATAAATAAAGAAAAAATACAACCACTTTCCGTCTTTAAATCTCAGGATATTTCTATTCAACCACTTATCTCATTTACAAACTGTTACATAATTTATTATTCAGCTGAACTCTCATGAATAAAAAAAACAAACTTTGTAACATTTGTTAAAATACATTTTTAAAAACAGTTTGAAAATGTAACGCTTACTTGGATCATTTCAATACACTTTATATTCTATAATGCAGTAAACCTAATAACTCAACTTTAGTCGAAAGAATGTATTAACTTAAATTCCAAACATTCTCTGTTTCATAAAGTCCATTGTTTTTGTGACCCTTTTAGTTATTTTCAAAAGTACTATCAGTCATAATGGTGTTCCACCCCTGATGCATGTAACACCATTTACTCTTTGGATGTTTCAAAATAAATTGCGTGTTGGAACTCAAGGTTTTGTCTTAAAAGTACGTCTGTGTTCCTAGGAGATGAAATGGCTAAAATTCACAAAGACTGTAAGGTTCATGTTAATTTTCATAGTCGGTTAGGCTCCTCTTGGGAATTGAATAAACTCAGTTCCATGTCCATATAGACCTGGTATGGTATGGAGGGGGGCCCCACACTGTTTAAAAAAAAAATTAAATGCTATTCTAAATAAACAATGCTAAAAATACAAAACAAATTCCAAAATTCAGAACACAAATTGGTCTATTGAGGCAATATTTTACCCATTTGTTTTTGGAATTTCGGAATTAGTTTCATATCTTCAGCATTCCTTTTGTACAGACAGCGCCTTGCAAAAGTATTCACCCCCCTTGGCTTTTTACCTATTTTGTTACATTACAGCCTTTAGTTCAATGTTTTTTTAATCTGAATTATATGTGATGGATCAGAACACAATAGTCTAAGTTGGTGAAGTAAAATTAGAAAAATATATACATAAAACTTTTTTTCAGAAATAAAAAAATGATAATTGGCATGTGCGTATGTATTTACCCCCTTTGTTATGAAGCCCATAAAAGGCTCTGGTGCAACCAATTACCTTCAGAAGTCACATAATTAGTGAAATGATGTCCACCTGTGTGCAATCTAAGTGTCACATGATCTGTCATTACATATACACACCTTTTTGAAAGGCCCCAGAGGCTGCAACACCTAAGCAAGGGGCACCACTAACCAAACACTGCCATGAAGACCAAGGAACTCTCCAAACAAATAAGGGACAATGTTGTTGAGAAGTACAAGTCAGGGTTAGGTTATAAAAAAAATATCCAAATCTTTGATGATCCCTAGGAGCACCATCAAACCTATCTGAACCAAATGGAAAGAACATGGCACAACAGCAAACCTGCCAAGAGACGGCCGCACACCAAAACTCCCGGACTGGGCAAGGAGGACATTAATCAGAGAGGCAGCACAGAGACCTAAGGTAACCCTGGAGGAGCTGCAGAGTTCCACAGCAGAGATTGGAGTATCTGTACATAGGATGACAATAAGCCGTACGCTCCATAGAGTTGGGCTTTATGGCAGAGTGGCCAGAAGAAAGACATTACTTTCAGCAAAAAACAAAATGGCACGTTTTGAGTTTGCGAAAAGCCATGTGGGAGACTCTCAAAATGTATGGAGGAAGGTGCTCTGGTCTGATGAGACTAAAATTTAAATTTTTGGCCATCAAAGAAAACGCTATGTCTGGCACAAACCCAACACATCACATCACCCAACGAACACCATCCCCAGAGTGAAACATGGTGGTGGCAGCATCATGCTGTGGGGATGTTTTTCAGCCGTTGGGACTGGGAAACTGGTCAGAGTTGAGGGAAAGATGGACGGTGCTAAATACAGGGATATTCTTGAGCAAAACCTGTACCACTCTGTGTGTGATTTGAGGCTAGGATGGAGGTTCACCTTCCAGCAGGACAATGACCCCAAACACACTGCTAAAGCAACACTTGAGTGATTTAAGGGGAAACATGTAAATGCGTTGGAATGGCCTAGTCAAAGCCCAGACCTCAATCCATTAGAAAATCTGTGGTCAGACTTAAAGATTACTGTTCACAAGCACAAACCATCCAACTTGAAGGAGCTGGAGCAGTTTTGCAAGGAGGAATGGGCAAAAATCCCAGTTGTAAGATGTGGCAAGCTCATAGAGACTTATCCAAAGCGACTTGGAGCTGTGATAGACGCAAAAGGTGGCTCTACAAAGTATTGACTTTAGGGGGGTGAATAGTTATGCACATTGACCTTTTCTGTTATTTTGTCCTATTTGTGGTTTGCTTCACAATAAAAAAAAAAAAAAAAACATCTTCAAAGTTGTGACCATGTTCTGTAAATTGAGTAATGCAGATCCTCAAACAATCCATGTTAATTCCAGGTTGTGAGGCAACAAAACACGGAAAATGCCAAGGGGGCTGAATAATTTTGCAAGGCACTGTATATTCAGAAATCAGTATAGCTGGTTGTTAAATAGTGGGTGGCCGGTCGCGTCCTTAACAACCATGACTCCTCTGCTGTCAGCGGGATTCCTCACTGACAGCAGAATGTATGTGATTCATACTAGCACATTATGACTTAAACAGCCCAGGGCCCAATTCTATTCTGCGGTTTGCTACCTCTTTAAGAATCTAACAGCATGTGTTAAAGCTTTTCAACCAGATGTTCCACTGATTACATCAACACAAGCCCAAAGCCCATTGACCCAAGTATTAAGTATTTACGTCTTTATAAACAAGTAGTCTAAGTGCATGAATTGAATTGCTCTCAGACATTTGCAGTCTGTTTCTTCTCCTTTCACTATCTAATCAAAGGCCGTTGGAGAAACAAGACCTGTAATGCCCAGTACACACGATAGGATTTTCCGACTGAGAATGTGTGATAGGACCTTGTTGTCGGAAATTCCGACCGTGTGTAGGCTCCATCACACATTTTCCATCAGAATTTCCGACACACAAAGTTTGAGAGCAGGCTATAAAATTTTCCAACAACAAAATCCGTTGTCGGAAATTCCGATCGTGTGTACACAAATCCGACACACAAAGTGCCACGCATGCTCAGAATAAATAAAGAGATGAAAGCTATTGGCTACTGCCCCGTTTATAGCCCCGACGTACGTGTTTTACGTCACCGCATTTAGAACGATCGGATTTTCCGACAACTTTGTGTGACCGTGTGTATGCAAGACAAGTTTGAGCCAACATCCGTTGGAAAAAATCCATGGATTTTGTTGTCGGAATGTCCGATCAAATGTCCGACCGTGTGTACGGGGCATTAGAGTTACTGAACTGCAGCAGAGAAATGTAGGGTCTCCTGCCCTGCCAGAAAGGACTGTGCTGTGTGGCAGAGCTGTATACATCGTAGGACTGGATAGGCAAGAGTAAAAATCGCTTTTGCAAGTAAAACAGCTTCTTTATATGTATTTCATCTGTAAAGTTAGCTGTTCACTTGGAGTTCAGCTTTAAGTGCTAGGGGAAGGTTAGTTGTTAAGAACTCCTCTTAGGGCTTAGGTTAAGTTTAAGGGTTTGGTTAATAATTGGGTTGGGTCTGATTAAGCGTTTAGTTAAGATTAGGGTACAGGGCTTATAGGGGAACACTTTTTTTAACTTGTTATAACTAAAATGCTGAAAACAACTGTGCTGGGTTACCAGAACCACCGAACCAATACACTGCCCAATTTCTAAAAAAAAATGGAAAATAAATCATTCTATAAAACAATGCAAACTATTTTTCTTAACTTTTTTTCTTTAATATATCAGTTACAAAATTTCATTATGTCTGCAAGAGGATGTTGGTGTTTTTTTTTTTTATACTAAAACACGGAACAATAGCAGTTGTATTCTTGATGTTCTATCAATGATTTTCACAGACGCCTTTACTAAGTGATGATGACAAAAAGAAAAGGAAAAAAATAACAGAGCTTGAAAACTTGTGAAATTATTCATCATAACAAATTCCATTTTCTTCAAGAGCTCAATGTATTTTTGTGTTTAAAAGTTTCCTATTGATGAGGCAGGAAATTGATTCATTTTTCTGGCGTCGACTCAGCTCTAGATTGATCGGCAATGAATTACTCAGATTTAATGTTTGTGGCAGCTTTATAAATTGTTGATTTTCTTTTAAAAATGCTCAAGAAAAAATCTATAAGTCTGCGAATGTGAGAATATCGGCACATTTCAAACAGCCGTTTTAGAACGTAATGAGCAACAAAAACAGCACCTGAAAGGAGTTAGGATTCCGTTATCTGAATGATAAAAGCAGAATTTATAAGATTTTTTCTCTGTTTACGATCTCAAGTTTTATGAATGTGGTTAAGCACATGGGCTTTTTAGGTAATTTAAGGCCAGTTGGAAATCAACTTATGATTTACTTTCATTCCTTGATACTAGGTAATGTCAATACAGTGGCTTGCGAAAGTATTCGGCCCCCTTGAACTTTTCAACCTTTTGCCACATTTCAGGCTTCAAACATAAAGATATAAAATTTTTATTTTTTGTGATGAATCACCAACAAGTGGGACACAATTGTGAAGTGGAGCGAAATCTTTTGGATTTTTGAAACTTTTTTAACTAATAAAAAAATGAAAAGTGGGGCGTGCAAAATTATTCGGCCCCCTTGTGTTAATACTTTGTAGAGCCACCTTTTGCTGCGATTACAGCTGCAAGTCGCTTGGGGTATGTCTCTATCAGTTTTGCACATCGAGAGACTGAAATTCTTGCCCATTCTTCCATGCAAAACAGCTCGAGCTCAGTGAGGTTGGATGGAGAGCATTTGTGAACAGCAGTTTTCAGCTCTTTCCACAGATTCTCGATTGGATTCAGGTCTGGACTTTGACTTGGCCATTCTAACACCTGGATACGTTTATTTGTGAACCATTCCTTTGTAGATTTTGCTGTATGTTTGGGATCATTGTCTTGTTGGAAGATAAATCTCTGTCTCAGTTTCAGGTCTTTTGCAGACTCCAACAGGTTTTCATCCAGAATGGTCCTGTATTTGGCTGCATCCATCTTCCCCTCAATTTTAACCATCTTCCCTGTCCCTGCTGAAGAAAAGCAGGCCCAAACCATGATGCTGCCACCACCATGTTTCACGGTGGGGATGGTGTGTTGAGTGTGATGAGCTGTGTTGCTTTTACGCCAAACATATCATTTTGCATTGTGGCCAAAAAGTTCGAATTTGGTTTCATCGGACCAGAGCACCTTCTTCCACATGTTTGGTGTGTCTCCCAGGTGGCTTGTGGCAAACTTTAGACGAGACTTTTTATGGATATCTTTGAGAAATAGCTTTCTTCTTGCCACTCTTCCATAAAGGCCAGATTTGTGCAGTATACGACTGATTGTTGTCCTATGGACAGACTCACCCACCTCAGCTGTAGTTCTCTGCAGTTCATCCAGAGTGATCATGGGCCTCTTGGCTGCATCTCTGATCAGTCTTCTCCTTGTCTGAGCTGAAAGTTTAGAGGGACAGCCAGGTCTTGGTAGATTTGCAGTGGTCTGATACTCCTTCCATTTCAAAATGATCGCTGGCACAGTGCTCCTTGGGATGTTTAAAGCTTGGGAAATCTTTGTGTATCCAAATCCGGCTTTAAACTTCTCCACAACAGTATTATGGACCTGCCTGGTGTGTTCCTTGGTCTTCATGATGCTCTCTGCGCTTTCAACAGAACCCTGAGACTATCACAGAGCAGGTGCATTTATACAGAGACTTGAATACACACAGGTGGATTCTATTTATCACCATCAGTCATTTAGGACAACATTGGATCATTCAGAGATCCTCGCTGAACTTCTGGAGTGAGTTTGCTGCACTGAAAGTAAAGGGGCCGAATAATTTTGCACGCACCACTTTTCATTTTTTTAATTGCTAAAAAAGTTTAAAATATCCAATAGATTTCGTTCCACTTCACAATTGTGTCCCACTTGTTGGTGATTCTTCACAAAAAATTTAAATTTTATATCTTTATGTTTGAAGCCTGAAATGTGGCAAAATGTTGAAAAGTTCAAGGGGGCCGAATACTTTCGCAAGCCACTGTACATAACAAGTGCATATGCATTTCAAAAGACCATTTACACTAGCCCTAGCGATTTAGGGAGAAGAAAAGGCAGTTGTGAGTGACCATCTATGATTATGCTAGCTTAAGTTTGAATTTTTTTTTTTTACTGTGCTTATCGTAAAATTGTTTTCTTGGAGTCCATTGAGGGACATAGAAATTCCTAAACTTTAGGGTTATACTGCAGGTGGGTTTAACACTGACAAACAGAAAAATGTCAGCCCGAGTATAACCCCTGGGTTTTGTGAGCAAGCAGTAAAATGGCCAACATAAAAATAAAGAGGGGTGGGACCTGTGATAAAGATCAGAATCCACCCACTTAGGATGTGGAGACCAGCCATGAAGGGGATCCTAATAGCAAAGCCTTAACTCCAAGCCAGACAGTGAAATCAACTGGGAGGTCTTATGCAAGCGAAGCTTACAGGTGATAGGTCCCTCTAAGGTCCCTTAAGTTACAAGAATCAAGAACACTAACTCTGTTTACAGAGGGTTCTTTGAGCATTCCACAAGGAGTTAGCTGACCTACATTCTCAAACCCTATGGCCAGACGAGAAAAGGGTTTCAAATGTCTACATGCATGAACTGCTGAAGTAGAAGAGAGAGAAGGATTGGGCTCCTCTGATTTCTCCACGGTGTCCTACACTTTTTAATCAACACCAGTCGCGAGACCAGCTTTGATGCTTGCAGCAACCGCTTGGTGAAACAGGGACATATTCCAGCTGGGTGGGGGGCTCCCTGAGGGCTCCCTCCATTCTGACTAGATTTTGCAGATGAAGGTTACCATGCATATAGGGCATATAAGGACAGAGCCACACCAGTTAATTCAAGCTAGAAGGAACTTACATGCCTGTCAGTGAAATCCTAGAATGTGAGAACAATTTCCACCCGAATTTTGGTGCAATGGCTAAGGTGAGCCACTGGGTATTGACCACCAGTCTCTAAAATTTGTAAATAGGAAAAGCTCTGACACACTGTCAGGTGCAGCCCAGTACCATGCCAAATATTCATGATAAACAAATTACCACCTATACAGGGGTTGCCTCAGAAAGGTCTTCTCAGGTATAGGAGCTCTGAAAGACATAAGGCCCCGAGCAATAGGCCATACTCCAAGTGCAGGGTTCCAAGCACTGAATTTACAACCCTCTGAAAATTCAGATCATACACATAAAATTTTCTGCCCCAAAAAGAGCTTCTTCAGAAACAGACTGTAGAGAATTTAACTTGAGAGTTCAGGAGGGTCAAAGGATGAATGACAATGGGCCACACTTAGTGTATCCATAAGCAGAGTGCCTCAATACCAGAGTGTAAGCCAGTAATAATAGGTGCAGCAGCTTCTGGAATATGGGCAGCAGTTTCTTCTGGGGATGCCAGATGAATGCCAAAAATGTGTTTATGAATCTTAAGGATACCCATTAGGTAACTTTCCCAAACCTGAACTAGACATGTACAACTAGAAGGAAGTTTGAGCCAAACCCAGAACAAACTGGTGGGATTATATCTCCCAGATGGTCCAGAGGAACGAAATCTGGATTGGTATTTTTCTCCTGCAACTGGATATAGGAAATAATGTTTACAATCTCTGAAATGTACTCATATGGTTCACTGGAAGAAAGTATACAAATGGCAGGTAGCATTCTTTTTTCAGAGCGGTGGTAATAATTGCTCATAGTTCTGTCTCCCTTGATTAGCGCATTTTAATATGTCTCTTTTGGTGCAATGTTCCTGCAGATAACACTAGTCACAATTACAAGTTTGTTATTAAAAGGGCAGTACCTATTATCCTCAATTGCACTTTGAAGATGATTAAAGTTGAATAACTGGCAATAAGCTGAGAATCAAAACTGAATCGACTTTTAAAGACATTTGTGAATACGTTCAAGGTAGGAAACTGTCTGGAAATCAGAGGATGCGTGTCAAGTTTAAACCACAATTTGAACTATTTATGTTAACGTCCAGTGTCAATATACGTCAGAGTCATTTGCATATGCCTAGTTACTGTATATAGGCATGACATTGGAGGTGAAGAGGAAGATTTTAGGGCCCATTCACACCAATGTGTATTAATGCACACATTTTAACTAGGGTTATTCAATGTACACAGGTTAGTCATTGTTTTTTTTAATCCTTCTAGTTCACATCTGTATGTTTTAATGGTCACTGTCCATTTTATGATGCATTGACACACCTATTGATGACAATAGCAGTGTATAAAACACAGTTGTTGGTAATGTATGTACAAACACATGAAAACATGTGCAGAAAGGTGTAAATCCAGCCTGATTAATCATCATATACTTCAGCCAAAGGCATTCCTACGCATAATGCAGCATTGAAATGGTGGCTCATACTTCTGAAGCTTAGCCCCACTTA
This sequence comes from Lithobates clamitans, assembly GCA_037952925.1. Taxonomy (NCBI): domain Eukaryota; kingdom Metazoa; phylum Chordata; class Amphibia; order Anura; family Ranidae; genus Lithobates; species Lithobates clamitans. The sequence continues at coordinate 2,312,749 of JBBGZY010000405.1, forward strand.
ACTGCCAATCCTGTCTATAAGGATTTGGGCCGCCTTTGCCACTTTGGATAGTGCAGGAATGTAAATGTAGACTTTGTAGCAGCAGGCATCCCACAGACCACTATAATGCAAGATGAAAACCTATTTCTACAGGACACAGGCTAAAACAACAATATTTTTTTTATGTGGGTAAACTGTCTTAACTGTGTCTGATTTTGAAATAAAAAAGTATCTACAATGATTTAATTCAAGTTGTACAATGGATATTATTTGGTAGAGATGTCATCATTTTAAGTGAATCAGTGTTTGGCCCATGCAGAGCAAAGCAATGCAGCAATGCAGAGTTCTGAGGATACATATACTTACCTTCTTTTTGCCCCCCTCCGCGCTCCACTGAGTTGTTGTAGGTGTTGTAAAGGTGTTGTAAATTATGAGTTGCTCAAGTCAAGTTTATAAAGTGCAACTGACTCCCTGTGTGACAGCACTGATTGGCCCAGTACTGTCACATAGAGTCAGTCATATATTCCTCCAATCCCATAAGTACGAGCAAATATATCGATATGGGGAAGGGGACTGTTGCTTTGCCTTGAATAGTTTGCTAAAGCTCTCTAGTTGCTATAGCTCTCTAGTTACAGCCATGCATTGTAAGAAAAGTGATCACATATTACTACTACATATTCTATTTTTCCGTGATTTCATTCCACAAATTTTCCTACAATTTCACCAGATGTAGCATTTGCAACAATATTCAAACTTTGTCTAAATAAGGAAGTAATGTATCCAAATGACTGAAAACAATAACTGCAAACAAGGAACCAGATTGTACAATTCCACTGTTGCAACAACTTCATGTGGGATTGTACACTGGCAACCAAAGTAAAATGGATGAGTGCCTCTCAGGCTCTGGAGTGCAAGATGAGTACAAGTCCTAGTCCTAGTCCTAGATGGAGTGCAAGTCCTAGTCCAATGCCAACTGCTATGAGTGCCGGCTAGGAATGGAGCTCATCTCAGCTCCAAACGTCAACATGTAGCAGAAAAAAAGTATTCCACAGGGCACAAATCACTGCAAATCCACTGTGAAAGAGTTTGTGGCATTCTCAGCCTGGGCTCTGCCCAGGCCGCACACCCAACATGTTTTGCTCCATCCTCCAGGGCTTAATTATGGGGAAGCCCATGATTAAGCTCTGGGGACAGAGCAAAACATGTCAGGGTCACAAGTGCAGCCGGCGGTCAGGGGGGCCCTTCAAGGTTTCTTGCTCTGGGGCCCTGAAGGTTCTAGTTATACTTCTGCTGTAAGATAACAGTTCAGTGACCATTTTATTATACAGTATAATGCTCTTCGTTGGGGAGATTTAAAGGCTTGAACAAAACGTATGCCACTTCTTCAGTCAACTTTCTTTTATAGGGCTTTTTTTTCTTAATTTTTTAAAATGAAAGTGTATTTGGGCTGTTCAGCAGCAGCAGCAGCAGCAGTTCTCAATTTTTCCAGTTTGCCATTTCTCAACAGTTTCTTAACTGTTTTTACTCCCTGTAATCTGGGGAATGTCACTGAAACATTGTAGTGCTGTTACAGCGAGTTCAGTCCAGATAGTAGCTATGTTTCAGGGCAGACTCTGTCATTTTTATTAAAAAAAAAGAGTTCACACAAAAATGGTTCATATAAAACAAATGCAGCGCAATGGGACCAGCGTAAAAAACTTGCAGGCCTTATGTCAAGTAAAGTTAATTTATTTGATGCACACTTGGAATAATTAAAAACAACTGTCAATGGTGATGAGATAGTAAAAATGTAAAAGCAATGTAAAAACCAATTGCCATTCTTGATGAATTGTAAAAAAATGTGTACACGATACTACCATGAAGTCCAGATGACGAAGGGTTAACATCAATCGGTGTGCTTCAACTCTCGACGACCGGACTAAAATAAGGAAGTTCATAGCCAGTAGCCAATAGCTACCCAAGCGTTGGTTTTTGTTCGTTGGACTAGCATACAGACGAACGGATTTTTCGACCGGACTCGAGTCCGTCAGAAAGATTTAAAACATGTTTTAAATCTAAAGTCCGTCTGATTTTAGACCGAAAACGTCCGCTGCAGGTCTGATGGAGCCCACACACGGTCGGATTGTCCGCCGGATTCGCCAGTCTGGACGAAAAGTCCACCCGTGAGTACACGGCATAAGAGTTCCATGCTGCACAGGGCCATGTACTGCTGCTATGCCCTTGATTATGTAAACAGGTGTAAATAGCTGCACACTCAGCCTATTGGTCTCTGGTAAGACCTGGACACTGGGTTGGTAATTGTTTCCCTTCCAGAACTCTTTGGGAAGTTTCCAAGCTCCAAACCCTGATCCAGGAAGATCAGGGAACTGTGTAAACTCCAGTCTGACTTGTCTGAGCTTACACAGGGCTATGACCTCCTCTCCCACCCTCATGTGACAGCCCTGGGCTATGGGGTGGGGGGTAAGTTACATGCTTACCCATATGCAGAATCGTTAGGTATTTTACTTTGCTCCAGGTGGCTGAGTGGGTCAGCAGGGTAACAAGAAAACCTGTGTATATGCTTCCGAACCTGTGTATACTGTTGTGTATATGCTGCTGCAGGTGGAGTGAGGGGGGGTGACTTTTACTGTAAAATTATCAAAAGGACCAACGTCAAGTTTAATAAAAACAAGGATATACCCTATGTAAATGAGCAGAAGATGAAAAAGCAAAATACAACCAATTAACATCTTCCCTGTATTTATTTCAAAGGATAATCAGCTAACAGATCATTTTAGACAATTCTAAAATGTCTGTGCCCTTTGCACTATATTAAGCTAACTGACAAGCATGCAAAGGAGCAGATCAGGGAAGGTCTCTGTTTTATCATAAAAGTCAGTCTCTTATTATGCCGTCTCATCCGTGGCATGCTGAAGGTAAGGACCGGCCAAACACAGCAGCACAAATTTCTGCACACAGATCAAACAAGGGCCAAAAAAAAAGTATTTTTTTCCCCCACATACATTATCAAATTGTAGATTTTCGAAAATGATGCAAGGTTTATGTAATGCAGCAATAACAAAAACAAACACTTGTACTTAGTTTGGTCTCTGCTTATTTTCCTGTAGCCGAATGTAAATCATTTTTTGTCTACAACGGTCTAATTAGCTCTACTAGTCTAGTAAACAGGAGGAAGTGATTTTTTTTTTTTTTACCGGCTCGGTTTTCAAAGAAGATGATTTTTAAGCCGACACAATGACCCAGCGAAAGGATTATGCAAAGCTTTAATGTAATAAAAAGAATTAGAAATGACAGAATGAAACTGGCAGTCAAAACACAAAATGTGTTTTCCTCAGAGGAGCTTAGCACTGAGATCTCCACTCACCAGAAGGAATGTTGACGTTTTTGAGATTCTCTGCTTGAGTGGGACCTGTCAAAGGGCATCTGTCTATTTGATTTCACATTTTACTAAAGGCACGCTGCAATCAAACAAAAACTATTTAGCATACAAACCTAGAAGACTACGGGGTTGACTTACTAAAATTGGAGAGCGCAACATCTGGGGTGGCTCTTCGTGGTAGCCGATCAACTTCTAGCTTGTTCAATTAAGCCTTTACAAAAAAGAATATATAAAAGCTGCACCAGATTTTGCACTTTTCAATTTTAGTAAATCAACCCGAGAGTAAAATGTAACTACGGGATGGGTAGAGCTTGCACCTGCCCTGGCCCATGAAGGCTAGCACATACAGTACCTGCTTCTGTTTCTTTTTTTCAGCAGTGTGCAAAAGTTAGATTCTGTACAACAGTTAAACCAAGTCAAAGATGCAGTGGACCATGCATAGCAATAGCCAATTTTACCCTTCAAAAATGATCACCAAAAGTCCTAACATCTGTCCTATAAACCCTCCCTCTCTGTATTAGCAAACTCTGTATACTCTGACCCTCTTCTCACCCATGTTGTTTATTTTATGATCTTCTTTCCCACACGTTAGCTCTTATCTCAAGCCTCGTACACACGATCGGATTTTCTGACGGGAAATGTGTGATGACAGGCTGTTGGCAGAAAATCTGACCGTTTGTACGCTCCATCAGACAATTGTTGTCGGATTTTCCACTGACAAATGTTGGCTAGCAGGTTTTAAAATTCTCCGTGGACAAATACCTGTTGTCGGATTTTCCAAGCGCAAGTCCGTCGAACAAAAGTCCAAAGTACAAACACGCATGCTCGGAAGCAAGGACGAGCCAGAAGCGGTCTTGTAAACTAGCGTTCGTAATGGAGAATTAACATTCGTGACGTGGCAAATTATGAAATCTGGAAATGCAGCGCACAATTCTCTTCTTCTTTAATGGGATAATAATGAAGCTGCTTTGCTGGTGATACTGATGGAGTTATTGCAAACTAATTTTCAAAGGCTTTTTTTTTCTAGTGATATCAAGTATAATATTATTATGTTTTTTTTATTTTTTTTTATTTGGACAAGTTATTATAACACCATTATCTCGTAGTTTTTAAGATCAAAGATACAACTATGTTGGTGTCCCTTGTTAATTTTACATTGTTTTTTTTTTTAAATGTAACTGCCTACTCCCAAACTGTCATTTGAAGTAAAACACATAGCCAAGTATTATTATACACAATTTTTTTATTGTGCATTAAAAAAAGAAAACAAATAAAACTATACATGCTATCTGCCAATAGAACTTAACCAAAAAGTGCATTCTATGCATCCAAAAATATAGAAATTATACCAAATCAAATCATTATTATTCAACCAAAAAAATAATGTCAAAGCAATAACTTTAAGGCCAATAATAAATAAGACGTTATCTCCTCCGATTCCGCAACATGTCTGGTTGACGAACAGCCGTTCAGAAACAAACTGAAAAGCTCAAACTGAAAAGCGTAAAATGAAAAGTGCGAAATGCAAAGTGCCAAATGAAAAGCGCCAATCAACCCTCACCAAACTTCTACTAACACAAAACTAGCAGAAGAAGCCCAAAGGGTGGCGCTAAAGAGCTGAAAAACAACGTAATACGTCACTACGCTTGTATTTGTTGGCCAACAATTGTGTGGCCATGTGTAAGCAAGACAAGTTTGGCCCAACACCCTTCGGACAAAAGTCCATGGTTTTGTTGGCCTACAATCCTATCGCGTGTACAAGGCTTTACTTTTTGTGGGATAACAGTTCGGACTTTCATAACTGCCCCACAATTGTTTCCATTTTTTTCAAGAATATCTCTGCCCTGTCCTTCCTATATTACATTGGTCATATATCAATATGGAGAAAGGCACATGGAATCTACTGTTGTGAAAATTATATCATTTAGATATAGTGTTTACTGTGTCTCAATTAGAATGGAGTAGTGTGGCAGAGGGAAGTTTCTGCCCTTACAGTTTCAATGTACATGCATGATAGTACAATATTGGTCATAGCAATGTCAAGGAAAACTATGGCCCCAGACACTCCACACACGATCTTTCAACAATGCCAATGCATCCTGCAGGGGAGCACAGACATAACCTGGTACATTTCCAGGGAGTACCATCCTCATTTTGAAGAAGTCCCTGAATCTAACCCTGCAATATACCAGGTCAGTTGGTTTACCACTACAAGCAATGCCTCTCCCTAGGCCCTCTGATATCATATACACACACACAAGGGCATAAAACAGATGCATGTCATATTACAAAATGTTACAGTTCTGGATGCAGGATATTGCAAGCCATGACGTGTGGGGGAATACTGAGAAAAAAGACAAGTATGGGGTATAAAAAAACCCTTATACTCACCTAGGTGGATGTAGCACGGATCTGATGCTGCATCTGCCTCCACCATCTCTGCACAAAGAACTGAGTGATCAAACACCACTGATTGCTCAGTTCTCCCCTTCACTCTGTCAGTCACTGGAGTGCTGAGCTGGGGAGGGAGCAGCCGGCTCAGTCTCCCAGCGGCGCAGCTGAGAGGCGGAGCCAGCTGCTGGTCCAGGAATCTGGGACTTTCCCCAGACTGGACCGGCTGAGTGACGTCAGCTTTCATCATACTTCTCTTCTAAAGAAAATCAGAGATTTCACAGGTACCATTGCATAGGAACTAAGACTCTACCATATATTATATTAATCTTTCTTTATTGTTCAACCAGCGAGTATCAGAAAAGAATACACCAATCAGTGTTGCAGGCTATAGCCAGCGGCACTGATCAATCGGAAAAACCTGACAAGCTGGGTGTACACAAGTCAGTTGATAGATTGTCTTGTGAACAACCAGTCTGCTCATACATGGATCAAAATTCAACCTATCCCTGCTGAACCAGCCGAATTTCTATGTATGGTTGCCTTAAAGTGTTACTAAACTCAGGACCCTGCATTCACTATATATGGTCTCCCACAGTACACAGAACATGGGAATGTAATTATTTCAGTGAATATAAACTATATATCAGTGTCTGGCTGAGCACTGTTTAAAGCTTGTAGGAAGAGTTTTCATTCTCCTCTGACTGTCCTATGAGGCTGCAGGACCCTTGACCCTCTGTCTGGGCAGTGCTGATTGGCCCTGTTCCGATCACTAGCACTTTTTCAAGAAAAAAAAATCTCTAGCAATACACACCAAACTGAGCATGTGCAGAGTTCCCCTAAGGCTCTGTTCTGTCAGCAGATGGATTGGGGATTGTGGAAGAAGAGGAGGATCAGAGAAGAAAGTATCAAGCCATTTTTCACAATGCACAGGATTAGCCCCTCAAGTTCCACAGTGAGTATAGCAAGCATGCTACACACGAGACACTGATGTAGACTGATTTTACTGTTGTGGGTTTAGTAACAGTTTAAAAGGGTTGTAAAAGTTCGTATTTTTTTCACCTTAATGCATCATATGCATTAAGGTAAAAAAACACCTGTCAGTGACCGGCCCCCCAGCCCCCCTCCCCCGTTTTACTTACCTGAGCCCTGGAACTTGACCCGGCGGGGATGAGCTCTCTCTCTGCCCAGAGTTCTCGGCTCTTGATTGGATAGATTGATAGCAGTGCAGCCATAACCTTGATGGAGTGGTGTGCAGAGAGGTTCTCCTGGACTCACAATCATGCCGTTTATATTGACCAACCACTGGCACTGCCTCAGCTCCCTCTTTTTGGAACTCTGTCCTCTGAAAACAGTCAACAACAGCCACCACCACCACCAGATTAGACCACCTGATCATCTAACAAGTCAAACATCCCCCTGATGATGACTGTTCAAAGGTCGAAATGCGTCGGAGATTCCATACTTTCTAGACTTCCGGTATGTAACAATGTGTACATTTTCGTGTAACTCTGCCTACATTCTATATTGTGGAATATGCACCGTACCAGTTGGCCAGTTTTTATATGTTATAATTCAATTATACCATGACACCTGTCAATCAATGCATTCATTGATTATTTATCATATACAGTTTCTGCCTGTAATAAACTGCTGTCCAAAGCCCCATTGGGGAAATTGTCCTTTTTGTTACTATATTGTTTCCGGGTGTGCAGCGCATACATCTCTTCCATATGTGTTTTTCCTATATTATGATAGCAGCGCAGCCATTGGCTCCCGCTGCTGTCAATCCAATACAATGAGGCGAGCCCTGGGGGGCGGGGCTGAGTCCTGCATTTGGCCTCTATGGACACCGAATGCTGGACTCAGGAGCGCGCCCGCAAGATAACCTTTTTGAGGGGGGTTATCAGATGTGGGGAGGAGCCGTGAGAGCCGCCGGGGCACCCCAGAAGAGCAGGTTTGGGGCCACTGGAGGTAAGTATGATAAGTTTGTTTTTTGTTTTTCCCTTTACAATCACAATAACTGTAATAGCCTAATGCCGCGTACACACGATCGGTTTTCTCGTCGGAAAAAGATATGACGGCTTTTCCGACGGGATTCCGCTCAAGTTTGCCTTGCATACACACGGTCACACAAAAGTTCGCTGAAATTACGACCGTCAAGAAGGCGGTGACGTACAACACTACGACGAGCCGAGAAAATGACGTTCAAAGCTTCCGAGCATGCATCGAATTGTTTCCGAGCATGCGTAGGGATTTTGCGCGTCGGAATTGCCACAGACGATCGCATTTTCGGATAGGGACTTTTCCCGACCGAAAAATTGATAGCATGCTCTCAATCTTTTGCTGGCTGGAATTCCGCCAGCAAAAGACAGATGGGGCATACACACGGCCGCATTTTCCGACTAAAAGCTCTCATCGGTCTTTTGCGGGCCGAAATTCTGACCGTGTGTACGCGGCATTAGAAAGGCTTGTGTGGAGTTTCAGAGGCTGTACAGATTCAAGACTGCTGACGCGGATAACTGATAGGTCCGCGGTGTGTGATTCATTCTCTGCCTCTGTAAGGCTTAATTCTCCTAATAAAATCTACTTTTCAAGTGGTAGCCTTGAGACTTTAAAACCAAAAACAACATAAAAGCTAGTTTTCTTCATAAAGCCTATAAAAATATGTCGTTTTTTTTTTAAATTTTTTCCCATTGTAGGTGAAATTAAATATTAGCATGAAACAGATTGTATGGCTGCTCTTCCTTCCATAAGCGATGATTCACTGATCAATCACAGTACAGAAGACAAGAGGACACGTAGTTTAATATTAATTCATAAATCCCATTACATGTCTAAATATTTTAAACCTTCTTCCTCATAGTGTAATTCATAACTCACTAACAGATTCCAGCACTCGCCCCCCTCCCAGTGAAATCCATAAATCCTGGCACGACCAGCTCCTAGACACATTCCCCACCCCCCCATCATGCCGGGAGAGCGCGATAAAAAAACAAGCTCTTATAACGGTTATAAAATTAATTCCACCGCGTCCACTTTCTCTCCACTCTCCTAATTTTACTTTGATGGAGTAGAATGCCTAGCTGTCCCTTTTCCCGAAGTTAATGCATTCATTACTTATAATTACTTTCAATACCCGCTTGGCGGTCCTCGTCCTCGGCTTCTGTAATGATTGTGATTGGATGTAGAACAGTTTTATCTAAGTTAATTTACTATTCCAAGTCAGATGATAGAGTATTCATTGTGTTACCTAGATTAGAGCTGCAAATGGCACCATATATCATTAGGGAGGGATCCAGCCATGTACGCTGACACTGAAATGATTTCCACTTATCTAGACACTGTACAGTGATAATGCTTTGCAGCACTAAGAATGGGAACAGGCAGATCTGATGCTTGTACCAACCTGTTGTGCTCTCAGTACGATGTGCCCTATGGAAGGGAAAAACAACACCTTTAAAACACGTAAATGTTAGGAAGTCGCTTTTAAAATCTTCTCCCATAATCAAAGAATAATGGTATGTAAGAGAACCTTTGTCAGAAATTTTCAACTTGTCACATACCTCCCAACGGTCCCGGATTTCGAGGGACTGTCCCTGATTTGGAGCAATGTCCCTCGGTCCCTCATTCCTCCTCATTTGTCCCTCATTTTGGTCTGATCTATATAGTTGTATATAAAATGCACTTTTTATCTTTCAAAAAGTGTTTCCCAGTGCTAAACCTTTCATCCATATTCTAAATTGCTGCATTTGTACATTTTAAAAGCCAATATAAAGGAATAGTAGTGGTAAAGAAAAGCACCTCTGGATTTAATTAACCTTTTTTGGGGGGGGTTACTTCTCCTTTAAGGGGGTGTGTCAGGGGGCGTGTCCTATGCCTACATACATTTGCTAGTAGGTGTCCCTCATTCCCATCTCAAAATGTTGGGAGGTATGTTGTCAAGATATAGTTGCCTTTAAGCCTTATGTCTGTATCTCCCACCCCACTACCAATCTGCTTCACCTTTTCTGTTGCTAGGGAAAGTTGTAACATGTAATGGGGAGGTTGACTGGTTGGTAGTATTCAAACAATGGGATGAATGAGGGTTCCTGTGAAAAGACATGAAGTAAGCAGGAAGCAGTGTTGGGACAGACTTCAGGCCAGGTCTGAGCAGTGACATCCAGTACACATACTGTGGTTTAGCAGTTAAGGTGGTTGTAACCCTAAAAAAAAAAATAAATAAATAAAAAAAAGATCCTTTAAAGCAGGATACACAGAATAGTGCTTGTGCTGTATCATTTGTTCTTCTCTGTGTTCTGAAAAAAACTGGTTGATTCTGCCTGTTCCTGTGTCCCCCTTAGTGTGCTGACCACGGTTATCATGGCTGCTGATCCATGATTACCGTGGTCAGGTTTACGTGCCTCCGTCAGCCTGCTGCTCTCCTCTCTCCCCCTCCCTCCCTGCCTGTCAGCTCAGGAGTTTGTAACATTACTACTGACAAATCCTGTAATCCCCTATTTACAGGAAGATATAATGTGCAGTATTGTTTTGTTTTTTGTATTATCATTGCACAAAATGCCTTATTCACATGTGACCTCCCGCCACGCTCCTCCCGGCTGACGTGAGCAGGGAATCGCAGCCTCATCCGCTGTAGTGCTTAGAGTGGGAAAGGAAAGCGCCGGCAGGTGGCGTAAGCACCCAGCGGCGCTGTAAATAAGGTATTTTCCACATTAATTGAAAAAAAAAACAGTTACTGCACATTATATTATCCTGTAAGAGAGGGGATTACAGGATTTGTCAGTAGTGACTTTGCAACCACTTTATAGAGGAACTGCAGTCTGCTCACATAATTTGTAATAAAATCATCGTTGCCATTCTGAAGCTTCCCTCCAACCACTTTGCATATTATTTTATATATACTGTGATTCTGTACTTGCCAAATATGCTGCAGAAATCTTCCTCTTCTGGGAAGCCTGTCCACAAGGTTTAGGAGGGTGTCTATGGGAATGTTTGACCATTCTTCTAGAAGCGCATTTGTGAGGTCCAGGCACTGATTTGGGGCGAGAAGGCCTGGCTCGCAGTCTCCGCTCTAATTCATCCCAAAGGTGTTCTAGCGAGTTGAGGGGGGATTATGGTGTGGGGTTGTTTTTCAGGGGTTGGGCTTGGCCCCTTAGTTCCAGTGAAGGGAACTCTTAAGGCGTCAGCATACCAAGACATTTTGGACAATTTCATGATCCCAACAAGTTTGGGGATGGCCCCTTCCTGTTCCAACATGACTGCGCACCAGTGCACAAAGCAAGTTCCATAAAGACATGGATGAGCAAGTTTGGGGTGGATGAACTTGACTCGCCTGACCACATTTGGGATGAATTAAAACGGACTGCGAGCCAGGCCTTCTCGTCCAACATCACAAATGCACTTCTGGAAGAATGGTCAAACATTCCCATAGACACAATCCTAAACCTTTTGTGTGTTTACATACAGTACATCCCGGTTCTCGCTTTGTTATGTGCGATCACAGGTTCTCGTATCGGCTCCAGGGACACGCTGCGGGCGTGCATGTGCGCCTCCTACAGTGTCTTAAGGAGCCGACGTATAGCTACGGCAGCTCGCCCAGGGGGAGCCATCGTGCCGCAGTATAACTGCGGTGGCTGGTCGGGAACCTGGCTAAATCGATGTAAAGGCAAAACCTTTTTTTTACTTCATGGATGATTTTGGCAAGGAATAACTCTTCAATAATGTCAATGTTTTTGTGCCAACTGAGCACAGAGTATCCCCAATTTCTTTGGTCTGCTAACAGAAAGGAAAAATACACAATTTTAGAGCTGTCAACAGAGCAAGAGGTGAGGTTACACCATCCAATGAGTACAAATGTTCAAGTGAAAACTGTCTCAGAGGGGCATTCCTTTCAATTTGGGGAGATTTCCTCTTATTGCCTTTTGGGGCTCCAGGACAGGAAATGAGGGGAAATCTTCCCAGTAGAGCTCAGGCAGCACAAAATAAGCTAATAACCTTGCTCATGCCAATGACTGCCCATTTACTTACCACACTCAGATTCAGGTGCAGGCCCCTTAATTTCCATGTCCCACAACCACCTCGATTTCTGGACGTGCCCAGGGAAGATAGGTTTCTCAGCTTTCCTGCCTCAGCAACTCAGACAGGTCACACTAGCTGGGCAAGTGCTCTGTAGCCAGGTAAGTGTTCCCCCTGTTATAACTGGGGTGCAGCTTGCATACACACAGCTTCTATAGAAGACCAAGCTTTAAAGTTGGGGAGCCCCTTCCCAATTGCAAATAGAGCACTGCAGTTCCAGTGGGATGGGCTCTTTGGTCCTTCCAAAGTTATGCCTGAACTTCACTGAGAGGCATGCTGCTATTATTGCAAGTAGCTGTTTGTTTTCTGAACAGTTTGTGAAATAGGGATTTCAGTTTTACTGAAAGGGGGATTCATTGTAGATCATTGCAGTGATTATGCGCTGCAGCCACGTTACCCTGATTGAGACACAGAGACATTGTCTCATTTTTGTGCAGTTTTCACAATCCGAAATGTTGTATTATTCTGTTGTGTATGCACTCTCTTTTCTCTCTTTTCCTGAACCTGTTTAGCATTATTGATTCTAACTTTGCTCATGTTTAGTGAACTGCAGGTTATGGTTAGGGCAAGTTTACACTAGCATTAGCCTTCTAGATAGCGATCCACGGTCTATTGATTTTCAGAAGGCGTGTGACAGGTGGTAAAAAGGCAGTATATCCCCTCTTCACCACTGGCCCTAACCCCTAAACCAGCACCAATACACTGCATTGCACGCGGTTCACTAGAATGTCCAAAAGTCCAAAAGTACAAAAACGCATGCTCAGAATCAATGCTCAGCAAACAGGACATTAGCAGAAGGTGCCCAAAGGGTGGCGCTCACGAGCTGAAATTCTACATTGTACTCCACTACGTTCGTAGTTGTTGGCCAACAATTGTGTACCGTTTGTATGCAAGACAAGTTCCCGGCACACGCCCTTCGGACAAAAGTCTGACGCTTTGTTGGCCAACAATCCAATTGTGTGCAAGGCTTTAATGAGCCCTGAACCTGTTTAGAATTATTGATTCTAACTTTGCTCATGTTTAGTAAACTGCAGGTTACGGTGTGGGTAAGTTTACACTAACATTAGCCTTCTAAATAGCGATCCACAGTGTATTAATTTTCAGAAGGTGTGTGTTACATGCGATCAGATTTTCCGACAACAAATGTTGGATGTGAGCTTGTTGGCTGAAAGTCCAACTGTGTGTACGCTCCATCGAACATTTGTTATCAGACTTTCCGCCAACAGATGTTGACTAGCAGGTTCTCAAATTTTCCGTCAACAAAACTTTGTTGTTGGAATTTCCCATTGTGTGTACACAAGTCCGACGCACAAAAGTTCACGCATGCTCGGAATCAAGCAGAAGGAGCCGCACTGGCTATTGAACTTCCTTTTTCTCGGCTCGTCGCACGTCTTGTACGTTACCGCGTTCCCACGTTCGTAATTGTTGGCCAACATTTGTGTGACCGTGTGTATGTAAGACAAGTTGGAGCCAACAACCTTCGAACAAAATTCCACGGTTTTATTGTCGGAAAGTCCGATCGCGTGTATGGGGCATAAGGTGGTGTTTAGGCAGTACATCCCCTCTTCACCACTGGTCCTAACCCCTTAAACCTGCACCAATACACTGCATTGCACGCGTGATGGAAGGATTCATTCTTGCCTTGGGGTTAACCTAAGCATGTGTACACCCCCATTCGCTGCCTTTGCAGCTTGAGGGGGGCTGTTGGGGGGCCCCATACCCCCCCTCCAACCAAAAGTGTAAACTCTCTGATCATTCGGCCAACCAGTCAGCCCCAGGGGACCTATCACCATTGTATCACCAACCTACATTCCTTTCTTCAAAAAAACAAATAACAGCTTGAGTTTTGTTCTTATGCCCCGTACACACGACCGGTTTTGCCGTCGGAATAAACTCCGACGGAACTTCGACGGGATTCCATTCAAGCGGTCTTGCCTACACACGGTCAAACCAAAGTCTGACTGTCCAGAACGCGGTGATGTACAACACATACAATGGGACTAGAAAAAGGAAGTTAAATAGCCAGTAGCCAATAGCTTCCGTCTCGTACTTGCTTCAGAGCATGCGTCGTTTTTGGTCTGTCGGAACAGCATACAGACGATCCCTTTTCCCGATATGGGCATTGGTTCCGTTGGAAATATTTAGAACATGTTCCATTTCTAGGTCCGTCAGAATTTTTGAAAAAAAAAAGTCTGATGAGGCCTACACGCGATCAGAATAGACGATGAAAAGCTTCCTTCGGACTTTTTCTGTCGGACATTCCGCTCGTGAGTACGCGGCTTTAGTGAAAAATATTTGTCTTATTATTTTAACTATCATGCATTGGTTTTCACTTAACAATCGTCTGCAGCATAGTAAAATAGTTTTCATCTATAAATAAATCCATTCTGTACCCCCCCCCCTCCCCTTTACTGCTGTTCAGGCTAACCGTGTACTTCTGAAAAATCACAAATTCATGATCAGAGAAAAGAGCTTGTCCTTAGGGACCAATATGCACAAATTTTCTGTAATTGGAACTGTCAAAAACAGACTAATTATTACCGCAAAATCCTTATTACCAAATTTGATTTAAAGGAGTTTTGTTTTGTGCCTGTGGTGAACCCTGGGGAAAGCGGAGTAGATCTCCAAACCTTGCGCTTCCAAATTGGTGTCAGGTGCATTTCACAAGTCTGTTATAATTACCTGGTTCTGTCTCACGATCGGTCCGTCCAAAGACAGTGCGGTAATTGACTTGAACAGAAAGACCAGAATGAATTATGCTTTTTTACACACTGCTTGATCTCTCTATTAACGTTCCTTCTCTAACCTCTCTTCACCGGGAGAGAGAACCTTTCATCCCCGCTGCTCCCCTACATCTTCAAAATACACTTTGAACACAATAAGAAGCCACGAACCATCAGATGTATTTGTATTCAAAAGAGAACAGGGATAAGATCGAATATCAAAACACTGCGATTTCCACAAATGTGTGCGCTTTTCAGCATTGACAGACACTACTCATTTAAACGTGTTTGACAATCAAAATCTGAAAAGCCTTCAGCTGCTTGGCAACAGTTAATTTTTTAAGTACAGCTTTATTTTTCTCATACGCTTCTTTAAAATCAATGTTTATATCGAGAGCTTTGTAAAGCATAACAGCCTACACAATGTAGAGCTTAGATTTTCTTTTTGTGTTAATGTGAAGTGCAGCAGGAACTAAGTGCATGATGGGGGTATGGGAGTGGGAGTTTACAAATAATTCTAACTGCATTGTTTTTCATAGCTAGATGGGTCCATGATCACATATCATGCCACAGAAAGGTTCTACATCAGGTCCAAAATGCATACCTCCCAACTGTCCCGGATTTTGAGGGACTGTCCCGGATTTTGAGGGACTGTCCCCGATTTGAAGCAATGTCCCTCTGCCCCTCATTCCTCCTCATTTGTCCCTCATTTTGGTCTGATCTATATAGATGTATATAAGATGCACTTTTTATCTATCAAAAAGTGTTTTCCAGTGCTAATCCTTTCATCTGATTTATAAATTGCGGCATTTGTAAATTCCAAAAGCCAATATAAAGAAATAGAAGTGGTAAAAAAAAGTAGGGCTGTTACTGATTAAAATTTTCGTGTTCGAATAATCAATTTTTTTTTTAATCGATTATTGACTAATTTCAATTAATTATAACGCACATACAGATCCAACTACTTTTAGCTGATTTAGCACCGTTGTTATGGCAATGGCCGAAGCCAGACATAGCGGGGCATGGCTAGGACGTCACACGTCATAAACTCAGCCTCACCGTGCCCATAATCTCAGATTTACCACACCCATAATCGCTGCCTTACCATGCCCATAATCGCAGCCTTACCGTGCCCATAATGCTGTCTCACCCTGCCAATAATCTCAGACTTACCGTGCCCATAATCGCAGCCTTACCGTGCCCATAATGCAGTCTCACCATGCCCATAATCTCAGCCTTTCCATGCCCATAATCGCAGGCTCACCATGCCCATAATCGCAGCCTCACTGTCCCCATAATGCAGTCTCACTGTACCCATAATCACAGCCTCACCATGCCCATAATCGCAGCCTCACCGTGCCCATAATGCTGTCTCACCGTGCCCATAATCGCAGCCTTGCCTATAATCGCAGCCTCACCGTGCCCATAATGCTGTCTCACTGTGCCCATAATGCTGTCTCACCATGCCCATAATCGCAGCCTCGCCATGCCTATAATGGCAGCCTCACCGTGCCCATAATGCAGTCTCACTGTGCCCATAATGCAGTCTCACTGTGCCCATAATGCAGTCTCACTGTGCCCATAATGCAATCTCACCGTGCCCATAATGCAGTCTCACCGTGCCCATAATCGCAGCCTCACTGTAGTCAGAGCCTGTGCCTGGATTACACAGTCTGCGAGCATCTCCTGCTATGTGTCTCGGAGCTGAGTGTGAAAACTTTGGCCGCGCTGTGAGAAAAGTCCCGCCCTCCTCCTAGATCAGCTCGTGTGATAGACAGAACTGCGTCTATAGACAGAACACTGCGTCTATCACACAAGCTGATCTAGGAGGAGGGCGGGACTTTTCTCACAGCGCGGCCAAAGTTTTCACACTCAGCTCGGAGACACACAGCGGGAGATGCCCGCAGACTGTGTATGACATCTAGTGGAGGAGGAGGAGGGAGCGGAATGCTGCGCTGCAGCCACAGCTTGGCCCAAAGTGGCCCCAGGGAAGGCAGCCTACCGATCAAAAAAATGTCTAAACCGCTGGCAACAAAAGTGAGTACACCACTAAGTGAAAATGTCCAAATTGGGCCCAGAGTGTCAATATTTTCTGTGACCACCATTATTTTCCAGCACTGCCTTAACCCTCTTGGGCATGGAGTTCACCAGAGCTTCACGGGTTGCCATTGGAGTCCTCTTCCACTCCTCCATGATGACATCATGGAGCTGGTGAATGTTAGAGACCTTGCACTCCTCCACCTCCCGTTTGAGAATGCCCCACAGATGCTCAATAGGGTTTTGGTCCGGAGAAATGCTTGGCCAGTCCATCACCTTTATCCTCAGCTTCCTTAGCAAGGCAGTGGTCATCTTGGAGGTGTGTGTTGGGGTCGTTATCATGTTAGAATACTGCCCTGTGGCCCAGTCTCCCAAGGAAGGGGATCATGCTCTGCTTCAGTATGTCACAGTACATGTTGGCATTCATGGTTCCCTCAATGAACTGTAGCTCCCCAGTGTCGGCAGCACTCATGCAGCCTCAGACCATGACACTCCCACCACCATGCTTGACTGTAGGCAAGACACACTTGTCTTTGTACTCCTCACCTGGTTGCCACCACACACGCTTGACGCCATCTAAACCGAATAAGTTTATCTTGGTCTCATCAGACCACAGGACATGGTTCCAGTAATCCATGTCCTTAGTCTGCTTGTCTTCAGCAAACTGTTTGTGGGCTTTCTTGTGCATCATCTGTAGAAGAGGCTTCCTTCTGGGATGACAGCCATGCAGACCAATTTGATGCAGTGTGCGGCGTATGGTCTGAGCACTGACAGGCTGACCCCCCACCCCTTCAACCTCTGCAGCAATGCTGGCAGCACTCATACGTCTATTTTCCAAAGAAACCTCTGGATATGACGCTGAGCACGTGCACTCAACTTCTTTGGTCGACCATGGCGAGGCCTGTTCTGAGTTGAACCTGTCCTGTTAAACTGCTGTATGGTCTTGGCCACAGCTGCAGCTCAGTTTCATGGTTTTTGGCAATCTACTTATAGCCTAGGCCATCTTTATGTAGAGCAACAATTCTTTTTTTCAGATCCTCAGAGAGTTCTTTGCCATGAGGGGTCATGTTGAACTTCCAGTGACCAGTATGAAAGAGTGAGAGCGATAACACCAAATTTAACACACCTGCTCCCCATTCACACCTGAGACCTTGTAACACTAACGAGTCACATGAGGGAGGGAAAATGGCTACTTGGGCCCAATTTGGACATTTTCATATAGGGGTGTACTCACTAGAATAAGTTAAGATAAAAAAACCTTCTGCCTTTACAATACTTTTAACATATATAGACACACACTCTTATAAATAAATGAAAACAATCATTTTAAAATGTATTAAAGCATGGACAGTGTCGTTTCAGGAGGGCAGAGGTTGGTGTCAGTAAGATAGTGGATGGTGTTAGTCAGTAGAGCAGTGGACTTTCTCAGTAGGGCAGAGGATGGTGTCAGTAGGGCAGAGATTGGTGTCTGTCAGCAGAGCTTTGGACTTTCAGTAGGGCAGAGGACGGTGTCAGTAGGGCAGAGACTGGTGTCAGTAGGGCAGAGATTGGTGTCAGTAAGGCAGAGATTGGTGTCAGTAAGGCAGAGATTGGTTTTGGTAGGGCAGAGATTGGTTTCAGTAGGGCAGAGATTGGTGTCAGTAGGGCAGAGATTGGTGTCAGTAGGGCAGAGATTGGTTTTGGTAGGGCAGAGATTGGTTTCAGTAGGGCAGAGATTGGTGTCAGTAGGGCAGAGATTGGTTTTGGTAGGGCAGAGATTGGTTTCAGTAGGGCAGAGATTGGTGTCAGTAGGGCAGAGATTGGTGTCAGCAGGGCAGAGAATGGTGTCAGTAGGGCAGAGATTGGTGTCAGCAGGGCAGAGAATGGTGTCAGTAGGGCAGTGGATGGTGTCAGTAGTTTTTTATTTTTATTATAATTTTTATTTTTTCATTTTTTTAAAATTATTTTTAACAATATTATTTTTTTACAATTTTCTTAGGAGCCTTGTTGGGGGCTTTGGAGAAATATCAGGGGAGCGCTTACCTATGCTCCATTGAAATAAAGGTCATGGCACAAATGTATTGAGGGGGAGCAAAACACAACTGCGAAGATTCTGAGTTACAAGCTGGGCAGTGCCAAGCAAACTGCACAAAGAACAGAGGGAAGTGTGTAACTAGTCATTGGTGATTAGGAAGGGAACCAAAGCCAACTCAGAGACCTAATTACAAAGCAGCCCTATGACCTAATTGTGTCCATACTGCTGGTTTAAAAGAAAAGAAACCTCTGGAACATATTGCGCTTCACTTGCTGTGGGACTCTGAACCAAGTGAAGCCCCATTTATTACAATGAATAGGGGGGAAAAAGGTTACAAGAGAAGGAAAGTCATGTGGCATGGTTTGCTGAGTCTTCTCTGAGGCTTTATGTAGAGAACAATCTGCAGGACATCAGAGATACCACACTGTGCTCGGCATTTTAAAAATTAAATATAAAAATTTCAGCTCTGCCTGAAAAACTTAGAGTGATGTCCCATGGTGTGTGGGTTCCACTCCCTGTGTTAAATAGGGGATTGAGGCCTGGTTCACACAGGGTTTAGCTTCTATAAGAGCAAAGTGATCAGCAAGCTTTTAGCAGCTTTCATGACAGCTTGACAGTGGTGACATGCCGGGTGGCACCTGTCAAACTTGCCCATTGAGATTAATGGGTGTGCACTGCAACCGCGAGCCAAATGCTTGGCTTGCAGTTGTGGCAAAGTCCCCAGTGTAAAAATGCTGTTCTCCAATTTAAAAGAAATGTTAAAAACACATAAAAGACAGCATCAGGAGGCCATGTGAACAGTCTCCTCCAGCTTTATTTTAAGATTTAGGTAAGCAGCTGTGTGGCAGTAAAAACGCAGCTCTGCTGCTTTTTTTTTGTCCCCCCCCCCCCCCAGTTGGCCAAATTCATATAATTAGCTCTGAAAATCCTTTTTTAAAATATTTTACTAATAAAGAAAACCCCATTCCACCCGCTTTAATATTTGATTGGAAACAGTAAATGGAAAAATACTGCACTACATACCTGGAGTTTGCTCCCTGTTCTCCCTGTACCCGTGTGGGTTTCCTCCAGGTACTCCGCTTTCCTCCCACACTCCAAAGACATGCTGGTAGGTTAATTGGTTCCTGTCTAAAGTTGCCCTAGTATGTGTATGCATGGGTGTGCACACAAAGTGTGCCAGGTGTGCCTGGGCACACCTTAATCACCCCGTGTGGCGCATATTCTCCCTGTTTAGACCCCCGATATTTCACCAAATAAAAAAAAAATTGTAAAAAATACCCTATTGACACCAATCTCTGCCCTCATGACACCATCCACTGCTCTACTGACACCGTCAGTAAATACACACATGCACACACATGCATACAGTATGTGTTTTGGGGTAAACACCCTAATGCAATAGGCTGTGTACACCTACTGTATGTGTGTATATATGCATGTATGTTAGGGACCTTAGATTGTAAGCTCCTTGAAGGCAAGGACTGATGTGAATGTATAATACATATGTAAAGCATAAATTGACGGCGCTATATAAGTACAGTGGAACCTCAGATTACGAGCATAGTCCGTTCCAGGAGTATGCTCGTAATCCAAAGTACTCGCATATCAAAGCGAGTTTTCCCATTGAAGTCCATGGAAACGAAAATAATTTGTCCCGCATTGACTTCAATGGGATGCAATACCGCATGCGGCCAGAGGCGGGGGGGCGCCGGAGAGCCCCGGAAATGGCCGAAAAGGCCCAAGGACACTTCAGCTGACCTCAGCAAACCTCAGAAAGACTCAGTTCACGAGCCTTTCCGAGGTTTGCCGAGGTCAGCCGAACTGTCCTCGGGCATTTCCGAACGCAGACGATCTGCGCTGTTCGCCCCATACCTCAGGCCAATAACGGTACTGCACACCGCTTTTGGCCTGAATCCTGCTCGTTTTGCGAGACAACACTCGCCAACCAAGTTAGGATTTTTAGAATTACAGTGCTCATTTTGCGAAACGCTCGTTAACCGCGTTACTCGCAAACCGAGGTTCCACTGTACCTAAAATAGATAAATATGAATAATAAAGAAATGAAATACAAATCATGTATGTTCCCTCATTTTTTATTTATTTTTTTTTATTTAAAGATGTGACACAGATATAATACAAAGACAACTTCGCATAGCATACAAACGGTGTTAGGCGCAAAAAGCACAACCAATACTCTGTGCTGGATTGCAATATACTAAGGCAAATACAAAATACAATAAGAAAAACAGAACAATACTATATAAATGAAAGGAACCCTTCAATCAGGTCGTGCTAAAGACTTGTTTTAGGGAGGATATCCTCCAGTTTCCAAAAGGATCTGCCGCATGACAAACTGAAGTCTAAACTAGGGTTGTCCCGATACCACTTTTTTAGGACCGAGTACAAGTACCGATACTTTTTTTCAAGTACTCGCCGATACCGATTACCGATACTTTTTTTTAATGTCACGTGACAGTTTTTTTTTTTTTTTTTTGAGGGGGGGGTGGGGGTATAGTGAACGGTGTCTGTGTGTGTGTTTTTGTTTTGTTTTTTTTCATTTACATTTATTATTTTTTACAATTTTTTTTTTTTTTATTCTTTGTGTGTGTGTTTTTTTTTTTTTTTAATTAGCCCTGTTGGGGGGCTTTGGTGAGATATCAGGGGTCTTAACAGACCTCTGATATCTCCCCCTTGAGACAGAGAAATAGACTGAGGATAGAGATTCCCCAGTCCCTTTCTCTGCAGCGTCAGCTGCACTGAGAATGAATGGAGAGAAGAAAACGGCTCCTCTCCATTCATAAACTGACACATTGTAATCACAGGAGATTACAATGTTTCAGTTATGTGAATGGACAGAGTCAGCTGACTCTCTCCATACACACAGCGGAGAGAGACAGCAGAACGGAGGGGACAGACGAAGAGAGAGGGGGACAACGGAAAGCCGGAACGGATGGGCACAGCGGAGGGGGACAGAGGAACGCATGGGGACAGCGGAGGGGGACAGAGCAAAGAAGGAGGACAGCGGAACGGAGGAGGACAGCGGAGGGGGACAGAGCAAAGAAGGAGGACAGCGGGGGGGACAGAGGAACGGATGGGGACAGCGGAGGGGAACAGAGGAACGGAGGGGGACACAGCAATGGAGCAGGACAGTGGAGGGGGACAGAGGAACGGAGGAGGACTAAGGAGGAGGAGGTGACAGTCAGCGGTGATCGCGTGTGGGGGAATTACAAGCACCGATCACCGCTGTATGTCACTAAGCAGCTGAAAGCCGCGGGGGGAGAAGCTTGTAACTCCCCCACACGTCCATCACCGCTGACAGTCAAGGTATCGGCGGAAGCATCGGGAGCATTTGCCCGAGTACAAGTACTTGGGCAAATGCTTGGTATCGGTGCCGATACCGATACTAGTATCGGTATCGGGACAACCCTAGTCTAAACCAGGGTAAATAACACAGGCCTGTGTCCGCCACTTTTTTTTTTTTAATAAAAGAAGAATTGGAGAAGAAACAGATGAAGGTGGAAAAGACGAGAAAAAAAAGGGGGGGGGAGAAAGAACCCTTATTTTTCAACACTGATAAGAAATCTATTACAGTAAAACCTTGGATTGAGAGCAATTTGGTTTGAGAGCGTTTTGCAAGACAAGCAACATTTTTTAACAAATTTTGACTTGATATACAAGCAATGTCTTGATATACAAGTAGCGTCCTATCACAACTGAGTATAAAAGAGAAGAGAGGCACCTCTAAGTGTAGCAATATGGTTATATTTAATGAAGGTCTCTTCTCTTTTATACTCTGTAGCTCCTGCTGAATTTTGCTTCTAATCCCCTTGTGGAGGCTTCCATTTGTGGATGGACATTTTATGGTTTCACAACCTATCACATTGCTATAATCTTTTTATATGGACTATAAACTGAAGGACCTATGAATAAATGGTTGTGGAACAAATCATTTGATATACAATGCTTAGGATTACAAGCATGTTTCTGGAACAAATTATGCTCGCAATCCAAGGTTTTCCTGTACTTGTTTTACCACTTTCTTAAAATTTTAACCTAAAAACGATTTAAGTTGAAAGTGAAAATGGTCGATTTTTCTAAGATTCTTTTGGAATATCAGCGGATCAAATTGGTCAAACAACTGGATGGTAATTGTGTTTGGGTACCTTGGAACCTTTAGCTAGAAACTACCATATTAAGCAGGATTGTGTTAGAAGTGCCAATACACTTTCTGGATCCAATTCTATCACACGTATAATGAAAACACGTTATTTGCATGAATAATAGAATACAACACTCTGCCAAAGAAAATGTGATTTATTCCATTATTTGTGTGTATTTACTTTGTATTTTAAAAATAGCATCATTGACATGCACGTCATGTCATAAGTCATCTAAATGTGTTTTTATACGTTATTTCCTAAAATGCCAAGCTGTCTATAACTACGGAGCGATGTCAGTAAGAGATAGCGCGGCTATATACATTTAATTTATGTGTTATGCTTTATGCACTGCACACCCTCAGGCGGTTACCCACAATGCACCAGTGTGCTGAATTACTAAGGGGTAGCAAGTCATTCCTTTGCCAAGACAGTCTCCAAACTTGGCTGACAACTCAGCAGAATATATTTATTTATGGGTCAAGAGATATAGCATAACTGATAAATTCAGTAGCAGTTCCAGCCTGACCGGCTGCCAAATTGTTGCCATTTACATAAAGCGAACCTGTCATTTAGTAGCATAACGCCTTTCATGGAGGTTTTACTATTTTGTAAATGAATGCTTACACAGAAATCCTAACACAATAGATATATGTCTCTTCTGGGTGGACTGGGTTCAACCAATATATAAAACCAAAAATCCGCGTTTAGGTATAGATATAGCTGCAGCCTCCCCAACGAAGACTCCACAAAGTGGTGTCCCAAAAAATATATAATAAAAAAACGGGGTTGTTGGCACTGTTAATAATAAGTATAATTGAATATCCCTCAAACACGGTGAGGGTATGGGACAATATAAGTCTTGGATTCACACCTATGCAGTTTTAGTGCTTTTTGCATTTTGAAGATTTGCACTACAGTTCATTAAACATGGTTACCTATGGAACACGTTCTGTAGTGCAAATCTGCAAAATGCAAAAAGCACTAAAACTGCGTAGGTGTGAATCCAACCTAAGTGAATAAATCTTGAAACACTGTAGAACTCAGATTAGTTGTAGCTAATTGCGTTGTCTAATTTAAAACAAATATAGAGTGCAATCCCCTCAACAGTGTGATGAAACCATACAATAAGTGAAAAAACACTCTCTCACCACATCAGATATGATGCATCATCATAGAATAAACAGTAACCGGCACTGATAATTGGTATTAAGTGAATACCTAATTGCAAGATAAAGTGACAAGTGTGAATGATTCATAATGAAAAATAAATAATAATGAAAAATTGTAAATAATTCAGACAGAAAAAAAAAAATATATATCACTATATTACAATAAATAAAATAAATAATACAATACAATAAATAAAATCCATGAACCAGTCTATAATAAAAAAATATTCGGTGTCCCATATTCATATTTCCATAAAAGTGACTTGTGCTAATTTCCAAGTGTTGCGACTTTATGTCCTCTTCTGTGCATCAAAACAAAGTGACTTCTTGTGCGTCAAATAAAGTGACCAAGTGCATCAAAATAAGGTGACTTCTCAAGTATATGCACTTCTCAAGTGTATGCACTCACCAGAAGCCCCCACCCCTTCTATACACTCATCAGAAACCCCCACCTCTTGTATGCACTCACCAGAAGCCCCCACCCCTTGTATGCACTCACCAGAAGCCCCCACTCCTTGTATGCACTCACCAGAAGCCCCCACCTCTTGTATGCACTCACCAGAAGCGCCCACTCCTTGTATGCACTCACCAGAAGCCCCCACCCCTTGTATGCACTCACCAGAAGCCCCCACCCCTTGTATTTACTCACCAGAAGCCCCCACTCTTTGTATGCACTCACTAGAAGCCCCCACCTCTTGTATGCACTCACCAGAAACCCCCACTCCTTGTATGCACTCACCAGAAGCCACCACTCCTTGTATGCACTCACCAGAAGCCCCCACCCATTTTATGCACTCACCAGAAGCCCCCACCCCCCCAACCAATGCCTGTGTCCCATGGTTTCTTTAAATATATGTGGGATACTAAGTGACATCTGTGACAATCTGAGTTATTTCTGTTGTCTCATGCTCAAGTTCTCAATTCTCCATATATGTCTATGGGAAAACAAACCGGATGGTGAAGGACAAATATATTCTATATCCCATTCCCACTAGTACAATTCGCCATTGGAAGTAACTTTCTCAAAGAACCCCAGTTAAAAATTATTATTTGCACAGTTCAAAGTACAATACAATGATCTGGAAGTTGTAGACATATACAAAATAAAAGAATAAGGAGTTTGGTATACTTAGTATATTTAACACCTAATTTTTTTAACAACCCCCAACCCCAACCAAATTATTTTCAGTGACATTCAAAATTATTTTCAGTGACAGTAAACATTGTAGTCTCTCTTCATATTGATGGTCAGTGGCTTATCGCTTTCATGCCTAAGCCTTTTTCTGACATTTGTTGCTTACAAGTTAAAATCCATATTTTTGGCTAGAAAGTTACTTAGAACCCCTAAACATTATATATACAGGGCCGTCTTTAAGGCAGGGCAAAAAGGGCAGCTGCCCTGGGCCCTGTCATTGTTGTGGGGCCCAAAGCAGCTGCCTCATACTTGACAACTTTCCCAGTTTAAATTCCCTCGTCCCTTGAGGTTTTAGTCTCACGCTGTGTCCTAATATCTCGGTGTGAAGTTCTGTTATTAATGCTGCCCAGCTCTGTCTTGTTGTGTACAGATGACTCACCTGCAGACCCTGTGTTTACATGTAAATAACGGCATTGATATGTAAATATCAGTGGCATTCATATGTAAATAGTGGCAGACCGGCAGCATTCTATGTAAACAGAGGTGGTATGCATATGTATATCATGCCCCCCTGAGGTCATATCCATCATCACCTATACTGAATGCTACCCACTGGGGAGATAAAGGGGCATGCTTGAAAGTCCTGCCTACAACTGTGGTCATTAAGCCTACCATCAGCCTGTTCTGCAAAGGTAAGCAAATTAGTGGGGGGAGGGTAGTGTATGTGATGTGCAGAGGTAGGCAGAGAAGGAATTACAGTTTGGGGTGCACAGGTGAGCAAGGTCCAGTCCATGGTGTGCAGCCAGTGAGGAGATGATGTGCTGTAACCTCTAGCAACCAATCAGTAAGCAGTAATGATATGCAGTAACCAATCAGTGAGCAGTATTGATGTACAGTAATCTCTAGCAACCAATCAACAAGAAAAAATCATGTGCTGTAACCTCTAGCAACTAATTAGTGAGCTGAAATGTGTGCTGTAACCTCTAGCAACCAGTCAGTGAGTGGTAATGATACACTGTAACCTCTGGCAACCAATTGCAATCACTGTCTGATCTGATTCAGTAAACTGATTTTGAGTCTAGCTGCTATTTATTGTATGTCTCAGAGCAGGTGGAGAGCAAAACTGCATGGGGGGGCCCCAAGAAAATTTTTGCCCAGGGTCCAATCATTAAAGACGGCCCTGTACCCACCTATGCTCCACTCCCCCCCCCCCACCCTTCCTGAAGCCCTTTTAGGTGCTCGCCCACCTACCTCCAGTTTTTCTGTTGATCCCTTGTAAAAGCAAAAAAGTTGATTCAAATTACATAAATAAAAACAAAGAAACAGCGTATCTAATTTAAACAAAACATTGACGTGTAAAAACATACGTAGGTCCAGCACGCATGTGTTAACAGTAATCGCCCCACACATCTGAGGTATCGCCGCAAACGTCAGACCGAGGGCACTAATAATCCTAGCACCAGACCTCCAGTGTAACGTTAAACTGGCAGCCTGTAAAGGAGCATGGGAATGTTAACGCATAACATGGTAGGTACGACTAAATAATAAGCCTACTAAACCCCTACTCACTAGACCACTTTTCTGAACCCAGTAACCAACCTCCTCTTCTGAACCCTGTTTTGGTGTTCCCCTATACACTTCTTCCCCCTACCCTTCCTGTGGTGCAACACCAACCTCCTCTTCTGACCCCCCCCCCCTTGTAGTGAACCCTGTTTAGGTGTTCTCCTATACACTTCTCCCCCTACCCATTGTCCAACATCAACCTCCTCTTCTGCCCACTCCTCTCCTGAAGCCTGTTATGGTGTTTTCCAAAGCACCTCCCTACATCTTTCTCTTAGGGTGCACATACTTATCCTTTTCCTGTGTTCCCACAACCATTTTGCCCTTCTTCCTCCCCTTTTTAGTTCACCCACACCCACCCATGATGTTTCTTCTTCCCAATCCCTCCCCTGTTCTCCCCCCTTTCAAGGCTCCCCAACAATGACTCCATCTTGCCTTTTTATCAGTCACTTCCCCCATCTATACTCCACCTCCCCTTACCCAACTCATACCACCCATTTTATCTGGCCCACACTGGGCTAGATAGGCAATCCTATCCACCCAATACCTTCTCCCCCAACCTGAAATTCAGCATGCCGCAGCAGAGATTTGAACTCAAAATCTCACGATAACACATCAGGCACTTTACCCATTGCCCCACCACTGGAGGTGTTTGCAAAGGCCTATAAAGAACAGGGCCATATCAGACATGGTAACTGTCTATTCTATACCAAGTAATTTTAATACAACCTAGATCTCTACATACAGAGGAGAAGAGCCATGGCCATATGCTCTACTGCAGGAAGACAGTGACAGTGGCTAGTCCACCATGTGGTCCTCGTTGGTATAGTGGTGAGTTTCCCTGCCTGTCATGTGGGAGACCGGGGTTCGATCCCCTGACGGGGAGATGAGTTTTCATTTTCGACACACACTACACGAGCTATGCTTAACCCAAGTCCTTTAAATGGTCTTTTTGGAGGGGCCTTATTGGTCTGGAAATTAATCTTCTGGCAACCCCGCTCAAAACACCAAGTCTAAAGGGTTTCTGTCCAGTGTCAAATTTGACACTACAAAAGGAGGGCAGAGATGCTTTAAAGCATGTGCGGAATTTTACGCTGGCGTATTAATTTCTCCCATTTCCTCTTATCTTCAAATCTCTCAACCAGCTCCCAATCTACCCCTGCACGGTCATTGGCACCATCCCAGGTTTGGCCCCAGAGACCTTGGTATGGCAGCGTCTAAGTTCCTGCCCCTTCGTTGGTCAAGTCTGGATGTAAAAGTGCTGCCAGATGGTCTAGGGAAAATTTAGTAGACTAGTAGGTCCTATGAGATGAAAAGAGACACATCCCTACCCCCCCAACCCCTTTTTGGTGTTGCCATACCCACCCAGGCTTCACCTCCCCCTTTCTGAACCCCTTATCTATGTTCCCCCAACTACCTCCTCTTCTCCCCCCACTCTTGCTAAACCCTATTTCTGTGTTCCCCCACCCACCGCACTTCTCCCCAAACCCTTTCTTGGTGTTTTCCTACCCACCCACGCTCCACTTCCCCCCTACCCTTCCCGAAGTCCTTTTAAGTGCTCGCCAACCTACCTCCAGTTTTGCTGTTCATCCCTTGTGATAGCAAAAAAGTTGATGCAAATTACATAAATAAAAACAAAGAAACAGCGTATCTAATTTAAACAAAACATTGTTGTGCAAACACATACGTAGGTCCAGCACGCATATGTTAACAGTAATCGCACCACACATCTGAGGTATCGCCGCAAACGTCAGACCGAGGGCACCAATAATCCAGCAATAATTCCAGCACCAGACCTCTAGTGTAGCGTTAAACTGGCAGCCTGTAAATAAGCATGGGAATGTTAACGCATGACATGGTAGGTATCTATTTAATTGGCGCAATATCATCTTTTATATTTTAGCCAAAAATTCGGGATTAGATTGGGTTTGATGAATGAAATGCATTAACGTGTATTGCAATTATAATTCTGTCACTGGACCTCCTGTGTAACTTTCAACTGGTAGCCTCTAAAGTTTTACCTATGGATAATTTAACCACTTCAATACAGGGCACTTAGACACCTTCCTGCCCAGACCAATTTTGAGCTTTTAGTGCTGTCGCAGTTTGAATGACAATTGCGCGGTCATCCTACACTGTACCCAAACTAAATTTTTATCCTTTTGTTCCCACAAATAGAGCTTTCTTTTGGTGGTATTTGATCACTGCTGCAGTTTTTATTTTTTGCTAAACAAATAAAAAAAGACCAAAAATTTTGAAAAAAATAAAAGTTTTGCTTTTGTTTCTGTTAAAAAAAATTGTAAATAAGTAAGTTTTCTCTTTCACTGATGGGCACTGATAAGGCGGCACTGACAGGCACTGATACGGCGGCACCGATGAGGTGGCACCAATGAGTGGGCACTGACGATGGGCGCTGACGATGGGCACTGATATGCGGCACTGATGGGCGCTGGTAGGCAGCACTGATGGGCATTGATAGGTGGCACTGATGGGCACTCATGGGTGGCACTGGGTGGCACTGGTTGGCACTGATGGGTACTGATAGGCAACACTGATGGGCACTGAAAGGTGGCACTGCTGGGCACTGATAGGGTGGCACTGATAGGGGGCACTGACAGGCGGCACTAATGGGCACTGATGGGCACTGATAGGCGGCACTGATACGTGGCACTGATGGGCACTGATACGCGGCACTGATATGAGGCACTGATAGGCATCCCTGGTGGCACTGGCAGTGGTAGGCATTGGAGTGGGCACTGATTGGCAGCTGCCTGGGCACAGATTGGCAGCTGCCTGGGCACATAGTGGTATTTCCCTGGGGGTCTAGGGGCATACCTGGTGGTCCAGTGTGGATGGCTTCCCTGGTGGTCCTGGGCGGGATCCGAGGGGAGGCTGTGCTGATAAACAATCAGCACAGACCCCCCCCTGTCAGGAGAGCAGCCGATCGGCTCTCCTCTACTCGCGTCTGTCAGACGCGAGTGAGGAAAAGCCGATCACCGGCCCTTCCTATTCACATCGTGATCAGCCGTGATTGGACACGGCTGATCACGTGGTAAAGAGTCTCCGTCCGAGACTCTTTACCTAGATCGGTGTTGCAGGGTGTCAGACTGAAACCCCACAACAACGATCGCCGCAATGCGCGCCCCCGGGGGCGCGCAGCGGCTCAATATCCTGATCACGTCATATGAGGTCCGGTCAGGAATATCAAACCACTTTGCCGCTGTCATTTGGTAATAGGGCGGGCGGCAAGTGGTTAAAAACACCATTTTTTTTCTCCAGGGCCTTTGATAAAAAAAGATATGGTGTTTGGCGGTTCTAAGTAATTTTTATGCAAATGCTAATTTTTGCTTTCTTCATCTGCCCACACTGGACTAGATAGGTGATCCTCTGCACCCCATCCCCCCATATTACTGAGCCCAAGCAGTTCAATACCTTTCCCCAACTTCAAATTCAGCAGGTGGTTAAGGTTAGATATGCTGCCTCAAAAACACATGATAAGGCCCCAGCTTTTCAGAAGCATCACAAGCATATCGGATGGTGGTGCAAGTGGAAGAGCACTGGGCTTGTAAGCAAAAAGTCACTAGTTTGAATCCCTGGTTCGGTGTGTGCTAAGAATGTGGGAGTATGTAATTCGGATTCCCTAGGGAGCAGGCTCAAAAAAATGAGCAATGGAGCTGGTTGGTATGTGTGGCGATTAAAGGAGACCCTGAGGGAGGAAATTATCCACATTATCCCTTAAGCGGTGGAGCGGGTTGTTAGGACCAAGAGGCACTGGGTGTGTATAGCTGGAGGAAGTGGAATTAGTAGTGCAGGGCTTGTGTGGAGGGGGATTGAAGAGGAAAAGTGGGTCAGCAAGCATGGAGGGTTTGGTGCAGGCAAGGTTGGGGTGCCCCATAGAAAAATGAAGCATGGTACACTTGTGTATGCCTAAGATTGGTTCCATAGATGTGAGGGAAAGGGGCAATAAGCCTACACACCACTCTTTTCTACATCCAAAACCAACCTCCCCTACTGAGAGCCCCTCTTGTTTTGGTCTACCACCTACCCATGGTCCAACATCAACCTCCTCCCCCTCTCCTGAACCCTGTTTTAGTGTTTACCAAAGCACCTCCCTTCTCCAAATTTCTTTCTTTCAGGGTCCCTGTTATCCCACTTTTCAAGGCTCCCCAACAAACCTGACTCCATCTCCTCTTTTTATCAGACACTTACCCCATCTATACTCCACCTCCCATTTTATCTGGCCCACACTGGGCTAGATAGGAGATCCTTGGCACCCAATCAAGCCAATAACTCCCCCCCCCACACCTGAAATTCAGCATGCCACAGAGGGGATTTGAACTGACAACCTCAGAATAACACATCAGGCGCTTTACCCATTGCACCACCACTGGAGGTGTTTGCAAAAGCCTATAAAAAACAGGGCCATAACAGACATGGTAACTGTCTACTCTTTACCATGGGATTTTAATACACCCTAGTTCTCTCCAAAAAGGAAGAGCAGAGCCACAGCCATATGCTCTACTGCAGGAAGAAGGCAACAGTGGCCAGTACACCATGTGGTCCTCGTTAGTATAGTGGTGAACATCCCTGCCTGTCATGTAGGAGACCGGGGTTCGATTCCCTGATGGGGAGATGAGTTTTCATTTTCGACACACACTACACGAGCTATGCTTAACCCAAGTCCTTTAAATTGTCTTTAGGAGGGGCCCTATTGGTCTGGAAATTAATCTTCTGGCGACCCCGCTCAAAACACCAAGTCTAAAGGGTTTTTGTCCAGTGTCAAATTTGACACTACAAAAGGAGGACAGAGATGCTTTAAAGCATGTGCGCAATTTTATGCTGGCGTATTCATTTCTCCCATTTCCTCTCATCTTCAAATCTCTCAACCAGCTCACTCTCTACCTCTGCACGGTCATTGGCACCATCCCAGGTTTGGGTTTAGGTCCTATGAGATGAAAAGAGACACATACCTACTCCCCCCCTTTTTGATGTTGCCGTACCCCCCCAGGTTTCACGTCCCCCCCTTTCTGAACCCCTTATCTGTGTTCCCCCAACTACCCCCTCTTCTCCCCCCACTCTTACTGAACTGAATTTCAGTGTTCCCCCCACCGCACTGCTCTTCTCCCCAAACCCTTTCTTGGTGTTTTCCTACCCACCCAGGGCCGTCTTTAAGGCAGGGAAAAAGGGGTAGCTGCCCTGGGCCCTGTCATTGTTGTGGGGCCCAAAGCAGCTGCCTCATACTTGCCAACTTTCCCAGTTTAAATGGCCTCGCCCCTTGAGGTTTTAGTCTCATGCTGTGTCCTAATATCTCAGTGTGAAGTTCTGTAATTAATGCTGCCCAGCTCTGTCTTGTTGTTGTGTACAGATGACTCATCTGCAGACCCTGTGTTTACATGTAAATACCGGCATTGATATGTAAATATCAGCGGCATTCATATGTAAATAGTGGCAGACCGGCAGCATTCTATGTAAACAGAGGTGGTATTCATATGTATATCATGCCCCCCTGAGGTTATATCCACCATCACCTATACTGAATGCTACCCACTGGGGAGATAAAGGGGCATGCTTGAAAGTCCTGCATACAACTGTGGTCATTAAGCCTATCATCAGCCTGTTCTGCAAAGGTAAGCAAATTAGTGGGGGAGGGTAGTGTGTGGTGTGCAGAGGTAGGCAGAGAAGGAATTACAGTTTGGGGTGCACAGGTGAGCAAGGTCCAGTCCATGGTGTGCAGCCAGTGAGGAGATGATGTGCTGTAACCTCTAGCAACCAATCAGTAAGCAGTAATGATGTGCAGTAACCAATCAGTGAGCAGTATTGATGTACAGTAATCTCTAGCAACCAATCAACAAGCAGAAATCATGTGCTGTTACCTCTAGCAACTAATCAGCGAGCCGAAATGTTTGCTGTAACTTCTAGCAACCAGTCAGTGACCGGTAATGATACACTGTAACCTCTGGCAACCAGTCGCAATCACTGTCTAATCTGATTCAGTAAACTGATTTTGAGTCTAGCTACTATTTATTGTATGTCTCAGAGCAGGTGGAGAGCAAAACTGCATGGGGGCCCCAAGACAATTTTTGCCCAGTGTCCAATCAATATTAAAGACGGCCCTGCATATATAAATATTTTTTAGCATAAAATCTAGAGAATAAAATGGCGATTGTTGCAATATCTTTCTGAAAGAGTATGGATAAAACTGCTACACTTCTGTAACAAGGAAGTAGCCTTAAATCCATCATAAGTTAAAAGTCAGAGTAGACCGAGGAGAGCGATTTAATGAAGTCAACAGCTCTCAATAAAGACACCAAAGGATATTGCTGAAGGCAGGATTTCTGGGAAAAGTGGCTCCTAACGGCATGTTTAAGTTGGAAATATTTGAAGAAATATCAATTGGGAAGGCCATATTCCTTTTTCAGTGAATCAATGGTGCAGAACTCCCCTGTTAAAGGTGCTTGAGTGTCTGAATGCCCACTCCAAACAATCAGCAATACTAGAAAAGTGAGGAAGTGTAGGATCGTGGCAATTTGAACTTTCAGGGATCAATGATGACTATCTCAATATTTGCTTATTATAAGATTATAGGTTTTCTTCCATGGCTAAGTTCACCTTTTCAGGCAGATTTTCATTTTCATAAGAAATAGAAGATTTTCAAATGTATTTCTTTTGTCTCTTACTTGTTACGCTTTTGAACCTTGGTCGTGTCCTGAAGAAGCCTAACGGCGAAACGTGTAGGCGCACAAGGGCTCACTGTACAAACTGTAACATATGCATGGATACCATGTTCTTATCCTTTTGAATACTATGTTTATATTTTGTATTTTTCAATAAATGTGATGAAGAATATTTTTTGTCATCTCTCCATTGTTTCCTGCCCTACAATGTCCGACCTTTTGGTAGTACTCTTAGTAGCATTCTCCCTTTTTTCTCCCCAATATACACACGTGGCAATTTAGTGCTTTTCTTTTTCAACCCTTTCAAATGTCTTTTCTGCCCAAGCCATCCCATGTGCTTATGTCTCACTTATTTAGTCCATGGCAGCTTTGAATTTTTATCTCTTGACTTGAATTTAAAAAAAACGCTTTATGCTTCCATCACTTCCCATAGATCTTGCAATATTCAAGGAAGCTTTATATTCCATCATGCACTGCCTTATGCATCACAGAATAGAGCGTGTTTACCTGTCTGGTCCACACCTCCTTTATTACTACACCACCTCTTGTTTTATTTCCACCCACTTTCCTACTTCTTCCTTTAAGGTGGCCATGCACTGTACAATCTGATTGTACAATCTCCTTTAGGTCTACCATCAGCTATATTGTGCGTGTGTCTGCTACCCGCACTTGAGGAGTCACTCACATTTATGAATGGAGGCTCATTGTTCACACACACCAGTTTCACGTTCAGGCCCAATTTACACCTAGAGTAGTGAGAGTGCACGTTTTTTGTCCGCTATTTCTTCAATACTCATAGGGCAACCTATTGATTTCAATGGGCTGCACTACAAGTGACAAAGTAGATCATAGAACATTTTGGTGTATTGGGGTTTGCAAGTTTTTTACGTGCGTGTTTTGTTGCGTTTGACACTTGTTTTTTCACGCGTCGAAATGTGTGTGTGCAACTAGTTCATCTTAGGCGTATAAAGGTGGCCATAAACTATACAATGTGATTGTACAACCTCCTTTAGATTTACCAAAACTATACAGTATAATAGGAGGACACACCTTTCTATCTAATCACTATCCAATCAGGCAGGCCACTGTACTACCAATGTGATAGTAGATCAAAAGGAGATTGTACAATTAAATTGTATAATGTATGGTGAGCTTTAGGCCTCTTGCACATAGGCTTTCCGATCAGGTCCGCCTGTCAGTTTTTCAGGCGCACCTGATCAGACGCTCCATTAACTCCTATGGGGCAGCGGATGTCAGCGTTGACATGTCCGCTGACACCCGCTGCTATCAGATCTGATCCTGTCTGTGAAATCCAGACAGATGGAAACCCTATTTTCCATCCGTCTGGCGGATCAGATGGGATCGAATGAAAACAGACAAACGGTCTGTTTTTATCCGATCTCCCCATAGAGGAGAGCGGGGCTCTGACAGGTCCTTCCCTGCACAGTGAGTAAAGATGGACCTGTCATCTGCCTGCTCAGCGGAGATCAACGGATCCATTCCCCGCTGAGCAAAGCGGAGTGCGCTGGGTGGAACCCCCATAAGAAAGGACCCTTACAGACTTTTAAATACAGCTCTGCTCCACATAGGCTCTTATGTGATTGCTCAGCTTCTGCACACTTTACCAAATAATCGATCGATGCAACAAGAAGTTAAGGTACAAAACAAGGAAACTCCTGGCTGTGTATTCAGTGAGAATGGTGTTCATTGACATTGATTGTAAGTGAGTACAGAGGCGGGCAGAAGCAATCTCCTGGAGGGGGAGGGCAGGTGCAGTGTGTGTGTTAATGAGGTTAGCTGCTGAACTCCTTCCTGTGTCCTAACAGTTTTCCTGACCCAAGGGACGGGTAGCACAAAGTTATGTAATGGAGGTTTTTTCTATAGAAGCAACTGGAGGCTGAGGTAACGCATGCCCTAGAACATAAAGAAAACTTTTTTTCTTCTCTGCAACAGAGGTACAATAATATTATTTTGGTACATAGGGAAGCTGTATTTAGAAAAAAAAGAGGAAACTTAGCCTTTAAGGTTACCCTTAGACAGAAACCACATGACATGTAGTGTCCCATGGTGGTGATGGGGGTGGGGGTGGGGGGAGAGGTGTTGCCCAGCGCTCTGTGTGCTATGCAGTCCTGTGCCCAGTGCTCTGTGTGTTATGCAGGCCTGTGCCCAGCACTCTTTGTGCTATGCAGTCCTGTGCACAGCGCTCTGTGTGCTATGCAGTCCTGTGCCCATCGCCCTGTGTATTATGCAGTCCTGTGCCCAGCGCTCTGTGTATTATGCAGTCCTGTGCCCAGCGCTCTGTGTGTTATGCAGTCCTGTGCCCAGCGCTCTGTGTGTTATGCAGTCCTGTGCCCAGCGCTCTGTGTGTTATGCAGTCCTGTGCCCAGCGCTCTGTGTGTTATGCAGTCCTGTGCCCAGCGCTCTGTGTGTTATGCAGTCCTGTGCCCAGCGCTCTGTGTGTTATGCAGTCCTGTGCCCAGCGCTCTGTGTATTATGCAGTCCTGTGCCCAGCACTCTGTGTATTATACATTCCTGTGCCCAGCGCTCTGTGTGCTATGCAGTCCTGTGCCCAGCGCTCTGTGTGCTATGCAGTCCTGTGCCCAGCGCTCTGTGTATTATGCAGTCCTGTGCCCAGCGCTCTGTGTATTATGCAGTCCTGTGCCTAGTGCACTGTGTATTATGCAGTCCTGTGCCCAGCGCTCTGTGTGCTATGCAGTCCTGTGCCCAGTGCTCTGTGTGTTATGCAGTCCTGTGCCCAGCGCTCTGTGTGTTATGCAGTCCTGTGCCCAGCGCTCTGTGTATTATGCAGTCCTGTGCCCAGCCCTCTGTGTATTATGCAGTCCTGTGCCTAGTGCACTGTGTATTATGCAGTCCTGTGCCTAGTGCTCTGTGTATTATGCAGTCCTGTGCCCAGCGCTCTGTGTGTTATGCAGTCCTGTGCCCAGCGCTCTGTGTATTATGCAGTCCTGTGCCCAGCGCTCTGTGTATTATGCAGTCCTGTGCCCAGCGCTCTGTGTGTTGTGCAGTCCTGTGCCCAGCACTCTGTGTGTTATGCAGTTCTGTGCCCAGCGCTCTGTGTATTATGCAGTCCCGTGCCATTTGCCAATAAAAGAAAAAATATTTCCCCAGATTTTGAAAAATCTGGTCACCTTAGTTTAGTAACAATTTAACCTCCCGAGTCTGGCTCGGGTAAATTTTCAGTACCAAATCAGTAACCCCGAGCCACACTCAGGATCGCATTGCAGGATCCAGGCAAAGTTACCTACCTTGTCCCCAGGATCCTGCGATGTCTCCCCCCACTGTGTGTGCGAGCCGTGTCCTCCGCTCTGCACGGGGTCGGAGCGCGGCGCCAGATTCAAAAAGTAAAAAACACATACCGTACGGTTATCTGATACTAAGAAATAATAAAAAACTAGGTTCACTATCTCTCCCTCAACGCTCACAGACAAGATATTAATGAAGTAATCATAAGCAGCTAATATAATGAAACAAAATACATCAAATATATGTCAAAGAAAAACTTCTAAAACATTAGCAGCGCTAGTGCCATAGTGGCAAACATTTAAATAGCATTTAAAATAGCGAAAATTAGCTTAAGAGTCCGCTTAGAGGTGCAAAGTGGTAGTCCACTAAGTAAAAGTCCATTAAGAAAAAAAGGTGAGCTTAACGTAAACCATCGTGGAGGAAATTTTAGCAACGATCCCAATATGGAACGATCTCCTTCACCACACCACTTGTGCCAGAGCCCTATAGGTAATCCACTTACCAGATTGTGCTGGTTTAAACGCTTATCAATCAGACAAGTAATCACTGTTCACTGGCCACTTTCCATCTGTATTGTTGCTCATCACAAGCAATAGATAAAAGAATGCCACATAGCGTAATCCAGTACAACTCTTATTTATTGATTAAAAGTTATCTCACGATAAAACACTTACAACGTATACATAAAAAAAGGGCATGTAACAACAATATTGTGTTAATCGTGTGCTCCCATGTAACCTCTCTCCGCTCCCGCGGTGTTCCCGGGAAGGAAAGACCAGAAGGAGTCGACACTGTATACTGCTGCGTAGTGACACCCTGACGCGTTTCTGTCATCACTTTCGTCAGAGGGCGTCTTACAGATTACATTACTGTATAAAATTATTTCACCTCCCTTTTGTCCCTAGTGCTTTGTCCAGTGCCCTGTCTACACTTTTATATTATATATACTATATGTTCTTTCTGCCTGGAAACTGGAGATTGTCCACAGCAACCAAAAAGTCTCCCTTTACGTCAAAAGCAGTTTTAGACCAGCTAGAAAACAGCGATAAAAAATTAAAATCACTTGCAGAATTGAGCGATAGTGATTTGTGGGGAGATCCGTCATCAAACACTGAAAGTAATGACGGCGACAATTCTGCAACTGAGCAAATTTCAGTGTTTTTGATTTGATTACATTATTGAATAATTTTTATTATTATTATTATATTATTATTTGTTATAATTATTTATAGTTATTTATTATATTATAATTTATGATTTCGTGTTTCAGACTTTATCATACCGGGGATGTCTACTAGACTCTTGTTTGGACAGATTTAAGTGTGTTTTTGCTAAGAATTACAGGCCTACAATAAAAAACGCCAAATTTCCATGCAAAACAATTGTCCTGCTTTGAGACGCAAAAATCTGACATAATCATACCGCCAGAGAGGTTAAACAGCATTTGATAGCAACTCAGGCAGAATGGGGGGGTTAAAGCAGGCAAGAGATACTAGACGACAGGTCAATTTTAGAAATTCAGTCCATACTTTTTTCTAGCTTTTTCCCTTCTGTTTTCTTTTTACAGCTCATTTTCATTTCACACCACCATCTCATGAAACAACTGCCTGTCAAGCCTCACTTTCCTATAACCTAATCTATTTGCAATGTCATGGTAACATATGTATCAAAAGCGCTAACCAATCAGCAACTAGGGTGACCAGGTGTCCCGGATTGCCCGGGATAGTCCCGCATTTTGCAGGTCGGTCCCGGGCACCTTCATTCCAGGACAATACAGTGTAAAAAAACTGATACTGCCACCCACCCCCTGGGCTGACCTGATGCCCCCAAAAAAGGCCGCCACATCGCTGTTTTACTCACTGACAGTACTTGTCCTGGCCAGCAATGTCTAGAGAGGCACAATCCCCACACCCTGCTTGTGATTGGAAAAATCAAAAATCCCGCCTCTTTCGTGTAATCACTGTAGAGCTAGCGTTGGAACAAGGTAAAACGGGGTCTCGGCCGGCCACGACAAGTACTGTCAGTGAGTAAAGTGGCGACGCAGCTGCCTTTTTTGAGGGGCGTGATCAGTGCTTCTGGGTAAAGCGCGCACCTGCCGCCCCAGCTGTGCTGTGATTTGTTACAGCACAAGCTGATTTTTAGGAAGGGGGGGTGTCCCTAAATGGCAGTTTGGAAATGTGGCCACTAGGGTTGTCCCGATACTAGTATCGGTATTGGGACCGATACCGAGCATTTGCCCGAGTACTTGTACTTGAGCAAATGCTCCGATGCTTCACCCGATACCTGGACAGGCAGGGTGATCGTTGCGGAGGGGGAGTTACAAGCACCGATCACCCTGTATAGATTTCAATAAAGCCTGACAGCCATTTCCCGCTTCTCTCCCCCCCTTTCAGCTAGTGAAATCTACACAGCGGTGATCAGTGCTTGTAACTGCCCCCAAAGCTGCATCGATTACCGCTGACTGTCCCTGTATCCTCCTCCAGTCCCCCTCTGTTCTGTTGCTGTCCCCCTCAATGTCCCCCTCCGTTCTGCTGTCCCCCTCCATTCTCCTCCTCTGCCCCCTCCGTTCTGATGTTCCCCTCTGTTCTCCTCCGTGTCCCCCTCCGTGCTACTGTCCCCCTCCGTTCTGCTGTCCCCCTCCGTTCTCCTCCTCTGCCCCCTCCATTCTGCTGTCTCCCTCTGTTCTCCTCCGTGTCCCCCTCCGTTCTGCTGTCCCCCTCCGTTCTC
Organism: Lithobates clamitans; assembly: GCA_037952925.1. Lineage (NCBI taxonomy): Eukaryota > Metazoa > Chordata > Amphibia > Anura > Ranidae > Lithobates > Lithobates clamitans. Next base: position 2,352,036 of record JBBGZY010000405.1, read on the forward strand.
CTCCTCTGCCCCCTCCATTCTGCTGTTCCCCTCTGTTCTCCTGGTCCCCCTCCGTGCTGCTGTCCCGCTCCGTTCTGCTGTCCCTCTCCGTTCTCCTCCTCTGCCCCCTCCATTCTGCTGTCCCCCTCTTTTCTCCTCCATGTCCCCCTCCGTTCTGCTGTCCCCCTCCGTTCTCCTCCTCTGCCCCCTCCATTCTGCTGTTCCCCTCTGTTCTCCTGGTCCCCCTCCGTGCTGCTGTCCCGCTCCGTTCTGCTGTCCCTCTCTGTTCTCCTCCTCTGCCCCCTCCATTCTGCTGTCCCCCTCTTTTCTCCTCCATGTCCCCCTCCGTGCTGCTGTCCCCCTCCGTTCTCCTCCTCTGCCCCCTCCATTCTGCTGTTCCCCTCTGTTCTCCTCCGTGTCCCCCTCCGTTCTCCTCCGTGTCCCCCTCCGTTCTGCTGTCCCCCTCCATTCTCCTCCTCTGCCTCCTCCATTCTGCTGTCCCCCTCCGCTCTCCTCCTCTGCCCCCTGCATTCTGCTGTCCCCCTCTGCTCTCCTCCTCTGCCCCCTGCATTCTGCTGTCCCCCTCCGTTCTCCTCCTCTGCCCCCTCTGTTCTCCTCCTCTCCCCCCTCGATCTTTCAGGATTAGGTTGGGAGGTTGGGAGGTTGGCAGTAAATCTGGCTCCTTCCTTTTCCGAATGAACAGTCAGTGAAAACTGAAACATCGTAACCTGTGTTTACGATGCTTCAGTTTATGAATGGAGAGGAGCCTCTGTCTCCTCTCCATTCATTTTCAGAGCAGCTGAGGCTGCTGAGAAGGGGACTGGGAAACACGTGTCCTCAGTCCCTTTCCCTGTCTCAAAGGGGAGATGTCAGGGGTCTATTAAGACCCCTGATATCTTACCAAAGCCCCCCAACAGAGCTAATAATAATAATAATAATAATAATAATAATAAAAGAATTGCAATAAATAATAAAAAGAAATTAATTGTAAAAAATAATAAAAAATAAAATAAAAAACACCCTGACACTGTCCACCCCCCCACCCCCACCCCTTAAAAAAAAAAAGAAAGCATTGTAAAAAAAAACATAACAAAATATATTTGTAAAAACTAATTAAAAAAATTAATTGTAAAAAATTAAAATTGTAAAAACAAAAAACTACTGACACACGTGCCACTGTCACATGACATTAAAAAAAAAAGTATCGGTACTTGTACTCGGTCTTAAAAAAGTGGTATCGGTGCAACCCTAGTGGCCACCCTATTAGCAACTAATCAGATTAGAGATGTAATTTTTCTAGTGTGGACTTGAAGACTGAAGATAAACTCTTACTGGCTTTCCTGAGCAACATCTCAGCATTTTCATTCTTCTATTTTTTTTTTTTTTTTTTTTTATTCTTTAAATCAGTTCCAGTGAAAGCCACTTCACATACGCCTCATAATTGTTTTTCCCCCTCTGGATAAAAGCATCAGATCACTTTCAACTCAGACAACAAAACCCAGGCAGTATGTGTCAGTCTAAAGACACAGGAAATATTTTGTTACTGTGTTTGGAGTGTGAGGATTTATAATAGTGATTATCACCTCTGGGAAGTTCATATAGCGGCAGTTACACACTCCGCCATCTGTGGTTATTGCTTAATTACTGGCAAGAAGATTCAAGCTCCAGATCAGCGCTGCTTCCTGCCTGCTCCTGACTCCGATCTGTTTGCATCATCCCTCAGAATGTTACAAATTAGGGGAACACAACGGAACTGTTACCAGAACAAATCTGGACATTAATATTCAAATGTTTTTTTCTGGGGAGCCCTAATTGCCTATAACACGAACGTCACATGTTCCTGCTGTCTGCAGTAAAAGTAAAGCGTAGCTTCCCCTTTTTGCCTATTTTCCTTTCAGCTGTTTCAAAATCTGCTTTTGTTTGAATGTTGCAACCTTGGTTTGGGCAGTTTTCCCATCATCCCCAGTCAGTCTTATGTTGATTTAAGCACTTCAGCCCCGGAAGGATTTACCCCCTTAATGACCAGGCCATTTTATGCGATACGGCACTGCGTCGCTTTAACTGACAATTGCGCAGCTGTGCAAAGCTGTACCCAAACAAAATTGACGTCCTTTTTTCCCCCCACAAATAGAGCTTTCTTTTGGTGGTATTTTTTATTTTTTGCGCTATAAACAAAAAAGCTTGAAAAAAAACAAACAATAATTTCTACGTTTTGCTATAATAAATATACCCCCCCAAAAATAAAAGTTTCTTTATCAATATGTATTCTTCTACATATTTTTGGTAAAAAAAATTGCAATAGGCGTATATTGATTGGTTTGCGCAAAAGTTATAGTGTCTACAAAATATCCTGTTTCCCCGAAAATAAGACGTGATTGTCGTTGATGGCTGCAATATAAGCCCTACCCCCCAAATAAGCCCTACCCCGTTTCCCCGAAAATAAGCCCTACCCTGAGAATAAGACCTACAAGGACTTTAACTATGGCTTATTTGGGGGGTAGGGCTTATACTGCAGCTATCACCGACAATCACACTAGGTCTTATTTTCGGGGAAACAGGGTAGGGGATAGATTTAAGGCCAACATTTAAAAAAAAAAAAAAACAATATTTTTTACTTTTTGCTATAATAAATATCCCCCCCCCCAAAAAAATGTCTTCATCAATATGTATTCTTCTACATATTTTTGGTAGATAAATTGCAATAAGCGTATATTGATTGGCTTGCGCAAAAGCTATAGCGTCTACAAAATAGGGGATAGATTTATGAAATTTTTATTATTCATTTTTATTTTACTAGTAATGACGGTGATCAGTGATATTTAGCGGTACTGCGACATTGCGGCAGACAGATCGGACACTTTTTTGGGACCAATGGCTTTGTTACAGTGATCGGTGCTATAAAAATGCACTGATTACTATATAAATGACACTGGCAGATAAGGTGTTAACACTAGGGGGCAATCAAGGGGTTAATTGTGTTCCCTGGGAGGTGTTTCTAACTGTGGGGGGAGGGGACTGACCGGAGGAGGAGAGATATCACTGTTCCTAATCATTAGGTACAGACGATCACTCTGTACTTGCCTGTCAGAACGAGGATCTGTTGTTTACATTGACAGATCTCGGTTCTGGCTGTGGAGCGATCGCGGGTGGCCGGCAGACATCGCGGCTGCCGGCCATGCGCATCAGCTCCACCGCCGTGCTATAGCTGTTAAAGGGACCGACGTACAGCTACGGCAAATTGCGGGGACGAGGTTAAACAGGAAAAGATTGCACAGATTCAGAAAGTTTTGTTAGTTTTTTATGTTTTTTAAGTTGTGCAATCATACCTTTTTTTTTTTTCTTACCTGCTTGCCGACCATATACTGTATATATACGGAAGCAAGGTGGCTCTTCTGTGCAGAATCACATACCTAGTACGTGATCCTGCACTTCCGGGCCTGGGGCACACGCATGATTAGACACAGACAGCGGGATCTGATCGGTGGGTACAACGTACTCGATGTCCACCGGCACCCACTGTTGCTTTGGTACACAAGCAGAACAGCGGTCTGCCTATGTAAACAAGGCAGATCGCCGCTCTGTCACTACAGAGGACATGGATCTTGTGTCTCTGCTAGGCAGGGGCACCGATCTATGCCTTCTCCTAGTGCAAGCACCTCCCCCACAGTAGTAAAGCAAAGGTCAGGCACACATTTAACCCTTTGATCGCCCCTAATGTGAACCCCTTCCCAGCCAGTGTCATTAGTACAGTGACAGTGCATATTTTTAGCACTGATCACTGTGTTAGTGTCACTGGTCCTGCAGAGGTGACCCTTTACCACCAAAAGAAATCTCTATTTGTGGGGGGAAAAAAGGACATAATTTTTGTTTAGGTAAAGTGTCACACGTCCGTGCAATTGTCAGTTAAATTAACGCCGTACCCCATCGCAAAAAATGTCCTGGTCATGAAAGAGGGTAAATCTTCTGGAGGTTTAAATGGTTAATTTAGTCTTATAATAGAATACAAAAACAAAAGCCACATGATCGATTTTTTGCAATTCCTGTTGTAATTTTGATCTAATTGACCTCAGCTGCTAACATGTGTGTAGTCCCATTAGTATGTGTGTGGCCCCATTAAAAGTAAGTACAAAGTAAAACGTAAGATCCCAGCCCCCTCTCCTTGTATAAATCACTAGCAGACAGTAGGTCCGAAACATACTTATAAAAAGAAATATCAGATTTATACTTACTTTACCCCTTTGTTCCACATCACTGGACCTGATATCACCATTAGACATGTGCGGTTCGTTCCGAATTCATATTCGGAAAAATTTTTCGTTATTCGGAGATTCAGATATATTCGAATACCCGATTTACAATATGAACAAATTTTACCGAATGTCCCGAATAACTTAACGAAATTCATCCGAATTTTGGAAATTCGGACTGAAATTCGAATCGAATTTTACATTGAACTCCAGTTAAATTCCTATGCCCCATACACACGGTCGGACATTGATCAGACATTCCGACAACAAAAGCCTAGGATTTTTTCCGGCGGATGTTGGCTCAAACTTGTCTTGCATACACACGGTCGCACAAAATTCTCGGACAATCCAATCGTTCTGAACGCGGTGGTGTAAAACACGTACGTCGGGACTATAAACGGGGCAGTAGCCAATAGCTTTCGTCTCTTAATTTATTCTGAGCATGCGTGGCACTTTGTGCGTCGGATTTGTGTACACACGATCGGAATTTCCGACAACGGATTTTGATGTCAGAAAATTTTATAGCCTGCTCTCCAACTTTGTGTGTCGGAAAATCAGATGGAAAATGTTTGATGGAGCCCACACACGGTCGGAATTTCCGACAACAAGGTCCTACACATTTTCCATTGGAAAATCCTATCGTGTGTACGGGGCATAACTGTACACATATTGCTGAAATCAAAGACCGTGTGTGAGTACTATTTCAAAATAAAGCTGTTTTTGTTAAGCCAAAGGTGAATTAAAGAGTCAGGCTCGGTTCACACTAGGGGCGGCACGACTTACAGGTCTCCTCACCGAGGAGACCTGCACACGACAATAACGGCGACTTGCACTTTCTGTATAGAAGTCTATGCAAGTCGCCTCAAGTCACCCCAAAAGAAGTACAGGAACCTTTTTCTAAGTCGGAGCGACTTGCATCACTCCTATTAGAACGGTTCCATTGTACAGAACGGGAGGCGACTTGTCAAGCGACTAGGTTGCCTGACAAGTCGCCCCTGTGTGAACCCGCACTTATTGTAATCATTTGATGAAGATTTTTCTTTTGTTTGTTCACTATGCTGCATTCAAATCGAAAACAATATAACATTTTTGTTGCGACCGATCCAAAAATTTATCGATTTGAACATTTCGAAATGAAAAAAATCGGTGAATTCGAAAGAAAATTTAAAAAAATATGAATTTCGAATACAAATTGAACGAATCAACTGAATTGAACTAAACGAAATAATTAGATTAGCGAATAAAAACGAAAAGAAACTAAACAATTTTTATCATAATGCACATGTCTAATCACCATCCTCTTGGGAAAATCACTGGCCAAATCTTTTGGGAAGACTCAGCTGCTAACTAAAATCAAGTTCCTGACTAAGAGAATGCTCCCTTATGGGTTCCAACACAAGCAGGTAGCATGTGTACCTTTTTAGCATTCTGTCAGCACTCTGCCTTTTCACCTAGCAGCAGGCTCATACAGCAGACAGCGTGAGAGGGAGATAGAGAGAGAAAGCCCTGAAAATCAGTCAGCCCACATATATAAAGGCCTTTGGACAGCTGAGACTAATAATGAGGTCTGGTTACAAGGTAAGATGTGGACCTTGGAATATAGGCTCTATTCCACCCAAAGTTTTCCAAAGCCTCTTTTCTCCAGGACCCAACTGTCAGGATCCATGTGCAGCAAAATGGACATTTTAATGTGCATGTGCAGGAACATGTGCATAGAAGCTTAACAAGTTGTGTACGGACAAGACTGCACATGTGCATGAGCACACACGGATTATGGTGCCCAGTGGTCTATTTTAACCTAAGGTCTGTCTAGCCTCATTGCTGGATTGTCTTCAGCCCTGATCCCTGTGTTCTGTGCTCCTGAAAACCTGCCGATCTTGCTACTGGCCCGACTACGTGTGACACTTCTCTTCTGATTCCCTTTGTCTATTATGTCTTCTACTGATCTGTGTTACCAACCCCTGTCTAGACTTTTGACTAAAATTCTGCTTGCTGATTTTGTACCTCATTGCTAGCATGTTACCGACCCTTGCTTGTTCCTGACCTGGATTCTGACCACGATTCTGTACCTACCTGCCTGGTTGTTACTGAACTTGGCTTATGACCTGACCCTTCGCGTTTCCTCATCCAACCTCAGCAACTCCAAATTTAAGTTTGCTGAACCAACTACCTGGTACCTGTGTTCTTCTGCTGCTCTAGCAGTCCCTGTCTCCATCACCAGGGGGTCTTGAATGGGCATTGTGTAAGAGGCCACCCTCGTCATCTCAGGCTTTACAGTCAGGTACGTGGCACTGGCACAGAAGTGAGAAAACTGAGAAAACAGAAAGTTTGTTTTCTCCACATCAGCCATAAACCCTGGAGCCCCTCACCATGTGTATGTGAAAAACCTAGCTTCGACTGAGGGAGACAGAGAGAGCGCTGATTGTAGTAATAGTGAGAGATCTAATTCACACAGGAAGAGGTGTGTTATTAGCAGCCATCTTACTAAAGAAGAGTGGTGGTAAGACAATTTTTATTTTATTTTTTTATTAGGTGACACAAACACCATTCACAATCCTGCCCACCACCAGTTCATACAGTGCCTTGCAAAAGTATTCACCCCCCTTGGCATTTTTTGTGTTTTGCTGCCTCACAACCTGAAATTAGCATGAATTGTTTGAGGATTTGCATCATTTAATTTACAGAACATGCCCACAACTTTGAAGATTTTTTTTTTTTTTTTTACTGTGAAGCAAACAACAAATAGGACAAAATACCAGAAAAAGTCAATGTGCATAACTATTCACCCCCCTAAAGTCAATACTTTGTAGAGCCACCTTTTGCGGCTATCACAGCTCCAAGTCACTTTGGCTAAGTCTCTTTGAGCTTGCCACATCTTACCACTGGGATTTTTGCTCATTCCTCCTTGCAAAACTGCTCCAGCTCCTTCAGGTTGGATGGTTTGCGCTTGTGAACAGCAATCTTTAAGTCTGACCACAGAGTTTCTATTGGATTGAGGTCTGGGCTTTGACTAGGCCATTCCAACACATTTACATGTTTCCCCTTAAACCACTCAAGTGTTGCTTTAGCAGTGTGTTTGGGGTCATTGTCCTGCTGGAAGGTGAATCTCCGTCCTAGCCTCAAATCACACACAGAGTGGTACAGGTTTTGCTCAAGAATATCCCTGTATTTAGCACCATCCATCTTTCCCTCAACTCTGACCAGTCTCTCAGTCCCGACTGCTGAAAAACATCCCCACAGCATGATGCTGCCACCACCATGTTTCACTGTGGGGATGGTGTTCTTTGGGTGATGTGATGTGTTGGGTTTGCGCCAGACATAGCGTTTTCTTTGATGGCCAAAAAGTTTAGTTTTAGTCTCATCAGACCAGAGCACCTTCCTCCATACATTTTTGGAGTCTTCACATGCCTTTTTGCAAACTCAAAACGTGCCATTTTGTTTTTTGCTGAAAGTAATGGCTTTCTTCTGGCCACCTCTGCCATAAAGCCCAACTCTATGGAGCGTACGGCTTATTTTCGTCCTATGTACAGATACTCCAGTCTCTGCTGTGGAACTCTGCAGCTCCTCCAGGGTTACCTTAGGTCTCTGTGCTGCCTCTCTTATTAATGCCCTCCTTGGCCGGTCCATGAGTTTTGGTGTGCGGCCGTCTCTTGCCAGGTTTGCTGTTGTGCCATATTCTTTCCATTTGGTTATGATAGATTTGATGGTGCTCCTAGGAATCATCAAAGATTTGGATATTTTTTCATAACCTAACCCTGACTTGTACTTCTCAACAACATTGTCCCTTACTTGTTTGGAGAGTTCCTTGGTCTTCATGGCAGTGTTTGGTTAGTGGTGCCTCTTGCCTAGGTGTTGCAGCCTGTTAGGTACCTGGTAGGAGAGCCTGACTGTAGGAGAAGACCTCTCATACAACGCTGGTTCAGGAGCCACTGGAATGGGAACAGTGGTCTCCTGAGCGCAGTGGGGTAGGAGTGCCTGTTGGAGTGTAGTCTCTGATGTGGAAGTAGAGATCCCTCCTGGGATGGCAGGACTGCAGGTGAGAGGAGACTGGAACAGCAGCAGCTGGTACACTGGACTGCAGGTGAGAGGAGACTGGAACAGCAGCGGCTGGTACACTGAACTGCAGGTGAGAGGAGACTGGAACAGCAGCAGCTGACACTCTGGAGGTGAGAGAACCACTAGGCTGAAGCTGAAGGTGCAACAGCAAGTAGGTAGGCAGGCACAAGCAGAGTCAAACGGTCCGGGTCGGCAGGTAACTGGCACAGATAATCACAGCAGGCAAGGCAGAGTCGGTGAGCAGGCAGAAGTTGGCAACGGTAGCAGTATCAACAGTAGAGAGGTCAGGCAAGCCGGGTCGGGACTGGAGCAGGTCGGATGATCAAACAAGCCGGGTCAATCAGGTAGTAAGCAATCAGGATACAGGTTACAAGCAGAGTCACAGAGCTGAGACGAAGCAGCAATGTTCCCATGGAACAGGGGAACTTTTAAATGCTAATTGGCGCCAAACCGGCGCTAACCCGAACGCGCGCGCGCCCGTGCGCGTGCACGCACCCGCGTCGTGCACCCGCGCGCGCCCGAGCGCCGTGCTGATGCACGGCTACAGTGGCAGCTTGGCGCTGTGTCTGCACAGGGGCGCGCCGGCGCCTAGGCGCATGCAAGCGCCCTGCTCTGGTGCTGGTGGATCCCTGACATTGCCCCCCCCCAAGGGGCAGCCTCCGGATGCCCAACAACCTCTTCTTCTCAGGGTGAGTAGAGAAATAGGCGCGTACTAAACGCCTAGCATGCACATTACTGTCCGGTTCCCACAAGTTACTTTCTGGGCCGTAGCCCTTCCACTTGATTAAGAATTGGTTTTGCCCTTGCCTTCTTCTACAATCAAGGATAGCCTCAACCTCAAATTCCTCGCTGCCATTAACTACCACAGGTTCAGGAGGTCTTGTCCCTCTAGCAGGAAAGGGATCAGGTACAGCAGGTTTGAGCAGAGATACATGGAAAACTGGATGAATTTTCAATGAATCAGGTAAAGTTAGTTCATAAGACACTTCATTGATCTTTCTTCTAACTGGAAAGGGTCCCATGAATCTGGGTGCCAATTTCTTAGAAGGACATGCTAATTTGATATTAATGGTAGAAAGCCATACCTGATCTCCAATTTGTAAGTTCAGTTCCCCCCTTCTTTTCCGGTCGAAGATTTTCTTACCATCTGCCTGGGCCTTGGACACTGTTTCCTGCAACAACCGGCTGTTGTGACTGAGGAACTCCACTGTATTTTGTACTGCTGGGACCGAAGACTCTGAAAGGAAATCAGGTAAAAAGGTTAGGTGGAAGCCATAATTGGCGAAGAAGGGAGACTGACCGGTGGCGGAATGTTTGGCATTATTGTAAGCAAATTCCGCTAAGGGTAGTAGGGATACCCAATCATCTTGTGTGAATGAAGTGAAACATCTGATGTATTGTTCCAAGGTCTGATTAGTCCTCTCTGTCTGACCGTTTGTTTGAGGATGATAGGCCGAGGACAAGGCTAATTCAATTTTTAGGGTTTCACACAGGGATCTCCAAAAACGTGAGGTGAATTGTACCCCTCTATCCGAAACTATGTTTACAGGTACTCCATGAAGTCTGATGATCTCCTTGACAAATATGCGAGCAGTTTCGGTGGCAGACGGGGTTCCCCTTAAAGGTAGAAAATGAGCCATTTTGGTTAGACGGTCCACTACTACAAAGATGGCTGAGCACCCTTCAGAACATGGAAGCTCCACAATAAAATCCATAGAAATCATTTTCCATGGTCTGTCGGGTACAGGCAATGGTTTCAATAGGCCCCAAGCTCGATTTCTGGATGACTTATTCTGAATGCAGATGGGACAGGAACTGACATACTTTTCACAAAAGTCTTTCAGATTGGGCCACCAGAATGTACGCAGCACTAGTTCCAGGGTTTTGCGAACTCCAAAGTGACCTGCCAATGGATGATCGTGGAGCAATGTCAAGACCTTGACCCGGACATTTTCAGGAACGAAGATTTGGCTTCCCTTCCAGAACAGACCATCTCTATTTACTAAGGAAATCCCGGTAGGCCTGGCTGACTCAGAGGATGCTTCTTTAATCAGGGAAAGTAAGTCTGTTTGTAGCAGTAAGAAATTGTTTGCGGGTAAGATGGTGTCAGGAGTAGATAAGTCCTTAGGATTGTCGTGCATGCGTGACAATGCATCCGGTTTAATATTCTTTGAGCCTGGTCGGTAAGTGATATGGAAGGAAAAACGTGAGAAAAACAGAGCCCAGCGGGCTTGTCGAGGCTTCAGCCGTTTGGCAGATCGTAAGTATTCCAGGTTTTTATGGTCGGTATAAATTAGTACTGGATGCATAGCCCCCTCCAACAGGTACCTCCATTCTTCTAGAGCAGTTTTAATGGCGAGAAGCTCTCGGTCACCAACGTCATAATTCTTCTCCGCAGGGGAGAGTTTACGGGAGAAGAATCCCACAGGGTGCATTACCTCTTTGTTGCCTTTGCGTTGTGACAAGATCGCACCTACCGCAATCTCGGAGGCGTCAACCTCTAGAATAAATGGTAGAGAAGGTTCGGGGTGACTGAGGATAGGTGCTGAAGTGAATAATCTTTTGAGATTTTCGAAGGCATCTTGGGCAGGTTGGTTCCAGGAGAAACGGATATTCTGTTTGGTTAACTGCGTGATGGGGGCAATTGGCTGAAAATCCTCTGATAAACTTCCTGTAGAAATTTGCAAACCCCACGAACCGCTGAATTCCCTTCTTGTCTAAGGGTACCGGCCAGTCCAAAATAGCGGAAATCTTTTGTGGATCCATCTTGATGCCTGTTGCTGAGATTATTAACCCCAGAAATTGAATGCTCTGTTGTTCGAACTCACATTTCTCTGCTTTCGCATACAGACTGTGTAAGCGGAGACGGCCCAATACTCTGCGGACATGTTCTTGATGCAATTCACGGGATTCTGAAAAAATCAAAATATCGTCCAAGTATGCGATTACAAACACATCTAGAAAGTCCCTGAGGACATCGTTAATCAGGTGTTGAAAGGTTGCGGGGGCGTTGCAGAGTCCAAAGGGCATGACCAGGTATTCATAATGCCCGAATCGAGTTCGGAATGCTGTTTTCCATTCATGCCCAGCCCGAATACGGATCAGATTATATGCCCCTCTCAGGTCTAGTTTAGTGAAAATAACGGCAGTCCTTAATTTTTGAAAGAGTTCAGGTATCAAGGGTAGAGGATACCGATTTTTAACCGTGATCTTATTTAATTCACGATAATCTATACATGGACGGAGAGACTTGTCCTTCTTGGTGACAAAAAATATTCCGGCACCAGCTGGAGAGGTAGAGTGGCGTATAAAACCCTTGGCCAGGTTCTTATCTATATATGTCTTTAGTACCTCCTGTTCTTTCTCTGATAGTGGAAAAATGCATCCGAATGGTATTTCGGATCCCGGCAGTAATTCAATGGGGCAACCGTAGGGACGATGAGGTGGAAGAGAGTCTGCCCCTTTTTTGCTGAAAACATCAATGAATTCATGATATTGTCTAGGTATGACCTGATAAAGCTTCTGGTCGGAGTCCAAACAAAGTAGGGTGGATGGAGAACCCGAATCTTTCTTAGTACAGTGCGCATGACAGTAAGAAGATGAGAATTTCACCTCTCCAGATGTCCAATGAATGTATGGATTGTGGGCCTGCAGCCAGGGAATCCCCAGGATGATGGGAAACATGGGAGAGGAGATGACATCAAGAACCAGCAGTTCCTTGTGTTGGGAGGAAGTAGAAGCAGGCAGAGGCAGGGTTTCCTGGGTTACTTGTCCCGATCTGATGCGGGATCCGTCAGCTAGGAATACAGTAAGTCCATGGGTCTTGGTTCGTAGTGGAATGTTATGCTGGCTGGCAAAGTTTGAATCAATAAAGCAACTGCATGCTCCAGAATCAATGATGGCGTTGACCGTTATTGTCTCTTCTTGCAGCTGTAAAGACAGAGGAATGGCAATGTGGGTAGAGTTCGCAGACAGAGCAGAGAGACTGGTAAACACGACAGACGGGCACTTACTTATCTTGACAGGACAGTTCAGTACATAGTGTCCAGTCCCACCGCAGTAGAGGCACAGATTGAGTTGTCGACGTCGGGACCGTTCTTCAGGCGATAAGGCAGGTCGCATCAGGCCCAATTGCATCGGTTCCCCAGGGTCAGATAAGACATTAGCTGGATTTGAACTGGATGGAGGTACATAGCGTGTTGCTGGAAGTGGTGCTCTGGTTGTCATCCAAACCGGGCGGGATTGAAGAGCAGATCGTTCAGAACGGCGTTCCCGGATACGCCGGTCGATTTGAATAGTCAAGTTAATCAAGGCCTCAAGAGTATTTGGTACACCCACTCGGGCAAGTTCGTCTTTTAATCCCTCAGATAGGCCCAAGCGGAACTGGTGACGCAGGGCCGCATCATTCCACTGAGTGTCCGCACTCCAACGTCTAAAGTCCATGATATAGTCCTCCGCAGGTCTGCGGCCTTGCTGGAGTGTGAACAGAGCGGATTCAGCTGTAGCAGTCTGTTGGGGGTCTTCATATATCTGTGCCATGGCCTCGAAGAAGGAAGATAAAGACTGGGTCAGTGCTGAGTCCCCCTCAAGTAGCCGATGAGCCCAGGTCTGAGGTTCCCCTTGTAGGAGGGAGATCACGAATCCCACCTTGGTGGCCTCCAATGAGAAAGTTCGGGGCTGTAAAGCGAAAAAGAGCTTGCAGGCGTTGCGAAAGGCCCGGAACTTGGCCCTGTCTCCAGAGAATCTGTCAGGAGTGGGAACCTTTGGTTCAGGTGGGAGCATTACTACAGAAGGACCAGGAGCCGTCTGTACCGGGGTTGCGGCTGAGGAGGAGGCCTGGAGGTTAGGCCCTGCAAGATTCTGAACTTGTCCCTCCAATCTATTGTAGTTATCCTGGAGGGATTGTACGGCTTGGGTGAGGGCCGCAAGGTGGGTGCATATTTCTTTTAATGGAGAGGAATCTCCTGCAGGCTCAGTCATGGCTGCTTCGTACTGTTAGGTACCTGGTAGGAGAGCCTGACTGTAGGAGAAGACCTCTCATACAACGCTGGTTCAGGAGCCACTGGAATGGGAACAGTGGTCTCCTGAGCGCAGTGGGGTAGGAGTGCCTGTTGGAGTGTAGTCTCTGATGTGGAAGTAGAGATCCCTCCTGGGATGGCAGGACTGCAGGTGAGAGGAGACTGGAACAGCAGCAGCTGGTACACTGGACTGCAGGTGAGAGGAGACTGGAACGGCAGCAGCTGACACTCTGGACTGCAGGTGAGAGGAGACTGGAACAGCAGCGGCTGGTACACTGAACTGCAGGTGAGAGGAGACTGGAACAGCAGCAGCTGACACTCTGGAGGTGAGAGAACCACTAGGCTGAAGCTGAAGGTGCAACAGCAAGTAGGTAGGCAGGCACAAGCAGAGTCAAACGGTCCGGGTCGGCAGGTAACTGGCACAGATAATCACAGCAGGCAAGGCAGAGTCGGTGAGCAGGCAGAAGTTGGCAACGGTAGCAGTATCAACAGTAGAGAGGTCAGGCAAGCCGGGTCGGGACTGGAGCAGGTCGGATGGTCAAACAGGCCGGGTCAATCAGGTAGTAAGCAATCAGGATACAGGTTACAAGCAGAGTCACAGAGCTGAGACGAAGCAGCAATGTTCCCATGGAACAGGGGAACTTTTAAATGCTAATTGGCGCCAAACCGGCGCTAACGCGAACGCGCGCCCGTGCGCGCGCACGCACCCGCGTCGTGCACCCGCGCGCGCCCGAGCGCCGCGCTGATGCACGGCTACAGTGGCAGCTTGGCGCTGTGTCTGCACAGGGGCGCGCCGGCGCCTAGGCGCATGCAAGCGCCCTGCTCTGGTGCTGGTGGATCCCTGACACAGCCTCTGGGGCCTTTCAAAAAGGTGTGTATATGTAATCAGAAAATATTATAAAATTACTGCGCTTCCCTCTAACTCCAAGCTGCAGTTCTAATTCTTAGGTGTAGAATAAAATAGATAAAGTGTATAAAAGAACCGCGCTAAACACAAACCATACTCAAAATAATTGAAAAATATACAAAGTGATCAGAAAATGCTAAACTCATATAGCAATATAATGTGAAAAAATTAAAAAATGCGCTATGAACCACATAAAGATAATAAATTATTAAGGCAAAAAATATGAAAATTAAATAATAAATATGAAAATTAATTAATAAAAAATTGTTGTATAAAGATAAGGAAAACAAAAAACACAGTCCGTGAAAATAAAGTGACTTCCGTTATCAACAGTCCTTATTAGATTTTCTTCCACCCAAAGTGACTGAAGACTTTAAAGACATCTTTGTGAAAAAAATCCACCACCTATAAAGGTATATGATTACCAGAGGTAAGCTGTAATAAAGCCTTATGCCAGAGATCCACTCATTAGGGACATCACCATCTGTCTCTGCATGGAGGGGAGATCACCCGGGATTCATCAGTAGTGATTGGCTCGGTAATGGAGACCCAAGAAGATAAGAAATACATTAACCATAGTGTGAATCCGTTTGACCAGTTTATTAAAGGATAAAGTAGCACACTTACCAAAAGAAACAGTTAAAATGGCATATACAAAATCAGCCGGCCGGCCTGCAAACACCCGTTCATTGTGGAGTGGAAACGATGACGTCAGCGCGTCTGCCTTCCGACGTACGTTTCGTCCTATTGGACGTTGTCATAGGAACGCTACAAAATCAGCCGGCCGGCCTGCAAACACCCGTTCGTTGTGGAGTGGAAACGATGACGT
The DNA here is from genome assembly GCA_037952925.1 of Lithobates clamitans. Lineage (NCBI taxonomy): Eukaryota > Metazoa > Chordata > Amphibia > Anura > Ranidae > Lithobates > Lithobates clamitans. The sequence continues at coordinate 2,367,072 of JBBGZY010000405.1, forward strand.
CAGCGCGTCTGCCTTCCGACGTACGTTTCGTCCTATTGGACGTTGTCATAGGAACAACGTCCAATAGGACGAAACGTACGTCGGAAGGCAGACGCGCTGACGTCATCGTTTCCACTCCACAATGAACAGGTGTTTGCAGGCCGGCCGGCTGATTTTGTATATGCTATTTTAACTGTTTCTTTTGGTAAGTGTGCTACTTTATCCTTTAATAAACTGGTCAAACGGATTCACACTATGGTAGATGTATTTCTTATCTTCTTGGGTCTCCATTACCGAGCCAATCACTACTGATGAATCCCGGGTGATCTCCCCTCCATGCAGAGACAGATGGTGATGTCCCTAATGAGTGGATCTCTGGCATAAGGCTTTATTACAGCTTACCTCTGGTAATCATATACCTTTATAGGTGGTGGATTTTTTTCACAAAGATGTCTTTAAAGTCTTCAGTCACTTTGGGTGGAAGAAAATCTAATAAGGACTGTTGATAACGGAAGTCACTTTATTTTCACGGACTGTGTTTTTTGTTTTCCTTATCTTTATACAACAATTTTTTATTAATTAATTTTCATATTTATTATTTAATTTTCATATTTTTTGCCTTAATAATTTTTTATCTTTATGTGGTTCATAGCGTATTTTTTAATTTTTTCACATTATATTGCTATATGAGTTTAGCATTTTCTGATCACTTTGTATATTTTTCAATTATTTTGAGTATGGTTTGTGTTTAGCGCGGTTCTTTTATACACTTTGTGTATATGTAATGACAGATCATGTGACACTTAGATTGCACACAGGTGGACATCATTTCACTAATTATGGGACTTCTGAATGTAATTGGTTGCACCAGAGCTTTTTATGGGCTTCATAACAAAGGGGGTGAATACATACGCACATGCCAATTATCAGTTTTTTATATCTGAAAAATAGTTTTATGTCTATATTTTTCTAATTTTACTTCACCAACTCAGACTTCTGTCTTCTGATCCATCACATATAATTCAGATTAAAAAAAAAACATTGAACTAAAGGCTGTAATGTAACAAAATGGGTAAATATATATATATAAGGCTTTTTTTCTCAGAGAATAGGTGCAGGAACTCAACCTGGCCCGCTGCACACACATATCTGCCAAATGGCATCTAATAGTAGCTCTTCCCTCTGCATACAACGCCCTCCCTTCACTGCCCTTATCTTCTCCCCCCTCCTTAAAAGCTCCACCATCTGTCATATGTCTTATCTTTGTTGCAATATTAAGCTGAAACACCTATCCAGCTGTAGTACCTCCCAGCATACTATACTATACTACAGTCACTTGCAAGGGAGATCATGCAGTAGGAGCATCAACAACTGGTCACCAGGGAAAAAATGGAGACCACAGAGGGTGCAGCCTACCATGCACCCTCTCCTGCCCATGACTGCACTGAACCCTGGGCACCTGAGATAAGCTATCACTTGTAAATGCAGAAGCTGGACTTCAGTGTTACCAAGTGATAGTGGTGAGCAGGGAACAGAAGACCTGAGCCAGAGGTGGTGGAACTGAGTTCCCCCTAGTTCCTGCTGAAAAAAAGCCATATATATATATATATATATATATATATATATATATATTTACTGTATATACGGTATACACACACAAACACATGTTTTCTGACTTCTAGTCGGGATTGCTTAGTATTTTCTAGATTTTCAAAACTATATTTCCTTTTTCTATAATACTTTAGCTTGATCTGCTACTCCAGCCCCATTGCTTTCTGTAAGAGACGGTGGATTTGCTGAGACAGCAAATGCATTGTTTGCTACTTCTTTTCAGGTTTTCGTTTTGGTAGTTGAAGCTCATATCACAGGATTTAATGATACTGAGATTGTGCTAGATGGGAAGGAGAGGATGAAATTATTTGTTTTGTTTGTAGTTCTAAGGAAATTGTCTGATAAACTAGAGGTATGCATGCAGTATAGTATACTCCTATCCCCCAAACCTCTCCAGTTTTTTTTTTAAGAACTAATAAAAAGAGAATGCATTAAACTTTAGTGTCTAGTACAGTGATGCCAAACAGCGGCATGCTGGCTCTCTGTGTGCAGCCTGCCATGTCCTGGACTGGGCCATCACCTGATGAACACCTATGAACTTTGCAGAGTGGTCAGGTCCTGAAACAATAAAAACAGTACAATCAGGTGGAGTGATCTCCATCTCTATCTGACAGTACAAGCATGCTTTGCAGAGTGGAAGCAGGGCGCCGCCCAAAAGCTAAAACACTGTCTCTGTTTCAGCACCCAGTACTGAAATTAAAGGGGTTGTAAAGTTTAAAGGGTTTTCACCTTAATGCATAGAATGCATTAAGGTGAAAAACCTTCTGTGCTGCCCCCCAGAGCCCCCCCCCCCCTTTTTCCTACCTGAAACCAATCATTCCAGCGACGAGCACGAGCCCGATGGCTCCAGTCGCTGTCTCTGTCTTCATTAGATAGATTGATAGCAGCAGGAGCCATTGGCTCCCGCTGCTGTCAATCAGATCCAGTGACACGAGAGCGGTGGGTGGGGCCAAGTCCTGCTGTCTGTGTCAATGGACGCAGCAGTGGGACTCGTGAGCGCACCCACGCGGGTGCCCCCATGGAAAGCGCCTCACCGTGGGGGCATTCGATAAAGAGGAGGGGCCAGGAATGCTGCCGGGGCACCCCAGAAGAGGAGGTTTGGGGCTGCTCTGTGCAAAACCGTTGCATAGAGCAGGTAAGTATAACATGTTTGTTATTTAAATAAAAAACTTTACAATCACTTTAACAGTACTGTCAGGTAGAGTGTCAGAAAAACTGTAGTCCTGGCCTTGTTGAGAGGAGAGAGATAGCATGGCACAGGAGCATGTGATTAGATAAAGGGGGTTCAATTTCCCTGATACTGCACTGGCCACCAAAGCCAGGGAAGGGGGGAGAAATACTTCCAATGTCCACAAATGTTGGAGAGGGTTAAACAGCACTGCCTCTGAGCACCAGTGCAAGAAGAGGGATTAACAGCACTGTCACCAGTGCTGTCTCTTGGCCTAGGCCGACAAGGCCCAGGCCTAGGGTGGCACTTTGCGGGGGGTGGCAAAAAAGCACCCCCCTGCACGAAAAAAGTCCACCTGACCTGTCCTCCCAACTCCCACGGCCGCCTCCCGCACATATACAGGCCCCGGCTTTGCTGTAGCGTGGTACTTGTTATGGGCAGTATGAGTGTATGGAGCATACTTGGCCAGGTGGGAGGGAGGGACTAGTGCCCCCATAGAGCGGCCGATGACTGGCTATGCAAGAGGTGGAGCTTAATTGTCCGCCTACCCCCCACTGGCATCCTTACACATTTAAAAACTCCCCCCGGGGCAGAGTTCATCTGTGTCCAGAAGAGGAAAGCGAGGAGGACGTGAGGAACCCCCAGGCAGTGGTGTCACTATGGGGGTGGGGGATGGAACGCACCCGGTGATACCCTCCTAGAAGCAGTTGTAATGGTGGGTGCTGTAGAGCCCCCCCCCAGCTGTGAAGTGGTGACAGCGCGCTACTTCTCAGCTGGAGACAGGTACTGGCACTGTGACAGGGGAGAGTCGGGCTGTCGGGTTTCCCCCTCACCCCCCTCTTTTCCTGTCAGCCGTGCAGGATAAGAGAGAGGGCTCTTTTCAGATTCCCCACCCAGCTTCCTGCTCGTTTTTTTCCCCTCCCCATTGGCCACAGCGGAGGCCAATAAAAAGAGACTAGGGGAGCATCATGGGACATAGAAGATTTAGAGTCCTAGAAGATTTTTTATGATTAAGCACTTGGTACCCACTTTTAATGTACAGAGAGGAAGGTGGAGGTCTAAGAGGAAAAGGAGCCTAAAGAGGAAGGGGCATGATTGATAGATGACCGAGTGGGTCTTAAACAGAAAGGGGTGTGGCCTTGACAGGAAGGGGTGGGTCATATTTAAATTAGGGGGTGTACGAGTTTAGTCAGGCCTAGGGCAGCACAAAACCTAAATACACCACTAACTGTCACTGCCACAATGCTTGGGAGTAATTATCAAGGTCACTAACATCAGCATTGGGGGTTATTACTGTAGTTACCTACACGAATGCTGGGGACTTTTATTGCAGCCAATGAAATCAGTGATGATCTTAAAGTGGTTCTAAAGCCTTAAAGCCTTTTTACCTTAATGCATTCTATGTGTTAAATTGGTTCTAAAGCCCCAAGCCTCATTCTATGCATTAAGGTAAAAAAACCTTCTGTGCCGCAGGAGCCCCCCAGCCCCCCTCTTATTCTTACCTGAGCCTGATCCGATCCAGTGGCCTGCACGAGAGCAATGGCTCTTGCCACTGTTTCCCTCCTCATTGGGCAGATTGATAGCAGCGGCAGTCATTGACACCCGCTGCTGTCAATCAAATTCCATGATAAAGGAGCGGGGGGGGGGCCCAAGTCAGATGGTCTGTGTCAATAAAGGCACTCACCAATAGATGGGGGCACTCACCGAAGAGGAGGAGCCTGGAGTGTGGGTGGTGGACTCCAGAAAAGGAGGATGGTTTTGCACAGAGCAAGTAAGTATAACATGTTAACATGTTTGTTATTTTTTATGATTAAGCACATGATTTGAGTGTGAAACGCATGAACAGTTTGTCCTATTTCGCTTCTCTGACTGTGAGGGCAATAAAGGGTACATTTTTAATCAGTCCTGTGGCGGTGTGTGGCCAAGTTTTCTCTTTATCCTAAGAACTTTGAGGAGTAGACCAGAGATATCACAAGACACAGGAAAGCCATGCATTTCTGACAACAACCATTTTTTTTTTTTTTTTAAATTTATTGCACAGATATAACAAAACACTTCCATTGGTATTATTAACAGACCAAAAAGAAAGCAAATAATAGAAAAGAAGTTAATCATTAAGGTTTACATACACTGTAAGGTCAGTTGTATTTTAATGTAATGCTCCAGCAAGTGTAAAAACTAGACATGTGCACTGCCGAAAAAATTGTTAATTTTTTTTACATTCATTTTTTGGGTTTTTTTCATTTTTCGGGTCATTCATTATGATCGCAAATTGTAAATTAAAAAATTTGAAAATTCGTAAAATTAGAAAATCCGAAAAATAGGAAAGAAAATCTGAAAGTTCAAAAGAATAACTGACTAACTACTAACTAATAGGGATGAGCTGAACAGACCCCTGTTCAGTTTGCACAGTTTGCACCAGAACTTTCTAACACTGCAAAAGTTCGGACCCAAATATCGAACCCCATTAAAGTCAACGGGACCCGAAATTCAAAAATCAAAAGTTCCCATTTTGAAGGCTTATATGCAAGTAATTGGGCATACAATGGTTATAGGGGTCTGGGTCCTGCCCTGGGGGACATGTATCAATAAAAAAAGTTTGTGAAAACGTAATTTTTAAATGAGCAGTGATTTTTTTTTTTTTAAAGTGAAAGCATAAAAATGAAAAATTCCTTCCAATATAGTTCCTGGGGGGTCCCCTTAGTCTACCTGTGAAGTGGCAGATCTGTAACATGTCTATTGCTGTCTGCTGCAGAAATAATTGCATTTATAAAGCCAAAAAAAATGACATTTTCCCTGCAAGCTGCCTTTATTTTGTGCAGCAACAGCTGGGGAGTCAGTGTGTATCATGAGGCCACAAAGTAGTACACTGGGAACAAGATTAGAGATTTTTTGGATACATTCTGGTGTCACTTTGACTTTGGATAGAAGTAACGGGTGCCTAAAAATAGGTCTTTGGGTGTCAGTGGCGCCTTCCCACCGTAACCCTATAGAGATAATCTTGATGAAAGCAAGAATTGGCCTTGCTGTAAAAAATTGAAATGATATGCACCTATCAAACAGGTGCAGAAAAATTACTTTTTGGTGTCGGGGGCGCCTTCCCACCTTAACCCTATAAAGGTGCTCTTGATGAAGGCAAAAAAAAGTGCAATGATATGCACCTGTCAAACAGGTGCTGAAAAATTGGTCTTTGGGTGTTAATTGTGCCTATGAAACCTATACCAAAAACATTCTTCCAGATGAAACGATTGAACACCCTCAAAGCTAGGCAGCCTGGAGGTCCTGCAGAGGTTCCACATCCCAAAAAGACTTAATCAGTGACATCGGCATCAGGGGCTTCATAGCTGGTAATCCAGGACTGATTCATTTTTATAAAAGTCAAATGGTCCACAGAGTCTGTCAACAGACACTTTCTATGATCAGTAACGAAACCTCCTGCAGCACTGAATGCCCGTTCTGAATGCACGCTGGATGCAGGGCAGCCCAACAACTCAATAGCATACTGGGTAAGTTCTGGCTAGCCGTCTATTCTCATGACACAGTAAGTCAGTGGATCTTCAGCTGGAAAGCTCTCCATCTCTGTTTTGGCCCCAAGGTAATCGTCCACCATGTGATGCAGACGCTGCCGATGGGATGTGGAAGCTGACAGCCCTGGGCAGCGAGGACTAAAAAAATTCCAAAATGCCTCACTTAGGCGGACGCCTTCTCCAACGCGCCTCTCTTGACCAACAGAAGACTCCACGACACTGTAACCTACTGAAGTTAGGAAAAACGTTCAATAAAACCTCTTTAACGTGTCCTCAAGAGATTTTATCTTCTGCACTCTCTGTGGGGACTGGATGAGTTCTGACATCTTCCCCTTATAACGGTGGTCAAGGATGGTTGCCAACCAGTAATCATCCTTCTCCTTTATACCACGTATTCTTGGGTCCTTTCGCAGGCTTTGAAGCATGAGGTTGCCCATGCACCTCAAATTTACCGAGGCTTGAGAAGCAGACTCCTCAGGGTCACTCAGGATGACAGCATCTGGAACTTCCTCATCCCAGCCACATACTACTCCCAAGGGTTCTGGGATTGGAAAGCCATTGCTTACAGATTGACGCATGTCGTCCTTTTCTTCGAAGTATATGAAAGTGCCAGAATCCTCCTCCTCATCCTCCTCCCCTCAATCCTCCTGTGTGTTCTGTGACATAGGAATGATGGTGTCTGGATAAAGTGGGCCTTGAGAGGAAAGGAAGTCCTCCTCTTCCTCTTGCTGCTGTGCACTGGCTGTGTATGACCACCTGAAATGGCTACAGACTCTTCTGGCCAGCTTTAGCACATCTTGCAACCCTGGGTACGTATTTAGGAAATGCTGCACCACCAAATTGAGGACATGTGCCAGGCATGGCACATGTGTCAACTTTCCCTGTCTAAGGGCGGACAGGAGGTTTGAGCCATTTTCACACCCCACTATTCCTGGCTCGAGCTGACCTGGTGTGAACCACCTCTGAGCCTGTCCCTGCAGAGCTGCAAGAATCTCAGCTCTAGAGTGGTTCCTGTCCCCTAAACGCACCTGCTGAAGCACTACATGACACCTTTTAGCCTGACTCATGGAATAGCCCTTTGAACGCTTAGGGGGTACCTGATGTTTATAGGACAATTCTGCAGAGGAGGGCGTGAAGGTGGCAGAGGAGGAGGAGGAGGGGATAGAGCTCACAGGTCTGGCATCATCTGTATGGAGATGTGGGGGCTCAAAAAGCTGCAGCACCGAACCCTGTCCTGCATTCTTTCGAGTAAGCAGCGTTACCCAGTTTGCTGTGAACTAAATATATCATCTCTGCCCATGCTTGCTGGACTATGTGTCAATAGTAAGGTGGATTTTACGGCTGACTGCCTTGTCCAACGATGCCAGAACATTCCCTTCCACGTGATGTTAGAGAGATGGAACGGCCTTACCTGAAAAGTAGTAGCGACTGGGAACCTGTCATTGTGGTACAGCGAATTTACAGAAGGGGGCAGAATCTACCAGGGTTTAAAGGCAGAAGTTGGAGAGCCACAGCTTTGACAAGCTTGCATTTAGACACTGGGCATGTGGGTGGCAGGGACTGTTTTTTTGGTTGGACGGTAAATGCCTTGTTAAGCCTGTGGTACCCAAATGGTTGGTATTTTTGCCACGTTTGATGTGCTTGAAACACAGTTTGCAGATAGCAACAGTGCGATCTGCTGCAGATGTGCTGAAAAAGGCCCAGACAGCTGAGCTTTGGGTAGTGGGCGGGGAGATAACAGCTGTAGAATGTGATGGAATAGGGTGGAAGCTCACTACTCATTCTTGATGTCGGCCTCCTTGGGGTTGTGCCGCCTCACCTTGAGTTTCCTCCTCTGCTCTATCTGGCAACCAAGTCACATCAGTGACCTCATAGTCATCATCATCATCTCCAGCTCCTCCATCTTCATCATTACCACTGGAGACAACTTGGCAATATGCTGCCGCATGGGGAACAAGAATGCCAATTTGTCTACCAGTGTTCCTCCCTCTCTCTAGGCTCATGTTCCTGTCATCCTCAACCTCAGAACCAACATCTGAATCCAGTAATGGCTGGGCATCATCAAGGTGCAAGTGGCTGACGCTGTGGTCAAATAACTCAGCTGACTCCTCAATGGCTGATGTTGGAGCTATGGCAGGAATAGATGTGGACAAGGAGGTAGGTTTATCCACTCTGGCAACTGCAGGGGACAGCACACTTGTCTCAGCTTGCATGACAGAGGATGAGGAGGAAGAGGAAGGTTTAGTAAGTCAGTCCACCACCACCTCCTCTGCATGCTGTGGCTGGATAGCACAAGCAAACTCACTAAACAAAGGAAATGATGCCCTGCCTGAGGACTGACCACCAGGTCCACCTTTGCCTGTAAACACATTTGTTGCTGGCCCCCAGTGCTAAGGGAACATCTGCCTCTCCTTGTTGTCCTCCCAGACATGTAAAGAAGTTGAAATCTGTACGTAGATGCACTTTAATCAATGTAAAGAGTTGTTTGGTGCACTTTAATTTGAGTACTCACACTACACAGACACACTCCACGGATACACTATAATATACTGCAATATAATGTGCCAAACTGGCAGTAACGCACACAGAACTATATGGCGTTAAACTGGCAGTAACGCACACAAAACTATATGGCGCTAAACTGGTAGTAACACACACAGAACTATATGGTGTTAAACTGGCAGTAACCCACACAGAAGTAAATGGCATTTAACTGGCAGTAACGCCCACAAAACTATATGGCGTTAAACTGGCAGTAACACACACAGAAGTAAATGCCGTTAAACTGGCTGTAACACACACAGAAGTAAATGGGGTAAAACTGGCAGTAACACAATCAAATAGACGGTGTTCAACCATCACTACACTGATGCTAGCTGAGCGGTCCCTACTCTAACTGTACACTAATGTAAAGATTACTGACATGGTCTCACTACGCTACAGTGAAACTATATGAGCTGTCCCTACTCTAGCTGCACACTATGCAAAGCTGAATGATGCTCCTCCTCACTACACTCACACTATCCCTAGACTGACACTAAACTAATATTCTACACTGATGACTGAAGCTAAATAGCACACTAACTAACTAAAAGCACTGAACAGAGCCCTGTTCTATCCCTCTCCACACCGAAATCACATTGAAAATGGCTGCCTTCGAAAGAATACTTTTATACTGTGGGGCGGGAATGAGCCGTGATTGGATGAAGTCATGATGACAGTGTCCAATCATGACTTTGACAGTGCTCTGTGCCCTGATTGGCTGAAGCTTTCAATGCTTCAGCCAATCAGGGCTTACTATTCAGTGCCACAATTCATTGTAGTCGGTTCGGGGGGGCGAACAAATGGGCTGAACGACCGAACAACAAAAGTTCGGCCCAAACTTATGCTCGCCCATCCCTACTAACTAACTATTAAATTATAGGTATTGGAATTTCCTTTCAAATTTGGCTGTTAGTGAATGTAATGAACATGAATTTATCCAAAGTTACGAATTATCTGAAATAATGAATGCCGCATCTAAACAAATGGAACGAAACAAATTAATAATAAATAATAATAATAATAAAAAAAAGTTTGTTATTATTATTATTATTGTTATTTATTATTATTAATTTGTTATGTTCCATTTGTTTAGATAAGGCATTCGTTATTTTGGATAATTTGTAACTTTGGATAAATTTGTATTCGTTACGTTCACTAACAGCCAAATTTGAAAGGAAAAATAATTAGTAATAGTATATTTTTCTAAAATCACAGGGTGCAAGGTACCATGTGATAGCTTTGGGCCAATCACAGCATCACTATAGTACAGTAAGCAAGCTGTCATAAATAGAAGTCATGTATTACTGTTTTGCTTATATGTAATCATGTGATCACTATGATTGGTCAATCACATGATAACCCCTGCTGCTTACAGCAGCCAGGTACTGAGCACCATGATCCACTGTGTCCACCACATTGTCAGTGGGTTGCACCAACGCGCATGTGCCAGTACATTGCTCAGCCTGGAGCCGCTGCCTGCCCACAGTAAATGTATGTGGGCAGGTGGCAAGTGGTTATTAAAACTTTGTTGCAGATTCCAACCTGTTTCTGCTCTGAAGAAAAAGCAGTTTGTTACATCATGTCATTGGATACTGATTAAGAATGGAAGTGACTGATTTATGTTAAGCAGCTGGTGTACTTTCTGTGCTCCGATGAGAAAAGTTACAGTGTCTGCGTCCCTTTAGAAGTGATTAACCCTTAGGAAGCATCTTGTCAAAAATTACATTTTTGTTTCAGATGATGCCTAAAACCTGACTTGTATCTTAGTGCAGATTTGTTCAGCCAAGCAGGAAATTACATTTCTTGGGGCGTTCTGTACACCAACTGTGTACAGAAGGCCTCCAGGTAGCCATATTGCATTGAATTCTACTGAAAATTACAGTGCTGCAGACTGAAAAGGAAAGGTCATTTTTAAATAACATTAAATTTGAATATCATTTTGTGTAGCAATTGTATACGCTATATGACATTTTTTTAATTTGCTACATTTTTTTGGTAAAGGGTGGAGTTACACTTTACAGTATACCTGAAATTTAGGTCAAAATCAGCTGTCATCGCCCATGCGGGATGCACAAAAATCTAAATGGGACTCTGTCTGCTACTTGTATCCTGCAGGAATGCTGAAGAAACCTCTCTCGCCAGTAGTGGAAGCTCTTAGAAAATGGGAGAGGGGTTTTTCATTAGGCTAAATGAGCAGCCTGTCTTCCATGTTCTTCTCCTAGTAGTAGCCAGGAGTGGCCTCTTTCACAGTACCACACAATGGAAACAAAAGCTAGCCTGGAGTAAGGCTAGGTTCACACTGATGCAGTGTGATTAGAATGAGTTTTCTATTGCGATTTGGCGGATCACAGCCAGTGCGACTTCATCTAAGTTCATCTGCTTTTCCAATGCAATTTGGATGGAGCTGCAATTTTGATTTATGCCCTGGTTTCTCTCTCTCCTCTTTCTCTCTCTCCAGTCTCTCTAGAGTCCTAGAAAACACACTGGAATCACATTGCATTTGAAAAGCTATGCATTTTCATGCAGTTTCTATTAAAGTATATGGGGCTCAAAATCGCACGAAACACGCGCAAGACCATTTTTTTCAAAATTGCATTGCATTTAGATTGCATATACAGTATCTGAATGACTTCTAAAGAAACACATTACTTAACGTCTCATGTGAATCAATGCGTTCTAGAATGCATTCAAAATCGCATCATTGTGAGCTTAGGAAAGCACAGTGAATTATTCAAGTAAGGTACACAACCTGCAGTCCAGAGGAGCAATGACAGCTATCTACCCTGACAGTGCAGATTTGCTTTAAATGCAACATTATTATTGACCTGGACATTTTATAGATAGGCAACTCTTATTCTCATATTGATTAGTGGTTCCAAATTAATAATAACTACTGCAGTAGGGAACAGACACAAAATATACCCTCAGCATCTTTCCAAATAACTGTTCTGCTTTATTATGACGCAATTGAAGGTTTTTATATACATGATTACGTAGGTATCACATTAATATTATGTTGCACTAACTCACGGTGGAGCTGCTGATTTAAAGCGGGCTGTTACCGTCACCTTTTTACCTGTAATTTCACCAACACCGAACTTAGAGTCCACGTTAACCTTATTATCAGACAAGGTAGTCACCAGTCACTTGAGTACTTTTCCAATGCTTTAATGGGAGATAACTGGAAGAAGTAGCAGGAAAGAGGTAGAAGGAGAGTTGCAGGGAAGTTCAAATATCTTTTCTTGTTGTAGCACTAAGGAATTGAAATCTCAGGGGTGAATATATCCTCCGTTCAGGATTAAATCTTTGCCCGCCCGGATAGGTCTCTCTCACTAACCTAGCAGCCGGAACCCAGCACGAACAAAAAGTCTCTGCCACAGACTTGAGTAGGACAAAACTGTACGATCCTCTGCCACAGGATGTAGTAGTTTTAGATGAACAGCAAACACAGTACCAGGACCTTTCAGCCAACCCGGCAGTACTTGTGTGGTAGATTAGTTTAAAATGCGTCCTCGAATGGAGTCACCAGGCCCTTCTTAAGACCAGCCTTGCATGGTCCCTTCCAAGATGGGTCCTCCCCTGGATCTTCCCAATTGTCCGGCTTCTTCCCACAGGACAGACAGCACAGGACCATCCCAGCGATAGCAGGCTCCAGACAGGCTTCTGGGCCTACCCGCACGGCTGCCGCAACGCAACCCTCCAGGCCGGAGGGCCGCGAGGTAGAACTCACTAACACATACCTTTAGGCCAGGAGGGCCACGAGGTAAAGCTCCCAGAAACATGGTGTCTGTCCCATGAATACTCTCTCCCAGCATGCAACCCGGAGGACCACCTCCGCCAAGTTGTCTACGGGACAGAAGAACACTCATATACTTCAGCTGGTTGCTTTCCAACACCGACCCATGGTGACAATGACACCCACAGGCAGAATGTGGAACTGCATGCAACACAGCCAAACTGGAACAGAGGCTACTCTAACAGTAAATTAAATCTGAACTATGTACAGCCCAGATGACCCACTAAATTTACCTATAAGCGGTAGATTGGAAAATCTACCAGCGCTACAATTACAATTGTACTTTTATGGTAACAAGGGGCGTAGCATAGGCAGACTAATTCTAATCAGGACTCAAAAGAATGCAAACATGTAATGAAAACATTATTAGTGCAGTGTGCACAGTGATAGTAGTGTTCAATACATAAAAAATAGAATACAATTATATACAGAACTTACACATTTCCTTTACATTATCTATGACTGCAGAATATTTATTTTATTTTTTAAGTAAGAAAACTTCCAGAGTTTTAATAGTAGCAGTATTTTGTAATGCCAATAAAATTTGACAGTCTTTATCAAGCCCTGATATAGGTCTCCTATTGCCAGGGGCGGACTGACAACTCATGGGGCCCCCGGGCAATAGGAGATTATGGGGCCCCCAGGCAATAAGAGAAGATTATGGGGCACCCGGGCAATAGGAGATTATGGGGCCCCCAGGCAATAGATTATGGGGCCCCCAGGCAATAGGAGATTATGGGGCCACACAGTATACACACACACACATACAGTATACACACACAGTATATACACACAGAATACACATGCACACACAGAAAAGGTACTGGAGAGACGGGGCGGCTATAATCTTGGATTGGATTTTTACATACTGTCCCTGGTTTTATTGAGACTTGCAACCCTGATGGGGCCCCTTAGTGGCATGGGGCCCTCGGGCAGCGCCCGAGTGCCCGAATGGTCAGTCCGCCCCTGGCTATTGCATCCCATCAGGATTGTAATTGCATCTCTTGCTTCAGCCCCTAGGAAACGGGAGGCCTTTTCCCCGAAATGCTTGATGCTTGATGAATTTACTTGATGCTCTTAACCAACAAACATTTCAAAAAGTAATCGGAACCTTTGTACTGGGCCCTCCTCAGTACCCATCCTATGCGTTTTATTGATATTATTTTAAGGCACAGGAAGATTAATGTGTTTTATGTTGATTCCAGATGGTTTAGCAAGTAATTACATGAATTAGAAATTAATGTCTTAGAGGCACTTGCTCTTGTTATTGCTCATCCGTGCCATCAGTCAGGTGACCCGCACTTCATAGAAAACTGTTGCTCCAGCAAAGTGTTAACGTTAACCCATGACCTCTGGGCCCTTAATTATGCATTACAGCTTGCAGAATTATCTCATGTCAAGCAGCCTTTATTACCTTTAATTCCTATTTTATAACTTTTTGTTTGATCTTTCCTGGGATTTAATCTGATAGAATTCAGCAGAATAAATTACCGTTCCTCCCGATCATTTTACTGTGGCTTTTAATATATAATTTATCTGCTGCTGTATATAATTTATGAGAGATTGATTACTCTTTCATCTCTATATCCTTTTTCTATGTCAGGGGAGTCTCGATTTTAACACTTTCCATTTGGAATTATTAGGGATGATGTGTGTGGCGAGGGCGGCATGTTAATGGGTGAAGGATGAAAAACCTCTTATGTTACACTAAGCTGACAGGTTTTTCCGAGCAAATGCCCAGTTTAAATGACAGAGTGAATGAGTGTGCAAGGAAAGAGTGGATATTTACTGTGGAATCCTGACTGGTCAATGTTTCTGCAGAAAAAGGAGGTAAATGATGAGAAGAAATCATTACAGGAGCGCAAAGAGCAATTTACTGCACAATTCGATTTAAGTTTACCAATATCAGATCGATGCAAGATGCTCTCTGATTGGCTACAGGACTTTTCAAATTTTCAGGAACAAATCAAGGAAGGGAAAAAAGTAACATCAGCAAACTTCTGCTATCCAAGAACTCTGACTGAATTTTTGTAATGATCTTTCTGATTCAGAAAGATTATTAGAGTCCCTATCGATGGACCTACAGCCCCTTGTTGCATGATTTTGTGCAACTCCCACTCTGGTAAATACAGAGAGTTATGTTTGGAGTTAGTGAACACTACAGACATTTTTGGGTCTTATCCCATATAATGGATTCCAGGGTTCCAGAATAAAGTTTAGAGCCACTGAGCAAGTAGATTAGGTTGTGTCTTTTGAGTAAGCTTAACCACTTACAGATCGGAAGATCTGCCCTCTTAATAACCAGGCCGTTTTTTGCGATACGGCACTGCGTCGCTTTAACTGACAACTGCGTGGTCGTGCGACGCTGTACCCAAGCAAAATCAAAGTCGTTATTTCCCCACAAATAGAGCTTTCTTTTGGTGGTATTTGATCACCTCTGCGGTTTGTATTTTTTGTGCTATAAACAAAAAAATATTTTATTTTTACTTTTTGCTATAAAATATATCCCCAAAAATAAAATGTAAAAACACAAATTTCCTCATCAGTTTAGGCTGATATCTATCATATAACACGCACCCCAAGTTTAGGAGGGAATTTTAAGGAAAAAAACTTTTAGGAGGGAAGTTTAAGGAAAACAACTTACATTTAAATGCCCATCAATGCAGCCTCATCAGTGTCCATCTGCAGCCTTGTCCATCATTGCAGCCTTGCCCAGTGTCTTTGCAGCATTGCCCAGCCTCATTGCAGTGTACTCGGCTAGGCTCGGCTCCTCTTGCAGTCCCAGTCCCGCCCCTATGATGGACATAACACAGGTCCAATGGCAGGACTGGGCGTGACTGTGAGCAGAGCCGAGAGGAGCTGAGCCTAGCCAAGTACACTCTGCTATGTGTATATCGGCGGCGCTCGCTCCTCTCCGCTCACAATCAGCGGAGATCGGCGGGGATCAGAGTATAACACGCACCCATGATTTTCCCCTGATTTTACGGGGGAAAAAGTGCATGTTATATGTCGATAAATATGGTATTCTTCTACATATTTTTGGTAAAAAAGAAACGCAATAAGCGTATATTGATTGGTTTGTGCAAAGGTTATAACGTCTACAAAATAGGGGATAGATTTATGGCATTTTTATTATTATTATTTTTTTACTAGTGATGGCAGCGATCTTTAGCGGGACTGGGACATTGCAGTGGATATATTGGACACTTTTTTGGGACCATTGACATTTATACAGTGATCAGTGCTATAAAAATACACTGATCACTGTATAAATGTCACTGGTAGGGAAGGGGTTGACACTAGGGGGCTATCAAGGGGTTAAATGTGTTCCCTCATGAGTGTTTCTAACTGTGGGGGGATGGGACTCACTGGGGGAGGAGACCGATCACTGTTTCTGATTAGTAGGAACAGACGATCTGTCTCTCCTCTCCTGTCAGAACAGGGATGTGTGTGTGTTTACACGCACACATCCCGGTTCTGCCTCTCGTACCCGCAATCACGGGTGGCCAGTGGTCATCGCGACTGCCGGCCACAAGCATCAAGTTCCCTGCTGTGCCCTTAAAGGTGCCGACATACATCCACGGCGATTTGCTGGATCGTGCCTCACTATAATGACGACGGCTGGTCGGCAAGTGGTTAAAGCTTTCCTCCAACCACTTTGCATATTATTTTGTTTATACTGTGATTTTGTACTTGCCAAATATGCTGCAGAAATCTCCCTCCACTGAGTCTAGCTACATCCATTTTAGCTGAAGCTGCTGCCTGTTCACTTCCTAAATTTACAGAGGCACACACATCGACACAACACACTCACACAGACACACACGCACACCAACACAACACACACAGACACACACACACATCACTGCTTGCCTGCACATTTCTCCTCTCCTGATGAATACACATGGATCTCTTCAGTCTCTGTTTTCTTCACCCTCATTCAGCCCCCTCCAGCTCTGCAGCTCTCCTTGGTTCTACTGTGACTCATCCCTCTTCCACTCTCCTGCCCCCACCCCACCCACCCTCTCTCTTACTGGCAATTGTGCATGATGTCATAAGCCTAGGCAAATGAACAGACAAGAAAGAGGAAGTGGGCAGAAAAAAACATGTTTTACTATCCAAAGTTAAAACAACAAGGGCAGAAGCTTTAATAGATGAAAAGATAAAATAATGACTGAAGGTCCGCATTAAATATTTTTTTAAAATGCGAACTTGCTGGCTGGGTGACATCCCTGATCTTACTGCTGAAAATTATCAGGAATTGTTTAATTCTCATTCTAATACTGTGATCTTTACACAGGGTGTTCTATACACCAGTGCATTTATTTAAAATGCATAAACGGGATATCCCTACACGCCACATATGTGAAAGTGAACCGGGTGACTTAGAGCACATGGTCTGGGGTTGTAAAAGTATCCAACCTTTTTGGTCACAAGTCACAGCATTTATTGCCACTACTGTAACTAAACATTTTCTTCATCTCCTACTCTATTACGCCAGGAAGACGATTGATGGACCCATACTGAAGTTTTACATACAGTCAGGTCAATAAATATTGGGACATCGACACAATTCTAATCTTTTTGGCTCTATACACCACCACAATGGATTTGAAATGAAACAAACAAGATGTGCTTTAACTGCAGACTTTGTGCTTTAATTTGAGGGTATTTACATCCAAATCAGGTGAACGGTGTAGGAATTACAACAGTTTGTATATGTGCCTTCCACTTTTTAATGGACCAAAAGTAATGGGACAGATTAACAATCAACCATCAAACTTTTACTTTTTAATACTTGGTTGCAAATCCTTTGCAGTCAATTACAGCCTGAAGTCTGGAACGCATAGACATCACCAGACGCCGGGTTTCATCCCTGGTGAGGCTCTGCCAGGCCTCTACTGCAACTGTCTTCAGTTCCTGCTTGTTCTTGGGGCATTTTCCCTTCAGTTTTGTCTTCAGCAAGTGAAATGCATGCTCATTCGGATTCAGGTCAGGTGATTGACTTGGCCATTGCATAACATTCCCCTTATTTCCCTTAAAAAACTCTTTGGTTGCTTTCGCAGTATTCTTCGGGTCATTGTCTATCTGCACTGTGAAGCGCCGTCCAAGAAGTTCTGAAGCATTTTGCTGAATATGAGCAGATAATATTGCCTGAAACACTTCAGAATTCATCCTGCTGTTTTTGTCAGCAGTCACATCATCAATAAATACAAGAGAACCAGTTCCATTGGCAGCCACACATGCCCACGCCATTACACTACCACCACCATGCTTCACTGATGAGGTGGTGTGCTTTGGATCATGAGCAGTTCCTTTCCTTCTCCATACTCTTCTCTTCCCATCAGTCTGGTACAAGTTGATCTTGGTCTCATCTGTCCATAGGATGTTGTTCCAGAACTGTGAAGGCTTTTTTAGATGTTGTTTGGCAAACTCTAATCTGGCCTTCCTGTTTTTGAGGCTCACCAATGGTTTACATCTTGTGGTGAACCCTCTGTATTCACTCTGGTGAAGTTTTCTCTTGATTGTTGACTTTGACACACATACACCTACCTCCTGGAGAGTGTTCTTGATCTGGCCAACTGTTGTGAAGGGTGTTTTCTTCACCAGGGAAATAATTCTTCAGTAATCCACCACAGTTGTTTTCCATGGTCTTCCAGGTCTTTTGGTGTTGCTAAGCTCACCGGTGCGTTCTTTCTTTTTGAGGATGTTCCAAACAGTTGATTTGGCCACACTTAATGTTTTTGCTATCTCTCTGATGGGTTTGTTTTGTTTTTCAGCCTAATGATGGCTTGCTTCACTGATAGTGACAGCTCTTTGGATCTCATATTGAGAGTTGACAGCAACAGATTCCAAATGCAAATAGCACACTTGAAATGAACTCTGGACCTTTTATCTGCTCCTTGTAAATTGGATAATGAGGGAATAACACACACCTGGCCATGAAACAGCTGAACAGCCAATTGTCCCATTACTTTTGGTCCCTTAAAAAGTGGGAGGCACATATACAAACTGTTGTAATTTCTACACCGTTTACCTGATTTGGATGTAAATGCCCTCAAATTAAAGCTAAAAGTCTGCAGTTAAAGCACATCTTGTTTGTTTAATTTCAAATCCTTTGTGGTGGTGTATAGAGCCAAAAAAGTTTAGAATTATGTTGATGTCCCAATATTTATGGACCTGACTGTATCTGTATATGGAAAAAACTTTTCAGTCAAAACTTGCCCCTGTATAAACTACCATATGAGGCTAGAGGATGCCCGAGAAAATTTTATAAGATCTGGGGTCCCTGATGGATACTCAGAATACCAGTGACCAGTCCTTCTTTTCTCAGAGAATAGGTGCAGGAACTCCCCCCTTTTAAGTAATTTCATGTCTCCGCCCCCTACCCACCTCCGAGCACTGACCCTTTGTTCTGCCCCTACCCACCTCCGAGCACTGACCCTTGGTTCTGCCCCTACCCACCTCCGAGCACTGACCCTTGGTTTTGCCCCTACCCACCTCTGAGCACTGACCCTTGGTTCTGCCCCTACCCACCTCTGAGCACTGACCCTTGGTTTTGCCCCTACCCACCTCTGAGCACTCTGCTATATATTTTCCATTTTAACCTTGATCAATTAAAATGTATATATTTTTTGTATTTAATTGTGACTGTATAGTTGTTCACTGCCCCTTAAAAGTCCCACCTAGAAGAACTTTCTTTATTCACCTCTGAGCACTGATCCTTCATTCTGCCCCTACCCACCTCCAAGCACAGACTCTTGGTTCCACACCCTACCAGCTCCCAGTATGGCCCTTTTTATAGTGCTAAGTAATTTGTATGGAGATTTGAAATAATAACATGAAAAGCAATAAATAGATCCCCTGCAGCCAACAGCAATACCCCCCCAGCAACAATAGACCCCCCCAGCAGCAATTACAAATCTCTCCGCAGTCAGCATCAATAGACTCTCCCGCAGTCAGCAGTAGTAGACCCACCCCTCCCTAAACAGTACATCCCTTCCAGCAACAATTGACCCCCCAGTAACAAAAGATCCTCCTCCAGCAACAATAGATTGCCATGCAAAAATAAATTCCCTCCAACAACAATAGATACCCCGAGCAGCCAGCATCAGTAGATCCTCTATCACACCCCAGCACCCCTTGCCATTGTATACATTCAGTGCTAAAGGTGCTGGAACTGCATTCCCCGATGTTCTTGCTGAAAAAAAGCCCTGCCAGTGACTCTATGCTTTCTCTGATCTCTGACCCAGTATAACCTTATAACAGTATATTTTTGGTATTTTCTATGTACACCTAATTTTGCCACAGATCAACCTTTTCTCTTCATTACTTTGATGCTTTGGGCATGATGACCACAGACCATTGTCTCAATCTAGTACTTTTACTGTGTGACCAGATGCATATGTTGTTGACAACTCACTAACCTTTGTGGGTTATACCTGTTTGTCAGTGTTTAAATAGGGTTTTTTATTTTATCTGTTCATTTTTGTCAGACAACAGGGTGATCTCTTTGATACATTCGATTGTGTATGCCTTAATGTCTATTTTCCCATTTTGCATGAATAACAAAGTGTAGCATAATCTTTTGTATGATAAAAACACTGTATTTGTGCCATTGTCGCAACGATCTTCAATGATGTACTTGTTCTTGTCCTTGAAGATTTTCAATAAGATACGTTAAAGAAAAAAAGAAAAAGTGGTTAAAATATATACAATGTTTTTTTAATGTCTGGGAAAACTAACGTCATTTTGATCAGGCATGGAGGTGGATTTACTAATGAGAGTGCAAAATCTGGTGCAGTTGTGTATGGTAGCCAATCAGCTTCTAACTTTCAGCTTGTTCAGATAAGCTTTGACAATAAGCCCCTGTTCACTTCATCGTGTGATTTCAAAGCCGCAGTCAATAAGAACGGGGGCTAAAACCTGGAAGCTGATTGGTTTCTATGCTGAGCTGCAAAAGGTTTTGTACTCTCCAGTTTTAGTAAATCAACCCGATGGTGTTTCAGCACCAAGGACAGAGAAAAACGAAGGCCTAAGGGTTTTTGCAATTGCCTTTTTATTTATTTATTTTTTACTAAAAAGGGTTTATTGTATTGTTTTTCACTGTTTCAACTCTTAAACATGTTATCCCTTGAATTAATAAAGACTGTAGCAGGCAGATTTTTGTGAAAGTGTCTCTCATGCATTCTAAAAGTGGTGAAGAATGCACCAACTTCATGTACCTTTCTAGGACGTATACTTGAATTTGGCTCATGTTGCTCCACTATTATAATGCACATGAGACACTTTTGCAAAATCTGTCTGAGCCAGGTTTTCTCTCTGTACGCCTAAAGAGAGTTGGCCTTAATTAGCTTCACTTTTACATTTAATGCATTCAATGCAACATAATGTAAAAGTGTCACATTTTAGAACTATCTGAATTTGGTGTGCAAATTGCTCTCAGAACCAAAAATTTCTCAAATGCTTTGGTGCAAGAAATGTGACACAGCAGCTTTATTGAATTCCCCCCATACTATTCTCTATTTAATTCTAGAACTGGACACATATACAACATCACATACCGCAATAAGTCACAGATCAGTCATTAGCAGTTTTATGTAGTCAAGTGAAGTTAATTTCAGCTGACATATTATTATAGGTTGTTATAGGTTACAACACAGTTGGGCTTAATTAAAAATAATTTAGGAAAAACTCTTTGCAACCAATTTTAAATCAGTCTCAGTTATGCCTTCTATACCCCTGGATAAAATAAACATTTGGAGTATGAGATTAGTATTAAGCAATAAAAATACAGTAGCAGTTGCGGCTGGTGCTCAATATTTTTTTTTTTTTGGGGGGGGGGGGGCGCAAACGAACTGAAAAATTCTGAAAAATACTGTAACAAAAACATCAATTTCAACCACTGTGCCATCAAATGCAGCCACTGTGCCATCAAATGCAGCCAATGTGCCCATCATATGCAGCCACTGTGCCCATCATGTGCAGCCACTGTGCCCAGCAAATGCAGCCACTGTGCCCATCATATGCAGCCATTGTGCCCATCAAATGCAGCCACTGTGTCCAACAAATGCAGCCACTTGTGCCCATCATATGCAGCCACTGTGCCCATCATATGCAGCCAACTGTGCCCATCATATGCAGCCACTGTGCCCATCATATGCAGCCACTGAGCCCATCAAACGCAGCCATTGTGCCCATCAAATGAAGCCATTGTGCCCATCAAATGCAGCCACTTGTGCCCATTAAAAGAAGCCACTGTGCCCATCATATGCAGCCAACTGTGTCCAGCAAATGCAGCCAACTGTGCCCATCATATGCAGGCACTGTGCCCATCATATGCAGGCACTGAGCCCATCAAACACAGCCACGGTACCCATCAAATGCAGCCACTTGTGCCCATCATATTCAGCCACTTGTGCCCAGTATATGTAGCCACTTGTGCCCATCATATGTAGGCACTGTGCCCACCGACCCCCCCCCCCACTCGCGGGGCTCGCGGCTCTGCCAGCCCCCAACCCCCCCGCGCGGCTCTGACAGATGGACCCCCCGCACTTACTGCCAGACAGCAGCTTCTCTAAGTGCACCAGAGTGGCGGCGACCTCCGCTCCAGCGTGTGTCTCCTCCGCTCCTCTTCCTAAGCGCCAGGCATCCAATAGGGTGGCCTGGTGCTTTGGCCAATCTGGAAACAGGTCTGACACCCTGCCTCCTGAATGGCGGGGAGGAAGGTTAGTGTGAAAATAGTGAAAATTAATTTGCTATCGTCACACAATTGGGTGGGATGAGGGCGCACTCTCTGCGTCTCGAGCCCACCCTATTTTGAAGCCTAATAGAGCCTCTGGCTCTAATCAAGTGCTTCAAAAAGTACCACCCCCTCCCTCCCCCACCATATGAATCCATGCGTCCGGCATCCTGAAAGGGGCCAGGCGCATGGTTGGTGGGGCGGCGCCCATGCGCCCACAATGCACGGGCCGCCACTGTACAGTAGGTGTTTAGTGATGCATTTTATTTGCACAAGAATGCATTACAATAAGCAGAATTTGAGGAGCAGGTGAATTTTTACACTGCTGCACTTGTTCTTCTATTACTTTCCCAAGTGTGTAATCTGGGAGAGAACTAATAATTCAACACTGTGCCATTGTTCAGCATGAACATTAGCAAACCTGTTGGACATTAGTCTTGTTGTTTATGAGTGTTTGAAAGTCAGATTGGAGCAGAAAAAACTGGTCCAAAAACGACCTATACTGTATAACTCGCAAAGGTCTATGTCATCCTTATCAGAGTAGAACTTTGTATTGGGACGGAAGTTGATTTACCAAAGGAGTAGAGTAGAACATGTGCAGTTAGCAGAGTAAATGTTCACTTTGCAAAGTAAATGTCTCCTTAGTTTGGTAAATAAGTCGCAGCTGTGTTCATTTCAACCATTCAATGATGTGCAAGCAAATTCTGTTTTTTTTTTTTTTTTTTTTCTTGCAGATGATTATTCAAAGTAAGCACAACACAAAAGTGAAAATTTACCTTGCTAAGTGAACAAAATTTTACATTAACCCTCATGTCTCAAGAATCGGTAATGTTTGTAGGGAGATTGAAAGAAAAGAGAGAGAAGATAAAAAGAGTACATGGGTGCAACACTCTATAGAAAAGTTTTATGAAAGTTAGTTGAACACTTTACATATTTCCCCCTGTGCATTAGTTTGTATATCTTGTCCATTCTAAACTCCTAAATGGTCATTATTAATTGATTGTCAAGGGGTATTGCTCACTGCTGTTCTTTACACATGTTAAATAAGGCAAATTGTACCCTCATACATATTAGTGGGTCTGTGATGGATTTGCTCTCGAAAAAGCACGCACCTTATGTTGTATTAGCTGGATCTATCTCAGTAGTATCTTTACACAACTTAATCCCATCCTTTTGTTCACTTCTGCAATAGGACGTCTAGTAGAGTTGCCACCTCATCCCTTTAAACCCAAACATATATGAATTACACAGGTTCTGAGGCTAATTTAATGCAGATAAGGCACCAAGTGATTGTGAAATTACCATCTTAATCAGCCTCAGAACCTGTGTAATTCATATGTGTTCGGGTTTAAAGGGATGAGGTGGCAACCCTAACGTCTAGTTGCCATTCACCACTGCTTTTCTTGCACAAAGCACATCAGTTATTTATGATAGCTTCTGCATATGACATATCAGAACAATTCTGTGAGCATCTGACAACAACAAAGCTGTGGCAAGCCAGACTCTGAATAACTCATGTATGGAAGACGTCTGTGGAAACTGAGTTTGTTCCTGAAGCAGACAGGCAGAAAAATCAGCAGCGATACCAAACAATGCTCAGCTCTGGTATATGTGGATTGTCTGCAGTTAGATATGTTTAAAAAGGAGCTCCATACCAAACGCAAAATTCAGCAACATACCAACACTGTGGGTAACTGCGTGACTGTTCCGCTCTGCAATACGGCTGTCCAAAGTCCAGTTCCGGTTTTGAGCGGCCGGCCTGGATATCTGGACATATATACTTTTTGTGGCCCCAAACGATCTCCCAGCACCGGGGCCACAAAAGATATACAGTATCTCACAAAAGTGAGAAACTTTTCATGTGACAACACTGAAGAAATGACACTTTGCTACAATGTAAAGTAGTGAGTGTACAGCTTGTATAACAGTGTAAATTTGCTGTCCCCTCAAAATAACTCAACACACAGCCATTAATGTCTAAACTGCTGGCAACAAAAGTGAGCACACCCCTAAGTGAAAATGTCCAAATTGGGTCCAAAGTGTCGATATTTTGTGTTGCCACCATTACTTTCCAGCACTGCCTTAACCCTCTTGGGCATGGAGTTCACCAGAGCTTCACAGGTTGCCACTGGAGTCCTCTTCCACTCCTCCATGACGACATCACGGAGCTGGTGGATGTTAGAGACCTTGCGCTCCTCCATATTCCATTTGAGGATGCCCCACAGATGCTCAATATGGTTTAGGTCTGGAGACATGCTTGGCCAGTCCATCACCTTTACCCTCAGCTTCTTTAGCAAGGCAGTGGTCATCTTGGAGGGGTGTTTGGGGTCCTTATCATGTTAGAATACTGCCCTGCGGCCCAGTCTCCGAAGGAAGGGGATCATGCTCTGCTTCAGTATGTCACAGTACATGTTGGCATTCATGGTTCCCTCAATGGACTGTAGCTCCCCCGTACAGGCAGCACTCATGCAGCTTCAGACCATTTAAAGTGAAGGTGCGTGTTATACGCCAATAAATACGGTATATCCAAATAATATGCCCAAGATCATCTCTCTACTCACACACAGCCACAAAGGCAAGGGAATTCTTGTTGGGCGGTGTATTAGTGCTCGAACTAACACACAGACCGAATTTTAATGGTTCAAAGAATGTCAGGCAAAATGGCCGGCCCTCACGCATGTTCACTTCATCAAATCTGGCCCTCTTTGAAAAAAGTTTGGACAACCCTGGCTTAGTGTCATCAGTGAACTGCTAATGCTCTCTAGAAAACGTTTTAGCTATGCTAAAACCAGATATTACCCTCAGAAGGTCTTGTCGTCTTGTTCATTTATGAGAAAGTGACAGGGTCTATAAAATGCCCCCCCCCCCACCACCTTATCAGCACTTCCCTGATATTCTATTTTCAGTGGTTGCTGCTGCAAAATTACCCAGCACTTGTTAGTATTGGGGGGGGGGGGGCACATGACCTCCCCTCATGGTGCAGTTTTCAGATCTAGCAGCCAATTGGTTGACCTGTCACACGTGACGGTCATGATGTTGTGTGTAACCTTAACATTTCCATTAAGCTCCAACAATAATCGATATAAAGAATTTTTGGGGATAGGCTTTACACAAACACTGACTCTGACCTGAATGTAATGTGTTGTAGTTAAGATTCAGAGACACATGTGGGTAGGTATACTTCCTTGAAATACTACAAAATGAAAGGGCCCTCAAGGTAATGCTTAACACAAAATTATAATGATCAAAAAAGTTCAAAAGAAAACAAACTTAGTTGAATTATTGAGATTTGGCAAACTCATGTTAGAGGGAAAAGGAATGGAGTGGGAGCCTTCGGTAAATGCATAATTAGAACTATTCTATTTTTGTGTTTTTGGCTGGTTGAGCTGAGACAGCTTTTTTTTTTTCTAAGTTCTAGGTATACTTCCTACTGACTGCTGTGCAGTTCCCTTTCTCTCTCGCTCTACTTGGATCACCAAATATATTCACCATCCCAAGACAGATTTAAATTTGAATGATGGCTTGAATAAAGCAACAAAACAGAACATTTTATCATACTTACCGTAATTTTCTTTTCCTGGTGCCTATCCATAGGCACCAGGAAAGTTGAATGTACAGTGCCTTGAAAAAGTATTCACACCCCTTGAAGGTTTCCACATTTTGTCATGTTACAACCAAAAACGTAAATGTATTTTATTGGGCATTTATGTGATAGACCAACACAAAGTGGCACATAACTGTGAAGTGGAAGGAAAATGATAAATGGTTTTCACATTTTTTAACAAATAAATATATGAAAAGTGTGGAGTGCATTTGTATTCAGCCCCCCTGAGTCAATACTTTGTAGAACCACCTTTTGCTGCAATTACAGCAGCAAGTCTTTTTGGGGATGTCTCTACCAGCTTTACACATCTAGAGAGTGAAATTTTTGCCCATTCTACTTTACAAAATAGCTCAAGCTCTGTCAGATTGGATGGAGAGCGTCTGTGAACAGCAATTTTCAAGTCTTGCCACAGATTCTCAATTGGATTTAGGTCTGGACTTTGACTGGCTCATTCTAACACATGAATATGCTTTGATTTAAACCATTTCATTGTAGCTCTGGCTGTATGTTTAGGGTCGTTGTCCTGCTGGAAGGTGAACCTCCACCCCAGTCTCAAGTCTTTTGTAGACTCTAACAGGTTTTCTTCTAAGATTGCCATGTATTTGGCTCCATCCATCTTCCCATCAACCCCGACCAGCTTCCCTGTCCCTGCTGAAGAAAAGCATTCCCACACATGATGCTGCCACCATCATGTTTCATGGTGGGGATGGTGTGTTCAGGGTGATATGCATTGTTTGTTTTCCACCACGCATAGTATTTTGCTTTTAGGCCAAAAAGTAAAATTTTGGTCTCATTTGACCCGAGCACCTTTTTCCACATATTTGCTCTGTCCCCCACATGGCTTCTCACAAACTGCAATGAGACATCTAATGGCTTTCTTTCAACAATGGCTTTCTTCTTGCCACTCTTCCATAAAGACCAGATCTGTGTAGTGCACGACTAATAGTTGTCCTGTGGACAGATTCTCCCACCTGAGCTGCGGATCTCTGCAGCTCCTCCAGAGTTACCATGGGCCTCTAGGCTGCTTCTCTAATTAATGTTCTCTTTTGCCCAGCCCATCAGTTTAGGTGGACGGCCATGTCTTGGTAGGTTTGCAGTTGTGCCATACTCTTTCCATTTTCAGATGATGGATTGAACAGTGCTCCATGAGATGTTCAAAGCTTGACATATTTTTTTATAACCTAACCCTGCTTCAAACTTCTCCACAACTTTATTCCTGACCTCTCTGGTGTGTTCCTTGGCCTTCATTGTGCTGTTTGCTCACTGAGGTTCTCTTACAAACCTCTGAGGGCTTCACAGAACAGCTGTATTTGACTGAAATTAAATTACACACAGGTGGACTTTATTTACTAATTAGATGCCTTCTGAAGGCAATTGGTTCCACTAGATTTTAGTTAGGGGTATCAGAGTAAATGGAGCTGAATACAAATGCACTCCACACTTTTCAGATATTTATTTGTAAAAAAAACTTTGAAAACCGTTTATCATTTTCCTTCCACTTATGTGCTACTTTGTGTTGGTCTATCACATAAAATCCCAATAAAATACATTTACGTTTTTGGTTGTAACATGACAAAATATGGAAAATTTTAAGGGGTGTGAATACTTTTTCACTGTAATACTGATGCAAACAAAGCCTGGGGAATGCCCAGGAAAAAACCAAAGCCTACTTACCACCAGCTCGCTGACACTGAAATATGCCAAGTGTTTCTGTTTTTGTGCAATGGGTGTGTTTGAGAAAAGCTCTTCTGCATTACTAACAGATACAGATTACAAACAGAGGGTTATTAAATCACCATTATCAAAAATAGTGAATTAGACTGGTGCACACAACTATGCCAGGATAAAATAACTGAAGCTTTAGTTAACAGGCTATCCCCTACATGCATTTCCAATGGCACGTTAGTTTACAGTTGATGGCACCATTGGCCTCTTTGTTATAAGGCAGCACTACTTAACTCTAACGCCCCATACACACAATCGCACATTCCGACAACAAAATCCATGTTTTTTTTCTGATGGATGTTGGCTCAAACTTGTCTTGCATACACACGGCCCCCCAAAGTTGGTCAGAAATTGCGAACGTCAAGAACACGGTGACGTACAACATGTACGACGCACTAGAAAAGAGCAGTTCAATACCAAGCGCGCCACCATTTGGGCTCCTTCTGCTAATCTCGTGTTTGTAGAAGTTTGGTGAGAGAGACGATTCGCGCTTTTCAGACTCGTGCTTTTCCCATCATTACTGCTCTTCAGTTTGTGCTTGTGGGTTCGTATCTGGTTTTCAGTGCGTGCAGACAGTTCGCATTTGTTTTTCAGTGCGTATTTTATAGTACATATTTGAGTTTGCAGTGCGTTCTTGTCCGCTCGTTTCTGATTTTCAGCTTGCTCTTCTCAGGCCTTTCTGTTTTTCAGTGCGTTCTGTGAGTTCATTCTGACCAGCCGACCGTTTTGAAGCCATGTTGCGGTTACGTACTTGTCGTAGAGTTTGTGCTGTGCAGGGGCTTGGTGTTGGGGTTCTTGCTTTGACCCAAGTCTAGTCCATGAACAGGGTGGGGAGGAGTTCATAGACGAAGAATTGGTTGATTGACCAATTCTCGCACATGCCTTTATTGCGGGAGATCCGTGAGAATAATCCTGATGATTTTAGGAATTATATCAGGATGACAGACCTCGTTTTTCACCGTCTGTTGGCTTTGCTGTCCCCTTATATAACCAAGCAGGACACCTGCATGCGGCAAGCCATCACTCCTGAACAGAGGCTAGTCGGTGTCGGTGTCGGGGCGGAGTTTCACATATGCGCAGTGGATATAAAGCGTAACACGCGTGCATCGTACGTACGATCTGTGAGTAGAGGACGAAGTATCGAAAGCGACGATCGTTATAACAAAGGTACAATTTGAACTTGGTGCATCAGTGGCTTATACTGTTTCTAGATTGAGGCCTATATTGGCACAAGATTATGAGATTTTAGCCTGACATTAGGGTTTGTCTTGTGTTGTGTCTTGCAGAGAAAATGGATGGGTTCAAAGACCACAGCTTTCTCCCAATCTTCATAGACAAGTACAGGGAGCTACCCTGTCTGTGGCAGGTCAAACATCCACATTATAATAACAAAATAAAGAGGCAGGCAGCGATGGAGAAACTGCTGGAGTTGGTGAAACCACAGATCCCCATGGCAGACATCAACTATTTAAAAAAAAAATTGGTGGCCTGAGGAGCACATATAATCGTGAGCGTACTAAGGTCCAGAAATCCATGAGATCCGGAGCTGCAGCAGATGACGTTTATGTACCCAGGCTGTGTTACTATGACAAACTGCATTTTCTGGCAGACCAGACTGAAGTCAGGGAATCCCTCTCAACCCTTCCTTCCACTCTTCCTTACACGCTTCCTTCCACCCCAGCTGAGGCTTCCGACGCCCACCATGGGCCTTCCAACCAGGAATATGTGGAGGAGCCCAGCTTGAGCCAGGTATAGCATTGTTCAACATATTTCTTGTCGTAAAATAAATGATGGTAACTAGATGTTATTATCGATCACTAATTGCTAATTTAGTAAAGTGTTTTACATATCAATAGACAGTAGTGGCCAAAAACGTCTCAGACAAGAATGAAAAATGCTGGGGTCAGAATGATGGTCTTTTCTATTTATTAACATTCAATTTGCAACAGTCATGAGCTGAAAACTGTGTGTGATTGATGAACGAAAAACTAAAACTATGTCCCTTTTTTATACACAGGAAAGCCTCAGCCAGGAGGAGACCGTGGAATGTGGCAGCTAGGAGGTGGCGGGGGAATGTGGCAGCCAGGAGGTGGCGGGGGAATGTGGCAGCCATGAGGTGGCTGTGGAATGTGGCAGCCAGGAGATGATGGAGGGAAGTGGCAGCTAGGAGGTGGCCAGGCCCAGTAGGAGACTCACACAATCTCAGGTCCCTCCCCTCCGCCTTCAAACTAAAAGGGCCAGGAAGGGGAGTAACGTGGAGGAGGCAGCGCTCAGGCTGATTAGGGAAGCTAATGAGGCCCTCAGAACCAACCCCACTCTCCAAGAGGCCTTTGCGTGCGTGACTGCATACAACATGCAGCAAATGGAGGAGGGCCAATGCCTCTTGTGTGAGGAAATGATGGACATCACACAAAATAAGGGGTTGAGGGGCCAACTCACACCCAAAACCCACCTGTGTGAGTTGGACCATCCTCCTCCTCCTCCTCCACATCCTACCACACCTCCAACACCACAGCCTGGAAGGAAGCGTGTAAGAAAGACAAGAAAGTGATGGCCTGGGTTCAGTCTGTTCTGGCAAAAAACGCAGGCTGTGGTATGACCACAGCCTGGGGAAATAGATGTCATATGCTGCTGTTCCTGATCTCTTGGACTCCTGGACTGCATTGTGCTCACTATTATAGGGACTCCTCAGGCCATCAATTTTGGCTGGCAAATAATTGATGTGTGCCTTGGGGTACAAAGGCTTTACCAATTACAACAGTTTCTCCAGCGTTGCCTTCCTCTTTATTTTGTTATGACCCATAATAAATGGATATTTTTTTTTTAAGAAATACTTGCCTATGTGTTTTACTTCAAAAAGGACAGTTTGTTTGTGAGTAGGCAGATAATATATAATATAATAATGGTGTTGTGGTAACTTGACACAAAACGAGAAAAAAAATTAGGGAGATCACTATAAAAACAAACAAAAAATAGTAGATCTTGGAAAAAAAAATTATAAACATTATTATGGAGATCTGATGAAAAAAATAAATAATATTATTCAGGAGATCACAAGAAATAATGAAGAAATCAGTTTGGGAGAACTCTTTGTGAATATCAGCAGCAAAACAACTTCATTCTTCAAGCATTATAAAGAAGAAGAGAATGTGCTGCATTAAACGATTTAAAAAATTGCAGGGCGACGAATATGCTATCTCCATTACGAACGGCAGTTTTACCAGACCAAGCGCTTCCGTCTCGTAATTTATTCTGAGCATGCGTGGTACTTTGTGCGTCAGAATTGTGTACACACGATCAGAATTTATGCGAATGGATTTTGTTGTCGGAAAATTTGAGAACCAGATCTCAAATTTTGTGCGACCGAAATTCTGATGGAAAATGTCCGATGGAGCCAACACACAGTTGGAATTTCCGACAAAAGGCTCCTATCAAACATTTTTTATGGAAAATCCAACCCTAAAGCCCCGTACACACGATCGGACTTTTCGACAACAAAACCGTGGAATTTCCGAAGGGCGTTGGCTCAAACTTGTCTTGCATACACACGGTTACACAAATGTTGGCCAACAATTACGAACGTAGTGACGTACTAGACGTACTACATGGTTTTTCAGCTCTTTAGCGCCACCCTTTGGGCTCCTTCTGCTAATTTCGTGTTAGTAGAAGTTTGGTGAGTGTTGATTCGTGCTTTTCTTTTCGCATTTTTCATTTAGTGCTTTTCAGTTCGCGCTTTTCATTTCATGCTTTTCAGTTAGTTTCTGAACGGCCGTTCGTCAACCAAACATGTTGCAGAATCGGAGGAGATGATGTGTTATTTATTATTGGCTTTGGAGTTATTGCTTTATTATTATTTTTTTGGTTGAATAATGATTTGATTTGGTATATTTTCTATATTTTTGGATGCATAGAATGCACTTTTTGCTTAAGTTCTATTGGAAGATAGCATGTCTATTTTTTTTTTTTTTATGAAAAATAAAAAAATTGTGTAGAATAATAATAATACTTTAATGTGTTTTACTTCAAATGACAGTTACATTTTAAAAAATACAATGTAAAATTGACAAGGGACACCAACATAGTTGTATCTTTGATCTTAAAAACTACAGGATAATGGTGTTGTGGTAACTTACCCAAATTAAAAAAAAAAAAAAAAAAAAAAACCCATAATAATATTATTCTTGATATCACTACAAAAAAAAAAATTGTTTGAAATAACTCCATCAGTATCACCAGCAAAGCAGCTTCATTATTTTCCCATTAAAGAAGAAGAGAATTGTGCGCTGTATTTGGAGATTTCATAGTTTGCCACGTCACGAATGTTAATTCTCCATTACAAACGCTGGTTTACAAGACCGACCGCTTCTGCTTCCGAGCATGCGTGTTTGTACTTTGGACTTTTGTCAGACGGACTTGTGTACACACGATCGGAAAATCCGACAACACACATTTGCTGGCGGAAAATTTGAAGACGTGCTAACCAACATTTGTTGGCGGAAAGTCCGACAACAATTGTCCGATGGAGCATACACGCGGTCGGATTTTCCACCATCAGCCTGACATCCAACATTTCCCGTCGGAAAATCCATTCGTGTGTACGGGACATAAGGCTTCATGTACACGGGACGTTTTAAAACCTCTCCTGAACGATTTAACTTGACAGATAGTAACCGACATTTAAAAACCTCAGTTTTGCCGCGTTTACATGCCACGTTTAGCCGTGTTTAACCATTGCGTTTGCGTTTAGAAACATTTTTTTTCAAATAGTCATAAATGAAAAAGCCTGTAAATGAAACGTGGCTAAACGTGAGTTACCGCGTTTACATGCGTTTACAAACTGTTACAGGCGTTTGGCGTTTCAAATGCCTCTGAACAACCGTCTCCTGAACGCATTTTTTTGCTTTCCAAAAAATGCTTCTAAAATCTGCCTAGAAACGACTGTAAACGGCCCTGCGTACATGTACTTATAAGATATTGTTGAGTTCAGGGGCAGCTGAAAGAAATGCCCAACTGCTCCTAAATGTCTGTTTACCAGCAGCAATGTACATGAGGCCTAAATTTAAATAGATCAAATCTATTTTGCTGCCCTCCTCTACTAGCATTTCTAAATATGTGAATGAGTTAAACTTCTCGTTCTTCTTTTCAAGTACAATTATTAATAATCACATAGTGGGGATGGGGGTGAGAAATCCGTTAGAGATGTACCTCCGTGATGTTCTTACCATGGAATTAAAGAACAATGCAGTTGAAAGCAACAGATAAGTGATCATTATCGAGCCAGGAAAAAGGAGGAAATCTCCATACATTTCACATTAATTTCAGATCTCTCGACTTGTTCTTTCACCTATGTCCTTAGAAAATATTCACCAGAAAGATAACAACTTCTTGTTCTTGTGAATATCACTTTCAAATTTCTAGGGCTTTAAGGGCCACATTTATAATTTATCCTTGTAGAAGTATGCTTGAAAAAAGTCAGATGTGACTCAGTGGGGGAGAGATTGCATGTGCCAAATACTTTAAAAGGTAGCTTTACCTTTACACATCAGGAAAAGAAAAATCATAGGGACTTATTTATACAGCAGGAAAATTGAATGTTGGTGCTTTTTTGCTATGGAGAACAGAGAAATCAATTTTTCTGATGGATAATGTCTATGTATAAACAAGGGGATATACAGTAACATAATGTGTTTGTCTGAACTCAGACAATCTTACTTGACTTTGCTAAAATTTCACATTCCTTCAATTATGGCTTTTCATGTTTTTTTTTTTAACTCATCGAAGATTTCAAGAAGATTTTTCAAGAAAGACCTGTGAACTAAAGTTGAAAAAAGAAAAATAAACCCAAAGCTGAATTCTGGAGGGCTGAAACATATTTATCCATACAGTAGGTCCCTCTCCCTACTGCAAAGGTTAGCCACTCATTTCGCCTATGGGATGATGAATTAAGGCTTCTACACACGATACGAACATCGGATGGAAAAATTCGTACGACAAGCTGTCTGACGATATTCAGACCGTTAGTACGGTGTTTTCGACAGCTGATTTCGCTTTTTCGTCAGACAAAAACTGGATGTACAGAAAAATTTTTGTTGGATGTGAACTCAATGTACGATTTTCAAAAAAATCGTAAGAGCAAGACTATGCATGCTCAGAAACGAAAGAATACATACAAAACTATTCCACACATTACGTCACTTCTGACGTTGTATTCTGTCATACGAAAATTTTCGTATTGTGACTAACCTCTTCACTTTCGACATGAGACTAGCATGCCACAAAAAACGGATGTCCGGTCGTCCAAAAATCTAAGCGTGTGAACGAGGCTTAAGGTTTTATACTTATACTTTATTCCTCGCTCTCTGGGCAGCTGGTCCTCTCCTTTGCTGTCCGACATCCTGTGCTGTAGGTAGGTCATCAGCACCCCCTATACAATGCAAGACAGGTCATCTTACATTGTACAGCGTGGGGTCAGAGCACTGCGACCATTTTGGCAGTAAAGGGTAAGGCTTCGTCAGAGCGCTTGCAGAAAGAGGAGTAAGCCTGAGGATCAAGTAATAAGATAAGTAAAGCACCTTATTCATCATCTTAATTTTTGGTTAAAAACCAACCAGAACCTAAAATATGTTTGCTAAAATCCTTGTAGTGTGCAAAGACGCCCTGCAGAGGATTGTATTTTTTCTTTGTTAGTAAACCCAGACTTCATTCGGCGGATGCTGCTGCTCTGGGGTTCCCTGAGAGACAAACGCTATCATTCCTTATCAAGGATTGATATTCCAATATTTCAAGCCACATGTTGATCTGTACGAGTCTGCTGCTGGGACTTACCTTTTGGGTACCTTGTGAGGGATCTCTCGAGCCTTGAGGATTTAATTTTTTCTTGGTGATTTCCTTCAGTCTGGGTATGTGTCCCCATTTTTGCTCAGCGCCATCCTAACAATCTTTTTAACAAATATTTGATTCCATGAATGTAGTATTGAACATCTCCAACTATCATCTCCTTCATGTCCCTGAAGAAGGGATTTATCTTGAATCTCCCGAAACGCGTCGGACCATAGGAGAAGTGCTTTTTTTCTCATACCATACTATATATGGATATTATGTATCACTTTGTGTATGGTTGTTATCCTTGACCGTTACACTGTTTTATGAGAATACATTTTTCTATGTTTTGAAAATATTGTGTCTTCAAAAGTTCGCCCTTAAAGTACTCATTCTCTATATACAATATATTTGGGATGGTGGCAACAACGAATGCAGTTTTCCCTTCATAATGGTTCTTTTTAGATAATTCAGACTTCACTTTAAGAAACAAGGGGCAGTCTGTTTTTCTTTGTCTTCAAAGTCTGCTTTAGAGATAATATCTGACTCCATTGTGGATACTGATCTGTGAATACCCACAGCAATCAAATCCTATGGACAGTGCATAATTCTGCCAATCAGCAGCACATGCCAAAACAGAACAGCAGCTTGTCCGGAGACCAGTAAACAAACAGTACCATTCATTCTTCTTCCAGTGTTTGCAAGTTTAACTCGGGTCATACTGAGCCTGCAATTAGATGACTATAAGGCTAACTTTGTAGGCGGAAAGGCCACCCATAGGTCTTCAGTGTTCTGAATGTCAGGCTTGTGATAGGAAAGTCATATACCAGCAGACAATGTGTACAGAGATACACAAGCGCCGGTCCTCCCTCCGCCGGCTGTATCAAACTTTAATTTGTTTGAGTCTCGGCTTGTCCTTGCTCTGCGCTCTCTCTCCTGGCATTTATAATGTTCCCATTAAAGTGCGGCAAATAGAAGCTCTAGAAAGGTCACAGTTTTCTTACCGTGGTAAGTTAAATGTTATTTAATAATAAAGACAAACAATCTTTCATATGATCTAATGTTCCTTTTTAACCACTTCACATCCGGTTCTTTGAAAACAGCTAATCTGTAGAGATGAGGGGTTCACAAAGAACCGATGTGATTTTATTTTCAGCAAATGTGTCTCTTGAAACAATTGCAAGATGCTCCTTCACAACTCTTTCCAACTGCCTCTTTCCTACTGTTTGCTACTACTTGAGCTGGCACAATTTAACCACTTGACCCCCAGAAGATTTATCCTTCATGACCAGGCCATTTTTTGCGACATGGCACTGTGTTACTTTAACTGACAATTGCGTGGCCATGCGACGCTGTAATCAAATAAAATCTATGCCTTTTTTTCCCACAAATAGAGCTTTTTTTTGGTGGTTATTGATCACTGCTACGTTTTTTTTATTTTTTGCACTATAAACACAAAAAGACTAACAATTTTGATTGGCTTGTGTAGAAGTTATAGCATCTACAAACTATGGGATATTTTAATTTAATTTAATTTATTTACTTATTTTACTAGTAATGGCGGCGATCAGCGATCCCTTATAGAGGGACTGCGATATTGTGGCAGACATTCTGATACTAGCTGACACTTACTGGGGACCAGTGACACTAATAAAGTGATCAGTGCTAAAAAAATTTACACTGTCACTGTACTAACGACACTGCCTGGGAAGGGGTTAACATCAGGGGCAATCAAAGGATTAACTGTGTGCCTAACCTGTGTTTTACTACACTGTGGGAGGTGCTTTTACTAGGGAAAGACATGGACCCTATTCCTTGCTTTGCAGAGACACAGGATCCATGCCTTCCCTCCTGTCAGAA
Organism: Lithobates clamitans; assembly: GCA_037952925.1. NCBI lineage: Eukaryota > Metazoa > Chordata > Amphibia > Anura > Ranidae > Lithobates > Lithobates clamitans. The sequence continues at coordinate 2,403,447 of JBBGZY010000405.1, forward strand.
CAGCGATCTGCCTTGATTACATAGGCAGACTGCCGTTCTGCCTCTTTGCTCAATGATCAGCAGGTGCCAGCGGACATCGAGTCCGTGGTACCTGCCGCTCAGCTCCCACTGAATGTGATCACAGCGGTAGCAAGCCACCAGTGGCGCGCATACACACCCCCCAACAGGAAGAGCCAGATCAAGTGTATATATACGTGATCTGGCGCAGAAGTGCCGCCTTTAGCAGTAAAACTGCTATAGGGTGGACCTTAAGTAGATAATATAATATAACATAATATATTTACATATCACACGATTTGTAATTAGAGTGACTTAAAGGGAACCAATCAATAAAGCCATGTTTTTCAAAGTAATTTTACCAATGCAAACACACTGGATTGTGCACAACCCATTGCAAGAACTGGATGCGAAGTAGTTCGCAGATGTATGTTCAACTTACATGCACATTATAATATGGTGAACTTCTTGGATTTAACTATTTCTAAGAGGAGGGATGGTTTCAATACTATCATCTACTTCAAGTTGACAGTAGGAACTCCTTCATACTTCTGGACAGTTGCCACCACGATTCTTGGCTCAGATCAGTACCTAGGAGCCAATTTTTGAGAATAAGGCGCAACTATACAGAGGTAGAAGACTATAGGGCTCAGGCCAGTGTCCTTAAGAATAGACTTGTGGAAAAGGGTTATAACCCAGAGTCCTTACAAAATGTCATTGAACAGGTTGGTGTGATAGATAGATCAAGCTTGCTGACTGAGAAGGTCAAGAATAGGAATGGTGGTGGGCTACCTTCTGTAACGTTCATTACCACCTTTTCTACCCAACACCATCAGATAAAAAATATCATCTGTAAATATTGGCACTTGCTGGGCAATGATCGAGTGATCAAGACTTTTTTGCCGGTGAACCCACAGGTGATTTTTTAGGGATGTCCCTTCACTTAGGGATAAAATTGCCTCCAACATTTTCAATCCTCCAAATAAAAAAACTCAGTTTTTTTCGAAATCTAACTGGGTATCACCAATGCCGCAAGTGCCAAGTCTGCTCCTTAAATAAATGTAAGACTATGAGGATGGATGTTTTTGTTTCATCAAGTACATCTGTTGAACATCGTATTGAACCATTCATTACTTGTTCTACGACGGGTGTAGTCTACCTGCTGCAATGCCCATGTGGGTTGCAATATGTGTGCAGGTACATCTTGGTGAGCATAACAACATTAAAAAGGGTTTCAAGTACCATTCGGTTTCCAAACACTATCGCACACATCACAATAGGAATTCGGCCAATACCCGACATATATCAGCGTGCGGCAGTCGGCAACTGGTTAAAATGGTTATGTTTGCACAGTGGGAGTTTATTTGAATTTATTATGGAGAAATTACCACCAGAGAACGTGAGGTTTCTGATGTAGGTATTTTCTTCATAATTTTTTTTTTGGACACACTACTGCCAGAGGTTGTTATACCTTGGTAAGTGGTTGTCCTCAGTGAGGTCTTTAGACTCTTTGGTCCTTCAGACCGGACCTTCTTTCGGTCGGTCAGATTGGCCGAAGACTCGCCTTTCTGTATCACTTAACTTAATCCCTGTTTTTAATTTTAATTTACTTTTATTAATTTAGTTTTTATTTATATTAATGATTGCAAGCACTTTGAGAGGTATAGGTGATGCCCAATTGTGAACCCAATGGGAGAGGATCTGCTCCCGATGAAATTTATATTCATTGAATGGATGTTTAACATATGGGGTTTTTGAGACTTACTAAGGCATACTTTTCACCTTTAATAAATTACTACTAGAGGCTACTATGCCTCTGGACGTAGGTGATGGTTGCAGATTTTTTGAAGAAATCACCACCAGAGGTCGCTATGTCCCGGTGAACGGGTGTCCCCATTGAAGTATTTAATTTCTCCAGCCTTTGTGGCCAGATTCCTTTACGGTCGGTTCGTAGAAAATCCTTTTTTTAATCTCATGTCCCCTTAGAGAGGTAGATTATGCCCAATTGTGTACCCAATTAGTGGATAGATATATCCCCGATTCAATTTGTTTCGGTGGAAATAGAGGTTCATTGCATGAGGTGCGATGGAGTTTGCGCAGTGAGTTGTGATCCATTAGTGACCTTTCTTTGGGATCATGCACATTGCAGGATTGTGTTTAACCCCTCAGACTTAGCATTTTTCCCCTTGATCCTGGATGGGAAAGACCATTTTTACAGCCAATAGGCTGCAAGCTTTAAGTTTCCTACTGGTTTGGCCACTTACCCTTTTTCAAAATGGAAGCAGCTTCGGAGACCGCTACCTAAAGCTCAGAATGAGGTGTGGTTTTCCCTTTGGAGATGCATATAAGATGGTGAGTCAGCACGCCGCCCGTGCCCCTGGACAATGTCAGTTGTGATAAAACACGTAGGCAGGAGAGACGTGCTGACGTCACCGCGTTCGCGCAGGTCCCTGAGTGATGGGCTGCATTGGAGAGCTGGCCGACTTGATTTTTTTATGCTCTGTTTACCTACTTAAGTGTAAGTGCAATACATTTTTTTTATATTAAAATTACCATTGGATTTTACACTATGGAAGCCTTTTATTTCTTTATAGGGATCGTGTGGCATTATGTTCCTTTGAGCGGTGGAAACCTTTGAAGATGCTGAGGCTGTGACTGTTGCTGTGTTTAAGAAAGGCCTGGGCTGGGTATTAAGCCAAAAGCGCTTGTGACCTCCCATAATAGGAGATCATAGGAAGTCAGTAAGCGGCAGTGTGTCTGGTTTCATATCACATTCCTTGGGTGAATCGTTCGTCATTTCACATTGATGTTACCACATTGGATGGACTTTATTTATTTGCTGTTACTTTCCACCCATTCAATCACATATTATATAAATTAGTGCAACTTATTTATTGGGAAAGTGTATGTTATTATGTGTATCTCACAAGAAGTTGCAGCTTGATTTCAGTTATTTATTTGGATTTTGATAGCGCAGTGATTATATTTTGCTTGTACATTATAATATAGAAGTTGTGTGTTATTTATGGCAGGGTTTATTCAAATGTGAATGCACTACCTAAAATAGATCATATGAGAAAATTACTGCAGCTGAAAACATGTAAAGAAATAACTGCGCTGTTATATCACATTCTTTCCTATGAAGAGGGCATTCATTGTTGGAACACATATGGTGCCTCTTCAGATTCCAGTGGGCCACACAGACAGATCTGGATGGATCAAGGACAAATGAATATTAGCCTCTGGAAGAGTGCCGAGCAGGGTGTACGTTTTATCCTTTAGGAGGATTGTTATAAAGAAGTAAGAAGCAAATCATTCTGGAAATAATATCAAAAACAATAAATGCCTAGAAGGGGATCCAGCGGCCTACCTGCTCCATGTCTCGAACAGACCGATCAGGAAATATAAGGCCTCTCTCACAATCCAACGGCTAAACGCGGCCAGGGCATGCATCCCCCTCTGTTGGAGATTGGAAAACCCCCCCATCAAAAGCTCTGTGGTACTCCAAGGTGAACGAATTGAGAAACAAGGAAGATCTTACTGCTACCTTGCATGACCGGGAGGAGACCTTCCGAGAGACCTGGCGACCCTGGAACCACTTTGTATACATTGACACATATTTACAGGAGATGGCACATATGAGTTAGCCCCCCCCCGGACCCGCCCTACTTCCCGGGCGAGAGGCCTCCTTTGCCCTCTCTTTCTCTCCCTCCATTCCCCTACGCCCAGTCTCCTCTACGCTGGGACTCCTACCCTCAATCTCTACTCCCCATCCTAGCTGTTCACCCGCCCTACACCCCCCCCCCCCCTCTTTTTAGTTACCATTTGGAAACCCAGTGATGGGATATGCTTTTCAGATAAGCTGTATATCCTGGTTTATATTTTGCCTTCATGTTGCCCCATCTGTGGGCTGATTCAGGCCCCAGGGGAGTACTACCCTCCGTTACGTTACCTAGAAAAGTCCAAGCTAAGTTACCTCATTCTACTGTATATTACACATGTTATTATAGTTTATCTCAATTTTTCACTCATCGAAGCATATATGCCTTGTTCATTGATATAAATGTATATTAGACACCCTAGTGTGGCGCGTTGAGCACTATACGCAAATAAGTATACGCTGTTATGGCCACATACTCTGTACAACTCTGGCATATTGTTTTCGGTCTCGGCCATCAATTACCTATCTACTTGTTATTTAGCTGAGATACTGTACGTACTGTTTCTTTTAACTGTTACAGTAACTTTCTTTATATAACAATAAATGCTAAAAATAAAATTACCAATATTTACAACATTTGGTTCTCAAATGATCAGTTGTACCATAGACCTCTACCTTTTAACAGCAAACCTGTGAGGAATATGAAGTTGGTAAACTGCCCCCAGAACTTTATAGCAGGTACCTTCCTATTAGGGATAAGACAAACGCACCTGGGTCTGGTTCAAGGTGGGTTAAGCAAACTAGTTTGGGGTGCCAAATCCCAACCCCAGTGACTACAATGACAGCCGGATGTTAAAAAAGCAGTAATGGCCAATGTGTAGGCTAATTGTCATGGGATTGTCAAGCAAATGGCATGGGGAGCTGGACACTGCCCTGAGAAACATACCAAAGCAAATATTTTTTTAAACATTCTGTTTGGTGGGGAGCAACAATTTGAATAATGCTTTACATAAAAGATTAAACTCCTTTAAATGATATGCCTTGGGGATGCCCCTAACCTGTCTGTGAAGTGGCACATCTGTATGCTGTATACAACCTTTTACAGCAAAACTGGCATTTACAAAAAAAAAGCCAGTCTGCTTATTTCTGTCTGTAAACAAAGAGGTCTGGGATTCCCTTTGTCAGGATCATGTAGTGCTCCTTGATAGCTTCTGGTCTCATTCCAGCATCCCAGTTTTGGCTGTGGTGCATTGTCCCTGTCTGCCTGTTCGCTTACAAGGTGATTGATGTGACCAGTCTCTGGGTGGAAACCAAATCTGATTTAATGCAGCCAAGCCTGCAGTCTCATGCTTGTGATATTGTCTTTAACACATGCTCCAATCTCCCTGTTTGTCTGCCTTGCCTGCTAGTTTGGATTTCCCTGTTTATGCCCTTGAATTGGAACTATTCTCTGAACTCTGCTTACCTTTTGACTACGGATTTGACCCTGACCATTTTGAATCTTGCAAGCCATGTACCTGGACTGTCATTGAACCCCTCTGCCTGTCTGCCAACCGCAATTACCTGTTTGCTGTGCTCAGTTTGTGCCTGCCTCAGCGCGGTAGCCAGGCACTATAGCATTGTGTATAAGACCTGGGGGCAACCGAGTACCGGTAGGCCTGCTTGCCTTATGAGAAAAGGGGCTACTATAGGTGAAGAACACAGAAGTAAGCTATATTGTCTGACCACCTGCACCAGGGGTAAGAGTGACACCCTTCACTTATACCAAACTCTTATTCTAGAGGAGAGGCTGGTATAGCTGTTAATAGGAGACCCTGTACAAAACATCATTGGGTTCCCTCTAAAAAAAAAAAAAAATGTTGTTCTTATCCTTAATGAAAGTCTGGTATGGATGTCAAAGTGAATCCCACCCAAAAAAATGCTTTGGGTACCCCCCAAAATTCTATAACAGACCCTTATAGCCAATGTTTACAGTATTGTGCTTGTGTAGTTTTTCAGGGTTCCCAATCCAGAGAGCAAATGGCCAGGTATGGTTAGACTTGGCTGAACACCAATTTAGTAGAGCAATTTGCTGAACCTCCAAAAAACCTAAATTCAGTCCAAACCTAGGCTGGGATTGAACCTGCAGCTCATCACTACTTTGTATACCAAAAAAGAAACCTATGATCCCCAAAATGCAGATATTTGCATTATCACCACCCCTTCTCATTCATCCTATTAGTCAAGCCATTCTTTTTCTGACCCCAAAGCAGCTAATAAATTAATGACCCTAACAAAGTACTGTATTGTCAATTTGGGTGGGGCCAAACTATCCACTACTACAATGTGTTGGAATAATGAAAGAACACAAGAAGAATGTACATACTCCGTGAAGCTCCTTGATAGGAACTGATCCCAGGAATCCAGTGCTGCAAGACAAGAATGCTAGCCATGCTGCCCAGTATTATTGGTGCATTACAAGAAAATCACAAAACAAAAAACTGATAAGAAGACGATGGGTTGAATAAATTGGCATAGTGAATACATTCCTTAATAATTTCATCAGTAAATATTTAATTAAAATATTCTACCTCCTATGGAAAAGGCAACAATGTGGAAGCAGAAAAAGAGTTATATAAGAGACTGTGTGTATAAAAGTGGTTAAAAAGAAAAGTATGAGAAATGACAGCAGAGAATGACAGGCTATCCATCCCTGCTGAATTAATGCATTTTAACACCTTGAAATTTAATTGTACGGTTGCAGACAAGAACAACAAGCTCCTTTGTTGAAAAAATCCATTTAGTGTTTAGCTAACACAAAGAAACTGCACTCTTTTGTTTTGCATTGCGGACAGTATATCACGTTTTTTTTTTTTTTTTTGAACGCCATTCACTGTAAGATGTTGCTTAATGCAATTGAGACAAGGCCTGCAAACGTATCTACTAAAATGTCAAGGTTTTTTTCTCAGCCTGTAGCTTCCATTACACAGTCACCTCCTGACAACACGGCTGCTCTCTGCGTTTACAGAACAATAGACACCAAATGAATTTGCTAGAGCTGCTAACACGTTTGTGTGTAGGGGGGAACCAAACATGAATGCTTACAGTTCAGGAAAGATAAAAATATAAGTGGAATACATTTTGCTGTTACTGCTCCGTCATTAGTAGAGTTAGAAACGTGTTCCTGTCTAGATAAACAGGAGAGAGGAGTGTGATCTACCATTGCTATTGCTAGAGAAATAGGAGGGACATACCTACTGCCTATGAATCCCACAATGTTGCCTATTAATCCCACAATGTTGCCTATTAATCCCACAATGTTGCTAATGCTAAACCTCCAGAAATTATCAGACAATCCATAAACTGTAGTCTAATTAAAACTGCTGTAAAAACATTTTAAGTCTCAGCTAATTGCAGATTATTTTATGTGTAAAACAAAGGTGATATATCGTTCCATGGCAGCCTTCCAAAAATGAGGAGATCTCTGCATATCTTTCTTGCTTAATTTTTGGTTTGAACAAACATTTGAGTCTAATGCCGTGTACACATGAGCGGACTTTCGACGGACTGAACTCCGAAGGACTTTTTGACGGACGTTCTGACGGAGTTGCGGCGCAACGGACTTGCCTACACACAATTACACCAAAGTCCGACCGATTCGGACGTGATGACGTACGACTGGACTAGAATAAGGAAGTTGATAGCCAGTAGCCAATAGCTGCCCGTTGTTCGTCCGTCGGACTAGCATACAGATGAGCGGATTTTTCGACCGGACTCGAGTCCTTCGGAAAGATTTGAAACATGTTCTATTTCTAAAGTCCGTCTGATTTTTCGACAGCAAAGGTACGATGAAGCCCACACACAATTGAATTGTCCGACGGATTTGTTCCGTCGGACCTTTGTCCGGTCCTGTGTACACGGCATAAGTTTAAAGCTGAACTCCAGGAAACATAAAAATCATTCTTGGGGTGCACCAGCCCCTCAATGGTTAAGCACTCTACTATGTGTACCATGCTTGGTAAAGCACTTTTACTTACATGATCTTCCACTCCTCTGTGCTTCTAGACTGGTCCATTTTGCTTCTTCTCCTATGCTCTGGTGGTTTAAAGTCCTCTGATGTCATAAAGACCAATTAAATTACCATAGCCCTGCACTGGACATGAAGGCGTTGAGAAATGGAGCATGGGGGAACACCATTTGCCATATGGAATGGAGGATCAGCTAAGTAAACCTGCTTTTCAATTGCTTAGCAGAAACCAATAGTAAACCTTTGCAGTGCAGGTGTAGCCTCAATGCAAGAGGAAGGGTTTTTAGATTTGATGAATTTGGGCTTTAACTAACCACTTGCCCACTGGGCACTTAAACCCCCCTTCCTAACCAGCTTTCAGTGCTCTCACATTTTGAATAAAAATTACTCAGTCATGCAATACTGTACCCATATTAAATTGTTGTCCTTTTTTTTCACACAAATAGAGCTTTCTTTCGGTGGGCACGACACTACGTGAATGACGCACTGACGTCACCATCAAATTGATGTCGGCTTGCTAGCCCGCACATGCTCACAGGAATATGCAAGTACCACGGCATTCATTTTAATCAAGGGATGCTGAGACCGCTATGGGACAGGATCATATCAAACTGTACCCGCCGCTGACCTAGTGCCTGACCGGCAACACGGCCACATCCCTGATCCAAATCCAACGGATGTGCAGGCGGGTAGTCAGCGGACATGCTACCGCTGACATCCGCCGCTCCATAGAGGTGCATGGAGTGTCTGATCAAGTCCGCCTGAAAAACTGACAGGCAGACCTGATCGGAAAGCCAGTGTGAAACGGGCCTAACAAGCCAGGACAGTACAAGTATCCCCCAAATGACCCCTTACCTGAGCCCCCTCCAATCGAAGCAAAAAATAAAAGGTCTGCAGTCACCAGTGATACACCTCCATCCCTATATACATATGCAAAAAAAGAGAGAGTCGCCCTGGGACTTTAAATGAGGTGGTCACAGTTAGCCACTGAGTAACAAGAGTGATAGCAGTATAAATGTTTATTAAAATTAATGTACATACATGGATAATATAGCATATTAGCTCAGCCAATGGATTTGCACATAATGAAGAAAATAAATAAAGTTGATACAAAGTTATACAATGCAGTATATACAAAGCACACATCAGAAAACCCGATGCGCGTTTCGCGAGATCATTGCTCGCTCATCAGGGGTGGATGCGGATGAGATGTATCTTAACAGACAAAAAGATGTGTCACAGTGGTAAATGTAAGAACAATGGCAGAATGGGCCAGAGCAAAACGGCCTGATACTTACCAATGAACGAAACCAGAGTTTCCATCGCTGAACCCCCAAATGGACGGCAGCAGCCAGAGTATGGCATGGGAGCTGAGGGGGAGAAGACAGACACAGGTACCCCCAGGGGGGATGCCAGGCGGCAGACATGGCATACGTGAAGGTGTCCTATTGTCTCAGTATGTAGCTTGATAAATATCAGCTGTAAACATAGATGTATATGTCTCAATGATTTGCCAAATTTAGTAAGATGAACATCAAGTTATATAATGTAATAATATTTTTGTATGAGAACATGTATACTCTAGGCTCTAGCATAAGTATATGTGTCAAGCTTTACTAAAAAAGCAGAGTAGACAAAAGTTGTACAATTATTTGTATAGAAACATAGGTGGACTAACCTGATCCAATAATGGAGCAGACATAGAGACCATGGGTAAGAAAGTAAATCCTGAAAAAATATGTTTGTCTAGGAAAGAAAAAAGGAAAAAGGTTGTGTGAAAAGCAGTGTTATAAATGAAACAAAAATTTGCAGGGAATGCAAATAAAGCACCAGGTGAGTGCTAGGGTGGGGAGAGTGTATTTACCTTGATATGCAAACAGCTGAACAGCAATGGAAATCTCTGTGGTGTGCATAGTATTGGTGAGCGAAGGAAGTGATCTCAGCCATGTCTCACCTCTGACTTATATCCCCAAAGGGGTCCGGTCCGCTCCGCCCCCAACGCCATGCGAGGATGGATGGGTGTGCCGACGCCCAGGGTGTCAGCTACCAATGTAAGTATGTATGCGCAGTGGACTCCCCTCCATCCAAGATGACAAACTGCACTGCCACTGGGTGACAGCGCAACCGCGGAAGCCACCCAATGGGTGTAGGAGCATAGCGCCGATATGCCGGTGGCCCCTCCACAAAGTCCATGGGACGAGGGGGGGGGACAGCAGGAGACAAGAATCTCCCTTAGCATATCACAGCTCCCATACCAGACAAAAACCGCCAGAGGAGACAACAAACAACACAAAGGTCACAGAACACCACCACTGTTGGAGGCAAAGTCAAAGGCTAAAACATGTATATGAAATATATTTGTGAAAACAGTGGCTAGTGGTGACAGCAGGCCAGTTTTTAGGCTAAATGGGTGTCTTCCACCCAGGTTCAATACAAGCAAAAAATAAAAGGTCTGCAGGCACCAGTGATACACATCCATCCCTATAAACATATGCAAAAAAAGAGAGAGTCGCCCTGGCACTTTAAATTAAGTGGTCACAGTTAGCCACCGAGTAACAAGAGTAATAGCAATATAAATGTATATTAAAATTAATGTACATACATGGATAATATGGCATATTAGCTCAGCCAATGGATTTGCACATAATGAAGAAAATAAATAAAGTTGATACAAAGGTTATACAATGCAGCATATACAAATGCACGCATCAGAAAACCCAATGTGCATTTCGCGAGATCATTGCTCGCTCATCAGGGGTGGATGCGGATGAGATGTATCTAAACAGACAAAAAGATGTGTCACAGTGGTAAATGTAAGAACAATGGCAGAATGGGCCAGAGCAACCCCCCCCCCCTTCCAATCCAGCAATGTTCATGATAGCCAATAGGGAGGGAGAGTCTCTATACAGCCGAGGCTGAGACAGCAGCGGGAGCCCATTGGCTCTCCCTGTTGTCAATCACAGCCAGTGAGCCAATGAGGAGAGAGAGCAGGGGGTGGGGCCAAGTCATGTCTCTATGTGTCTTATGGGAACATAGAGCAGCAGCTTGGGAGCAAACAAGCAGCAGTGCCCCAGGGCAAGCAGGAGCTTGCGGGGAAGGGTAGGGGCTGGCGGGGTACCCTAAAAGAGGAGGATCAGAGCTTCCCTGTGCAAAATCACTGCACAGAGCAGGTAAGTATAACATGTTTGTTATTTTTTTTTAAAAAGAAGCTTTAATATCACTTTAATTTCTTGATTCCAAGCTGCATGTTGTCTCCTTGTGAAACTGCAGCCTAAATAAGCTGCTTACATACTGTGCATGGAGTCAGTGCAATATTTCAAGATGATTTTGGTGAAATAAAACTTCATTTTAAATTTCTTAATGATAAACCTTCCTCTTGTCTCACTAGAAAACTGCAGACTATTAAAGGCTGCTTACATACTGGGCATGTAGTATCATATGTTTGGCTTTTGTCTCTGAATGAACACACATTTTTTTTATAACGCATGCCTAGTCTCTCTCCCTCAAACTGCAGCCTAATAAAGATGCTTATGTACTATGCATTGTCTACACAATACTTTGTGAAATAACAAGCTGTAATTTTAAGTTGTTGCTAAAACCTGCTTGATCTTTTCCCTTTTAAATGGTAGATTACTAAAGTTGTTTATATGTTTTTATTTTCTTACGTACTATGCATCGATTGCACAATATTTCTGAATATTGTTTGTGAAACAGTATACCATATTTTTTCTTCATAAAACATGCCTGGTATTTCGCTTTAAAATTCTGACCTACAAAAAAGGCTGGTAACAAACTATACTGTACTATAGTTCTGGCTATAAAGGCTGTAAAGTATTATTCTCAATTCAGTACTGGATACACACTTTTTATTTGATTGCTTCAATAAAAAAATCTCTTTATTGATCTACTTTAAAACTCTGTTGTATGTGTTTTTTTTATTTTCTGTTCTGTTTCTTTGAGTTTCTTAAGTGAGAAGTCCTTCTCCTTTGAAATTCCAGTGTTCACCTTTTCCATTATGTCATCAATAGCCTAGACATTCCATCTTTCCATACTTTCATATGTACAATTTTAGTGACTATGTTTAATCATTAATAAATAGTTTTTTGCATTATAAATACTTTGTATACTCTTTCAACTATATTCTCATGTGCCTTTAAAGTCCACCATAGGGGATATTTTCTTTTCTGCACATTGTCAGAAGAGACCAAGGATACAGTTGAGGCCAAATTAAAAAGCTGTTTTACATCAGAGAACCATTTGAAGATAATGCCCAGAGAACTCCTTCTCTCTATCCACAGCTCTGTGAGGCCAGAGCCGTTGGCATTATATTACACGAAACCCATAACAAATATGTATTAAAAGATTTAAAGGGGGTGCTTTGTCTGTTCCAGCAACTGAAAGCAAGTCTGAAACCGAACGCCACCTTGTGGGAGGGAGGCCAGCCTGTTCAAATTACGGGTTCCCTCTTCAACCATGCCTCCACTTACTGTATATATATCTAATGGCAGCTATGGCAAATGTGGGAATGAATTAGAAGGATGCTTTGGAGCGCAGCTTTGTTGCACCAAAATGTGCAGTGGTGTTCCACACACAACAGGCAACTTTTGCCTGTTTCTCTTCAGGTCAAGGAGAAGTGAAATGTTTCTCTTGGAGCTGCCCAAAATATTCTCTGCCACCTTACAACCAGCACCATAACCCACCTTGGTCGAGCTGAAGGCAAAACTTTTTTTTAGTTTTGGATAGAGTGTAGAGGGATTAGAATACTTGTCAGTTTTTTTTCTTGTTTTGCTGTCTGTTCCCCTAGTTATTGAGATTCATCCTCTCTATTTTTCCTGTTTACTATTATTGTTTAAAGTGAAAGTAAAAGAAAATCACAAATTTTGGGTTGTCCCCAGAAAAGTAATAGAGGGGAAATATTCCAATGGGAATACAAGTTTTGGTGACCTTGGGGTCCCCAAGGAACTCCCTACAATTTGCTGGGATTTCCTCTTACTTCCTCTTTGGCTGTGGGATAGTAATTGAAGGGAATTCTCCAAAATGGGACATAGATGGTAAAAATAAATCTGACAGAGGTTGTAACTCTCCCTTGCCCCATCCAAAATGAGAAAAAAAGTTCTGCCTATAGTTCCACTTTATAGATTCATTTTACACCTTTTGTCCTGTAGTCTTCTGACCAGTCATCAAACATCACAGGTCAATCCTCTGGTGGTGGCGGTGGGTGGTCCATTTTTGGTTGACATTGGAAAAACGCTACCAGAGGGGAAATCTATGCAATGGGACACAGACTTACTCTATCCAAAATGAAAAAAAAAAAAGTTTTCTCTACTTTAAACAGGCTTTTCTGGAAAGCTGGCATGAAGACCTTGGGTAAGAGGTTTGGTTAGGGGCAATTGAGCTTCAGCAGCAGTGGGCAGAGTAGTTCTGTGGACAAGTCCTGGGGATAGCAGCCAGAAAAATGTTTGCCAACTTTCCGTAGCCTGTTGGTGGGAATATAGTGAGTTTAGCCGAGGAAGAGACAATGGCACAGGAGCAGCACTAGAAAGACAAGTGGGTGCTATGTGCCCTAAAAGTGGTTGTAAATCTCAGACATAAAATATGAACAAAGCATATCCTTCTATATAGTGTATTCTTCTTGATCTAAAGCACTAAGTGTCATTTCAGTCGCCTGCCTTGTTCCTCTGCTATCTGTATGAGTCACTTCTGACACGTTTTCCTGACCTAGAGGTAAAAAGATGACAGGGGGGAATCTCCAGCACACAACCTGTGATTGAAAGCTTCAGCTCTGTTCCTGTGTGCTGTATAAAAGAGGGGGGTGTCTTTTCCCTCTAATCAGCTCTCAGCTATCCTCACTGAGCTCTGCAGAGTATAACTTTAGCTCTCCGCCCACTGCTTTTTTCATGAAGCTCAGATAAGCTGTATAAATGGTTGGCTTTGAACAGCCGTGGAGGAGAGAATACTGCAGATAAACAGGTAAATGCAAATTGTGCACACAAGGTGCACAAATGTATGTAAATCACAATAATGCAATACATGTTATTTATCTCCATGAATGTTGGAGTGAGAGCAATACCACTAGGTCCCTCATTTATAGTTCACTCTAAACTGATGAGCTGTCAAGGCATTTTAAGCGTCGCCTATTGATAATTTTGGGTACCACAGTTTTGTGCCATTTTCTGGGTGCACACAGTTTTCAAGCTTGACACATTTGATATATATTTACTCTACACAACCTCATCTTTTTTTTTTGTATTAAAAAATGGGAAATACATTGTGTTTGTGCGCAATAAAAATATTTTTTTGTATTTTTTCCTGAAAGTATAGATTTGGTAAACATTTGTGCAAATTTTGTTAAACAAAAATTGTACTACCATATTTTTATTCCACAGGACCTCTGCTTTTTCAGAAAATGTTCTGAGGGGTTTATGCAAATTTATAACCAAAAATGCAGATTTTACGTGTGCAAAAATGAAAAAAAAAAGTGTTCGAGAGGGGTACTAGTTTATAAAATGTAAAAACAGCCAGCATAAACATACTTAGAAACATAGAAGAAGAGGCAGAAAAAAAAGACTGAATGATCTATTGAGGCTTAATCATTTTCTTTTAATTTATACGTTTTTGCTTTTTTTTTTGTTAACTTATTTTAAAACCCCAACCCCACAGAACACACTACTATCCTTGTATCCATATTATTAACAAAATATTTAAAATATAGACTTTTTGTATGTGTTAGGTTGAAGTTGGCTAGCATCATGACAGAATGTGAGCACTTGAATGAAAATTGAAAGAAAATGAAAATTACTTTTTTCTTTTTTTTACACAAAGCTGGCAATCTAATAAAATATTTCTCAGATACAGCATGCGCATACTTAGAATTACACCTCAAAATACGTTCTGCTACTTCTCCTGAGTATGGCAATACAACATATGAACATATGTGAGGCTTTTTTTTTACAATAAAGATTTTTATTAGGCAAATGATATGAACAGGTAAACAAAGTAATGCATCTGCTTGTAACATCATTGTACATCTGGTAATTTAGTACATATTCGTTTACTAACAATGAATGTAGCATAATAGAGACAAATTTGGCAGAAGATGCATTTACGATGGAGTGCTAATAACCTTCGTAAGAAAAGGCATGATAACCTACGATAAGGCACATTGTATTCATGAAAGAAAATCATAGGAATCAGGAGGCATAATTAAATCTACGAGAGAAAAGAGAAAAGGAACTAAATGAAAGGAAGGTGAGCGAGAAAAGGTATTCAGGTAGAAGTCAGGGGTATCCCCCTGGGGTCATCACAGGTACAGTTCCAATCCCTTAGTAGTGGGATATAGAAAACAGAATAATAATGGTCCAGTGGTAGATATACATGTATAGTTTTTGAGAGGGGTCGGGGGTTTTCATCCATTTGTCAGACTATCATATGCTACAGAATATTTGAACTGTTACCAAGCCGACCAAGTTTTGTGGAACCTGTCAGAGGTTTAATTTGCTATAGCGAGTGTCTCTTCTATTTTCAAGATATGGTTCACTGTGGAGGCTCATTCTTTAATGGAAGGGGTTGTAGTCAGTTTCCGCTACCTGGGGATCAAAGACTTTGCGGCAAGCAGAAGGTGCTTGGTCAAGGATCGTTTATATCTACCTAGGGGAGAGTTTGAAATGTGGAGAAGGCAGCATGCAGGCATGAGTTTGATTTTAGGGTCTGCAATGTGGAGAATCAACTTGCATATGTTGTTCCAATAGGAGACTATTTTAGGGCACTCCCACCAAATATGGAACATGTCACCCCTTGTTTCCCCACATCTCCAGCACAAATCCGAAGCTGATGGGTACCAACGTTTTATCTTTTCTGGTGTAGCGGAAACGTAGGGTGGCCCAGCCACTGACCATTCAGATGTTACCCTCTTGGAAGAGTTTTATGAAGAACCATCCTACACATCCCCAGATCAATAGATCACTGCCTTTCTGACCCCAGACTGCGAAGCTGAGAGTCCATTGTTGCTGCAATGAAAAAATACGAAGGAGCAGAATGGAAAATTTTTCTCCAATGAACACATTTCTAATAGTGCATGTTGGTTTTCGTTTGGGAATTACATTCATTTTAAAAAGGCAATGTTGAAACTTCCCTTTTTTCTTTAACCCCCATGCTTGATGCTGTTGACTACTCTCGGATCATCGCTATTGTGGACCGGTTCGGTGGTGGATTGGTTTGGAAACCTTACTTTGGAACCATCATCCAACCTGGGCGGATCAGAGTTCATGGTCACTACATCACCATCCAGCCTGGTACCATTACATCACTGGGGATCCAGTACTATGTCTATCAGAGGCACTGCCGTATGGTAGGTGCGTCCATCTGTTTTGGTAAGAGTACCCACCCTCTCATCTGAATGCTTTCATATGTTTTCCAGTACAGTTTTGGTCCATTGTGACCACGTATCTCCTGCTTCAGTTGTAGATTGAAGAAAATTTAATTGGACACTATACATGTGGACATTTGGTCATTGGATCATTACAGTCCATAGTTATTATTTCACAGTATTTTTAGTTCACAGGTTTTGTTTACTCTCACTTTATTTGTTTTGAGTTGATTTAGTTGTTCTTTAGCTCTACACTATATGTTTGATCTCACTACTTGGACTTGGTTTGTTTGAGTGTTAGCAGCTTATCATCTTTCTTTTTTTCACATATTTTGTGGGTTTAAGTGCAGTATTTTCCCCCCTTTTCCCCAATTGAGACAGGTGCGTGGTCAGAGTATGTCTGTATGCCTATTTGAGCGTCTAATAAGGCCGGGAGGTCTCTCTGTGTGACAAAGACATAATTGATATGCATGTATCTATTGTGGGGTGCTGAATTGTACGTGTAATCTTTGCCTGTCAGATTAACTACGCGCCATGAGTCTATAAGTGTCAAAGATTGCAGTACCAGTTTAATGTTTTTCAATGTATGTTAAACTGGAAGTCCCTGAAGAAGTGTCTTGTAGGGGGTTCAAAGCTACATTGAAATTTCCCCCAAGGATAATGTAACCCGAGGCAAAGCTTTTGAGTTCCTTAATGAAATGCCTACAAAATGAAGCATGAGCTTTGTTGGGAAAATAGACATTAGCCAAAGTCAGAGGTAAGGAGCTCCATGTACCTTTAAGAAGCAAATATCTGCTTTCCGTATCAGCCAACTGCTGGGTGAGCTCAAACCCCACCAGTCTGCTAATAAGGATAGACATCCCTTTAGCTTTGGTTGTGCAGTTTGTTGTGTGATATGCTTTCGGGTAAAATTTGTGATACAGGGTTAGAATTTTCCCATAAAGGAAATGTGTTTCTTGCAGAAAGACAAAAGGCAGTTTCACTTTGTGGAGTTCCCTTAAGAGGGAGGTCCATTTTGCTGGAGAGTTTAACCCCCTTACATTATGTGATATCAAGGTGGGGCTCTTCCCCAAAGAGGAGTAGACCATGGTGACCGTGTGTCCTATACCTGTGTGACCACCAGAGGGTAGAGGAAGAAGAAAAAGGAAAAGGGTAGAAAAGGAGGTGAGCAGAAAAAGAGAATCAGAGGAAAGAGAAAGACACCCTTGCGAAGAACTAGGGGTGTAATAGAAAGACAGAGTATCCTCCTACAGCGGTTGTTGCTGTAAGCTTTTATTCAAGTGTGGGCTGTAATCATGCGATCTCAATCGCACAGCACTGCCCACTCGTGGGGGTACGTGAAAGGAGCTAACTCGAGAGATAGCAATCTATAATTATCTATTCACAAAAATATCAATAGACCGATATATAGTAGATATGTAACGTTACATCTAAAAGAGCTGGTCATAAGAGAGACCCGCAGTCAAAAAAGGCATAAACATTTCAGCATTTTAACAATAAAATACATTTGAAAAGACTATGTAACCTCTGGCTCGCGAGCAGTAGTGCTTCAGATGAGCAAATTAGATGCGGATCTATGCATAATGCTCTATGCCAATAAAGAGGTGGGGGTTAATCACCCCACCTAACTTTCTTCCCTTATGCGGTATTAGCAAAAAAACAAAAAAAAGAAAAACATTCCATAAGGCCTGGATGAAAATGTGGTAGCCTTAATGTGGCCAAAGTCCGATGGGAAGGAATCCTCCCAGCGGGACAGTAGGCTCCAGCTAAGAGAGATCAGCCACCAGATCAAACAGTGTCCCAAGTGGCAGGAGTGGGCTGTAAGAAAGAAAAAAAGAAAAAAGGAGTCCTTGGGGACCATAGACTGTTATGTGAGAGTAAACAGGACCAAATTGCAAAACTGGGAGAACCATTAAGTCTAAGGTGGGTCTCTAGGCTGATGATGGTTTGTTGAGCGGACCAGTGTGACGTGAGGCCACAATGTCTTCCATGGCATTGTGTAGATGGGTGTTAGCAGCACAGCTGCTACAAAGAATTGATGACCATTTGCTGAAGGTGACTGTCCAAAGGGGGAGACATAAAGCAAATAGCAAAAAGTCTGTACAGGGACCAAGATCTGGTGGCAGTGGAAATCCGGCAACAGTAATTTGAAAATTTGGAAAACCCCACTTTTTAACTATGCCGCGTTGGTAAACAGTAAGGATAGAAAGCAGTGTCAACACAAAATTTCCCAGGGTAAATATTTTTCAGTAAGATGAATTGTTTCCCATGAGCAGTGGCCTGTAGAGCAAAAGGAAAGCGCCATTTATACACAATCCCATTCTCTCTAATGCCCCATACACACGGTCGGACTTTGTTCGGACATTCCGACAACAAAATCCTAGGATTTTTTCCGACGGATGTTGGCTCAAACTTGTCTTGCATACACACGGTCACACAAAGTTGTCGGAAAATCCCATCATTCTGAACGCGGTGACGTAAAACACGTACGTTGGGACTATAAACGGGGCAGTACCCAATAGCTTTCATCTCTTTATTTATTCTGAGAATGCGTGGAACTTTGTGCGTCGGATTTGTGTACACACGATCGGAATTTCCGACAACGGATTTTGTTGTCGGAAAATTTTATAGCCTGCTCTCAAACTTTGTGTGTCGGAAAATCCGATGGAAAATGTCCGATGTAGCCCACACACGGTCGGAATTTCCGACAACACGCTCCGATCAGACATTTTCCATCGGAAAATCCAACGGTGTGTACGGGGCATAAGAGTATCCAGCAGAGGTCTCTTTGCCCTCGTGTTCTGCAGGGTGATGGGAGACAGGTCCTGGTACAGGGCGATAGTGCTTTCATTAAAAATAGCTCTATCGTTCTTCCTGGCTTGGTTTAATATTTCTTCTTTCAGGGGGAAGTTCTGAAGGCAGCACACTATGTCTCTGGGGGGAGCCATCTCTGGAGGTTTCATTCTCAATGCCCTGTGCGCCCTTACAAATTCTATGGATGCATCTGCAGGTTTTTCCATGAGGTTATTAAAGATGGATGTCAGGGCTGGACGGAGCTGGTCAGGGCCTATGGTTTCAGGGACCCCCTGTACTCTGACATTGTTCTTGCGTCCTCTGTTATCGAGATCTTCCAGATGTCTGTTGATCTCTATGAGGTGGGCAGAGTGGGCTGTAGTGGTGGCTTCCAGGCGAGTTATGGCTCTGTCCCTCCTGTTATCAGCTTTATCTTTAGTGGCCATCTTTTCTGTTAAAGTCAGTAAGTCTGCCTTAAGGTCAGTGATGACAGAGAAGAAAGTATTTTTAATGTCAGCAGCAATGGTGTTCATGTCCGCTAGTGTGAGGGGGTGATCTAGGTGCCTCTCCTCACTTACCGGGTCCTCCAGTGCAGATTGCGAGTCCTCGCTGTATTCGTCTTCACTGCGGGCCTGCGCCATCCTGCCCGGCGTGCTCCAGCCTTGGCGGGATTGCAGCTTGAAAATGTCCTGGATGCTGTGGGTGGAGGAAGCCACTGATGATCGGAGTGAGCGGGTCCCTGTTGTACGCCGAGCCAGCCTGTACATTCTGTGGGGCGAAAAGAGCTAGAGGTGTGCTGTATGGATGCGGGTCTCTCGGAGCTCTGTCTCTAGGCAGCCATCTCCGTCGCGCGCCAGGACACGCCCCCTATGTGAGGCTTTTTTAACAGTCTGGACTAATTATATATCAGACATTGTATGTTGTGTATCACACAAATCAACCAATTGTATTAAGAAATGTAATGTACTGTAATGGTCACCTCTATGAGTGAACAGGGAATAAAGCTTAGTGTAGCATCACCTACAGTACTGCGCAGTAGTTTTAGGCGGGTGTGAACATGTTTGCCAGGCAAAGATTTCAAAGCAGACTGGGGTTTCAAGATGTGCTGTTCAAGCTCTTTTAAAGGAACACAAAGAAACAGGCAACTTTGAGAACCGTATATGCAGTAGTAGTACCATGGCTGTGAAGCTTTGCCTCACAGCTGTGGCAGGGTTTATACCCCTGTATATGCACTGATTGTGGCCCATTCAAGTGAATGAGGTTACTTGATCAGGGTCCAAGGGGTTTAAGTAGGTGATGAGGAGGCAATACAGATGCCTCTTCAATGCCTATCCAATGCTCTCTGAATCCACAAGTCTTTCTGGTGACAGTATGACTGGTGTGACAGTAATCAGGGACACTGTAACTGGTATGGTGGTGATCAGGGACACTGAGACTAGTGTGGCAGTGATCAGGAACACTGTAACTGGTGTGGTGGTGATCAGGGACACTGAGACTAGTGTGGCAGTGATCAGGAACACTGTAACTGGTGTGGTGGTGATTAGGGACATTAACTGGTGTGGCAGTGATTGGGGACACTGGGACTGGTGTGGCGGTGATTGTGGACAATATGACTGGTGTGGCGGTGATCAGGGACACTGAGTGGTGACATTATGTAAATTTTTTTTTATTTTTTTTTTTTACATATTATCACCAGGGCAGTGCAGTGTCACCATAATGACACTGTATTACTCTGGAGGGTGATTAGGGATTTTTTTTTTTACATTTTGTTTGGTTATTAGAGTAATGATCACTGTAATAAGCAATTGCAGCCCATTCATGAATGACAGCCTTGTTTACTACTGTAACTGTAATCACTGTGTTTGGTGACAGCAATCACATGATACCAGTGCTGCTCATAGTGGCCTGGTAAAGTGATTTGTGACCTGTTGTGTTCAGTGGACACATCAGTCACAGATTGCACCACTGCGCACCCCAGGGGGTAAGGCGTACTTCTGGGAGGATGTACAGGTACATCCTCCTCTAACTAGAGAGCATCTGCCCCATCATTTATGTACATTGGCCAGGGGGAAAGAAGTTTAAAAAGTGACCTAGTCAGACTGTTTAAAGTAATTGTAAATGCTATTTTTTAAGAATAACAAACGGATTTATACTTACCTGCTCTGTGTAATGGAATTCGTTCCAGTTGTTTAGACAAAATTTGTTAAACTGGTTTTCGTTAATTTGGATAATTCCAAAACTAACAAATTTGTCGAAATTCGTTAAACGAATTCGGAATGAAACGAATTGCACATGTCTAAATTTTATTGGGGTGCTGGTGCTTAAGGGAATCTCCCAAGCATGTTATTCAAAGGACTGGTGTTTTTCCCATGTTGCAAAAAAAGGAGGACCCTCTCCCTGCTCATTTTGGACAATTCTATACATTGTCGACAATTCTTTCATTTTTAAGATTCACCCACTCCCCCTCTCAGAGTTCAATGGGGTTCACATCTTCATTCGCAATTTTCTAAATTTACAATGGGTTCGACAAATGGCCCATGAACTGAACCCAAGCATATTTGCTCATACTCAATTATACTGTAAGCAGATATATTGATCTATGACAATACACTGAATTCCTACTCTCTGTCCTGATTACACAGAAATTTCTACACAGGAAATTGCAACGTATTTTTCTTTAGCTTAAAATGTCACTGATCTTAGATATTACAAGTGTAACAGGCATGTTGAATTAGAGGGAGATTGAAGGATTCAGAGAAGAACACTTTAGTCTAGAACAGTGATGGCGAACCTTGGCACCCCCAGATGTTTTGGAACTTCATTTCCCATGATGCTCAACTACACTGCAGAGCGTATGAGTATCATGGGAAATGTAGTTCCAAAACATCTGGGGTGCCAAGGTTCGCCATCACTGGTCTAGAATGTTATTCTGTGCGTGCAACTCAATGGAATTTTCAGATTACGACACTTTCAAATTAATCCTGTGATGTAATTGTGAGTTCTTCAAATAAGTGTTATCCACTACCCCAAATCATCATTGATACCTGTGCTCATTTCCCACCTAATTTTCTGGAAAAGTTCTATGTTCTACTTAAGAAGTATTTCAGCAGCTGTTTAACAGAAACTTTTTATGACATAAATATGGGAGGTACATTTTTGGACATTTTTTAAGGCGCAGGTCCAGAAGCTGAGGTCTTCATTCGATTCAGCGACTCTCTATTTCGTGACGCCAGTATCAGACTGGTCAAGAATCCTGTGGCATAACATCAGGCCATCTGGGTGGCCTGCCCTCTGAATGAGGTATCAGTAGGCAAGCACCATCTGGTATGAGGGGACTGGGCATATATCATATTTGCTGTTCAGTTGGCTACCTTCAAGTAATGTGATAGTTGCCAGCAGATGTACTAGGGCACATAGAGCGCCAATCCAACTGTATGACTCTTTTTGACAGCTGACTATTCCAGAGCTATTATAATTACATGTTTAAATAAGCTATTTTTTTCTTTTACTTTTATCATCTACCTTTAATAGAATCTGTAGCCAAGATGTTTTTAGATGCTCAGACTCATTATCTGTTCAAAATAACTGTAAGCATATTTTTGGCAGAATATTCCACTATAACAAGCCAAGTTCAAAGGCCATACATCAGATACCTGTGAAATAATTACAGAAACATATCTCATCACATGTCAGAGGAACCTGTAGGTGGAATCCAAAGTAACCATCGCACTGTTACCTCTTCAAACTGCCAATTAGTCACAAACATTTCTTGGTTAGTTTGGAATTTTCTGTATTACCAAAATAGCCAATTGCATCATTTCGCTGATTGTCAGTAATGAGGCTGATGTTACTGCAAAGAGGCATGCTAGGATGAAGCTGGCTGCATGAAAAGGCCACTCCAGTCACAAAGTCACAAATACATTATATCATTGTAAAGCGCTCATTTGCTTCAGTTTTTCTCCCTCCACAAAAAAAGCTAAATAAGGGAATGGGGTTTATTTACTAAAGAAGTAGAGACTGTTCTCATAGCAAAGTAAATGTACAGTTTGCAATGTGAACTGTTTTAGTATTAGACTGTAAAGCCACCTACCTTGGAAGGCACTCAAAATATTGTCATACAGCAAAGGTGGTGCCAGGATTACGGGGGGAAAAAAACCTAAGTCTAAAAAGTGTCAGGTATCAGCTCTGAGCTTGGGCAGGGGACAATCAGCCTTTATGGGTCCTTATATTGTGCTAACATGTCTGATTTCTTAGGAAGTGAATAAAACAAAACAGCACAAATGCCTATTCCGCTGAGGGATAACCTGATGGTTATAACAGCCTAATGCCGTGTACACACGATCGGAAATTCGGCCAGCAAAAGACCGGTGAGAGCTTTTGGTCGGAAAATGCGACCATGTGTATGCTCCATCGGACTTTTGCTGGCCGAATTTCAGCCAGCAAAAGATTGAGAGCATGTTCTCAATTTTTCGGTCGGAAAAACTTCCTATCAGAAAATGCGATCCTCTGTAGCAATTCCGACGCGCAAAATTCCTACGCATGCTCGGAAACAATTCGTCGCATGCCCCGAAGCATTGAACTTCATTTTCTTGGCTCGTCGTAGTGTTGTACATCACCGCGTTCTTGATGGTCGAAAGTTCAGCGAACTTTTGTGTGACCATGTGTATGCAAGCCAGGCTTGAGCGGAATCCCGTCGGAAAAGCCATCATATCTTTTTCCGACCAAAATCCCGATTGTGTGTACGCGGCATTAGAGTGAAGACTCGGATTCTCACAATAACCCAATAAACTGTATGGTGGTTATTTATTAGAACTGGAGAGTGCAAAATATGGTGTAGCTCTGCATTGAAAACCAATCAGCTTCAAGGTTTTATTGCCAATGCTTAATGGAACAAGCTGAAGTTAGAAGCTGATTGGCTAACATGTACAGCTGCACCATTTTCTGAGTGCACTCGTTTTAGCAAATCAACCAATTTGTCTCTAACCTCGTCTTATAATATTCAGCTTACAAAAAAGGTCCTTCAACAAGCCAAATTTCAAAGTTCACCTAAGATACTGAAGTTCAGTGTAAAGATACATTTCACATAATTACACAATCTGAATCTTTTGTTATTGTTTAATGAAAATTTACTTAACTCCATCTGGTTATTAAAAACTTACCATTCTTGCAAGTTTATTTAAAGGAACATGGAATACTGAACTCTGATTTCTTTGTAAAATACAAAATACTAAATAAAGTAAACCACTAATGCACACGTTAACACTAATAACATTTTTGACCTGGTAAGCTTTAAGTTATGGCTACACTAGGTAAAGGTTCGTGTTTTATCACCTTAATGCACCTGGCAGTCACCGGCCCCCTAGCCCCCCCCCCCCCCGTTTTACTTACCCGAGCCCCTTCATCTTACCCGAGCCCCGTCCTTCTCTTCACGGAGTCCCGGCTTTGATTGGATAGATTGATAGCAGCGCAGCCATTGCCTCCTGCTGCTGTCAATCAAATCCAATGACCCGGGGGCGGGGCTGAGTCATACATTTGGCTTCTATGGACGCCGAATGAATGACTCGAGAGCGCACCCGAAAGGTAAACCCCCCGGGAGAGCGCTTCTCCTAGGGGGTTATCTAATGCAGGGAGGAGCCGCAAAAGCCGCCGAGGGACCCCAGAAGAGGATGTCCGGGGCCACCCTGTGCAAAACGAGCTGCACAGGGGAGGTAAGTATGATATGTTTGTTATTTAAAAAAACAAATGAAGCTTTAGTATCACTTTAAGCATCTTTGCTACTGAGACATTTAACTATTTATTGGCAGTCTTCTTATTGATTTCAGTTAAAGTTAAAGTGTAGGCAAAAACACTTTTATTTAGTTTTGGCTAAAATGGGAAAGGATTAATACCTTTTTTTTCTTTTTTTTCTTTTTTTTTTTTTTTGCTGTATCCGTGTAGATTTCCTTTTTCTTTATGTCCTGGGGACATAACAGGATGTAGGATAAAATGTTTACAAAATAAAGGGAATTCCAGTTGTTACTGGAACAAGTGAATGCACTGAAAGATTTATTCTCGCATTTTAGTTTGGCAAGAACTCTAAAATGTTTGATTTCCCAACACTTACTGTCTCATTGACAATGGTCTCCTAGACAAAAAGATATAGTGAATCTACCCTGCAGGGGTAGAGACTACAATAACTTGATAGGGGTCTAACCCTTCCCTACATTTTGACAATACATACACTATATGGCCTGGCCTGGTCCACACTAGGCTGATTTCAGGTGCGACTTGGCACAGAATCAAATGGCAATTGAAATCAAATGGCAATTGAAAGTGGTGCCCGTTCACATCAATGCAACACAACTGTGATGCCACTTTGGTGTGATGCAGCACAATTTTGTGCGGCGTAAATCTCAATGGAAACCCACCAAAAACACATTTTTCACACGTTTTAAGTTTTGTATTGCTTGTTATGAGGTTGACCCTGCCCTCCTATGACTTCATTGACCAAATATTGACATGTGTTTCTTAGAATTAGATTTAACTATACCTGCTTTTGGATTTTATTGAAAATCCATTTTTTTCACAATTTTTTGAGTGCTCTAAACACACAAATAGTGTGGATGGGTCTATTGGTGCTATTTAACCTATGAACATTTGTTTTGCCTTGTTTTACCTCACCCCATTCTCTCTCCCCCTTTCCCCATATTTCCTCCTCTCCCTCATTCCCTTCCTTCCCCTTCCCTTTCTCCTCCGTCCTCTCTCTCTTCCCCTAGCTCTTTCCTCCCTCCCTTTTCGCCTTCTCTTTCCGCTTCCTTTCTTTTCTTTCTCCCCTTTCCCCTCTTTCCCTACATTGTTCATTATTTCCTTTTCCCAGCAGGTCATAAGGGTTTCTTATGTAATTTTTACTCCTTTACATTCTCTATAGTTACTGGTTGTTGTAGCAGTCTATTTGCTTGCTGTATGCCCCCCATGCTCGCTGCGTGGGGACTTGATGGTGTTGCTGTCTTTGGTTGCCCCTAGGTGTTGATCCTCTTTGGTAAGCGGCATTATGACTCTTTCTTTTCCCCTCATATTTATTGTTTGCTGTATCATGCCGCGTACACACGAGCGGACTTTACGTCAGACTTTGCCCGGCAGACGGGATTTCTTCGGACAATTCGATCATGTGTGGGCTCCAGCGGACTTTGTTTTCTCAAAAGTTGGACGGACTTAGATTTGAAACATGTTTTAAATCAATCCGTCGAAATCGAGTCCGGTCGAAAAGTCCGCTCGTCTGTATGCTAGTTCGACGGACAAAAAGCCACGCTAGGGCAGCTATTGGCTACTGGCTATGAACTTCCTTGTTTTAGTCCGGTCGTACGTCATCACATACGAATTCGACGGACTTTGGTGGATTGTGTGTAGGCAAGTCCGTTCATTCAGAAAGTCCATCGTAAAGTCCGTCGAAAAGTCCGCCGAGCAAAGTCTGCCGTAAAGTCCGCTCGTGTGTACGCGGCATCACTGTTGTATTTTCACTGGCTTGTTACTATGCTATTAAGCTTATATTACAAATACCACTTAATACTATTCCTCCTAAAGAAGTAGAGTTATCCGTGAAACATGTAGGATCTATCGTTCACTGAGGATCAACTATATTCTATATTCTCTATTCTCCACCATTGAGGGTATTAAGCATCAGTGTAAGAGATTACATCATCTCTCTGCTGCCTGACTCTGGGACACAGCAAGAGACAATCCCCACCTTAGCAGCAAGTGACAATCAGCAACCAGTGACAGGTGACGTGGCAAGTGACAGTCCGCAACTAGTGGCAGGTGATGTGACAAGTGACAATCCGCAACTTGAGGCAGGTGACGTGGCAAGTGACAATCCGCAACTTGAGGCAGGTGACGTGGCAAGTGACAATCCGCAACTTGTGGCAGGTGACAATCCGCATCTGGGGGCAGGCGACAATGGCAAGTGACAATCCGCAACTTGTGGCAGGTGACATGGCAAGTGACAATCCGCATCTGGTGTCAGGCAAAGGTGGCAAGTGACAGTCCACAACATGTGGCAGGTGGCGTGGCAAGTGACAATCCGCATCTGGTGGCAGGAGACAGTGGCAAGTGACACACTCAGGGCTCCCACTGATTCTGCATTATGGTGAGTTGAACTATTTCATTTTATATAACAATGTAATAATAGAAATAATGCGCTTCATTTATCCTGACACCATAACAACCATGGTGCCGGGATGATTGAAGCACTAACACCAGCCATTTTCCCGATAAATTGCTTGCAAAAAAATTTATTTTCTGGCAGTGCCCCTCCCGTGACTTGACTCTGGATCCGCCTCTGGATTCGGCATTGCCAAATTTGTACTGTGCGCTGCACATGCGTGCCTCACTGTACAAGGGCAGACAGGCAAGCAAGTAACTTTAATGCAGAAGAGACAAAGCATGTCTCTTCTGCATTAAAATTCCTGCCTGGTCACCCTTCTTTAATTCTGGCCTTAAGTTCCACTTTAATGTTCTGTAATATGGTGGTGACAGGTATCCCTTATTCTGTAAAATCTGCACACTGGGAAGGACTGATGTGCTTTCTCTTCATGTCTGCTAGGTTTACTAAAGCCATTAGTGTCAATGCAAATAATCTTGAGCTTATGAAAAGTCAGGAAGAAACAGAGTTGATCATATTCATCAGGCAATAAATCGCCCTCCGTGTTTTACTGCTCATACAAGAAAAATTTCTTTGATTTTGGGAATGTTTTACAAATGTCTGGAACGAGTCCATAGAGCTTGTACGTGAGGCACCACCTCTCAGGTAGTCTGCCTCAGGGCCCATCATTATCATTCAACAGGACAGGACAGTAGAAAATACAAAGAGCTGTTTGAATCAAACAGACTATATTAATATTGTGCAGAATAACGGTAATTAGGATCGCTGGCCTGCCGTGGCTCGGGAGATGCAGGATGAGAGGGATTGTCCTTCTTTTGTGAGATGTGATTTTCTGTTTTACTACCTGTTATATCAGATCCCACAGGAAGGTGGGGGGCTAAAATGGAAAGAAAGCATGCAAATAATATACAAATTTTAAAAGGTGCATGTCACTAGAGTCTTGAAGGGTTATATTAATAAAAGCACTGTGCAAACTGTTGGCGCTATATAAATCCTCTATAATAATATTTTTCGTTGCCATTCATACTGCTCTTTGCCTATATCCATATTCCAAGCACACTACAGAATCTCACAAAAGTGAGTACACCCCTCACATTTTTGTAAATATTTTATTATATATTTTTATGTGACAACACTTTGCTACAATGTAAAGTAGTGAGTGTACAGCTTGTATAGCAGTAAAAATTAGCTGTCCCCTCAAAATAACTCTAAACCACTGGCAACAAAGTGAGTACACCCCTAAGTGAAAATGTCCAAATTGGGCCCAATTAGCCATTTTTCCCTCCCTGGTGTCATGTGACTAGTTAGTGTTACAAAGTCTCAGGTATGAATGGGGAGCAGGTGTGTTAAATTTGGTGTTATCGCTCTCACTCTCTCATACTTGTCACTGGAAGTTCAACATGGCACCTCATGGCAAAGAACTCTCTGATGATCTGAAAAAAAAAATGTTGCTCTACATAAAAATGGCCTAGGCTATAAGAAGATTGCCAAGAGCCTGAAACTGAGCTACAGCACGGTGGCCAAGACCATACAGTGGTTTAAAAGGAAAGGTTCCACTCAGAACAGACCTCGACATGGTCGATCAAAGAAGTTGAGTGCACGTGCTCAGCGTCATATCCAGAGGTTGTCTTTAGGAAATAGACATATGAGTGATGCCATCATTGCTGCAGAGGTTGAAGGGGTGGGAGGTCAGCCTGTCAGTGCTCAGACCATACGCCGCACGCTGCATCAAATTGGTCTGCATGGCTGTTGTCCCAGAAGGAAGCTTCTTCTAAAGATGATACACAAGAAAGTCCGCAAACAGTTTGCTGAAGACAAGCAGTCTAAGGACAAGGTGTGTTGCTATGGCCTTTTGTATAGTGATTTTATTGCAATAATATAGAGTTAGCAAGAGCATATGCTTACAGAGGCTCTTCCCCCCTCCATTGATATGTAAATAAATCAATTGGATAGGTCTTGGAGATGAGACGGGAAGTTATTGGCAGGATGTGATGTAAGCAGGAGTTAGGGGGAGGAGATTTAACGTTTGAAAGAGACATGTGTTCGGAAAAGAGATGTGTTTGGAAGGACAATGAGGAAAGACATGGATACCAGGACCTGGAGAGTTTTGGAGACGTTTTTGAGGTGGACTGAGCAAGGAACCATGAAGGACATTACATCTTAAACCCTAAGTTGAATAACTGTTTAGTTTACTTAATGCGTACATATTGTACATGCTTATATTTGTAGGCGTATGTTTGTAAGCTAGGAGTTGTGTTGTATTGTGTATCCTACAGTTGTATGTGCAGCTTTCCTGTTTAGTAAAGCATTGATGCACTGTAGAAGTCTAAGCTTCCTTGGTTTTACCGCAAGGACTTTAATATATAGACGCAAAGCATAACATTGGGGGCTTGTCCATGATTTGTGCTAAAATCCCAACTGTCTTCAGCAAACTTTTTGCGGGCTTTCTTGTGTATCATCTTTAGAAGAGGCTTCCTTCTGGGATGACAGCCATGCAGACCAATTTGATGCAGTGTGCGGCGTATGGGCTGACCCCCCCACCCCTTCAACCTCTGCAGCAATGATGGCAGCACTCATACGTCTTTTTCCCAAAGACAACCTCTGGATATGGCGCTGAGCTCGTGCACTCAACTTCTTTGATTGACCATGGTGAGGCCTGTTCTGAGTGGAACCGGTCCTGTTAAACCTCTGTATGGTCTTGGCCACTGTGCTGCAGCTCAGTTTCTAGGTTTTGGCAATCTTCTTATAGCCTAGGCCATCTTTATGTAGAGCAACAATTCTTTTTTTCAGATCCTCAGAGAGTTCTTTACCATGAGGTGCCATGTTGAACTTCCA
The DNA here is from genome assembly GCA_037952925.1 of Lithobates clamitans. Classification (NCBI taxonomy): domain Eukaryota; kingdom Metazoa; phylum Chordata; class Amphibia; order Anura; family Ranidae; genus Lithobates; species Lithobates clamitans. The sequence continues at coordinate 2,433,241 of JBBGZY010000405.1, forward strand.
GTGATCAGTATGAGAGACTGAGAGCGATAACACATAATTTAACACACCTGCTCCCCATTCACACCTGAGACCTTGTAACACTAATGAGTCACATGACACCGGGGAGGGAAAATGGCTAATTGGGCCCAATTTGGACATTTTCACTTAGGAGGTGTACTGATGTTTGTTGCCAGAAGTTTAGACATTAATGGCTGTGTGTTGAGTTATTTTGAGGGGACAGCAAATTTACACTGTTATACAAGCTGTACATTCACTACTTTACATTGTAGCACAGTGTCATTTCTTCAGTGTTGTCACATGAAAAGATAGAATAAAATATTTACAAAAAATGTGAGGGGTGTACTCACTTTTATGAGATACTGTATATAACTTACCAGATACCTGACTTTTTAAGAGAATTCGTGTTCTGCAACATTCGCCAGTCCGCAGCTTAAAAACTTGCAAGATGCTTGCATTAAGAGTGTTTTAAACACTTTAAATACACATTTAAAAACAGCATTTGATTGATTCCATGATCATTCACACATTAAAAGATTAATTACATTTATAATGCACTTTTGTTGTTCACGCAATACCAGAAGAATTACGTATACAGAAGCAAGCAACTTTCGACTAAGGTCTCCTTAACGTCTGCCATTTTAATAACATTGCTAATGTTAACGTTGGATGACACGAATTGCTTGTAAACACTCTCAGTTTTCAATATGCTAGAATTTGCCCCCTTCACCTGGATATAACAACTCCCCTGAACAGCATTGGCTAATCATGGATGGACAAGAAATGAAGGCAAATCCAGAAAGAATAAATGAGCGTAGATTTATCTGCTTTTTGCGAAAATACCCTATAGCAGCGGTGGCAAACCCAATTTCTTTGAGCATTATGGTTGCCCTCAAAGGGCTGGTTGTGTCTGAAAGACTATGTATCTATAGTATTCAGATACATAGGAGTATTCAGGAGCATGTGGAGTACAGAGTGCAGCGTTCATAGCTGAGCTATGTACAGAGTGCAAAGTTCAGGGGTGCGCTATGTACAGACTGCAGGTTTGAGGAGTGTGCTACCTACAGAGTGCAGGGTTTAGGGGTGTACTATGCACAGAGTGCGGGATTCAGCCCTCTTTCATAGGCTGTCTCACTTCCACCCCTCCTCCTTGGCTCTGATCTCTGCACCACTCCACCCTAACCCCCACCTCTGCACACATCTCCCTCCCCACCCCAAAAGCTTCCTTGCATTTCACCTACCCAGCCTGGCTACAATACCTCCCAGCAGTATAGGAAGCCCTGCCTCTCTCTCTCTCTCTCTCACTTGCAGGGAGATCATTGGTCAACATCTGTCCCCGTCATTCCCCGCATGAGTGTGTACAGGGTAGGCAGGGATCTTCGAGAGCAACGAGCTGCCAAGAGGAAAGTTGTTCTTTATTTTACAAATCTTTTTTATTGAATTGTGCAGGTATAAGAGAGATTCCACCCCATGCAGGGGTAGCCTAAAGGGGCCACCGGTAAAGTTGTCCTTCTTGACACAGATGGCTTCTGTGTTTACAATTGACAGTAGTGAGTGCAGAGTGGAGGGCAAGAACCAGAGGTGGCAGAACTGAGTTCCACCACGTTCCAGCTGAAGGGTGCAAGGGCCACATAAAATGGTCTAGTTTGACACATGTGTCCTATGGTGAGTTTTAAAAAAATATATTTTTAGCATTTATCCAGAAGGGCCCAGTGTACTATCACCTGAGGCCATTGCTATGGGAGAGAAGCTAGGCCTAGAGTCAGGAAAATACCCTTGAATTTATAAGATATATCCTTTAGATAAAGTATGTTGACACAAAACACAAGGGTCAGTTTTCAACATCTTTTTTTAGAGCTGTTTTTTTTGAGTAGGCCCATAACTGTTTTTGCTGCAGTATACATAGGCGCTTGCTTACGAAGAATATGTGGCATTTGACAATACAGTACACAGTGTTTTTCTTGCAATTCTGTGGTTAATATACAAGCTGTGCTGGGGAGAGAGCAGTACTTGGCACCTCTTCTCTGAGATGAAATGGCCTTTTAACTGGGAATTGTGGGTACATATATTCCTCCTCTGTCAGCGCTCACAGATAGGAGCATGATTCTGGAAACAACCCAGGCAGAAACGTATTTCTCCAGGACTTAGTGACTCAGAAAATCACCTCTTGAAAATTAAAAGAAGATCTTCATATTGCTGCTTGGCTGTACAACGTACCACGGTAAGCATTAAGGGGGGGTCATGGTTGCTTAGCAAAGAAAGCAGAAAGTCTGCATTAATTATGGTTGTAATTGCTACCAGTATTTTAAAGCAATTGGGTTTTGTCAGTATTCACCACCAGCAAGCTGAAAAGTCAAATTTTTTTATCTAATATTTCTGTGCCCTTTTTTGACACATGGGGGTTGATTTACTAAAACTGAAAAGTGTAAAATCTGGTGCAGCTGTGCATGGTACCCAATTGGCTTCTAACTTCAGCTTGTTCAATTAAGCTTTGACAAAAATAAAAAAAATAAAACTGGAAGCTGTTTGATTTATATGCAGAGCTACACCAGATTTTGCACTCTCCAGTTTTAGTAAATCAACCCCATGCTATCTGTAGCAACCAGTATACTCTTAACTGCAGCCAGATCAGTTAAACCTGATTGGTTACCTCCTTCAATGGTCTGGATTCGGTAAAGGAAAAAAGTTAGATATCAAAGAAATCCTGGACAGCCGCACTTCAAAAATATTTGCCTTTATTCAATAAAGTGTCATCCAGAATACAGGTCACAGCAGAGTGGAACAAATCTTACGCGTTTCGTACTACACTATGCATGAGCTATGACTAAGCACTCTGTGTAGTGCGAAACGCGTAAGCTTTGTTCCACTCTGCTGTGACCTGTATTATGGATGACACTTTATTGAATAAAGGCAAATATTTTTGGAGTGCGGCTGTCCAGGATTTCTTTGATGTCTAACTTCTACAGCATTGCCAGCACCTGGACTTCTAGACTGAAGGAGATGCCTTTTACTTTGATCTGACCCACCTGGAGCGGTGATACTCTCTCTCTACTTGGATTTCTGGACTTTGCAAAGTAAAAAAGTTGCAGGGCATGTCACCATGGTAAAATTGCCATCAACACCAAAGATGCATATCACAGAGCAAAAACGATTCACGAAAGAAACCCCTTAGCAAAAATCTTATATTTAAATGAGAATTTTTTATAATTCAGCAGTAGCTTTGATATGCAAGCATTTTAGTCACTATTGTAACAGAATGGGTAATCAGCCGAATGATCAGACAGTGAGTAACTAACTTGCAGTTTACTAAACATTTGCAAAATAGAAACAATATTACAAAAGAGATTATGAAAGCTGCACAAACATGGAGGCTTCACAACAATGTCTCTGTGTCTCAGTCGTAACGTGTGCATAGCACAGGCTCTATAAGACCCTGTAGCAGTGTTCTCCAAGCTGTGGCCCTTTGCTTGCCCTTATCCGGCCTTTGGAGCACTATTCCACTCACTAATACGAAACACTATTCCTCCTTCTGACACCAGCAATGGGGCATCATTCCTACCACTGACACCAAAAACGGGGCACAATTCCTTCTCTTGATATCAAGGAGGGGGAGCTGTTTACTCCCACTGACACCAGGACAATTTCTACCCCACTGCCCCCCCCCCCCTTAAAGTCTGAAGGAAAGTAAACTGGCTTTTTGCTTAGGGATTTTGGAGACCCCTGCCCCATAGCAACAGAGGATGTGACTCAGAATCACTATTTTAGTAAAACAGTTCAAAACACAAACAGCACTTCTCGTAAGCGGTGTCCCTGCCAGTTGGGTCCAGGGTAGCTCTGGTACCACAGACAAACAGCTAGAGGGATGCCATGCCAAAGGACCCAGAGAGGCCACCCCAGTGGAATTTAATACTCTGGTAGCAATTGGGGAGGTGCTCCACACTGTGGCTGGATTTTTCAGTCACCATTAGGCTCCAGCCTGGCTGCCTGCCCCAGGTTTCTGACAATGGAGTGAAATGCCTCATCGGGTCTGGCCTCTCTAAGTTGCTGAGGGAGGGAAGATGAGGAACGTATCTTACCTGGGTATGTCCAGGAACCCAGAGACTTGTGGGAAAAGGGGTTAAAGTGGCTTGCATCTGCATCCAAGAATGGTGAGTAAATGAGCACTCTGCTACACCAAGTTTCCTAAAAAGAGGCCTTGGCACTTCTATTTGGCACAGAGGTCTCAGCACAAGTTATAACTTATAACATTAAAGTGGTTGTAAACCCTTACAGACCACTTTTTTTGCTACAGGTAAGCCTATAATAAGGCTTACCTGTAGCTACCCAGGATATCTCCTAAACCTGCATGGTTTAGGAGATATCCCCTGTATTTGCATGTGCCAACGTCATCGGCACATGCGCACAGAAGCAAACTGAAGCAATGGCACGTACGTGCCGTTTGCTTCAGTGATTGTGCCATTACCGGTGGCTCCCGTGCACATTGCGGCTTCGGGCCAATCACAGCGATACCCAGAAGTAACCCCCGGGAGTGATGTCGCCGGACGGTGCTGTGTACGGGCACCGCAGCGAGGGCTTCGATCTCAGGTGAGTTTTACTGTACATAATGAGCTAGTATGCTATGCATACTAGCTCATTATGCCTTTGTCTTGCATGTGTTAGTTTTTTTCTCCAAAGTGGGTTTACAACCACTACCGTTCAGATAAGTCAGACAGGGTGCACATTGTTTTCAATGTACTGGCAAACGAATGGTGTTGTGTTGTAAAAGAAAGCACAAGGAAGCAGGGCTTGAGAAATGTAAAATACAGCTGCCCCATGTACATATAGAATGACAAACTATACATGCAAACAAGGATTTTACAATATTAACATACTGTATATTGATATCATTATACAAATTAATATAATATTAAAGCAGAGATTACTTGCCTTGATCCTGGCTCAAAGCTCTGCACCTAAAATGTGAAAATGTGTCCAGGGCTTAAAGAGGACCTTCAGTCATTTTTTCATCTTTCCATCTATTAAATCTTCTGCCCTTGTTGTTTTATCTTTTGATAGTAAAACATTTTTTTTTTTCTGCCAGTAAATACCTTATACAGCCCACTTCCTGTTTCCTGTCTGGTCATTAGCTTATGACATCATGCACAGCTCTCTCTCACTCTCCTGAGAGTTTGCTAGGAAGGGAGGGGGGGTGAGTCATAGAGGGCAAATGAGAGCTACAGAGCTGGAGATGTACCTCTGTGTAAATCCAGGAAGTGAACAGGCAGCAGCTACAGCTGCCCACAGTTAAAATGGCTGCAGCCAGACTCCGTGGATGGAGATTTCTGCAGCATATTTGGTAAGTACAGAATCACAGTATATATAAAATAATATGCAAAGTGGTTGGAGGGAAGCTTCATTATGGCAAAGATGTTTTTATTACAAATTATGTGAGCAGACTGCAGTTCCTCTTTAATGTGTTGCAAATAAATGTAAATCATAACATTTGTTTTTTACATACATTACATACATTTTTCAAATACTGTTTTTAATGGCATATAAAACTCACTTTTTCACCATGAAAATCGGGTGCAAATAGTGTGTGCGCGTTATACGCCAATACTTCAATTTTAGCTGCCTCGGAGGGGACAGGGAAAGGGGCGGGAAGGGGGTGGGACGAGCGCCGTCAGATTACATGCAATGAGAATCTCCTGTTTACTTGGCGGCCTCTGTAATAGGAAGTCCCCTCTCCTGGGCCACCATTGGACCACTGCCTATCATAGGAGATTCTTACTGAATGTAATCTGTTGGCGCTCATCCCGGCCCCCTCCCTGTCCCCTCTAGGCTGCAGATGGGCATCAGTCAGGCTGCACTGATGGCAATGGTGATACTGCTGCATTGATGGCAATGGTGAGGCTGCTGCATTTAAGGCAATGGCGAGGCTGCTGCATTGATGGCGCTGGTGAGGCTGCATTGATGTGGACTGATGAGGCTGCAGATGGGCATTGATCAGGCTGCACTGATGGCAATGGTGAGACTGCAGCATTAAAGGCAATGGTAAGGCTGCTGCAATGATGGCAATGGTGAGGCTGCTGCATTGATGGCAATAGCAAGGCTGCTGCATTGATGGCAATGGTGAGGCTGCTGCATTGATGGCAATGGCAAGGCTGCTGCATTGATGGGAATGGTGAGGCTGCTGCATTGATGGCAATGGCAAGGCTGCTGCATTGATGGCAATGGCAAGGCTGCTGCATTGATGGCGCTGGTGAGGCTGCATTGATGTGGACTGATGAGGCTGCAGATGGGCATTGATCAGGCTGCACTGATGGCAATGGTGAGACTGCAGCATTAAAGGCAATGGTAAGGCTGCTGCAATGATGGCAATGGTGAGGCTGCTGCATTGATGGCAATAGCAAGGCTGCTGCATTGATGGCAATGGTGAGGCTGCTGCATTGATGGCAATGGCAAGGCTGCTGCATTGATGGGAATGGTGAGGCTGCTGCATTGATGGCAATGGCAAGGCTGCTGCATTGATGGCAATGGTGAGGCTGCTGCATTGATGGCAATGGCAAGGCTGCTGCATTGATGGCAATGGCAAGGCTGCTGCATTGATGGCAATGGTGAGGCTGCATTGATGTGGACTGATGAGGCTGCAGATGGGCACTGATCAGGCTGCATTGATGGCATTGGTGAGGCTGAAGATGGGCACTGACCCTTATTTTGCTTCAAAGTTCTTTATTTAAAAATTTAGGTTTTTTTCCTGAAACTTCCCTCTTAAAATGAATTTGCGTGTTATACGCTGATAAATACGGTAAATATTTCCTAAAATTTCACAGTCAACATAAATGACACTGCCAAAATATATCCGAATGACAAAAAATTCACTTGTACAGTGTCTGGATTGTGAAGGAACATCTTGTGGCCTATATATAAAATATCAAAAGTGAGTGAGCAAAACAGTTTTCAAGAATCCAGACAACACACCCCCCCAAAAAAAACGATTTTTTTAATTGTAATAGCTCTGTGCTGTGCAGCTCTGCCAGCTTAGATCTGAATGTAATTTGTACCACAAACTTTAACATAAAGATATTAGTTTATTTTTTTCATGCTCAATATCATACAGTCATTCTTGAACTTTCAAAGTTCTTGGATTCATCTTTCTGCCATCAGTTTCATTTCTTGTTTTTTTTTTATGGCTGGTAAGGAGCCGAGAGGAAAAGTCAGCTTGTGTTTGTAGCACGATGCATTGTGGAAAAGAACAGTAATAGCCAGTAAATGCCACGCTGCTTGGTGTTTTATATGTCTGCAGTAAACGGCGCCCGCAGCGGACCAGGGCGGCTGTAAACGTTGATGTATATGCTGTGTGCTGACGGTATTAAGCATCTAATGAATAAACAACACGTACAGGAGGCCGGGAACATGACAGAGTGACAGGGCGAGAGAAACGCTTCATTTTCACTTGGCTAAATACCCCGACGTGACAGAGAAGGATGGGTCGTGTTGACAATGAATGGAGGCGCTGTCCGTCTCCGAGCTGATTTACAGCTTGCTTACTCAGGCCTTTCTGGTTTGCCAAATGTACGTGTGCCCAATAGATCAAATGGAGGATGGAGATTTTGATACGAGGTGAAAGAGAAAGGCTGAACTGATTCCAGGGAATTTTCCTGCACGCCCTCCCCATTCCCTCTGCCTTAGCCTAGCTTGGATCTCATTCACTAAGACAACCTTAACCAACATGTAACACTGACACAATATACACACCGCCATGCATTCCTTTACTAAATCCTCATGTCAGATTAGCTACCCCCTTTTTTAAAATCAGTTTTTGCTTTTAACAAAAAATGGGGGGGATGATGTGTGGATTTCATGCAGTACAACTACCATTGATAGTCTATATTTTGTTAAAGGGGTTGTAAAGGTAATGCCGCGTACACACGGGCGGACTTTCCGACGGACTTTTGACGGACTTCCAACGTACTTTTGAACGAACGGACTTGCCTACACACGATCACACCAAAGTCCGACAGATTCGTACCAGGGGCGGATCCAGAGTCTAATCTCGGGGGGGGGCACTGCCAGAAAATACCTTTTTTTTGCGGGCAATTTATCGGGGAAACAGCTGGTGTTGGCGCTTCAATCATCACGGCACCATGGTTATTATGGTGTCAGGATGATTGAAGCGCATTATTTCTATTCTTACATTGTAATATAAAATTAAATAGTTCAACTCACCATAATGCAGAATCAGTGGGAGCCCCGAGTGTGTCACTTTCCACGTCGCCTGCCACCAAATGCGGATTGTCACTTCCAACGTCACCTGTCACCAGATGCGGATTGTCACTTGCCACATCACCTGCCACACGTTGTGAATTGTCACTTGCCACGTCTCCTGCCACACGTTGTGGATTGTCACTTGCCACGTCACCTGCCACACGTTGTGGATTGTCACTTGCCACGTCGCCTGTCACCAGATGCGGATTGTCACCTGCCGTGTCACACTTTCCTGCTAAGGTGGTCTCTTGCTATGTCCCAGTGTCAGGCAGCAGAGAGATGATGTAATCTCTCTGCTGCCCACAGCTGCCTTCACAGTGAGGGCGGAAATGCAGGGATGCAGGGCGGGCGCAGGGTGGTGAGAGATGTCATCTCTCTGCTCCCGTGCCCGCCGGCCCCCTGATTGGCCAGCAGACCACTCACAGTCACATGGAGCCGCCCAGCTACCCCCCCTCACCCGCCCACTCACCGACTCACTCACTGACCGAGCCGCCCGCGCTGTGGAGCCGCCCGCACTGTCAGCCACGGTGGAGCCGCCCGCACTGTGGATCCGCCCGCACTGTCAGCCGTGGCGGAGGCTGAGACACGAGTCCGACCTCCGCTCCGACGTGACGGTGACTCACTCACTGTGACTGATGTCACTCATTGCTAATGCCTGGGCCACCTGGCGTCTAGCAACGAGTTCAGGGAAGAGGCTCCACCCACCTCCTCCTGGTATCCTTCCTTCAGTGTGAGTGACCGCCGCCGTCCGTACCACACACATAGACGCGAGTCTCTCTCTCTGCGCCGCTGATCGGCACATGTGAGAGAGAGACTCGGGGTGGCAGCGGCAGGAGACAATGACATTTCAGACAGTGCAATTATTTCGGGGGGGGGGGGCAATTGCCCTGTTGCCCCCCCCCTGGATCCGCCCCTGATTCGTACGTGATGACGTACGACCGGACTAAAATAGGGAAGTTGATAGCCGGTAGCCAATAGCTAAAATAAAGAAAACAATACCGCGCTGTGAGCACAAAGTAATAAGTGAAATGTGCAGCTGCAACAAAAACCACAAATATCAGTGTAGTAAACAAAAAGAAATAAATATAAAAAGTGCGCTTGCAATAGAATGACTATCCTATATTGATAAATCATATGTGAACAAAATTATCAAAGAGCGATTGTGAAAGTTCATATAACGCTTGGAAAATAAAGTCCATTCATAGAGAAAGTTAAGTGAAGGAAGACAGGTGAGTCCAATAGACGGGGATCCCACATCTAAAATTCAACCACCTCAGCCTGCATGAGAGGGAATGGGAAGAGCAGGATGTGAAGGAAACGTCCAAACTCCAGGTGCATCCAGATAACAAAATTGTGCACTTACCAGAACTGATGGACCTCCTCTGTGGCAAGGTCATACACACAGGCAGATATAGCCCTCTGCAGGGACCAACGAACTCCACCGTCAGGATCCCAGGGTATCTTGTAATGTACCTAAGGCAGGCAGGTCAATCTGAAAAAACCTCACTGTCCTGATGTCCGGTGTGCTCTCCCCGCTGGCGCTGGCTCTGGCTCGGTACTCTGTTCGCTCGGCTTTACAAACATCCGCAGAACAAAAGAGGAAGAACCGGCCGGAGCAGTGCGTGTTCCAGCTCAGCCAACACTCCACCCTCCCTGAACAACAATATCTGGTAGCCAATAGCTGACGAACATACAGATGAGCGGACTTTTCGACTAGACTCGAGTCCGTCTGACAAATTTGAAACATGTTCCAAATCTAAAGTCCGTCAGATTTTTGACCGAAAAAGTCCGCTATAGGTCCGATGGAGCCCACACACGGTCGGATTGTCCGCCGGATTCGGTCCGTCGGACCAGTCAGGTCGAAAAGTCCACCCGTGTGTACACGGCATACGTGTTTTTTAACCTTAATGCATAGTTGCCAACATTGTAAAAAAATGTATAGGGACACTTTTATGGCTGTAGGCAGAGTCTTACTATAATTAGGGGGCAGGGAATGCGTTTGTAGGTGTGACATAGCAAAAAAAAAGTGGCCCGCCGCGCTGAAAAATGGGCGTGGTTTATGTGAAATAGTGGGCGTGGATTATATGGGCGTGGTTCAAATGGGGGTGTGGTTAGACTGAATGAGAGATGGAGAAAGAAAGAGGAAAAAAGGGAGGGAGAGAGAAAGAAGGAAAGAAGGAGAGACTGGCAGCGGGGCGGAGCGGGGTGGGGGGTGGTTTTTCGCCACAGCTCAATTTGTATTGTAGCCATCTGACCAGCCTACTTCTACTGGTCTTCTTGAAAATGGCAGCCAGCGGAGACATTGTTTTTTATTGTTTTATTGTTTCCCAGGACATTTCCCGGGAAACAAAAAAATCGGAAAAAGGGTCTAAATCCCGGGAATGTCCCGGGAAATTCAAGACAGTTGGCAAGTATGTTAATGCATCCTATGCATTAAGGTGAAAAAACACCTGGCAGTGACCCCCCCCCCCCCCGTTTTACTTACCTGAACCCTCGAACTTGCCCCACGGGGACGCGCCGTCTCTCGGCTAGGGGGTTCTCGGCTGTTGATTGGATAGATTGATAGCAGCGCAGCCATTGGCTCCCGCTGCTGTCAATCAAAACCAATGACGCGGGCGCTGGGGGGCGGGGCCGAGTCCTGCATTCGGTGTTCATGGACGCCGAATGCTGGACTCAGGAGCGCACCCACAAGGTGACCCCCCCGGGAGAGCACTTATCCCAGGGGGTTATCTAATGCGGGGAGGAGCCGAGAGAGCCGCCGAGGGACCCCAGAAGACCAGGTTCGGGGCCAGTTTGTGCAAAACAAGCTGCACAGTGGAGGTAAATATGACATGTTTGTTATTTAAAAAAAAAAAAAAAAAAGCCTTTAGTATCACTTTAAGCTACTTAGCATGTAAGGATGCAAGTGGTACACCAGTGGCCAGTTGGTTATTGATGTCTTCAGCCTTGAAAGTACCCCTTCCCTGAGCTTCAGGCTCCATGCACCCTAACATTTTTTTTTTTTAAGCTCCCAGAAGCTGTTATTAGCATTGTTTCTGCTCCTATAAGCTAAATAGTGTTATCATATGTAATTATTTCCTTATAGTGAAGCGCTGTATGACATTTACATTTATTAACCACTTAAAGGCCGAATCTCTTTCTGAGATGTGTTGTTTATAAGTTAAAAACGTTTTTTTTTGCTAGAAAATTACTTAGAACCCCCAAACATTATACATTTTTTTTCTAACACCCCAGAAAATAAAATGGCGGTCGTTGCAATACTTTTTTTGGAAAAAACACACTTTTTTGAATTAAAAAAATAAGACAACAGTAAAGTTAGCCCAATTTTTTTTTTTTTATATTGTGAAAGATAATGTTACGCTGAGTAAATTGATACCCAACATGTCACGCTTCCAAATTGCGCCCGCTCATGGAATGGCGACAAACCTTTACCCTTAAAAATCTCTATAGGCGATGTTTAAAAAATTCTACAGGTTGCGTGTTTTGAGTTACAGAGAAGGTCTAAGGCTAGAATTATCGCTCTCCCAATTGCAGCGATACCTCACATGTGTGGTTTGAACACCGTTTTCATATGCGGGCGCTACTCACGTATGCGTTCGATTCTGCGCGCGAGCCTGGTGGGACAGGGCGTGTTTAAAAAAATTTTATTATTATTTATTTTACCTTTTATTTTTTATTTTTACACTGTTCTCTTTTAAAAAAAAAAATGTGTTACTTTTATTCCTATTACAAGGAATGTAAGCATCCCTTGTAATAGAAAAAAAGCATGACAGGACCTCCTAAATATGAGATCTGGGGTCACTAAAATAAAAATTTTGTCATTTGAAAAAATCAAAAAATAAAAAGGCCCTTTAAGAGCTATGGGCAGAAGTGACGTTTTGACGTCGCTTCCGCCCTGCAATGGTATGGAGACGGGTGGGGGCTCATCTTCCCCTCACTCATCTCCATACCCAGGAAGGACAAGAATCGGATCACCTCCACCGCTAGCGACGGCTCCGGTAAGCGGCGGAGGGCACCAGAGCGTGGCGGGAGGGGCACCTCTCCCGCTGCAGATAAAAGTGATCTTGCGGCGAATCTGCTGCAGAGACCACTATTATCGGAAGCCGGACCACCTGACAAAGAAGAGGATACCAGGGTTATGGCAGCTAGCTGCTGCCATAACAAAGATATCCCTCTTCAAAGTTAAGACGTATATCGGCATGCGGCGATCCAGAAGTGGTTATATAAAAAAACTTTTTTTTTTTTAAACTTAATAATCCACTTATATATTCAAAAGAATGATTGATAACCTAGTGAAACCAGTCCATATGTGTACAATATCTATTATTGAAAAAAATAGTTCATTTATCACAGTGTATAAAACAATCCACCGCTGTGTTTATCCGTCCTAACTGAGATCAATACTTGTGTATACTTCACCAGCCGAATTGCCTGCTCACCTCACAGATGAGTAAAAAACTCATATAATGGTCACTCCTTTCCTCTCCTCCACGATATCTCTCATTCACGCCACAACAGCTGATCCTCCTATGCTCTCCAAGCAGTGTGCTCAGATTGACAGCTTCACAGAGATTAAATCAAGACAGTTTCTCCTTTCCTCGCCGCTTGCAGCTCAGCTTCTCTCTCAAATCGATCATTAACATGTAATCACCGCTTCCAAGCTCAGCTCCGCTTCTCTCTCAAATCGATCGTTCACATGTACTAACAAACAAACTCCATAGTGCTCTCTGCTTACTTTAATAAAAACAGCCCCAAAATTAGGCACACTTAGAGCCGGTTCACATTAGAAGCGGCACGACTTGCAGGTCGCCTCACCGAGGCGACCTGCACACGACTACCGCGGCGACTTGCAAAACGACTTCTGTATAGAAGTCTATGCAAGTCGCCCCCAAAGTAGTACAGGAACCTTTCTTCTAAGTCGGAGCGACTTGCGTCGCTCCGATTAGAACGGTTCCATTGTACAGAACGGGAGGCGACTTGTCAGGCGGCTAGGTCGCCTGACAAGTCGCCCCCGTGTGAACCGGCTCTTACAAGATCCAAGGTTAAAAACAGCATAAGAATATATGTCCACTCGTTCACCACTACCATGGACTCACAGTGACTGTGTGACATCACGGGCTCGGCTCCTCCCCTCTATACGTGTGTCGCCCTCTGATTGGGCTTCATCAGTAGAAGCGTACTACTTTAGGCTATAAGGCCCTGTTCACACCTGGAGCATTTTTCAGCTTGTAAAACGTTCAGCTCTGAAGCTCCAAAATAATGGGAAGCCTAAAAACATGACCTGTTGGGGCTCCTTGAGGACTGGAGTTGAGAAACACTGGTCTATGGGGCCAAAAACATAGTCTGCCAAAAAGAAGCTCATGTACTTTTATGAGTTTCATGCGTTTTGCTTCAGAACGCTCCTATGTGAACAGGGGGCATTTAAATGAATGGGATTTTGCTTGTTGGGCGTTCTGGAGCTTTACAAGCTGAAAACCGCTCAGGTGTGAATGGGGCCTTGGCCATTCTACAAGCAATTTCACTCTAGTCATTTTGTAGCAGCTACAAATCCAACCCTTTATTTTATCTGGGGATTTGTAACTTGGTACAAGGATTCCACTCTAGCTGACTAAAGTGCTTTTTAAAGCAGCTACATACTGCACATATAGAAAGATCAGTGGGGGTTGATTTACTAAAGGCAAACCCACTTTGCACTACAAATGCACTTGGAAGTGCAGTCGCTGTATATCTGAGGGGAAGATCTGAAATGAGGGGAAGCTCTGCTGATTTTATCATCCAATCATGTACAAGCAAAAATGCTGTGTTTTATTTCCTTTGCATGTCCCCCTCAGATCTACAGCGACTGCACTTCCAAGTGCACTTGTAGTGCAAAGTGGATTTGCCTTTAGTAAATAAATCCCCATGTGTCATGAGCTGCTTTGGATAACATGAGTAGCTAGTGAAGTTGCTAGCATGAAACTTCACAAACAGTGTGTCGCTCAGCTTACAAATCACTGCAACACAGAACCTTTACCGAATGCAGTTTACATTTTTCATTGCAGCAAAAACCCAGCAATACTTTTATATCTTTCTTTTTCTTACCTAAAGCAACTCTGTTGGCAATTTAAAAAATGAAACAAACCGAAGCATGCACAAAACCACCTATTACTTCTTAAACACTGCTATCCTGTACAGCAAAGTGGATGTCAAATTCCTCACATCTGGCAAATTTCTGGGAGTAGTGGATACCTGTATCCCCACCATGCTGTTTTTCCATCCCCTGGCCTCCTACGTAACATAGTAGTGAAGAAGAGGCTAGAGAATGGAACCACAGTGCATTCAACATAGCTGGAACTGTGTCAGATATAAAGATTTGGGCAGAGGTGCAGGCATCTAACACACCCATAACTGTTGCATGTGACGATTTTTGCTCCGCAAGAGGGCAAAGATTCCATGTATGGGCAGTAATGATGGGCTCAGGTGTGTTCAGATCTTACCTACCAGAAAGCAGTCACTGCACACTGCCAATCATAAGCAGTGAGGCATTTTCTAGCCTGAAGCTGCACATACACATGCTGCCTATGATTGGCGGTGGGCAGTGACAGCTTCCTGGCGGGTACATCCCGAGCCCATCAATGGGCAGCAGACCAGGTTAGTATGTAGTCCTTTTTACAGGCTTTGATTTGTTTTTCATAAAGGTAACAGACTCGCTTTAAGTGTGAACCCAGCCTTAGAAAGGAGTTTGGCAGCTGACCTCATTAACATACACATTGTACTCTCCCTTCAGATGATAAAGATAAAGAAAAATTGGGCCTTGGATGGTGATGCCCTAAACCAAAAATATTGTTGGAATCTAGTATTTTTTATTTTTATTTATTTCAGGTACTTATATAGCGCCGTCAATTTACGCAGCGCTTTACATATACATTGTACATTCACATCAGTCCCCCTACCCTCAAGGAGCTTACAATCTAAGGTCCCTAACTCACATTCATATATACTAGGGACAGTTTAGACAGGATCCAATTAACCTACCAGCATGTCTTTGGAGTGTGGGAGGAAACCGGAGTACCCGGAGGAAACCCACGCAGGAACAGGGAGAACATGTAAACTCCAGGCATCCTCAAGATTGAGGAGGAATAGGATGGTCAGCATAGGCAGTCTTCAAGGGATCCCACATCCATAGCAAATTCAATCAGTTACATCAGCATCAGGTGCTTGATAGCTGCTGATCCAAGACTGATTCATTTTTATGAATGTGAGCCTATCAACGAAGTCTGTGGACAGGCGCACTCTTTTGATCCATTACAAACCCTCCAGCAGCACTGAAAATGCATTCAGAAAGCACGCTGGATGAAGGACAGGTAAGTAGCTCAATTGTATATTGAGCAAGTTCTGGCCAGTGGTCCAATCAGTGGTTAGATCTTACAGTCCAATCAGCTGATTAATTTTGTGCTGGAGGTTGGATTACTGGAAAAGTGCATTCTTGAGAACTGAGTGAGAAGGGTGTTGTATTGTATTTGAGCAGAGGAGAAGAGATATTGTCATTGTGTGTGTTAATGGATTTAATAAACAAATGACTTTCCAAACTACGAATCATTATCATGAATATATATACATACATAAATATCGAATCAAATTGATATACATACAAAACAAATCAATTCGGTATAATGAATATCGACACTCTAAAGAAATAACGAATTACCTGAAAACTAATCAACGTAATGTAACAAATATAACAGAACAAAATTATGCATTTTACAAATGAACGAATGAAAATGAAACAAAACAAATGTTTCCGTTGTGCACAAGTCTATTTTATACCCACTACCTAGTTCACTACAGCGCAGCACCACACACTATTACTTATTTTTTATGAAAAGTGAAAATCTGCTTGAAAAGATGACCTTTAGCCTTTAAACTTCTTAAGTCCTTCATGCTCTCCACTGTATAGACCCATTGCGTTGTGCATTTCTGGCTCCTACACTTTGCATTATTTAAAAGCAGGAACCCTGCCTTCCTATATGTTTGAGTTTCCTCAGTAGCACACAGAAGAGTGCAGGAATTGGAAGGGCATTGGGCAGTGGGTGTGCAGCATGCAGAGCTTTTCTTGGAAGCAAGCCACAGAAGTACATTCCTCCAGATTGTAAGCTCTCATGAGCTCTTGTCTTGAATTATACTGTTATTTATATTGTTTCTCCTTATATTGTAAAGCTCTGCACAAACTGGTAGTACTATATAAACTAGGGTTGTCACCTTTTCTTCAAGTCAAACCCGAACACTTTAGCGGCAGACGGCAGTTTTTTTTGTAGTACACACACACCGTCTTTCCTGTTCTCTATATCTTTTATTTATTAATCAATACCTCCGCCCCCCCCCAAAAAAAGACACAGAAGCTGATTAAGTTGGAAATAGGGCAAGGCCACAGCTTTATTGAACTTTTCAAAAGTACAACTTTCCAAATGTACCAAACAATGCCAGTCACAGTATACCATGAGCACCCATAAATATAAACTCACATAGTCTAAGATGCCAGTCCTTACCATTAGTGCCAGACAGACATTCGACTGACCCCAGAATTTAACTTTAGGGCATAGCCCATAAAGCAACATCAATTGCTGGAAAGGTCAAACCCGTCAATAAAGCTGTGACAAAACATCACAACAGATGGGAGAGTGGGCAACTCTTGTGACAGCTAAATCTCCTCAGAGCAGTTGGATGTGCCTCAGCATAGCCTTTTCTTAGAATTCAGGCTCCACCCAGGTCTTGTAGCCAATCCTGAGGGAGCTACTTAACTTCCCTTTTAGGTTCACACCCACAGTGATGCCATTCTTCCAGCAATCAAGGCTCCCTTTCCCTAAAGGCAGTTCAAGGGGCCTTCATGACTGCTGGGAAGCATAGGCTCATTTATGACCAACTAATAAACCAATATCTCACCCCCACCCACCCCACCCCAAAAAAAGACACAGAAGCTGATTAAGTTGGAAATAGGGAAAGGCCACAGCTTTATTGAACTTTTCAAAAGTACAACTTTCCAAATGTACCAAACAATGCCAGTCACAGTATACCATGAGCACTCATAAATATAAACTCACATAGTCTAAGAGGCCAGTCCTTACCATCAGTGCCAGACAGACATTAGACTGACCCCAGAATTTACCAAACAACATGCCAGTCATAGTATACCGTCTACACCCATAAACATGAACTCACATAGTCTAAGTGTCCTGTCCTTGCCAGCAGTGCCAGACAGGCATTATAATGACCACAGAATTTACCAAACATGCCAGTCATAGTATACTGTGTGCACCCATAAACATAAACTCACATAGTCTAATAGTCCTTACCATCAGTGCCAGACAGGCATTAGACTGACCCCAGAATTTACATTGAGGGCATAGCCCATAAAGCAACATCAATTGCTGGCAAGGTCAAAATCGGCACACACAAGTCAGTGGTACACTGACGAGCACCCCAATCATTTAAATTAACCCCATCAGGTCTTAATAAATACTGTTATCTACCTCAGTACCCTAGCAGCAGACAAGAATGCCACCAATCCTGTAGACAAATTTGAAAACCTAGGCATTCACCTTGCAGCAAAACGGCTCCAAACAAGAATTAGAAACAAGAATAAAGTATGTGATGGACCAAAACCAGAAAAGGGGAACAATGTTGGACCAAACAATAGATAGGTTAAACTGGCACAACACGGAGCAATACCATGCCTAATAGAGGAGGTTGTATCTACAGGCCGGTAATGCCCTACATTGTTACCCCATACATGAATAATAAGAATGAAAGGACCTAAAACAAATTGTCTCAGGTAATACCAGCAGCCAGTGTAGGCCATGAAAACTGCGACAAGGAATTCTGCCATCTGCAAAGGAAAATTCTCCCCATAGTATCAAAATTCGGCATGGCAAGGAGCCTGATAAATGAAGGAGTCAATGATGATCCAAAGTAATTCTGGGGAGAGACATGAAATCAGAACAAAAGGTGAGGACGAACATATAGCAAAAATTCTAATGAATCGCATCTACCTAAAAGCAATCTCTGTCATCTGAAAAAAACATCCCATGGGCAGCAATGGCTGCGCCAATGGGAAAAGACTACGTGGGGAAAATCATGAGGAGGCAAGACCAGCTGGGAAAAGGAAAAGGCGCAAGACCCGAAAAAATTCTAATTAGTTGAGGTTGGAAGAATAAGCGAGAGATAAAAACAAAGGATTCTGTGATCAGCACATCCTCTGAGGTACTGTACCATAAACAGGGCATTTGTCCTCTGCATTTTCCTTCAAAATCCTTCGAATAAGAAAACTTTGGAGATCTTCTCCCAGCTGAATAGTCTGAACCAAACAATACAGCAGAGGAAGCGGTACCCACTGTCGAACCAGCCACAACTATATCCTGCAGGTAGAGGAGGTAGGAGAAAACATCCAGGTGCCTGACCCCCAGGGGTAAAGGGATCAGGTGAAGGCATCCATTCATCCAAAAATTCCCGACAGGTTACCTGGGAGTTCTGGGAGGAGAGGCAACAGGAGTCAGAAACAAGACTACACAAAAAAGGAAGGACAAGGAAGACCAACAGCAATTAGCTACATCTGAAACCACACAGTCAACTGAAGACATCCAAGCACCAGAAAAAACACAACAGGGAGAACAAAGGTGGAGAGCGTGCAGAGAGGCAGTTAACCACTTGACTATATTAACTAAGGACTCTAACAGCAAAATGTTATACAACAAATAGTTGGGCCAATGAGGCCAGCCAAGGTTCAGCAGACCAGTCATCCTGGAATAAATTACCAAAGCTACAGGAGCTGAATGCAGACCTGTAAAATACTCCAGCTGTGTGTTTGACAATTCCTCCATTTATCAAAGAAGGACCATTAGAGGAGTGCAATAAGGACAACCACGCTTCCAAGTCATCACTCATAGGAGCAGATAATTGGTACTTAATGACGTGTATCTGATATACATTTCATAGATACCCACAGAAGGCACTGCCCATCAGAAGTATGTGAAATGTGATAACAAGATGGCCCAAAAAGGTTGAAGCTGCTACAGCCATAGCTTCTTAGAGTCTATTGGGAATTTAACCAAGGAAAGAAACTAACCCCAGGAAGTCGGCAGACCATCCCCACAATGTCAATCTCAATGCTCAAAAGGACAAAAGATGGGCAGGACCTTCCATGTTGTTGGGATGGAACAGTTACTGTGTACAGATAGGAAGCGAAAGGCAGATTCGATGTCAGCCTTCACCAGAAGGGTAGACGCACCAGAGAACTCAGCAAAGAAAGTGATTGTTCAAAAATGGAGTATTGGTCCCAGGAATTCTCCTGATCAATACCACCATTAACTGACAAGCCTGCAGGGAAAGAAAGTGTTGTATAAGTTGATTTATATATATATATATATATATATATATATATATATATATATAATCCCCTGCTCGCCCACGGAGCCAATGTGAGTGCCCGGCAGTCATGAGTGTGTAAACATGTGGTCATGTGTGTGTAAACACACAGTTTCCGGTTCTCTGAGGGGAGAACAGACAGATCGTGCAGAGTATGAACAGCGATCTGTCATCTCCCCTACACAGTCCCCTCCCCCCTTCAGTTAGAACACAAAATAGGACACAGGTAACCCCTTCACTGCCCCCTAGTGGTTAATCCCTTCACTGCCAGTGACATTTTTACAGTAATCAATGCACTTTTATAGCACTGATCGCTGTATAAAGGACAATGGTCCCAAAAATGTGTCAAAATTGTCCGACATGTCCGCCATAATGTCGCAGTTCCGATAAAAAACGCAGATCGCCGCCATTACTAGTAAAAAAAAAATGAATAATAAAAAAGCCATAAAACTATCCCCTATTTTGTAGACGCTATAACTTTTGCGCAAACCAATCAATATACGCTTATTGCGATTTTGTTTAACAAAAATATGTAGAATAATACATATCGGCCTAAACTGAGGAAAAAAAAATGTTTTTTTATATATTTTTGGGGGATATTTATTATAGCAAAATGTAAAAAATATTGCGTTTTTTTTTCAAAATTGTCGCTTTTTTTTGCTTACAGAGCAAAAAATAAAAAACGCAGAAGCGATCAAATACCACCAAAAGAAAGCTCTATTTGTGGGGAAAAAAGGACGTCAATTTTGTTTGGGCACCACATCGCACGACTGCGAAATTGTTAGTTAAAACGACGCAGTGTCAAATCGCAAAAAGTGCTCTAGTCTTTGGCCAGCCAAATAGTCCGGGGCTGAAGTGGTTAAAAAAAAAAAAATGTTTGTTGGGCAGTACTGCCTCCACAACACAACCTATTCAAGTAAATAGAGCTGCACCACAACATGGCGTGGCACAGTGGTAAGGCATTTACAGGGTTAAAATAGGTGGTGGGGAGGTGACATATTTCCTCCTGACCACCTGTCTAGTGCTTCACCGTGGATCACTTTTCAGAGGGGTAGCAATGGCTGCCGCTAGTGTAAATCCTGTATTTTGCTGCTACAAACCATTATAGGACAATATTTTTTTCATCTTACTGGTGGATCTAGCAACAACAAACACCGTTAAATCACTTTTCAACGTACGTATTTATTTCTGAATTGTATTTTTTGCCTGGAGTTCTGTAAGACATAATTGGGTATTTAGTGTTTCAAGGTCCTCTGAGACAGTACTGTATGTAATGAGCTAAGATAAACCAACTCAACTTCAAAGTGTCGCTGGAAAGTATTTTAAAATGTAGGCATCAAGTAAATGCTAGAGTTACCACAAAAAAGAAATATCTTTCAGCAACATTTCTTTACAGTAAAAGCTTACAATGTACACATACATTCCAGTATTCTATCAATATGTGTTACTATTTTTATAAACCTTGTTTCTATACATGGTTTGCATTTACAATATACATATTGCCCCATTACATATGCAGGCTCTGCTTCCTAATTCATTTTACTGCACAAGTGTTAGCTTGTCATAGACATTGGGATTGAATTACTAAAGGCAAATAGACTGTGCAGTTGCTCCTGAGCTTAGTAAATGAGGGAGAGCTCTGCTGACTTCCATCATCCAATTCTGTGCAAGCAAAAATGCTTTTTTTGTGTTTTTTTTCCTTGTATGTTATTGGGTGTTCTTTGTAAAGCTTTACCTCATTTACTAAGCTCTGGCGCAACTGCACTTACAATACAATAATAAAAACAAAAAACTACTGACACCATCCACTGCCCGACTGACACCATCCTGCACATACTACCCACCGCCATACACGCCCCACTCCTTTCCTGCGCATACTACCCACCACCATACACGTCCCACTCCTCTCCTGCACATACTACCCACCGCCATACACGTCCCACTCCTCTCCTGCACATACTACCCCCCGCCATACACGTCCCACTCCTCTCCTGCACATACTACCCACCGCCATACACGTCCCACTCCTTTCCTGCGCATACTACCCACCGCCATACACGCCCCACCCCTCTCCTGCACATACTACCCACCGCCATAAACGCCCCACTCCTCTCCTGCACATACTACCCACCGCCATACACGTCCCACTCCTCTC
Source organism: Lithobates clamitans (assembly GCA_037952925.1). Classification (NCBI taxonomy): domain Eukaryota; kingdom Metazoa; phylum Chordata; class Amphibia; order Anura; family Ranidae; genus Lithobates; species Lithobates clamitans. The sequence goes on from JBBGZY010000405.1 coordinate 2,455,037, forward strand.
CTGCACATACTACCCCCCGCCATACACGTCCCACTCCTCTCCTGCACATACTACCCACCGCCATACACGTCCCACTCCTTTCCTGCGCATACTACCCACCGCCATACACGCCCCACTCCTCTCCTGCGCATACTACCCACCGCCATACACGCCCCACTCCTCTCCCGCGCATACTACCCACCGCCATACATGCCCCACTCCTCTTCTGCACATACTACCCACCGCCATACACGCCCCACTCCTCTCCTGCACATACTACCCACTGCCACACACTCCGCACTTCTCTCCTGTACATACTACCCACTGCCACACATTCCGCACTCCTCTCCTGCACATACTACCCACTGCCACACACTCCGCACTCCTCTCCTGCACATACTACCCACTGCCACACACTCCGCACTTCTCTCCTGTACATACTTCCCACTGCCACACATTCCGCACTCCTCTCCTGCACATACTAACCAGCGCCATACACTCTGCACTCCTCTCCGGCACATACTTCCCACTGCCATACACTCTGCACTCCTCTCCGTCACATACTTCCCACTGCCATACACTCTGCACTCCTCTCCTGCACATACTACCCACCGCCATACACTCTGCACTCCTCTCCTGCACATACTACTTAATTCCAAACACCCTGCACTCCTCTCCTGCACATACTACCCACCTCGGAACACTTTGCACTCCTCGCCTGCACATACTACCCACCGCCATACACTCATCACTCCTCTCCTGCACATGCTACCCACCGCCATACACTCATCACTCCTCTCCTGCACATTCTACCCACCACCATACACGCTGCACTCCTCTCCTGCACATACTACCCACCTCAAAACACTCTGCACTCCTCTCCTGCACATACTACCCACCGCCATACACTCTGCACTCCTCTCCTGGACATACTACCCACCTCCACACACTCCACACTCCTCTCCCGCACATACTATCCACCGTCATACACTCTGCACTCCTCTCCTGCACATACTACCAACCGCCATACAGTATGCACTCCTCTTCTGCACATACCACCAACCGCTGTACACTCTGCACTCCTCTTCTGCACATACCACCCACCTCCACACACTCCGCAATCCTCTCCTGTACATACCACCCACCTCCATACATTCTGCACTCCTCTCCTGCACATACTACCCACTGCTGTACACTCCGCACTGTACGCTCTTCCCTACTTAACATTATCACATTCTGAACTATGTAAGTCATCTCAGACTCTATTTAACCACACCCCTTTAAGCCATGTCCAATAGCTTTTTGCCTCACTGCATTGTTATTTTTGTCGATGCCTAGGGCCCGCCTTTGATTTTGCCTACAAGCCCACTGATTTCATGGTACGATCCTGCTCTGTCTGATCATTCAGCAGATAACTCATCCTGTTACAATTCAAGTGGGAACTTTACCGGCCATATCTGTTCTGATAAGCAGGGAATCTGTGAACAGATCCCCTGCTGAATCATAACTGAACGGTAAGGATGTTACTTTTGTGACATCCTTGTCTGTTCAGTTTTTCCCTCCTGAAGCTTAGAAGACCCATGTTTGGTCTAAGAATAGTGGGATTCAAACTGCCGTTCATCTGTTTTCATCTGACCACTGCAGATTTATCATGTTTATGTGCGACAAAAAACTTTTTTTTTTTGCAGACCCAAGCGGACTCAGGGGTACTAAATGTAAACAGATGCACCATACCTCCCAACTTTTTGAGATGGGAATGAGGGACACCTATCAGCAAAAGTATGCAGGCATAGGACACACCATGCCATGCCCCCTTAAAGGAGAATTGTACAGAAAAACAATATTGGTTAAACCCACAAGTGTTTTTTTTGTACCACTACTATTCCTTTATATCGGCTTTTGGAATTTACAAATGCAGCAATTTAGAAAACAGATGAAATGTTTAGCACTGGGAAACACTTTTTGATGGATAAAAAGAGCATTTTATATACATCTATATAGATCAGACCAAAGTGAGGGACAAATGAGGAGGAATGAGGGACAGAGGGACATTGCTCCAAATCAGGGACAGCCCCTCGAAATCAGGGACAGTTGGGAGCTATGGATGCACCACCTGCCTATAGACTAACATGAAGCTTCAGTTCAGATCCTCCTGAATAACTGACAGGCAGATCTAACAGGACCACCCATGTGAAAGGGACTATGCCGTGTACACACGGGCGGACTTTTCGATCGGACTGGTCTGACGGAACGAATCCGTCGGACAATTCGACCATGTGTGGGCTCCATCGGACCTACAGCGGACTTTTTCTGTCGAAAATCTGATGGACTATATATTTGGAACATACTTCAAATCTTTCTGACGGACTCGAATCGAATCCGCTCGTCTGTATGCTAGTCCGATGGATAAAAAACGACGCTAGGGCAGCTATTGGCTACTGGCTATCAACTTCCTTATTTTAGTCCGGTGTACGTCATCACGTACGAATCCGTCGGGCTTTGGTGTGATCGTGTGTAGGCAAGTCCATTCGTTAGAAAGTCCATCAAACGTCCGTTGTAACTCGGTCGAAAGTCCGTCGGAAAGACCATCGGACCTTTGTTGCCGAAAAGTCCGCCCGTGTGTACACGGCATCACTGTTCCTGACTTTACTCTTCACTTGTCTTTGCAGTACTGACATCCAATGCGATGTTGGAGAACCTCTTTGTACACACATTCCTGCACTCATGTTTATGCAATGTGTATGTTTCTCTGTGTCTTGATCTATAGTGCTACTTATCTGAAGTGTCCGCATAGGTGGCAACTGCTTCAGGATCTGGCCCTCTACGAAGTACAGTGAGCCACACAAGTAAATCAAATCTGGATGAAGAATGGAAGTAACATTTCCAGGCTATAACAATTCTTCCTTATCAGAGGCCAACTGACCCCTTATCTCCTGTGCTGGATTCATTTTCTCCTCCTATATATTAAAGACAGTCAGACAGTGGAATATCTTTTTTATGTTCTAGAATCAGCTTGTTGGGTTTTGGTTATCCGATTAATCACATTGTCAGAGTTTGCAGTATTTTTATACTCTGGTGCCACAGTGGAAAAAAAAAATACTTATTATGCGTTATGTTTTAAAGGCTATTGTGTTATGAATGGCTAGATTAAGCAGTATGATGCACTTGTTATTGCGGTTTATTAACTGGTAAGGCAATGCAAAGTGATGTAATCAATCGCCAATCAGGATTTTTTTCCTCAGAACTCAAATTAAAAGAAAAGGAGAGGAAAAGAGAAATGTTGATTAGTTACTATGGTTACTGCAATTTGTAAATTGTATATTTGGTTACCCAGTGCTAGGTCCACAATTAATCAACAGCAGCATAAGGAGGCCACCAGTGACCTCCTTACAAGAGAGCCATCTAGAAGCCTTTATATACTATATATAGGCTGCACTGTCAATCATGACACAGTGGGACATGTTAAGCAATTAAATACGTTATGTCAGTGGCATTGCTAGACCTAGGCGCTGGCAGGACCATGTACAAACAAGGCCAAGGATAAATCCAAGGGAAAAACCCAAGCTTAACTTACCACCAGGCCGCAGACAACCAAAAAACCTGTCTAATGCTGCGTACACACGGTCGGACTTTTCGTCTACAAAAGTCCGACGGACGCCGACGGACAAAAAAGACGGACTTTCAGTGGACTTTTCCAGCTGCAAATCTGACGGACTTTAGATTTGAAACATGCTTCAAATCTTTACGTCGTAACTCCGCCGGACCCATAAATCCGCTCGTCTGTGTGCTAGTTCGACAAAAACCCACGCTAGGGCAGCTATTGGCTACTGGCTATCAACTTCCTTATTTTAGTCCGGTGTACGTCATCACGTACGAATCCGTCGGACTTTTGTGTGATTGTATGTCGGCAAGTCCGTTCGTTAGAAAGTCTGCCGTATGTCCGCCAAAAGTCCGCCAAAAGTCCGTCGAAAGTCTGTCGGGCAGGCTGTCGGACTTTTGTAGACGAAAAGTCCGACCATGTGTACGCGGCATAACAGTATTCATTAAAAGCAGGGGTGTAGTCTGCACACATTTGCAAATGCATGCGTAAACCACAGAGCCTCGTCAAGGCACCCTGGTGGTAAGTTAAGCTTGGTTTTTCCCTTGGATTTATCCTTGGCCTTGTTTGTACCTGTTGTTAGCCTTCCATTGCTTCTTACTGCGATAGCCAGCTATAGATGGGAGCAAGTGGCGTCTTTTTTTGTATCACTGGCAGGACCGTACTTACCTCCCCATCAACAGGCACTGGCAGCATCATACTTACCTCCTCAGCAACAGTCTGAAGTCTGTGAGAGGTCCCTTACCGATGATAGCATCTTTTCTCTAGCTCCTTGGGGGGCAAGTCTTCGGCCATTTTCACTGTCCGACACGGGATAATATTCCTGCATATGCACTGGAATCAGACAACCCATCACACAGAGACCATGCTGGTGATGTAAACTGAGCTGCACAAGTGCAGTTCATTTTACACGCCACAGAAGACTGCGAGCAGGCAGGTAGGTGTATTTTATTGAGGAAGATAACTGACCACCTGTTTGTTCGTTTTTTTTTTTTATGTTGCCTACATTTCTATTTTAAGACAGTTGCCACTGAAACTGGTGTCCCTTTAGGAAGAGTGTTCTCCCCTCCTGCTCGTGACAATGGTAAGAGGCATATTTATAAAGCAGTGGATGTGACTTTCACCAAACACTCACTGGTGGTGAATCAAATACTCTTTAATCGCCTGCAGTGAATTTTTGGTGAATGTCAGGTTCACTGATTTATCAATATATCTCAACAATTTTGGATTTCCCATGTAGTTTTTGAGACAATATTCACCAGCAGATATAGAGATAGTTCATCTCTTTTTTGTTCTATCCAAAACTTAAAAAAAAAAATGTTTGGCTTTATATAAAAACTTAAAAGTTATTCATTGTATTCTCCTGCAACAGACCCCTGTCTCCTTAACCACCTCCGGACCGCTGACTGTCGTTATACGTCAGCTGTTTGAAGAGGCTTATCGTTGTTATGGCAGCAGCTAGCATAACCCCGGTATACCCTTCTTCAGTGAGCGGTCCGGTTGAAGATAAAAGTGGTCTCTGCGGCAGTTTCGCCACGAGATCACTTTTATCGGCGGCGGGAGAGGGCCCCCCCCCCCCGCTGCCGCTCTCTGGTGCCCTCCGCCGCTTACCGGAGCCATCGGTAGTAGCGGAAGTGATCGGGACCTTCTTGTGGCCTGATATGGAATTTTGAAGCGTGACATGTTGGGTATCAATTTACTCGGCATAACATTATCTTTCACAATATAAAAAAAATTGGGCTAACTTTACTGTTGTCTTATTTTTTCATTTAAAAAAGTGTACTTTTTCCAAAAAATGTGCACTTGTAAGACCGCTGTGCAAATACGGTGTGACAGAAAGTATTGCAATGACTGCCATTTTATTCTCTGGGGTGTTAGAAAAAAATGTACAATGTTTGGGGGTTCTAAGTAATTTTCTAGCAAAAAAAAAACTGTTTTTAACTTGTAAACAACAAATCTCAGAAAGAGGCTCAGTCCTTAAGTGGTTAATGTAGAACTATAGGCAAAACTTTTTTTCTTTCTTGTTGAATGGAGTAAGGAGGGTTATAACACATTTTGGTTTATTTTTTTACCATTGGGGAGATTTCCCTTCACTTCCTGTCCCATAGCCAAAACAGGAAGTGAGAGGAAATCCCTGCAAATTAAGAGAATCCCTTAGGGACCTCATCTAATCATGTGCTCCCTGCACTTGACTGGTTATTTAAGGTATACGTGGCTTCACCTTAAAGTGGGAGTAAACTCCCTTCTCTGACTTTTATCTATAGGTAAGCCAACAATAAGGCTTACCTATAGGTATTGTAAATATCTCCTAAACGTGCGCCGTTTAGGAGATATTTACTGTACATGCAGCCGGTGATGTCACTGGTGCATGCGCTCTGAAGGAATTCTCCCTCATTTTGGTCTGATCCATATAGTTGTATATATAAATGCACTTTTTATCTATTAAAAAAGTGTTTCCCAGCGCTAAACCTTTCATCCAATGTCTAAATTGCTGCATTTGTAGATTCCAAAAGCCAATCTAAAGGAATAGTAGTGATAAAAAAAAACACTTAGTAGGTTTAACCAATATTTTTTTTGTACAATTCTCCTTTAAGGGGGGCGTGGCAGGGGGTGTGTCCTATGCCTACATACTTTTGCTAATAGGTGTCCCTCATTCCCATCTCAGAAAGTCAGGAGGAATGATAATGTCATAGGGATATTATAATGTCATCTTGTTATCTTGTGGGGTTATAGTGGTGGATGTAGAATTATACACAATTATGGTGTGGGGGCTATATGTAAATGCCTAGAGTGGGGACGGAAAGTATTCAGACCCCCTTAAATTTTTCACTCTGTTATATTGCAGCCATTTGCTAAAATCATTTACGTTCATTTTTTTCCCTCATTAATGTACACACAGCACCCCATATTGACAGAAAAATACAGAATTGTTGACATTTTTGCAGATTTATTAAAGTATTTAGTAGAAGCACACTTTTGATCTAATACAGCCATGAGTCTTTTTGGGAAAGATGCAACAAGTTTTTCACACCTAGATTTGGGGATCCTCTGCCATTCCGCCTTGCAGATCCTCTCCAGTTCTGTCAGGTTGGATGGTAAACGTTGGTGGACAGCCATTTTTAGGTCTCTCCAGAGATGCTCAATTGGGTTTAAGTCAGGGCTCTGGCTGGGCCATTCAAGAACAGTCACAGAGTTGTTGTGAAGCCACTCCTTCGTTATTTTAGCTGTGTGCTTAGGGTCATTGTCTTGTTGGAAGGTAAACCTTCGGCCCAGTCTGAGGTCCTGAGCACTCTGGAGAAGGTTTTCGTTCAGGATATCCCTGTACTTGGCCGCATTCATCTTTCCCTCGATTGCAACAAGTCATCCTGTCCCTGCAGCTGAAAAACACCTCCACAGCATGATGCTGCCACCACCATGCTTCACTGTTGGGACTGTATTGGAAAGGTGATGAGCAGTGGCTGGTTTTCTCCACACATACCGCTTAGAATTAAGGCCAAAAAGTTCCATCTTGGTCAGAGAATCTTATTTTTCACCATCTTGGAGTCCTTCAGGTGATTTTTTAGCAAACTCCATGCGGCTTTCATGTGTCTTGCACTGAGGAGAGGCTTCCGTCGGGCCACTCTGCCATGAAGCCCCGACTGGTGGAGGGCTGGAGTGATGGTTGACTTTCTACAACTTTCTCCCATCTCCCGACTGCATCTCTGGAGCTCAGCCACAGTGATCTTTGGGTTCTTCTTTACCTCTCTCACCAAGGCTCTTCTCCCCCGATAGCTCAGTTTGGCCAGACGGCCAGCTCTAGGAAGGGTTCTGGTCGTCCCGAACATCTTCCATTTAAGGATTATGGAGGCCACTGTGCTCTTAGGAACCATAAGTGCAGCAGAAATTTTTTTGTAACCTTGGCCAGATCTGTGCCTTGCCACAATTCTGTCCCTGAGCTCTCCAGGCAGGTCCTCATGATTGACCTCATGATTCTCATTTGCTCTGACATGCACTCTGAGCTGTAAGGTCTTATATAAACAGGTGTGTGGCTTTCCTAATCAAGGCCAATCAGTATAATCAAATACAGCTGGACTCAAATGAAGGTGTAGAACCATCTCAAGGATGATCAGAAGAAATGGACAGCACCTGAGTTGTATATATATGAGTGTCACGGCAAAGGGTCTGAATACTTAGGACCATGTGATATTTCAGTTTTTCTTTTTTAATAAATCTGCAAAAATGTCAACAATTCTGTGTTTTTCTGTCAATATGGGGTGCTGTGTGTACATTAATGAGGAAAAAAAATGAACTTAAATGATTTTAGCAAATGGCTGCAATATAACAAAGAGTGAAAAATGTAAGGGGCTCTGAATACTTTCCGTCCCCACTGTATATATGCAAATGCAGTATTTCTGTTGCTATTTACCCATGCCCCTTAAAACCACTCTCATATTTGACCTTTGCCTAGATTTACTGTATGTCAAGACATACTTTGTATTCCTCCTTTTCTTTGCAGTAACAGCACCCTGCATACCTATACCCTTTAGAATGGTATCATTGTCCCTAAATAAAGAATTTGAAAAAAATATACATTTTAATTTACCTTTTACTGATTTAACAACCCTAACATTCTGCTGTTTACGTTGCCTAGGATTTATAAAAGGATAGAAAAGATAATGCAAAAGAATACTTTTCAGCCTGACATTTAAATACTTCTTCATTCACCTAGAACTCCTACAATGCCACTGATGGAATTGGAGCTGTTATTGCAAGTCAACTGGAAAGCAGTATAGTTATTTCAGGGTCTGGATTGATTGAGAAATAATAAGGTTATTCGCGTTAGTTAAGTGGGTATCTCTAATTTTCTGCCTCATGCAGCCCTGAGCTCAGTGAGCTTTAAATGCACTAGACCGACATATACATCTCCTTTCGCAACCCCATCAGCGGAGTACCTCATTCTATGGTCTGGATTGTAATAGTATTCTTTATTAATGACCTTTCTTGTGATCTTTCCATAAATCTTCCAAGATCTGTGACCTTGGCTGAATTATTACTGAAGTGCCCCATTATTGGAACTGTAACACTTGCCATCGCCAAGTATAAGGTCTATGAATGTATTATTCATATATTACATATGAAATCCTGTCATTGACTCAATTAACCTTGTATTGATCCACAACGGGGCTGTATTAAGGCATCATTGTTTTTTATTTGTAAGCAAATGCAAATGCTGATGCCTTTTTTTTACAGACTACATCTCTACAGCAGTGTTCATTTTGACGCCAAATTTCGATTTAGTTTTAATCATAGCCTTTTAACTAAAATGCCATTTTAGTTTTAGTCGTATTTTAGTCATCTGAATTGTTTTAGTTTTAGTGGTACTTTAGTCCACTAAAATCTTTAGGGTTTTGTTAAATTGTAATGCATTATTTAACCACTTTAGTCTCGGCAGGATTTACCCCCTTAATGACCAGGCCATTTTTTGCGATACGGCACTGCGTTACTTTAACTGACAATTGCACCCAAATTGTACCCAAACCAAATTTGACATCCTTTTTTTTTCCACAAATAGAGCTATCTTTTGGTGGTATTTGATCACCTCTGCAGTTTTTATTTTTTGCGCTACAAACAAAAAAGACCTCCTTTTTTACTTTGACAGATATCCCTGTTCTGTCTCTGCGGGGAACGATTGTGGGTGGCTAGCGGACATCAAGTCCGCCGGACCCGTTGATTGGCTCCCCCCGCTGGCCAGTCGGAGTGTCCACGCGCCCACGAAAGCTAGTGCACAAATCTGCACACCGGTATGGCGATTTGCGCAGCTGAGCTACCTTGCCACAGTACATCTGTGGTGGGTGGACAGCAAGTGGTTAAAGGGGTTGTAAAGTCAGAAGGTTTTTTATCTTAATGCATTCTAAGCATTAAGATAAAAAGCCTTATGTGTGCAGCAGCCCCCCTCAGCCCCCTAATACTTACCTGAGGTCCCTCTCTGTCCACAAAGTCAGCTAGCCAATCAGGGGAGAGAGGGGGTGGGGCCGGGTTAGGGTTCTGTGTCTGAATGGACACACAGAGCTGTGACTCGGCTCGGGTGCCCCTATAGCAAGCTGCTTGCTGTGGGGGCACCGAACAGGAGGGAGGGGTTACTAGATCTTGAGGATGGACCACTGGCCAGAACTTGCTCAATATGCAATCAAGCTACTGGCCTGTCCTGCATCCAACGTGCTTTCTGAACCCACATTCAGTGCCGCTGGAGGGTTTGTAACGGATCAAAGAGTGCACCTGTCCACAGACTCCGTTGATAAGCTCACATTCATAAAAATGAATCAGTCTTAGATCAGCAGCTATCAAGCACCTGACGCTGAGGTAACTGATTGAGTTTGCTATGGATCTGGGATCACTCGGAGACTGCCTATGCTGACTATCCTGTGCGCTGTGAATATTTTCCGGATACACTGTATGTGTTCATAACAGAAATACTTCTACCAACTTCCCAGTAATGCAGGCTGGCCCACCATTTAGATATTTTGAGAGTCTTGATAGGGCCCGATGCATTCACACTTAAGCGTTGTGTTTTTGGGTATTTTTTCGAGCATTTGTATGTGTTTTTGAGCTTTGGTGTTTTTTTACTAGCAGATAGTGAAACAAATCATCTCTTTCATCATTTTTTGTTGTTTTGATGTTTTTCAGATTTTTCATCTGCTTTTAATTATTATTTTTTCTTTGTTTAACCACTTGCCGACCGGGCCATAGCCGAAAGACGGCTACAGTGCCGTCAGCTTATTCTGGGTGGACGTCCGTGGAACGTCCTTCCAGAATGTTGCTCCGGACGGAGCGATCACTTGTAAACAAACCGGCGTCACGTCATGACGCCGGTTCCTCCCTTCCCTTTCTGTACCGATCGGTACAGTGCGAGGGGAGAGGGGGATAGGGAGAGAGAGGGAGAGATTTCAGCAGCGCTGTGAGCTGGATATTTAGTGCCCAGAGCGCTGCTCAGTGCCAATGCTCTGCAACACTGTGCAATACTCTGCAACACTGTGCAATACTCTGCAACACTGTGCAATACTCTGCCAATACTCTGCAAAACTCTGCCAATACTCCCCAATACTCTACCAATAGTCGCCAATACTCTACCAATAGTCGCCAATACTCTGCAATAAATTTTAACAAAAACAAAGAATTTTTTCTTAATCAAATTTTCAGTCTTTTTTGATTTATAGCGCAAAAAATAAAATACCCAGCTGTGATTAAATACCACCAAAAGAAAGCTCTATTTGTGTGAAAAAAAAAGGACAAAAATTTCATATGGGTACAGTGTTGTATGACTGAGTAATTGTCATTCAAAGTGTGAGAGCACCGAAAGCTGAAAATTGGTCTGGTTAGGAAGGGGGTTTAAGTGCCCAGTGGTCAAGTGGTTAATGTTTTTGTAAGGGATTAAGGGGTAGGGTTAGGGATTAAAGGTTATAATTAGGTGTAAATTAATTTATTTTGTTTATTATTTTTATTTATTTAGTCAGTTAGGTAAGGGGTGAAGGTTAGGTGTTAGGATTAGGGTTTAATAATAGGGGGTTAATATTAGGTTTTAATAATAGGGGATTAATATTAGGGTTAGGGGTTGGGGTTAGGATTATTTATTTATGTATCGTATTTATTTCTATTATTATTTATTTCTTTTATGTATTTATTATTTATATGTGTATGATTAATATTATTTATGTATTTTATTAATTTTTTTTATTTACATATTATTAATATTTTATTTTATTATTGCCTTTGAGCACAAAAATGAGTGACAAATCGTGCTAAAGAACGCAAATCACGTATTTCCATGCATTTCTATAAAAAGAAAAACACTTCAAAAACGCACCAATCTGCCCGATTGGAGCTACAAAAAAAAGCAGCAGAACTTTTTTGAGCGTCAGGCGTTTGGCTTCAGGTGACTTGGAGTGAGGATTTGAACCATCTCCATAGAGAATAATTGATATTTTTTCTCCTCCAGCGTTTTGGAGCTTCGAGCTACCAAATGCTCAGGTGTGAATGGGAATAGGGGCCGATGCAATCTTCAAGAAGATAAGGGGCATGATCTGTGTCAGTCTGGCCATAAGTATATCTCACCTACTTGCTGTTATGATTGGCCTGACACAGGATGGCGACATCTAATTTATTATATTATTCAAATGTGCATGCTACTGGTAACCATGTTACAGGGACTTCCAAGAACAACAAGTCCAGTCTTCATTAGTTGTGATTGTGAAGGGTCAGGCAGATAATAAGTGTACTTTCCTTTAAAGCAGGTGGATGAAAGCACATTTTTCTGTTTATGGTTGAAAAAAAAAAAAAAGAAAAAAGGATTGTAACTTAAGTCCGACGGAAGCTTTTCATCGTCTATTCCGATTGTGTGTATCCCTCATCGGACTTTTTTTTTCGAAAATTCTGATGGACCTAGAAATGGAACATGTTCTAAATATTTCCGACGGACCCAATTCCTATCGGGAAAACCACTCGTCTGTATGCTGTTCTGACGGACCAAAAACGATGCATGCTCTGAAGCAAGTACGAGACGGAAGCTATTGGCTACTGGCTATTGAACTTCCTTTTTCTAGTCCCGTAGTACGCGTTGCACGTCACCGCGTTCTGGATGGTCGGACTTTGGTGTGACCGTGTGTAGGCAAGACCGCTTGAGCGGAATTCCGTCAGAGTTCCGTCGGAGAAACCTTCAGAGTTTATTCCGACGGCAAAACCGGTCGTGTGTATGCGGCATAATAACTGTTTATTTGTTTTAGTCCTATAGGAGCCTAGTCTTCATTTTTAAGGTTAGTTGTGCAGTGTCATGGAGGTGAAAGGTATATCCGTATTCACATACAAAAAAAAATGTTTAAATGTACATAAGTCCTTTCCCAACTTTCATTACACAACACTCACTAGAGCATGATTCATACCCCATGTTTCTAGGTACCGAGTTCATGGAAATCTAATTATAATGCAGAATTCTTCCACTTGATATTTTGTTCAAAGACTTGTCATGCGATTCCCTCCTTTCATGCCAACAACAAAGTGGATTAGTTACGTGGCTGGCCCAGCCTGATTGAGAAATAATTTTGCAGACACCTAGGTATTACTAATCTCCCGTCTACAGCGTCTCATGCGTGTGGCAGGAGCAGCAAAGAGTGTGGAGGTAATGACGGTCTAAACCACAGGATAACAATCTGCCATTGTTTGAGAATGAGATGCAGTGTTTGAGGAGCCTCATTACTCGTCTGGGTTGCTTAGTAATGAGTGAGGAGATTGACAGCAATGAAGCAATTAACTTCTGGTTAGGTACCAATTTATATTTCAGATGCTGATAGCATGCAAAACAATTTTTTGCATTTTACCATGTACTACCAGGTAAAGGTTCTTAGAAAGGTTATTATTTTCTGGTTGCCGGAGAAGAAGACGTGTTAAGTCTTTCTTTATGATTCTACAACCTTGATCAAATAGCTTACTCCGCTTAAGCATATACTCAATCGACAGATTTCTTAATTTTACTTATAAAGCACTGTAAATGCTAAATTCATAAAATATGGCCCACCTAACTTTCATTCAAAGGTCTGAGGCTCCTGGTGTTTCTTCACCTGTGATTTTTTTTTGTAGAAAGATTTAAAGTGAGATAGTTGTGAGCAAGAAGAAACTGCCTAGCCCAAATTGACACCAGTGGGTAGGGCAGACAGGACCAGAAGCAGCGAGGAAATGAGTCCAGAAGCTGAAGGCCAGGGAGAACATTTGTATATTGGGGAGAATATGACAGATTCTGCAATGGACTGAAGAGTAGCTGCTGGAGGGAGGAGAAGAAAAAGCACGGCAAGGGCCAGAGAAGTGAGGAAACAATACAAGGCTGAAGGAGAGGAGAGGGAAAGTACCTCGGAATCATGTCATTGAAAAAATGATGGTCATTCTGGTTTCCCAATAACAAGATAAAGTAGCACAACGAACAGGATCAGCAATACTCTGCTGTACTAGTGTCATGTCATTGAGAAGCTGGAATGTGGTAGGACAGCTAATTGGGTCATGACTGCAGCTGTCAAGGTTTGGAAGTCAGGCTCAGAGGCCAGTAGCTGTAGCTGTGGAGCAGTACCCACCAACAAGTGGGGCAGATATACATGCAGGTCACCCTGGCCGATGACACAGGTTCGCCTGAGGTGCAGGGTCTAAGTACTAACCGGTATTCACTAGAGCTCCTGATGGTGGAGATGAGCTTTGCTGTGTGTCAGTACCAGGTCGCAGTCTTTAGAATCCTCCATTAGGAGGTGAGCAAGCCAGGGTCCAGTAGCAGATATAGCAGGTAGGGATCAAGCAGAAGCGCAGTCGAGGAACAAGCCAAAGGTCGGTAATGAATGGTAGCAAAGATACAGATGGCAGCAGGAGAAATATTGGCTGTAGAGAGCACAATAGTCTGGCAAATCAGGAAGTTCATGGGAGGAACAAAGAGTTCAAGGTTCAAGACAAACAAGATTCAAGGCAGGGTCATTCAAGAAATTGTCCAGGGAACTGTTCAGCGTTCCAGCTGGCTCAGCAAGCAGAGTCATTGCCAGACACAGCACAAGTCCCAGGCTCAAGTCCAGGCCCTGGCAACACCTAGAAGTTTAGAAGGCAGCAGGTGCAAATCTTAAGCTACCCATACTCACTTTACACCTGGCAGTCATGTGGTGACTTGAGGAAGCTTTGCCTGATCTTTTAACCCCTTCCCGACCAGCCCCCCCGGGTGTACTGCAGCAGGTTTGCCCCCCCCTGGGCAAACCGACGTAACTGTACGTTGGTTTGCCTTTTGACCACTAGGAGGTGCGCGCGCCCGCGGCGCGACCACTAGAAGGTGCACTTGCCCGGCAGTCGCGATGACCACGGGGCACCTGGGATCGCTCCACACAGAGACAGAACAGAGATCTGTGAATGTCAGGGGTTAGGAGAGCGATCTGTTGTTCATACTAAGTATGAACAACGATTGCTCTCCTCACCCAGGCATTCCCATCCCCCCACAGTTAGAATCACTCCCTAGGTAACACAGTTAATCCTTGCTCGCCCCCTACTGTTAACCCCTTTCCTGCCAGTGACATTTACACAGTAATCAGTGCATTTTTATAGCACTGATCACTGTATAAATGCCAATGGTCCCAAAAATGTGTCAAAAGTGTCCGATCTGTCCGCCATAATGTCGCAGTCTGGGTTAAAAATTGCAGATCACCGCCATTACTAGTAAAAAAATAATAATAATGAAAATGCCATAAATCTATCCCCTATTTTGTAGACGCTATAACTTTTGCGCAAACCAATCAATATACGCTTGCAATTTATATTACCAAAAATATGTAGAAGAATACATATTGGCCCAAACTGAGGAAAAAAATAGCTTTTTTTAAAAAAAAAATGGGGACATTTATTATAGCAAAAAGTACAAAATATTGTGTTTTTTTCCAAATTGTCGGCCTTTTTTTGTTTATAGCGCAAAAAATAAAAACCGCAGAGATGAACAAATACCACCAAAATAAAGCTCTATTTGTGGGGAAGAAAAGTATGTCAATTTTGTTTTTTTACAAAGCCGCATGCCCGCGCAATTGTCAGTTAAATCAACGCAGTGCCGAATCGCAAAAAATGGCCAGGTCATTAAGGGGGCAAATCTTCCGGGGCTGAAGTGGTTAACTTCTCTATTTAACACAGTTTTTTGTACTTAATATAATTTTATTTTATGTTATATGTTTTTTACAAACATAGGTTAAGAGTTAGGTTAAGTAAGTTACATAAGTTATGAGGTATTTATCAACATTATTCTATATTATCACTTGCTGATTTTATATGGTCACTGGGTTATTGATTTCATATATGTTTATATGATTCAATCATTTTTTAAAGGCATTGTGCATCACATTTGATTTAAATTTTTAAAACTACCGTATGTACTTGAGTATAAGCCGACCCGAATATAAGCAGAGGCACCTAATTTTACCACAAAAAACTGGGAAAACTTATTGACTCGAGTATAAGCCTAGGGTGAGAAATGCGCAGCTACTGTAAGTGGAAAAGAGGGTCAACAATGCCCATCTGCAGCCTCACTGTGCCCATTTGCAGCCTCACTGTGCCCATTTGCAGCCATAGGTTCCCCGAACTTCAAACTCGGTAGTTAAGGGTTCCTAGATGCCCCCTAGCTGCAGCCAAAATTTGGGGTCTCTGGACCCAAAGGATCACGAAATGACATTGCTTCAAATGGACACAGTTGACCGACTTTGGTGCCCCGTATCTCGGGGCCACTTGGTGCTAGGAACCCCAAATTTTGTGTGCAAACCCAGTGGAACTAGCACTACAACATATCCAAAGTTCCTAGCACTAAGTGGCCCCGAGATACAGGACCCCAAAGTTGGATATGTTGTAGTGCTAGTTCCACTGGGTTTGCATACCAAATTTGGGGTTCCTAGCATTAAGTGGCCCCAAGATACGGGGCCCCAAAGTCGGTTCAGAAAATGTCACACACTTTTCTGCAGCAGAGAATGACATTTTCCGAACTGACTTTGGGGCCCCGTATCTCGGGGCCACTTGGTGCTAGGAACCCCAAAGTCGGTTCGGAAAATGTCATTCTCTGCTGCAGAAAAGTGCTTGACTCGAGTATAAGCCGAGGGGGGCATTTTCAGCACAAAAAAATGTGCTAAAAAAACTCGGCTTATACTCGAGTATATACGGTAGTTTCTGGGTATTGGTGTTTGCTGCTGCCAAGGTTTATATAAGCTGAGAGCAAAGTTACCATGTATAACAAGATGCTATGTGCTGTCTGTGTGTTGGCATACAGAGCGCCTGCTTCAGGCATCCATGCAGTCCCAGGGAGAAGAGGGCACATGCTGCAGTGGCTCCATGCAGAGGCAGCTAAAGATAGTGGTCACCACAGAAACAGAAGTCAGGCGGTGCAAAAATAAAAAAGAATCAAATGCTGTGAGGAAGAGACAGTGCACAAAACGAATGAAGAGACAGGAGAAAATACATTTGTGCTTTGTAATAACTAATTTAAAGCCGAATTCCAAGTATGATCTTAACCACTCTAGCACCGGAAGGTTTATCCCCCTTCATGACTAGGTCATTTTTTGTGTTATACGGCACTGCCTTACTTTAACTGACAATTGCGCGGTCGTGAGACGCTGTACTCAAATAAAATGTATGTCCTTTTTTCCCCCACAAATAGAGCTTTCTTTTGGTGGTATTTGATCACCTCTGTGTGGTTCTTTTTTCTTCTTTTTTTTTTGCGCTATAAACAAAAAAAATAAAAAATACAGACAATTTTGAAAAACAATATTTTTTTACTTTCTGCTATAAAACATACAACAACACAGTAAAAAAATGTAAAAAAAAATAATAATTTCTTCATACATTTTAGGCCAATATGTATTCTGCTATTTAGTTTTGGTAAAGAAAATGCCAATAAGTGTATATTGATTGGCTTGGGCAAAAGTTAAAGGCATCTACAAACTATGGGATATATTTATGGAATTTTTATTTATTTATTTATTTATTTATTTATTTATTTATTTATCTTTTACTAGTAATGACAGCAATAAGCGACTTATAGTGGGATTGCAATATTGCGGCAGAGAAATCGGACCCCAAGTGATGCTTTTTTGGGACCAGTGACATTATTACAATGATCAGTGCTAAAAATATGCACTGTCACTGTACTAATGACACTGGCTGGGAAGGGGTTAACATCAGGAGCGATCAAAGGTAAAATGTGTGCCAAAAACGTGCTTGGTTACTGTGGGGAAGGTGCTTGTACTATGGGAAGGCAGAGATCCGCGTTCCTGCTTTGCAGAAACACAAGATCACTACCTTCTCTACTGACAGAACGGCGGTCTGCCTTGTTTACATAAGCAGATCGCTGTTCTGCTTTTGTCCCGAATGACATTGAGTCCGCCGGACCCGCTGATTGGCTCCCGATGTGTCTAATCACAGCGGGTTGCGGGCGGCACGCGTTCGCACCCCAGACCCGGTAGTGCAGGATCACATAATAGGTACGTGATCCTGCGCAGGAGAGCCGTCTTGCCAGCATATATACACAGTATATGGTCGGCAAGTGGTTAATTGCATACTTACAGTATATTGGTCCAGCTTGAACCAATATATGTATGTATAACTAATACATGAGGCAAAGCTGTGGAAGCTGCAAGTCACTGTAGTAGTTGGTCCTACTACAATAATAGCTGTGATATTCCATGTCAATGTCCATGAATATAAGCTGTTCTTTGATTGGATGAAGTTAAGTTTGTGATGTCACCATCCCTCCTCTCCATTCCTCCTCTGTATCCCCACTGCAGCCTGAGATTGTGTAGACCAGCTGGTGTCCTCTACTGAGCATGCTCAATTTCAGTTCCCTTCTAATCTCCTCATTTCCTCCTTTTTCTTATCCATGTAGCAAACATGGCTATAGAGTCACACATGTGGATGTATACACAGTGGTAAATGACACTCCCTTCCCTCCCTCCTCCTCCCCATGCTAACACTATGGGGGTGGGATATAGTATGCTAATTGATTACATTAAACTCACAAAAAAAGCTTACTTTTAATTTAAATCAGTAATACATATACAGTATCTCACAAAAGTCAGTACACCCCTCACATTTTTGAAAATATTTTATTATATCTTTTCATGTGACAACACTGAAGAAATTACACTTTGCCACAATGTAAAGTAGTGTGTGTACAGCAGAGCATAATCCCCTCCCTTACCTACAGTCAAGCATGGTGGTGGGAATGTCATGGTCTGGGGCTGCATGAGTGCTGCTGGAACTGGGGAGCTACAGTTCATTGAGGGAACCATGAATGCCAATATGTACTGTGACATATTGAAGCAGAGCATGATCCCCTCCCTTCAGAGACTGGGCCACAGGGCAGTATTCCAACATAATGACCCCAAACACACCTCCAAGACGACCACTGCCTTGCTAAATAAGCTGAGGGTAAAGGTGATGGACTGGCCAAGCATGTCTCCAGACATTGAGCATCTGTGGGCATCCTCAAATGGAAGATGGAGGAGCGCAAGGTCTCTAACATCCACCAGATCTGTGATGTCATCGCCAGTGGCGACCTGTGAAGCTCTGGTGAACTCCATGCCCAAGAGGTGTTGTAATATGTTGGCTGATTTATGTAGGATATTATATCATATATATGTACACATACCATACAATACTGGCCAGAATTCAGTTGATAATTGTTGAGTGTCAAAGCCAACTCAATTTTAATATATCAAAGGGACAGCTGATGACCCTTTGATGTCTTGATCTTTTGCAAGTCTACCTAGGTCATTTCAAAGGGGACTTGTTGATCAAAGGGGATACTGACCAAACAATATTTACTCCACATATCAAAGGGGACAGATAGTGACTCTGTGCTATGTTGATGTTAATATGCAAGAATGCAAATTAGGGCAGTTTATGACTGAAGCTGTTTAAGGCTAGGAGTCATTATCTGTCACTCTGAAAGACAGAAGCAGATCAAAGGCCTAATGGAAAGGCCTGACGGTCGTCTCCGCCTCTTAATGAACCTGCCGGTAGCGACGGAGACGATCGCATCCTCTTCCAAGAATGCCTGGCTGTCGACTGAGGGGAAGATGGCCCCTGCTCGGCTCCATGGCATGGACGTCAAACGTCACTTCCGCCCATAGCTCTTAAAGGACAATTTTTTTTTTCAATTATTATTATTTTTTATTTTTTTTATTCTATTTTAGTGTAAATATAAGATCTGAGGTCTTTTTGACCTCAGAGGACCTGTCATGCTTTTTTTCTATTACAAGGGATGTTTACATTTCTTGTAATAGGAATATAAGTGACCCAAATTTTTAAGTTTTTTTAAACTGTGTCAAAATAAAAAATTAAAAGTAAAATAAATAAGAAAAACATTTTTTTTTAAACACCCCATCCTGACAAGCTCACGCGCAGAAGCGAACGCATACGTGGTAGCGCCCGCATATGAAAACGGTGTTCAAATTACACATGTGAGGTATCGCCGCGATCATTAGAGTGAGGGCAATCATTCTAGCCCTGAACCTCCTCTGTAACTCAAAACTGGTAACCTGTAGAAATTTTTAAATGTTGCCTATGGAGATTTTTAAGGGTAAAAGTTTGTCGCCATTCCACGGCGCAATTTTGAAGCGTGACATGTTGGGTAGCAATTTATTCGACGTAACATTATCTTTCAC
This sequence comes from Lithobates clamitans, assembly GCA_037952925.1. Classification (NCBI taxonomy): domain Eukaryota; kingdom Metazoa; phylum Chordata; class Amphibia; order Anura; family Ranidae; genus Lithobates; species Lithobates clamitans. Next base: position 2,474,792 of record JBBGZY010000405.1, read on the forward strand.
AATAATAAAAAAAAAAATTGGGCTAACTTTACTGTTGTCTTATATTTTTATTCAAAAAAGTGTCTTTTTTTTCAAAAAAAGTGCGCTTGTAAGACCGCTGCGCAAATACGGTGTGACAGAAAGTATTGCAACGACCGCCATTTTATTCTCTAGGGTGTTAGAAAAAAATGTATAATGTTTGGGGGTTCTAAGTAATTTTCTAGCAAAAAAAATTGGTTTTAACTTGTAAACAACACTGCTGCGTACACACGACCGGTTTTGCCGTCGCAATAAACTCCAAAGGTTTCTCTGACAGAACTCCGACAGAATTCCGCTCAAGCGGTCTTGCCTACACAAGGTCACACCACAAAGTCCGACCGTCCAGAACACGGTGACGTACAACACGTACGACGGGACTAGAAAAAGGAAGTTCAATAGCCAGTAGCCAATAGCTTCCGTCTCGTACTTGATTCAGAGCATGCATCGTTTTTGGTCCGTCGGACCAGCATACAGACGAGCGGTTTTCTCGATAGGAATTGGTTCCGTCGGAAATATTTAGAACATGTTCTATTTCTAGGTCCGTCAGAGTTTTTGAAAAAAAAAGTCCGATGAGGCATACACACGATTGGAATAGACGATGAAAAGCTTCCGTCAGACTTTTTCTGTCGGACATTCCGCTCGTGTGTACTCGGCTTTAGTGTAAAAAAGATGCTCGGTCCTTAAGTGGTTAAAGTGTTACTAAAACCACAATAGTAAAATCAGTCTGTATGTGCAGTAAAGCATACTTGTTATACTCACTGTGGAACCTAAGGGGTTAATCCTTTGCATTGTGCATTAAGGCTGTTTGATCCTGTCTCTCTGATCCTCCCCTTCTTCCACTGTTCCCAAAAACTAGCAAGAGAAAAACTCACCCAAGCTCTACCTCTATATAGTATAGTTGATGTGTAAGGTAGTCGGTGCTCTGGTTAATTAAGCTCACAAAAGATCCATAGAAAGTACAGGCCGGCAACTCGGCAGCTTCTCCATAGAAAATATTTATTTAAGCATTAAAGCAATAACATCATCCAAAATTCTAACGCCAGCATTTTTGAATGATGTTATTGCTGTAATGTTTAAATAAATATTTTCTATGGAGAAGCTGCCAGCGTGTACTTTCTATGTTCCCAAAAAATAACCTGATATTTACAGAGCCAGGGGAAGGGCTGCACATGCTCAGTTTGGTGTGTATTGCTAGAGAGTTTTTTTTTTCTTTTCTTGGGAGGGTGCATGTGATCAGCACAGGGCCAATCAGCACTGTCCAGACAGAAGATCAGGGGAGAATGAAAACTCCTCCTACAAGCTTTGCTAGGAACTGATAGAAGTCCCAAGACTGCTATACACTGCTAGACATGTGCACAGCCAAAAAATTCGTTCATTTTCGTTTTCGTTTCATTAGTTTATTATTTTTTTTGTTTTTCGGGTCATTCGTTATGATCGCGATTCGTAAATTCGTTCATTCGTAAATTCGTAAATGCGTTCATTCGTACATTTCTAAATTCGAACATTCGTTCATTCTTACATTCGTTCATTCATACATTTTTACATTTGTACATTCGTAAATTCGTACATTCGTAAATTCGTAAAATTGTACATTTGTAAATTAGTAAATTCGGAAATTTGTAAATTCGAAGTTTGAAAATCCAAAAACCCGAAAATAGTAACTAACTATTAAATTATAGATATTGTAATTTCCTTTCAAATTTGACTGTCAGTGAACGTAACAAATACGAATTTATCCGAAGTTACGAATTATCAAAAACAAATGCTGCATCTAAACAAATAAAACGGAACAAATTAATAATAAATAATAATAATAATAAAATGTTGTTATTATTATTATTGTTATTTATTATTATTAATTCATTACGTTCCATTCCGTTTTTTCGGATCATTCATAACTTCGGATAAATTTGTATGTGTTACGTTCACTAACAGACAAATTTGAAAGGAAATTACAATACCTATCATTTAAAGTTACTAGTAATTACTAATAGTTAAGTTATTATTAGTTAACTATTATTTCAGATTTCCTGAATTTTCGAATTTACAAATTTACGAATTCACTAATTTACTAATGTACGAATGTACGAATGCCCGAATTTACGAATGTCCAATTTTATCGAATTTACGAATATTCTGAAAAATTCATTAAACAGGTTTTCGTTAATTCGGATGTTCCCGAATTAACGAATTTGTCGAAATTCGTTAAAAAACGAATTCGGAGCGAAACGAATTGCACATGCCTACTGCTGATGAGAAAAGGTATTTAGCAGTTCCTATTTACTAAAATAATTGCATTTCCAAGTTCTGTGTACTGTGGGAGACCAGATATAGTGAATGCAGGCTCTGGGTTTAGAAATGAACCACCTTCTCCCCATTTATTGCACAGAGTCCCTAATGCAGCATTGCAAAATATCCAGTAAGATGGAAAAGCTTAAAAAATAGGATGGTGCTCTGTTTTTACAGCTTGCTTGTGCCACTGCACCTGAATATAGAGTCAACTAGTTCATAGAAAATAACAGCCAACTCAGGGAAGACCCTGACCACTTGACAGCAGTTTGGCAGTTTACCCAGATCTGTGCATAGGAGTAGTAGCAATAAGGAAATAAGACATTGAGCAGGCCATGGCCATAGCAAAAAAGATAAAGATACCAATTCTACAAGGTACCAAGTCTCTGTAAGCATCTAACATCTGCCTGAACTCTAACCAGATTCACATTTGTCCTCTGCAACATTCAGCGGCCTGCTTTCTAAATAAAAGCCAATGTTTCCAGGAATTTCCCAGACATATACATGCAGACAACAGGCATAGCTCCCAATTGTCCCTAATTTCGAGGGACTGTCCCTGATTTGGAGCAATGTCCCTCTGTCCCTCATTCCTCCTCATTTGTCCCTCATTTTGGTCTGATCTATATAGTTGTATAAAAAATGCACTTTTTATCTTTCAAAAAGTGTTTCCCAGTGCTAAACCTTTCATCTAAATTTCTGCATTTGTAAATTTTAAAAGCCAATATAAAGGAATCGTACTGGTAAAAAAAAGCCCTTGTGGATTTAATTAACCTTTTATTTCTGGTTAATTCTCCTTTAAGGGGGTGTGGCAGAGGGGCGTGTCCTACGCCTACATACGTTTGCAAATAGGTGTCCCTCATTCCCATCTCAAAATGTTGGGAGGTATGTAACAGGGCTTGCTGCTAAATGACACAAATCTATGTAAATTACTGAAGACTTATAGAAAAATTGAGTATTATGTTATATCCACGGCACAATTTTATTTAAATGTAAGTATTTAGCAAGGAAAGCTAAATTGAAGTATTCCCCTCTGGCCAGGAAACAAATCCAGCTTCATAAATACAATGCAAGCAGGGACCCCGTCTGTGCATATTCCCGTGTTATGTATATTATGTGGTAAATGCCAATGTGGCAGAAAACATGCACCGCAAGCAGAGCAAGGATCTGCTGATACTCATTCATTGTTCATGTTATCTGTAATGCAAGATCATTGCAAACTAGCTCTCTGCTTTGACACACACACACCAGTGGCATCTGGCCGGGTAATTGACCTTTGTCACTTCTTTCAGCAAAGCTTTGAGGGTTGTGGTGCTATCTGTTGTTTGTAGGAGGTAATATAGTCATATGACTCTAAAATAGGAAAGCTCATTGACAGAAAGATTGGTCTGAATTTAACAACTAGATTGTGAACTATAAAGTGTAACTATGGCTCATATATAACAGTCTGTAAGTAGCATTAAAGTAAACACATGAAAAAAAAATACCTGCAAGACAAAGGCATAATGAGCTAGTATGCATAGTATACTAGCTCATTATATAAAACTCACCTGAGATCGAAGCCCTCACTGCGGTGCCCGTACACATCACCGGCCGGCGACATTTCTCCCCGGAGTTACTTCCGGGTATCACAGCTCCGGCACTGTGATTGACAGGAGCCACAGTGACATCTGTCCCGCGCAAGCACGCGGGAGCCGCCGGTAACAGTACATTTACTGAAGCAAATGGCACAAACCATTGCCATTGCTTCAGTAAGCATGTGCCAATGATGTCGGCACATGCAGATACAGGAGATACATCCGGGGTAGCTACAGGTAAGCCTTACTGTCATGACCTTGCAGTAATACTTTCATGACCTGTCTGTCTCTTACCTGGTCTGTGTATCAGCCTTGAGGTTTGTACTCTCACACCTGCATGCTTAAGTAATCTTCCCTCAGTGTGGCTCCACCCCAGATTCAACAGAAACCACTATTTAACACCGTATTCTCCAAGCCTGCCTTGCCGTGCAATATTGTGTGTTTGGCTTCCTGTTTCCTGCTTGCCATGCGCTCTAAGTTTGTCTTGTTACCGATCTTGGCGTGTTCCCAACTATCCCTGTCTGCTTGTAACCCTGACCTCTGGTGTGTTCCTGACTATCCCTGTCTGCTTGTGACCCTGACCTTTGGCGTGTTCCCGCCTACCCTGTTTGCCTGTGACCCTGACCTTTGGCATGTTCTCTGTTATCCTTGTCTGCTAGTCTCCCCGACATTTGGCTACCACCTTACTATGCCTTGCTGTCCTGGGCTGCTGTTTCCTCTCCATCCTCCTGTATCCTACCGTGGGCGTGAGCTGGGAGACCCTGGGGGCCACGACCTGCAGCCCAGTCCATCCTCACCACTAGAGGCTCTGGTGAACACCTGCTGGCTCTTAGACTCCACGCCCTGGGGAATCTATGCTCTAACTCACTGTGGGATCCATGTTGGTGCTCCAGGGGACCTGCCTTCCTGAACCAGCCCGAGTTTCATCTGCAGCAGTCAGCCTTAGGGTCCACTATCTTAGCGGTGCACTCCTGACCCCAACGGGATGCATCTGTCACCTGGACTCAGGTGACCTGACACTTACTATAGGCTTACCTGTAGCAAAAAGTGGATTGTAAGGGTTTACAACCACTTTAACAGCAGTCTTTGCTTTTCTGAGCCCCCTGTAACCTGTTTTATTACCCGATAGCCAGTAGTGTCTGTTTTTTTTTTTTATTTCTTTTAAACTGGAACTAAAGGGACTAAAGGTCCCTTATCGGGACCAGCATCTTCTCCCCGGGTTCTCCTGGGTGTTGGTCTTCAGACACTTTTATTGGCCGGCATGGGATGACGTGCACAGCTTAGCGTACATTCTACAGGGGATTTCAAACTGGCAGCAAAATGTGTTTTAAGGCCAGTTCACACCATGGAGACGCAGTCCAGATGCGTTCCAGATGCTTTTCTACATGCGCATTTATTATGCATTTTTGATGAGTTTCAGTGCATTTTTGAAGCATCCCCCCACCCTTTTTCTGTTCCAGTGCGTTTTTCAAGTGTTTAGGTGTGTTTTTGATGCGTTTTACAGCATTCCAGTACAGTCCAGTGCAGGAAAAACTATGCCATTGAAAATCATATAACCTACTTTCCATGTGTTTTTGATGCAGAAAAGAACGCACTGGACTGCATGTGGTGTGAACTGGCCCTTAATGCAGAAGAGACATTTTCCTTCAGTTCCACTTTAACAGACCAAGCTGTCCAGCAAGAGCACTGACTTTGGACTTAATAAAACAAAGTGGACAAACACCAGCAGGATGACACGGCTCCCCAAATCATCACTGACTGTGGAACAATTTGCATTTCATTTGGAAATCAAGGTCCCAGAATCTGGAGGAAGGATGGAGAGGCACAGAATCCAAGTTGCATGAGGTCCAGTGTGAAGTTTCCACAGTCAGTGTGATTTTTGGGAGCCATGTCACCTGCTGGTGTTTCACACACATAGGGTATACTAAAGCCTACTCCCATGTAGGGTCACGTTTACCCACATGGGGATGCACAAGTATTCTCTGCATCTCACTGATGTCAATTGGAATGCAGCGAATGCACAGACACAGCTGCTGCTCCAATTTCACATCAGTGTGGGTGGGGGCGCATGTGCTCCCACACGAATGTCAAATTGGGAGCAGCGGCTGTGTCCATGTAACCTCTGTGTCCCAATGGACATCAATGGGACCACCTGCATGGGGATTTATGGAACGCCTGTACATCCCTGTGTGGGTAAATATGGTATACGCTGTAGTATGTCCCATGTCAACAAGACCTTACTATTTTTTTGTTTTTTTAATTTTTTGTTTTTTCTTTTACAATTTTATTAATATAATTTTCATGATTTTTTTATATTATTTTAAAAAAAGTGTTTTTATTTACAGCCCTATTGGGGGGCTTTTATGAGCTATCAGGGGTAACAGACCCCTGATGTCTATTTTTTAAGACAAAGAAAGGGACTGAGGACAGAGTCCTTATTCACTAAATTTGCTGACTCTGCACTGCAGATAAATGAATAGAAGCCCTTGTACAGAGGCTCCTATTCATTCACAAACTTAAGCATAGTTTTTTTTATATTATTTTTTTTTATTTCTTTTATTTACAGCCCTGTTGGGGGGCTTTTATGAGCTATCAGGGATCTTAACAGACCCCTAATGTCTCTTTTTTAAGACAAAGAAAGGGACTGAGGACAGAGTCCTTATTCACTAAATTTGCTGACTCTGCACTGCAGATAAATGAATAGAAGCCCTTGTACAGAGGCTCCTATTCATTCACAAACTTAAGCATAGTTTTTTTTATATTATTTTTTTTTATTTCTTTTATTTACAGCCCTGTTGGGGGGCTTTTATGAGCTATCAGGGATCTTAACAGACCCCTAATGTCTCTTTTTTAAGACAAAGAAAAGGACTGAGGACAGAGTCCTTATTCACTACATTTGCTGACTCTGCACTGCAGATAAATGAATAGAAGCCCTTGTACAGAGGCTCCTATTCATTCACAAACTTAAGCATAGTTTTGTTTATATTGTTTTTTCAAACTTTTCTTTTATATACAGCCCTGTTGGGGGGCTGTTATGAGATACCAGGGTGCTTAACAAACCCCTGATGTCTCTTTTTTAAGACAAAGAAAGGGACTGAGGACAAAGTCCTTATTCACTAAATTTGCTGACTCTGCACTGCAGATAAATGAATAGAAGCCTTCGTACAGAGGCTCCTATTCATTCACAAACTTAAGCATAGTAAGCACAGTTTACTGTGTTTAAATGATGAATGAGAACAGGAGCAATTGGCACTGATCACTATCTATGTTAATTCAGGAAGGGGCTGGTGAACATAACATGTTTACCATGCCCCCTCCCCATCCTTACACTGATCTCCTGCCCCAGCACATGGAGGTGGATCGGTGCTGCTGGGGGTTCCAGTACAGGGGGATAAAAAGCAATTGTGGCTTTTATTTACTAAGTTCAATCCTCCTGTGGCTCTCCTGCAGTAGCTGAAGCCGGTGGGAGGAGAGAGGAGGAGAAGTAAGCAGGGGAGCCACAGGGGGATCAGTGCTGCATGGGGGAGGATCAGAGCTGGGGGGCAGAGAAAAGTAGTTGGGGGGGGAATGATGTTGAAGAAGGTGCAAGGAGAAGCAGGGTGGTAGGGATGGTGCAGCAGCTGGCAGGGAGAACAGACGGGGCTGCTGCTGTCCCCTCAGCTTTGATTTCCGGGAAAGCCTGGGACACGGCCATGGCGGTACAGCTTGCTGAAAAACGTGGCTGTCCCAAGAAATGCTGATGAGTAAATATTTATCTGGTTATAGGCATTCTGAGTGGAAGTTCTCCTTTAAGGAAGTATAGATCATGCTGAGGACTATAATGTAACAACGGTCTTTTGTCTGTAGAGCCAATGTCAGATCTTTGAAAACAGATTCCTGATGTCCTCATATTCATCATAAATAATATATCTTTTTCACAGTTTTTATTCTATTAGCCATTAATCACATTTATTATTCAACGTCTCCATACACATAAATCTAAAATGTGAAGTATTGAGTAAGGAGCTCAAGGAAAATATTAAATTGTCTTTTCTATTTTTCAGGCAGGTCTGAAGGTCAGTGATGGGAACTTAGGAATATGGACTTATAAAGTAGCAATCTTTGTAAGAAAATAGAAATAATTAAATAATAATTAAAGGGTACTCCAGAAAAAAAAAAAGAATCTGTAAAATATATGCTATAAGTAAATGTATTTACTTCAGTCTGCTTTTTGTTTCCAGATATATTGTCAGCAAGTTAAATGACTACACCTTCCTGTGATGCCAACTTGCTCATTGATTCCATGCAGCCCTTTCTACCCGTACTTTGCGAGATAACAAGCCTGGCAGTTTGAGTGGGTGGTACTGCCATGAGAATAGGGGCAAAGGCTATGGACTAAGCCCTTGGACCCCAGTAGCAAGAATGAGAGCAATGATTTGCAAATGGGCTGTAATGGTAGTAATCTCTAGCAGTCCCAAGTAGGGTTGCACCAGTGCCGATACTAACCATTTTCACCAGTATCGGTAACCGTGAAAATGCTCTTTTACCTGAAGACAATACTTTCAAACTCGATTCTTTCAGCTGTCAGTGGGATTCCCCCACTGACAGCTGAAATGTAAAAAAAAAAAAAAAGATTGGTTGTTAAGGAGCGAGGCCGCCACGTCCTTAACAACCGATGACTTATTTAGCTGTCAGTGAGGCTCCCTGTTGACAGCTGAAGTGTAAACAAAGTCCCCAAAATTGAATCTGTCAACAACATTGCCCAGCTGCTAAAACAGAAAGAAAAACATTGTTTCTTTTTGTATCCTTCGGTTAATTCATCTACAGATCAAATGGATGAACTTCAATCTGCAGATGAGGTCAGTTTAAAGCAACCTGTCAAGTAGGGATGAGCTTCGTGTTCGAGTCGAACCCATGTTCGACTCGAACATCGGCTGTTCGCCCGTTCGCCGAATTGCGAACGATATGGGCCGTTCGCGCCAAATTCGTGTGGCGCGTCACGGCCCATAATTCATTGCGGCATCGCAGTGCATTGCTTGCTGATGATTGGCCAAGCATGCACTATGACCCACATGCTTGGCCAATCACAGCGCCGCCTGAACAGAGAGCCATAATTGGCCAAAGCCAAGGAGGCTTTGGCCAATTATGGCTCAGGGGATTTAGTACACGCCCCACACTATATAAGGCCGCCTGCACGGCGGCCCTGTGTAGTGTGTGTTCCGGCGTTCATTGAGAGAGAGAGAGAGACAGTTAAACAGGGGCATGTAATTACAATTTTTGATGCAATACTTTGCAGCAGGGCTCGTTCCTGCGTTCCAACTAGAGTGTCTGTGAGGGGTTGCAGTGTTGTGGCACCAGCACCAGTGCCTAAGGCCCAATTTTTCTGCCCCTGTCTAACAGGGGCGTGTAATTACAATTTTTGATGCAATACTTTGCAGCAGGGCTCGTTCCTGCGTTCCAACTAGAGTGTCTGTGAGGGGTTGCAGTGTTGTGGCACCACAGCACCAGTGCCTAAGGCCTAATTTTTCAGCTCCTGTTCAACAGGGGCATGTAATTACAATTCTTAATCTAATATTTCACAGCAGGGCCCTGTGAGGGCTTACAGTGTTGTGGCCACAGCAACACCTAAGGCCCAAATTTCTGCTGAGTATATAGGGCAGGACCCTACTTTCAAACATCTAACTTACAAACGACTCCTACTTGCAAACGGAAGGAGACAACAGGAAGTGAGATGAAATCTACCCCTAGGAAGGGAAATTCTCTCCTGTAAGAGTTAATATGGGAAAACAATTTCTCCTTTCCACTGATGCTTTCCAATCCTTGTTCCACAAAAAACCCAAATTTTCAAAAAACATTTTTCATTGGGACAAAAAGTGAGGTGAAATCTTCTGAAGAGGAGGAAAGACAGCAAAACAAATGTCACAGGGGTGATAACCCTTCCCTATGTTTTCCAAAAAGCTTAAAAAAGATTTTTTGGCTGGAGCTAAACGCGTTAAAAATGTACCCGTTCAAAATTACAAAGAGATTCTACTTAACAACAAACCTACAGTCCCTGTCTTGTTTGCACCGCCTGTATACTGCTGTTCAGAGTATATAGGGCCTTTCCTTATTTTAATTTGGGTGCGGGTTTCCCCTTAATATCCATACAAGACCCAAAGGGCCTGGTAATGGACTGGGGGGTACCCATGGTGTTTGTCTCACTGATTTTCATCCATATTGCCATGACCCGACATGACATTAAACCCGCAAGAAGTTTTAAATGAGATTTTTTCCTTTAAAAATGACATTTGGTGCAGGGACTGTTCTAAACATGGGAAACACGCGTCACTTTACAGGCATACTATAGACACCCCCCAGGTACGATATTTAAAGGAATATTTCACTTTTTTTTTTTTTACTTTAAGCATCATTAAAATCACTGCTCCCGAAAAAACGGCCGTTTTTAAAAGTTTTTTTTGCATTGATACATGTCCCCTGGGGTAGGACCCGGGTCCCCAAACCCTTTTTAGGACAAAACCGTGCAAATTAGCCTTTAATATGAGCACTTTTGATTTGGAACGTTCGAGTCCCATAGACGTCAATGGGGTTCTAACGTTCGTGCGAACTTTCGGTCCGTTCGCAGGTTCTGGTGCGAACCGAACCGGGGGGTGTTCGGCTCATCCCTACTGTCAAGTAAAAAAAAATGTTTTTTATTAAATGTTCCTCTGTTTAACCCCGTATTAACCCTTAATTTACTATAATCAGCCTTAATTAACTTTCTTATTCTCCTTTTCCATTTAATTATTATTTTCCTGCTGATTTTTTTTCGTTCACTTCAATTTTATAAACTATTAATAATTAAAACTTTTTTTTTGTTTGCTTTGTTTTTTAGTATGTTTACACCTTTAACATATATTTACATGGTTCACAATGAAAAAAGTGCAAAACAAAAAAAAAAATGTATTTGTAAATAACTTTTCAATGCTTTGTACCATTGCTGACAGCTGAAGTGTAAACAAAAGTTACGGTAGGTATCAGTACTTGTATTGGTGAGTACATAAAAAAAATAAAGTATCAGAGCCCTTTCACACTGGGGCGGGGGCGGCGGCGGCGGCGGTAAAACGCCGCTATTATTAGCGGCGTTTTACCGTCGGTATTCGGCCGCTAGCGGGGTGGTTTTACCCCCGCTAGCGGCCGAGAAAGGGTTAAATACCACCGCAAAGTGCCTCTGCAGAGGCGCTTTGCCGGCGTTATAGCTGCGCCGTCCCATTGATTTCAATGGGCAGGAGCGGTAAAGGAGCGGTATACACTCCGCTCCTTCACCGCTCCGAAGATGCTGCTGGCAGGATTTATTTTACCGTCCTGCCAGCGCATCGCTCCAGTGTGAAAGCCCTTGGGGCTTTCACACTGGAATGAAAGCAGTGGCACTTTCGGGTCGGTTTGCAGGCGCTATTATTAGCGCAATAGTGCCTGCAAACCGCCCCAGTGTGAAAGGGCTCTCAGTATAAATAATAGTATTGGCGAATCCCTAGTCTCAATTAACAAGTCCCATGTCTGACCAACTACTGCTACAGGTCTCAAATATCCAACATCACCTGTAGCACGTCCCCAGTCTCTGACCATCTTCTCTAGAATGTCTGTAGTCCTTGATAGTCTTCTGTAACATTACATATGTGAAATATTTTGTACAGTCCCTTGGTGCTTTCAGGTGCCGCATTTGAGAGCCCTTATGCCGTGTACACACAGGCGGACTTTTCGGCAACAAAGGTCCAACAGTCTTTCCGACTGACTTTCGAAGGACTTTTGACGGACTTCCGACGGACTTTCTAACGAATGGACTTGCTTGCACACAATGACACCAAAGTCCGACAGATTCGTACATGACGACGTACGACCGGACTAAAATAAGGAAGTTGATAGCCAGTAGCCAATAGCTGCCCTAGCGTCGGTTTTCGTCCGTCGGACTAGCATACAGACAAGCGGAATTTTCGACCGGACTCAAGTCCGTCGGACAAATTTGAAACATGTTCCAAATCTAAAGTCCTTCAGATTTTCGACCAAAAAAGTCAGCTGCAGGTCCGATGGAGCCCACACACGGTCGGATTGTCCGCCGGATTCGGTCCGTCGGACCAGTCCAGTTGAAAAGTCCGCTTGTGTGTACACGCCATAACTCCTCATCTGTTCGCAACCCCTGGTCTAAGGGGTAACAATAAAAAAACAGCCTATGTGACCTATTGGATTTCACTGCTCCCCACGTTGGACTTTTGCAGCTGTAGGTTGCAGCAGAAGCTCCTAAAACTTAAAGATGAATTCCAGTTATGGTATATTTTTATATAGTTACATTAGTCCAGCTTGGACCAATTTAAATATGTATATACCATAAATGGCTGATGCCTCTGGAAGCTGAAAATCATTGAATCAGACACTGCCACTCCAGTGATCTCCACTTACTTCCAGATCCTGTGCTAAGTGTCTGGCTCGCTACATTCTAAACACAGGCGGTTGGCTGTTCAGCACAGGCGCCGTTCAGAGAAATCTTTATCTGATTGGAAGAGGTGAAAAGGCGGGGTGATAATACTAACCACTGAACTGAGCATTTATTTATTCCTTACCCACAGCAGCATAGGCTCAGGTTTTATTTATCCATACCCCTTTAAGCTGTGCCCACTGTTACTGCAATATGGACACACAACAGTTGGCCATGGCATCATGGCATGCCACATTATTGCTTTTTTCATGGTACAAAAGGTAAAAATGTTAAAAAAACAGGAGCGTAATTTTGTGGGTGTGGCTACAATTGAGGGTGTAGTTTATAGGTGTGCTAAAAGTGGGCATGGTCAGTAAGGTGTTCCCGTCATTCTGAAAATCTGGTAACCTTATAATATATAATATGATATTAGGTAATTTCCTACAAAAAGGTGCACATTTTGCGGATGAGACAGGTAGTGGTCAGTATTGAGCGGGGTGGTGGGACATTCAGGCTTGCGTGCCTGTTAACTGTGGCGGTGCATCCATAAGAGCACACGGGCGCGCCCCCTCTCTCCAGCCACCCCTCTAACACCGATAGATAGATTCAAGCATTGCATGAATCTATCTATGGCCGCCGCTGCCACCCCCTATTCAGGTGCTCTAATAGGCGCCATGCTGGGAGCTCGCAGGTCACTCAGCTGTGTTAGAAAAGCGAATGAATATTCGTTTTCCTAACACTAAACCGCCTCTCCACCAATCAGGTGCTCGGATCTGTTACCCGTCACCTGATTGGCTGAAACGACAGGCGCTGTATTTGGACACCAATCAGGAATCCAATCATAACAGAGGACGGGAAGAGAGGACAGGAGAAGACATTGAGGAGCTGTCCCACACCCACTGAGATAGGGTAAGTACAGACGGCGGGCAGGGGGCACACTGGCAGCATTTGATATGGCACAGTGGCTGCGTTTGATGAGGCACAGTGAGGCTGCATTTGATGAGGCATAGTGAGGCTGCATTTCATGGGGCACAGTGAGGCTGCATTTGATAGGGCACAGTGAGGCTGCATTTGATGGGGCACAGTGAGGCTGCATTTGATGGGGCACAGTGAGGCTGCATTTGATGGGGCACAGTGAGGCTGCATTTGATGCTGCACAGTGTCTGCATTTGATGGGGCACAGTGGTTGCATAAGATGGGCACAGTGGCTGCATAAGATGGGCACAGTAGCTGTATTTGATGAGGCACAGTGGGAGCATTTGATATGTCACAGTGGCTGCCTTTGATGGGCACAGAGGCTGCGTTTGATGGGCACAGTGGCTGCGTTTGATGGGCACAGTGGCTGCATTTGATGGGCACAGTGGCTGCGCTTGATGGCACAGTGGCTGTGTTTGATGGGCATAGTGGCTGCGTTTGATGGCACAGTGGCTGTGTTTGATGGCACAGTGGCTGTGTTTGATGGTTCAGTGGTGGCAATTGATGGACACAGTGGCTACGTTTGATGGCACAGTGGCTGCATTGGATTGTACAGTGGCGGCAATTGATGGGCACAGTGGCTGCGATTGATGGTACAGTGAGGCTGCAATTGATGGGGTTTTTTTTCAGAATTTTTCAGTTTGTTTGCCCCCCTCCAAAAATTTTGAGCACCAGCCACCACTGATCAATGTTCTTGTTAGTGACCTGTATTAGCCTGTTGAAAATTCATCAGTCACCCTGTTTCGTGTTCCTACTCTGCAGTTTTTTTTGTTCTGTAAACACTATAATAAAGTTCTGTTTCCAGTGTCAGATCCTTTACTGTCTACTGCTTCCACTGTAGTACACCATCCCAAAAAGTAGGACATTGTTTTAAAACGAAAAGCAGCTACAATCACTGAATACAACCAATTAACCTAGACTATAATCGGACAGAAGTTAATGCTTAACCTAAAAACACCTAAACAGAAAAAAACAAGGTTACAGTGGGCTAAAGAAAAGCAATCATGGACTGTGGATGACTGGATGGGTGATATTCAGCAATGAATCACAAATCTCCATCGGGCAGGGTGATGATGCTGGAACTTTTGTTTGGTGCCGATCCAATGAAATGTATGAAGGTGACTGCCTGAAGTAAACATGCAAATTTCCACAATCATTGATGATATGGGGTTGCATGTCAGGTAAAGGTACGGAGGAGATGACAGTCATTAAATCTTCAATAAATGCACAAGTTTATATTGAGATTTTGGACACTTTTCTTATTCCATCAATTGAAAGGATGTTTGGTGATGATGACATCATTTTTCAGGATGTAATCTAATGCAGATTTTTTTTTAGAACTGCAAATTACATGGTGATTCCATAATATTTTCCTCTGCTTGATCTGCAAAAACAGTTGCAACTGACTACAGTATTTTTCCTTTTTTTCTTTTTTTAAGTGTTTCCTACAGCCAGAAGATTGGAATGTTGATTGAAAATAGTTTTGAGGCATGTCTATAATTAGTTTTTTTACACAATTAAACAATTGAATGAACATTTTCCAAGAGTGGTGATTCCATACATTTTGCCAGGGGTTGTATTAGCTGCACTGTCATTGGAAGCAAGAAGGCAAAAGCATTGATTGATTGTATTTTGTGATCTCCACAGCAGCCTATTTTAAAATACCATCCAAATGTATCATGAAAGTAGAATCCAGAATGCAGGAGTTTGCATTCATCTTTATCTTTTAAAGTGGTTACCGGGGTGGGGCGGGAGGCGGATAGAACTTTTTATGTTTTTCTTGGTTTTTTTTTGTTTTTTGTTTTTCATGCTCTAGGCTTGTTTTTGACATGGAGCCTACTTTGTTAGTTGTTTATGTAGTGCATCCCCCCCCCCCCCCCGTAGGAGCCACTGGTGAATAGGGATCCCCCACCCTGCACAACCAAACACACCGGATTTCCACAGGCTCACTCGAGACAGGAAAACAGTCCAGCAACTTTGTTTTGTATTTTTTTTTTTCTAGAGGTTAATAAACTTGGATGGGGATAGGGGTGTTTTGGGATACCCACTTCGACTGACTGAAACAACTTCTTCAGGGATACTTAAACTATAAACACTCTGTACACTCCTCTTCCTCCAGCACATCACTTGCTTGCAGAAACAACTCAGACCCAGCTGGAACACTGTTTGGTAAATCGGGCAAGGCACAAGCCAAATTAAGCAAAAGCCCTTTACAGGAAGAGACCGCAGACCCCTTTTTGTGTGTAGAGAAAAATCCAGTGTCCAGCTACATTCATGTGGCTACTGATCCCAGCACCACCTCTTCAGGCACTGCCAGCCCACCTGGCTGCAGTTGCCGTTTTCTCTAGCCCTCCTGGCTACTTCCCACAGTCCTCCCTGACTGTCTCACTCACCAGCCACCCGGCTGTCTTCTCCTTGGAGATCTCCCGGATGTGCTAGCTGGTTCCTGCTGTCCTCACTCTTGCTCCTTGTCTCACTCTCCTTGCCTTGAGAGGATCCCTCCAGCACACAAGCCCCAGGCCTGAGCTTAACCCCCCCCCCCATCGGCTAGGGGGCTTCTCTCAAGGGCCTCCAACAGCCTCCTCAGCACTCCATCTCCAGCTTCCACCCAGACTCCACACTGCACCTGCTAGCCTGATTGGTCAGGACCCTCTTCAATACTCCAGGCAGCTCCTCCTAACCCCCCTCCCATTCTTCTGAAAAATTCTCCAAGGTTCCAGCAAGTAGGAGGGGGAGGTACCAAAGGTGCTGCCTGATGAGTCATCCAGCCTCCCTGGATAACTCACCCTGACCCAGATTCAATACAGGCTTGGCTGCCAGCCATACCTAAATTTACCTAGACTACAGAAAAACATATGTACACTATCTAGCACCCTACACTAGAGGGTGCTACACGTATGAGATTATGGGATATGTATGGGTATCATGGGGTGCTTAGGTACCCTTTTATTCATAAGTATACATTTAGAGATTACGTGGCTGTCTTGTGTATGTTTGGCAATGGGAATATCTCCCAATGGGAATATCTCCCAAATTCATAAATTGTATTACGAAAGTTCCTTTTTTGGATTTGTTAGAAAATGTTCTGATCTTGTTTCTTTTTATATAATAATACAATAAGATCAAACCAAAAAAAAAAAAAAAAAGGAATGAAAGTAGAATCCTTCTTTAAACCTGTGACCTTTGCAATACATGTGGTTATGCTAATGTAAATAGATTACAATTTCGGATGAAAAGAAGTACAAGGTGAATAAAATGTGATTCTGATTTTGTTATTATTAGGGTGTCTTATTACAAATCACCACAGTCGGTCTCAGAAAGAGTAGAAGTCTGGCAGATTGCCACAGTGCTTTTTGCAGATCGGGCTGAATTAACATTTTAGCAGATCGCCCTCTTGTATCTCTGGGTGACTGGCTGGAGCAATGGGAAAAGCAACTCAAAGCAATTTGGCTTTCTGTGCAATAAATGGAGCCTGCAGAGGAAGATAGGCTGCAATAAGAATGTGATTGATTACTGTGCTCAGCTGCTTGTCTGAACAAGATAGGGCCTCTCAAAAGCTTCAGGGCTTCGCTGTGATTCTGAAGACAACTCAGGGTCCCACAGGGGGATTGCAGGTGGGAATAGGATCGAGGGGGATAAATGGAAGCTAACCTTATATAAAAAAAAAAAATATATATATATATATATATATATATATATATATATATATATATATTTCATTTTTACTGCCTCATAATCTCACCATTCTTCTGTATATGAGTCTCAGCAAAAAGCATTGTGCAAAATGCACTTATCCATAGGAACCAATCAAAAAACTTCTTTCATTGTTCTAAATTATTTGATCTGAGAAAGAGTGAATTCTAGTTTTCTGCAATGGATTTATAGATTCTGCAAATCCTTGTTGCTAAATTACAGTGTCTTATTAAAGGGACAGTCTACCCAAAATTATCTTTTCATTTTAGGTAGATGCCAGCTGCTTAAAGTGGTTCTAAAGGCAGAAGGTTTTTTTTTTTTTATCTTCATGCATCTTCATTCTTCTGCATTCTATGCATGAAGATAAAAAACCTTCTGTGTGCAGCATGTGTCTCGATCTAGCGATGTTGCACGAGAGCCTCAGCTGTCCAGGACCCTTCCACTTGATTGGCTGGGACACAGCAGGGGTGCCATTGGCTCCTGCTGCTTTCAATCTAAGTCAGTGAGCCAATGAGGAGAGAGAAGGGGTGGAGCCAAGTTGCGGCTCCGTGTCTGAATGGGCACGCAAAGCAGTGGCTTGGCTCAGGTGCCCCCATAGCAAGCTGCTTGCTATGGGGGCACTCGACAAGAGGGAGGGGCCAGGAGCACTGGTGAGGGACCAGAGAAGAGGATCTGGGCTGTTCTGTGCAATACCATTACAGGAAGTCCCCGAGTTACGAACACAATAGGGACTGTAGGTATGTTCGTAAGTCGAAGTTGTTCGTAAGTTGCAACACTGCATTTGTAAGTGTAACTTCCGGTCGGAACACTGCATTCGTAAGTGTAACGTCCGCCTGTGCATGGATGTGGGATGTTTCGGGCGCTTGTTATGTTATCTGGGGCTCTTCTGGCCATGCAGTACATGTAATACTGCAGTATGGGATGTGTCCGGAGGTATCCAGGACCAGCGTGGAGCACAAGTGGCCGGCATTTGAGGCCGTTCGTAAGTAGGAGTTGTTCGTAACTCGGGTGTTTGTAACTCGGGGACTGCCTGTACAAAGAGCAAGTAGCTATAACATGTTTTTTATTTTTTAACAAAAAAAAGACCCCAAGACTTTAATATCACTTTAAATCCTTATCTAATGTCTTTTGAGGACACTCTTAGCAAAATTTCTTAACCTGAGTGTAACCATTCTGCCCTAAGCAGAGGTGACTATCTAAATTTAGTTTGCTGGGTTGTAAAGAGCCCAAGCTGATTCACATAGGTGTGTGTAGCCTATTGCATTAGGGTGTGCACCCCAAAGCTCAAACATACATGCGTGTGTGTGTGACTACATATATATGGCGTTGACACATTGATCTCCCTGCCACCACAGTGTATGGCAGAGCTGATAAGAGGGAGATCTTTCCCATCTCCCCGTCCGCACACATTAGTGATAATGCTAATGTGCACAAGGTGATGATTGTGTGCCCAGGTGTCCCCTGCACACCATGTGCGTATGCCTATGCTGATTTATAATAAATGTAAAGATCTACCATAGTTGCCAACATTGCAAAAAAAATATGTGGGACACTTTTTTGGCTGTAGGCGGAGCCGTACAATAATTAGGGGCGGGGCATTCATTTGTGGTCGTGGCTTAGCAACAAAACATACAAGTGGTGATTAATGGGTGTGGTTTACGTGAAATAGTGGGCGTGGCTTAAATGGGCATGGCTCAAAGAGGGTGTGGTTAGAGTCTGAGATGAATGAGGGATGGAGAGGGAAAGGGGGAAAGAGGAATGACGGGGACAGCAGCCCCAGATCCTACACAATAAAAATTGTGTATTCTAGAAAGTTTAACAATCAGCAAATAAAGATACTCCAAACACCTGGTGTTAACGCTTCAATCATCCCGGCACCATGATTGTTATGGTGTCAGGATGATTGAAGCACATTATTTCTATTATTACATTGTAATATAAAATTAAATCATTCAACTCACCATAATGCCGAATCAGTGTGATCCCTGAGCGTGTCACCTGCCACGTCGCCTGCCATCAGCAGAGTCCATCCTTGCATCAGGTGCCACCAGCAGAGTCTGTCCTTGCATCAGGTGCCCCTAGCAGAGTCCGTCCTTGCATCAGAGGTCCCCAGCAGAGTCTGTCCTTTCTTGGCAAGACACCAGCCCCGTGTGTTCAGTGGAGAGGGAAGGGGCCGATCCGTGCAGCTAAAGAAGCCGATTCATTGGCTGCACGGATCGAGCCCCCTTCCCCTATCTACTGAACACTAGGGGGAAGATCTAGCGGCGTTGCCGGCGGCCATTTTGCTGGAGCCAGCTGCTCCAAAAATTTTAAAAAAACATTCCCGATTTTCCTGATGGAAATCCCGATTCAGGACAGCCTCCAATCGGGACGAGGGTCCCAAAATCGGGATTGTCCCAGGAAAATCGGGACTGTTGGCAACTATGATCTACCTGTGCTTGAGCAAACAATAAAAAATAAGCAGCTAGTAAATTTTGCAGGCAACAATTATTAAAACAATTCAGAACAAAGTGCAGCGCTAATTAAAAATATGGAAAATAAACTAGAAATAACATGCAACATTAATCATTACATCAAAGTCATAATAAAGTCCATAGAAACAATCCTTAGGGAGTATCCACTGAATGACCTGTGCAGACCACCAGAAAAGCGTGCTTAGAGATGTAATGGTGCCCACTAGAATTAATATCCTCCACCTTCACTCTGCACACACAGCCTCTTACCAGGTCAGAATGACAACTGAGATCAAGCGGTCACAGAAGGCATTTGTATATGTTGTAGTAATGGACGGACTCTCGGAATCTCACTCCAATGGTACTTACAGTGCCTTGAAAAAATATTCGTACCCCTTGAAATTGTCCACATTTTGTCATGTTACAACCAAAAACGTAAATGTATTTTATTGGGATTTTATGTGATGGACCAACACAAAGCAGCACATAATTGTGAAGTGGAAGGAAAATGATAAATGTTTTTTAAAATATTTTACAAATAAATATCTGAAATGTGTGGTGTGCATTTGTGTTCAGTAGGGATGAGCCGAACACCCCCCTGTTCGGTTCGCACCAGAACATGCAAACAGGAAAAAAGTTTGTTCTAACACGGGAACACCATTAAAGTCTATGGGACACGAACATGAATAATCAAAAGCTAATTTTAAAGGCTTATATGCAAGTTATTGTCATAAAAAGTGTTTGGGGACCTGGGTCCTGCCCCAGGGGACATGGATCAATGCAAAAAAAGTTTTAAAAACGGCCATTTTTTCAGGAGCAGTGATTTTAATAATGCTTAAAGTCAAACAATAAAAGTGTAATATCCCTTTAAATTTCGTAGCTGGTGGGTGTCTATAGTATGCCTGTAAAGAGGCGCATGTTTCCCGTGTTTAGAACAGTCTGACACCAAAATGACATTTCAAAGGAAAAAAGTCATTTAAAACTACTCGCGGCTATTGCATTGCCGGTCCAACAATACATATAAAAGTTCATTGATAAAAATGGCACACAGGGGAACCCCGAACCAAAATTAAAAAAAAAAAATGATGTGGGGGTCCCCCTAAATTCCATACTAGGCCCTTCAGGTCTGGAATGGATATTAAGGGGAACCCCAGCCAAAATTTAAAAAAAAAAACCGTGTGGGGTCCCCCCAAGAATCCATACCAGACCCTTATCGGAGCATGCAACCTGGCAGGCCGCAGGAAAAGAGGGGGGGACGAGAGAGCACCCCCCCTCCTGAATCGTACCAGGCCACATGCCCTCAACATTGGGAGGTTGCTTTGGGGTAGCCCCCCAAAACACCTTGTCCCCATGTTGATGAGAACAAGGGCCTCATTCCCACAACCCTGGCCGGTGGTTGTGGGGGTCTGTGGGCGGGGGGCTTATCGGAATCTGGAAGCCCCCTTTAACAAGGGGACCCCTAGATCCCGCCCCCCCCCTGTGTGAAATGGTAAGGTGTACAAAAGTACCCCTACCATTTCACTAAAAAACTGTCAAACATGTTAAAAATGACAAGAGACAGTTTTTGGAAATTCCTTTATTTAAATGCTTCTTCTTTCTTCTTTCTTCTTTCTTCTATCATCCTTCATCTTCTTCTTCTTCTTTTGGTTCTTCTGGCTCTTCTGGTTCTTCCTCCGGTGTTCTCGTCCAGCATCTCCTCCGCGGCGTCTTCTATCTTCTTCTCCTCGGGCCGCTCCGCACCCATGGCATGGGGGGAGGCTCCCGCTCTTCTCTTCATCTTCTTCTCTTCTTCATCTTCTTCTCTTCTTCTCTTCTTCATCTTCAACAACATTTAAAATCAGCAGGTACAAATACTGTAGCTGCTGACTTTTAAAATAAGAACACTTACCTGTTCAGGGATCCAGCGATGTTGGCACCCCAAGCTGATTCTTCAATCGGCTTCAAGTGCAGGACCCGGCAACTTCACTAAGGGAAACCAGCATTGAAGCCTTCAAGCTTCACAGCCGCTTTCCTACTGCAAATGTGCGAGTCACGCTGTGCTTTCTGAATGGTCTGAAAGGCAGAAAGGGGGAGGGGCCAGAAATACTCGGAGATCGCTGCAGCGATATTACCCAAAAGTGGGAGCGGGGAATAGGGAATTATCCCCCAGGGAAAACCGGGGTTTTCTAGGCAGCAGAGGATGTAAAAGGGTGACACTCAATTAAAAATAATGGTTTTTATTGGAACATACTGACAATAAGGTAAAAACATGAGCTGTGGTACAGGAGATACAAAAGCATAAAAACGCATGTATAACTACACACATTTGTACAAATGGTCAAGCACTTGGATAAGTACTAACGCGTTTCGACCCCATCGGGTCTTCTTTAGAGGTTGTATGTATGCGCTGTAGAAAAAATTGCATGCATAAAATATACACGAGTACAAATGTACATAATTGTGTATGATAAATATAAGGATACAGAACAGTTTCAAGCATAGTTACCAATCACATGTGTATAGCCATTTCTCCTGAAGTCTTCAAAAAGTTTCCACCACCTGATCTTGGCCCGGTCTCCCCAGCCCGCCGACACCCCAAGGGGGGGAAGGCTGCGCATAGCTGCGCAACTTACGATGGACTACACTTGTGGAAAAAGCTCTGTGATCGGCCTACATGCTCCTACCGATCACAGAGAAAACCCTGTTTTTCCCTGGGGGATAATTCCCTTTTCTTTGATCGATTTGGGGTGTGCAGCAACTCTTTTTTCTCAGGTGTTCCCTTGTTCAAAAGTGGGAGCGGGGATCTGTCAAAGCCAGGTACCCACTCCCCCCCAAAAAGTGCCAAATGACAGTGCATGTGGGAGGGTGCAAACAAGTGGAGCTTCCCATTTTGGGTAGAGCTCTGCTTTAACTAAAACATATACTACAGTAATACACAAACTTTTGTGATATATCACCCCCACTGTGCTATGGATATAGATGCGATGACACCTTTCAAGTCCTGCATTTCTTTACTTTTTTGCCACTGCCCCACCTTTTATCTGCCCTTAAAGTGGAGCTTCACTCTCCCAATCAACATTGATTATTTTAAATCCTTGTGTTGCTTACATTAGTAAATAGATAGGAAACTATGTCATATTATATTTCAGGAGGGGAGAAGAGAAGGAGGGGTTTTCTCAGCTAAGCACACTTTCTTGTATGCGTACTTGAGCTAAGGGCAGGAAGTAAATGCTACATGATTTACTTGCCCTTACTCAAGATGGCCATGGCCATAAATCCTGGGGGGTGTCTTTTAAAGAGATTTCTCACCATAATAAAGCATGGAGACATGGAAGGATGGGGGAGTTTGCTTTGGATAATGAAAATGAATTAAACAGCGTTTTTGGTTTGTGGTGCTGAGATACAGTGAAGATCCACTTTAAGATTGATTGTTTTGGCCTTCCTCTGGTTCAAATGTGGGTATAGGATTGTGTATATGGGATTGTATGATTTTTTTTTTTTTTATTGGTTGAATTAGATGGACTTGTGACTTTTTTCAACCTGACTAACTTTTAACTATGTAAGTTGACTTCACTACAATGGCGATGTCCTTAATGAGTTGTTGATCTCCTATATAAACTGGCCTACCTATTGTACTTCAGATTAGCTCAAAGAGCAGACACTTCCACTAAAAGTCTGGCTTGTTACAGCCACAAATAAAGGCAGACATCAGGTAATTACACTGCCTGAATTCAAATAATTTGTCGTAATCATGGCATTTGAAAATAAATGTAGGCAAACAAAAGAACGTATGTATTTCCAGTATTTGCCTGTGATTGCTTCAAAGAATGTTTCAGCTGACCTTGACATGCACATCAACATCCTCTCAGGTCAATCAACATATCAGAAATCCTGGAGATACAAAAAGACTGACTTGTACTCCATTAAAGCCCGCAGGCCGCAGGGACATTGGAGATGGACCACTAAAAGGCAAGCTGATATAAGTAACATCTCAAGCAATGTTAGGAGATTCAATTACCCCTGCCTTGTGTCAGTTAACAGTAAATTATTCTACTGTAAAAACTCATTGAAAAGGTTCTTCTTTCTACCTACATTTAATGGTTCTCACAACACTGCATTCACAGAATTCCCAGGAGGGTATTCAGGATCTAAATTCATGCTGCACACGTGTAATTGCTATACTGTCTTTAAAAAATAGCTATAGTTTGTTCTTAAATAACAAATTGTGACACTGTAAGAGAAGGGCAGGAGTGTTTTGAGTAGAAACCCCTACTGTCTTTTCTGGACCCAATAAAAAGGAAACATATTATGTTATACATTTTTGGGCAGGAAATGTAGCCTGCTCATTGACAGTGGTGGCTGGTGCTCCATTTTGGGGGGGGGGAGCGTCAAAAAACCACCATCCACCACCCCCCTGTCGGTCAGTATGCGCACCCCCCCCCCCCCGTCGCTCGCTCATCCGACCTTGAGGCCGCACCCCAGCCCCGCACTTACCCCATCTATAGGTCGGATCCTTCCTGCATCTCCTCCTCATTGGGGACTTCCCCTGTGCCTCCTCCTCCTCAGCAGCTTCCTCCCCCGTGGCCAATGCGGTTGCTTCTCCTCTTGGCCAATCAGGTCTCAGGACGCGCTTCTTCATTGGCCCTGGAGGAGAATCAGGAAGACAATAGCGAACATTAGCTCGCTATTGTCACACACGTGGGTAGGCTCGGGGTTCAGTGCTCGGCCTCTGGCTCTAATCATGTGCTTCGAAAAAAAAACCAACCCATTGGAATCCATGCGTTTGACGCCCTGCATGTAGATTAGGGGCTGGATGCATGGATTAGGGGGGCGGCGCCCCTGCGCCCCATGTGGACGGTCGCCGCTGCTCATAGAATGTCCTACTCCTGTGTGTTCTGGACAAACAATATGGTACTTATACTATTCAATACCATCCAGCAGGAAAAGCAGTTGAAGACATTCTTAGGGTAGTGTATTGTCATACTAAATATCTGGAAATGTTACACCTAAAGGTAAAAGGCTACACATATTTTACCTTTAGGGCTCTTTCACACAGGCATTTAAAACATACGGTTGGGTCATGTTTTTAATGCTGCCCGAACGCCTATCAATGAAACACAGAATTGTTACAGTAGGGAGCGTATAGAGGTGTTCAAACTGCAGCATTACCCTTGCTCCACATTTTCTCAGCTCAGAGTTTGGCAGGTGTTGACACTTTGCAATTACCTTCATTCACTTTTATTGGAACGCACCACAACTGCACCTTAAACAAACTGTAAACGTGCCTATGAGGGCCGAGTCGCACCGTGTGTGTCTATAAACGCACACAGGCTGGCTCAGTAGCAAGCCCGCAGGTGTGCCACCATAGAAGTGACTTTCTTTGGTGGCACATTGAGAAGAGGAGAAACCAAGAGCGCCTGTGGGGGACCTCAGAAGTGGAAGTTTGGGACTACTCTGAGCAATGCTATTGCACAGAGCAGGAAAGTATTAATCTGTTTGTTATTTTAATTTTAAAAAAATGTTTACAATCATGTAAAGCGGTATTAAACCCAAAGGCAAAACATTTATTGCATTGCAGCTTACCAATTCTTAGATGTGATGGCTGCATTGGTTTTGCTTTTTAGGCTTTCTTTTTTTTATTTTCTCCTGACGATCTAGCCAGTAAAGCCTCGTACACACGATCTGATTTTCCGCAGACAAAGCGTCAGACTTTTGTCTGAAGGGCGTGTGCCTGGATTTTGTCTTGCATACAAATTGTCGGCCAACAAACACGAACGTAGTGATGTACTAGACGTACTACAAGCTGATAAAGAGGAAGTTCAATTGTCAGGCGCCACCCTTTCTGCTCCTTCTGCTCCTTCTCTAATTTCATGTTAGTAGAAGTTTGGTGAGTGTTAATTTGTGCTCCAGGAGAATAATCCGCATGATTTTCGGAATTATCTCCGGATGGCGGACCCCTGCTTTCACCAACTCTTGGCATTGCTGACCCCCTATATTAAGAAGCAGGGCACATGCATAAGGCTTTTATTTTGGTTGAATGATGATTTGATTTGGTATATTTTCTATATTTTTGGATGCATAGAATGCACTTTTTGGTTAAGTTCTATTGGCAGATAGCATGTCTAATTTTATTTGTTTTCTTTTTTTAATGCACAATAAAAAATATTGTGGAGAATAATACTTGGCTTTGTGTTTTACTTCAAATGACAGTTTGGGAGTAGGCAGTTACATTTAAAAAAATAAAATGTAAAATTAACAAGGGACACCAACATAGTTGTATCTTTGATCTTAAAAACTACGGGATAATGGTGTTGTTGTAACTTGGCCAAAAAAAAAAGCATAATAATATTATTCTTGGTATCACTAGAAAATAAAAGCTTTTGAAAATTTGTTTGCAATAACTCCATCAGTATCACCACCAAAGCAGCTTCATTATCATCCCATTAAAGAAGAAGAGAATTTGCCACGTCACGAATGTTAATTCTCCATTACAAACGCTAGTTTACAAGACCGACCGCTTCTGGCTCGTCCTTGCTTCCGAGCATGTGTGTTTGTACTTTGGACTTTTGTCCGACAAACTTGTATACACACGATTGGAAAATCTGACAACACACATTTGTCCGCGGAAAAATTTTAAAACCTGCTAGCCAACAGTTGTCCGCGGAAAATCCGACAACAATTGTCCGATGGAGCATACACACGGTCAGATTTTCCGCCAACAGCCTGACATCGAACATTTCCCATCGGAAAGTCCAATCTTGTACGCGGCTTAAGTACGCTTCATCAGACAATTGTTGTCCAACTTTCCGCCAACAAATGTAGGATGGCAAGCTAGTAAATTTTCTGCGGACAACGGTCTGTTGTCAGATTTTCCTATCGTGTGTACACAAGTCAAAAGTAAAAACATGTATGCTCGAAATCAATGCTCATCAAACACGACATTAGCAGAAGGTGCCCAAAGGGTGGCGCTCAAGAGCTGAAATTCCACATAGTAGGTCACTACGTTCGTGTTTGTAGGCCGATAATTGTGTACCATTTGTATGCAAGAGAAGTTCCTGGCACACGCCCTTCGGACAAAAGTCTGACGCTTTGTTGGCCAACAATCTGATCGTGTATACAAGGCTTAACTCTGTGAAAATCTCTATACATTTGCTTCGGTGACACGTATTCACTATGCCCTATTGCTAGGTACTGCTGTGTCACGGAATTTACAGAGCCTGCCTTCTGAACTACAGAGATGCGAGAGGAGGAATTTCTGGAGGGGGAATCAGTACAGACAGGAAGATATCATGGGATATGTAGTCCTTAGAAATTGAAAGTAAACGGAAGAGAAGAAGCTGCAAAGCATACAAGGAATCCAGGAAGCTGTTGAAAGAGGTGGGAAGTAGACAGGTAGCACTCACGTCATGAGTACCGGCTGCTGTCTCTCAGAAAAAGTGAAAGACATTTTATGTGCTGGGCTAAAGAAAAAACAGCTATTACTGTCTATGACCAGGCTTGGGACCTTTGCATTGTGCTGGGAATGGTGTCATTGGGCAGTGTAACCCTTGATTCTTCTACGTCAGAAGTTTGTGGTTCTATTTACAAATTTGCAATAGAAAACTTTAGGGGTAAAGGACTCTAGGGAGCTACTGCAATAGGAATAATGGGGAACTTTTCCTTTAAAACCAGAAACGTATGTACAAGCCTGTAGATTTAGTTTGTAATGGATTACACAAAACGTATGCCTCGTACACACAATCGGACTTTCCGCCAACAAAACCGTGGATTTTTGTCCGAAGGGAGTCGTCTCAAATTTGTCTTGCATACACACGGCCACACAAATGTTGGCCAACAATTACGAATGTAGTGATGTACTACTTGGTTTTTCAGCTCTTTAGCGCCACCCTTTGGGCTCCTTCTGCTAATTTCGTGTTAGTAGAAGTTTTGTTGATTCGCGCTTTTCTTTTCGCGTTTTTCATTTCGTGCTTTTCAGTTCGTTTCTGAGCGGCCGTTCGTCAACCAGACATGTTGCGGAATCGGAGGAGATAACGTGTTGTTTATTATTTGGAGTTATTGCTTTGACATTATTTGTTTGGTTGAACAATGATTGGATTTGGTATATTTTCTATATTTTTGGATGCATGCACTTTTTTGTTAAATTCTATTGGCAGATAGCATGTCTAATTTTATTTGTTTTCTTTTTTTAATGCACAATAAAAAAATTGTGTAGAATAATACTTGGCTATGTGTTTTACTTCAAATGACAGTTTGGGAGTAGGCAGTTACATTTAAAAAAATACAATGTAAAATTGACAAGGGACACCAACATAGTTGTATCTTTGATATAAAAAAAATAGGGGATAATGGTGTTGTGGTAACTTGCCCAAATAAAATAAAAAAAAGCATAATAATATTATTCTGGATATCACTAGAAAAAAAAAATCCTTTGAAAATTTGTTTGTAATAACTCCATCAGTATCACCAGCAAAGCAGCTTCATTATTATCCCATTATAGAAGAAGAGAATTGTGCGCTGCATTTGGAGATTTCATAATTTGCCATAATTTGGTTTTTCTATCTGTAGCAATGGTAATGTGTCCTGCACAGCATTAGCAGTTCCCTGAACTATTTTCCATAGTTGCCTTGAGAAGTTTAAGGGTAAAAAGGAGTGGGGGGAAAAAAAAAAAACCATTCACCTTGTAATAGTACACATAACTTTTGTACATAGATCAGGTCTCTTCACATAGAAAATGATGATAAACTACTTAGGTTGAAGGGGATGGGGGGTTTGGAAGCACGGTACCACCATTAGGATTCTCCTACCTACTACATTTGACACTTTTTTTTTTTTTTTTAAATGTCTTTGAAATCTTCAGTAAGTACAGAGAAAAGCGATCGGATGAGTGCTTCATATTATTCTGCCTTTGATCTCTGCCAGTCTGTGATCACAGCTCCCTCGTCCCAAAAACTTTGCCATTCTAACCTTCTCCGCGATCAGCCTCTGAGATAGAACCTAAGCCCTCCTCGTTATGACACATGCCGAGATGCTGTGAAATTTTCTCAAAAGCCTCCCAACAAAAAGCAATAGGGTTTTACTAAGCTGCTGAAGATTTAATCCCAAGCCATTCAGTTGGCTGGGGAATGAAACGCCGGGAATGTTATGTCTGCAATATTTCATCTCAAACAAAGCTCTCTCCATGATTAGAGGCCTCACTTCCTGATGAGTGTGGCCAGTGCGGGCTTAATGCTGAGTACACATTTTCTCCGCCATGGCTTGTTAACCTCGATGCTCTGTGTTTATATTGCTTTACAAAAGCTCAAGTGATGGGTAGCCAGCTTGGCAGCACAGAACAAGAGCTGTGTGTGGCTTTGGATGATGACGGTGACATCGGGAGGTTGAAGAGATCTTTTTTCCGGGAAATCAGCAGGCTAATTTTGATTATATAATAGCTTTTCATATTTGAGTACTGCTATTTAGATGGGATTTAAAGAAAAAAAAATTAGCAGGGGATTCGACCTCACTTCAAGTTGTTAAAAAAAAAATGTCAGAAACTATGACTATTTATTTCACATTTATATTGAGTGACCTAAAGCGGAACTAAACCCCCCCAATCCTTTACAGCCAAGAAAGCTGACATCTTAGCCTCTTTTTGATCTGCATTTGGCAGGGTGCTGAACATGTGATCAGCTATAACGCCAGCCAACTGATGGCTTGACAATCCAGCTGAGGGCTGATATAGGCCAACTAGTAACCATAGCAGTGATCAGTTCAGGCATGCCTTGGATATAACTGCTTTGTGAAACAGTTGCATTGGAGGTTTATTTCTGCTTTAAATACCATAACCTTGACAGTGTCAGAGTAATGAATATATATATATATATATATATATATATATATATATATATATATATATATATATATATATATATATATATATCTATATCTATATATAATATATATATATATATATATATATATATATATATATATATATATATATATATATATATATATATATATATATATATATATATATAATTATATATCTATCTATGGATCATATGGATCACATTTTATTGCACATTATATATATACACATTATATATATTATACACATCAGGGCTTTTTTTCTCAGAGAATAGGTGCAGGAACTCAACCATGCCCGCCGCACACACATACTTGCCAAATGGCATCAAATAGTAGCTCTTCCCTCTGCATACAACTCCCTCCCTCCACTGCCCTCATCTTCTCCCCCCTCCTTAAAAGCTCCACCATCTGTCATATTTCTTACCTTTGTTGCAATATTAACCTCCCTGGCGGTATGATTATTTCAGATTTTAGGTGCTGAAAGCGGTACCATTATTTTGCACATAAAATTTGGCGTTTCATTTTGTAGGCCTGTAATTCTTAGGAATAATTCACTTAAATCTGTCCAAACAAGAGTCTAGTAGACATCTCGGGTATGATAAAGTTTGAAAAACGAAATAAAAAAATTATAATATAATAAATAACTATAAATAATTATAACAAATAATAATATAATAATAATAAAAATTATTCAATAATGTAATCAAATCAAAAGCACTGAAATTTGCTCAGTTGCAGAATTGTCGCTTTCGTTACTTTTAGTGTTTGATGACTAATTTCCCCACGATTCACTATCGTTCAGTTCTGTGATTCTAATTTATTATCGCTGTTTTCTAGCTGGTCTAAAGCCACTTTTGATGTAAAGGGACAGTTTTGGTTGCCATGGACAATCTCAAGTTTCCAGGCAGAAAGAACAGTATTTATAATATATAACTGCATGTAGGGCATTGGAGAAACCTCTAGGGACAAAGGGGATGTGAAATTATTTGATACATTACTGTAATCTGTAAAATTACAGTATACTGTATCTATACTGTGTGTTTTACTTTTTGAATTTGCCGCCGAACTCCGTCCCCGTGCGTCGCAACGCTCGCAGGGAACGGAGCTCGGCACTGTGAATCAAGCGAGACACGGCGGCTCGCCGAACACAGCGGAGAGACATCGCAGGATCCAGGGGACAAGGTATATAAACGCTACAAGGATCCTGCGATGTGATCACGAGTCTGCCAGACTCGGGAATACCGCCAGGGAGGTTAAGCTGAAGCACCTATCCTACAGTCACTTGCAAGGGAGATCATGCAGTAGGAGCATCAACAACTGGTCACCGGGGAAAAAATGGAGACCACAGAGGGTGCAGCCTACCACGCACCCTGTCCTGCCCATGACTGCACTGAACCCTGGGCACCTGTTCTGTATCTCCCTTGTCCCTGTCCGCCACTCAGTGGGATCTGTGCAGGAGATCTGACCTGTGGGAGCTACTGGGAGATAAGCTATCACTTCTAAATGCAGAAGCTGGACTTCATTGTTACCAAGTGATAGAGGTGAGCAGAGAGCAGAAGATCTGAGCCAGAGGTGGTGGAACTGAGTTCCCCCTAGTTCCTGCTGAAAAAATACACTAATACACATTATATATACATTATATATTGAATATTATATATTCAATTTATATATATATATATATATATATATATATATATATATATATATATACGCATACATTATATTGCCAAAAGTATTGGGACACCTGCCTTTACACAAACTTTAATGGCCTCTCAGTCTAATGCCCCGTACACACAATTGGATTTTCCCACAACAAATGTTCGACGTGAGCTTGTTGTCAGAAGGTCCGACCGTGTGTATGCTCCATCGGACATTTGCTGTCGGAATTTCCGCCCACAAAAGTTTGCTAGCAGGTTCTCAAATTTTCCGCCAACAAAACTTGTTGGCGGAATTTCTGATCGTGTGTACACAAGTCCCTCGCACAAAAGTTCACGCATGCTCGGAATCAAGCAGAAGGCGCTGCACTGGCTATTGAACTTCCTATTTTCTCGGCTCATCGTACGTCACCGCGTTCTCACGTTCGGAATTTTGGGCCAACATTCATGTGACCTTATGCAAGACAAGTTTGAGCCAACATCCTTTGGAAAAAAAAGCCACGGTTTTATTGTCGGAAAATCTGATCGTGTGTACGGGGCATTAGTCCGTAGGGTTCAATATTGAGTTGGCCCAACCTTTGCAGCTATAACAGCTTCAACCCTTCTGGGAAGGCTGTCCACAAGGTTTAGGAGTGTGTCTATATGAATGTTTGACCATTCTTCCAGAAGTGCATTTGTGAGGTCAGGCACTGATGTAGATGAGAAGGCCTGGCTTGCAGTCTCCGCTCTAATTCATCCCAAAGGTTTTCTATCGAGCTCAGGACTTTGTGCAGGCCAGTCAAGTTCCTCCACCCAAAACTCGCTCATCCATGTCTTTATGGACCTTTATGGCTGACAGCTTGATGAAGAGCAGGAATACTTGAAACTGTACAGTTGCTACTACTGGTACCACTATAAGATTGCACATGTATGTAATTGCACATGTTTTGGAAGTAAACAATATTGCAGCTGGGGACTGTATCCTTCTTTATTGATGTTCACTGGAAGCAGATGAACAGGAGCCCACTGTTGGTACGGTCCCCTTTGGTCTTTTGGAGATGAAGAAAGTGACTCACCTTATTTATTTATCTATCTATCTATATATATATATATCCATACTGTATATATCCAGTAGCAATAAAATGTGATCCAATCCTCACCAAGTCAGGTTCACCTTCCAGCAGGACAACAACCCTAAACATACAGCCAGAGCTACAATGGAATGGTTTAGATCAAAGCATTTTCATCTGTTAGAATGGCCCAGTCAAAGTTCAGACCTAAATCCAATTGAGAACCAGTGGCAAGACTTGAAAATTTCTGTTCACAGACACTCTCCATCCAATCTGACAGAGCTTGAACTATTTTGCAAAGAAGAATGGGCAAAAATTGCACTCTCTGGATGTGTAAAGCTGGTAGAGACATACCCAAAAAGACTTGCAGCTGTAGTTGCAGCAAAAGGTGGTTCTACAAAGGGCTGAATACAAATGCATTTTTTTTTATATTGTGAAAGATAATGTTACACCAGGTAAATTGATACCCAACATGTCATGCTTCAAAATTGCGCCGGCTCGTGGAATGGTGACAAACTTTTACCCTTAAAAATCTCCATACGCGATGTTTAAAATCTTCTACAGGTTACCAGTTTTGAGTTACAGTGGAAGTCCAGGGCTAGAATTATTGCTCTCATTCTAACGATCGCGGTGATACCTCACATGTGCAGTTTGTAGAGCGGTTTCATATGCAGGCGCTACTCATGTATGTGTTCGCTCCTGCACGCGAGCTTGTCGGGACGGGGTGCTTTACTTTTTTATTTTTTATTTCTTATTATTTATTTTCCTTTTAATTTTTTATTTTGACACTGTCCTTTTAAAAAATATTTTTTGGGTCACTTGTATTCCTATTACAAGGAATGTAAACATCCCTTGTAATAGAAAAAAAGCATGACAGGACCTCTTAAATATGAGATCTGGGGTCAAAAAGACTTCAGATCTCATATTTACACTAAATTGCAATGAAAAAAAAAATGTCATTTGAAAAAAAAATAAATAAATAAATTTCTCCTTTAAGAGCATTGGGCGGAAGTGACGTTTGACGTCGCCAGTCAATGCTATGGAGCCGAGTGGGGGCAATCTTCCCCTCACTCGGCAGCCAGCCAAGCAGGGGAGAGGACCCCACCGGAGTGCGGTGGGAGGCGGGGGCGTCTCCAGCCACCGATAAAAGTGATCTCGCTGTGAATCCTCCACAGAGACCACTTTTATCTGAAAGCGGATCGCCAGCCGAAGAAGAGGATACCGGGGTTATGGCAGCTAGCTGCTGCCATAACAACGATATTCCTCTTCAAAGTGCACACAATCACGTCATTCATTCACAGCCCTCTATGAATGAATGAACTGCAAGTCCCGTCCGTCACTGTGGTGCATGGCTTGTAGTTCTCAATGAACTGCGAGGGTGCTGATGTAACTATATATATGGAGGTATGGGCAGGCAAGCTGATAGAAGTGTCTGCAGGAGTCTTACATTGCACCCGCAATCTACTGATTGTGGGTGCAATGCTCTGCAGGCTCTTTAGAAAAAAATAATAATAAATACATATTTTTTCCTGCCAAAATATGTGCAATTGTTGTTTTTTTTTTCTTATAGGTAAACTTATTCTTTAGCATATCTATGGTCAAAATGTCAAATTATATTTTGGATTACATATTATATTTAAATTATTTATACCCTACTCCCATTTATCTGAACGATCTTGACATTTCTAAACTTCCCTTTGTGAAGAATTCCGCACATTTACTTCCTTGAATTCTGACACATATTTACTCTGCCCTTTGAGTAGGTGTTGCTGTGTTACAGAATTCATACATACAGTGGGGACGGAAAGTATTCAGACCCCCTTAAATTTTTCACTCTTTGTTATATTGCAGCCATTTGCTAAAATCATTTAAGTTCTTTTTTTTTTCCTCATTAATGTACACACAGCACCCCATATTGACAGAAAAACACAGAATTTTTGAAATTTTTGCAGATTTATTAAAAAAGAAAAACTGAAATATCACATGGTCTTAAGTATTCAGACCCTTTGCTGTGACACTCATATATTTAACTCAGGTGCTGTCCATTTCTTCTGATCATCCTTGAGATGGTTCTACACCTTCATTTGAGTCCAGCTGTGTTTGATTATACTGATTGGACTTGATTAGGAAAGCCACACACCTGTCTATATAAGACCTTACAGCTCACAGTGCATGTCAGAGCAAATGAGAATCATGAGGTCAAAGGAACTGCCTGAAGAGCTCAGAGACAGAATTGTGGCAAGGCACAGATCTGGCCAAGGTTACAAAAAATTTCTGCTGCACTTAAAGTTCCTAAGAGCACAGTAGCCTCCATAATTCTTAAATGGAAGACATTTAGGATGACCAGAACCCTTCCTAGAGCTGGCCGTCCGGCCAAACTGAGCTATCGGGAGAGAAGAGCCTTGGTGAGAGAGGTAAAGAAGAACCCAAAGATCACTGTGGCTGAGCTCCCGAGATGCAGTCGGGAGATGGGAGAAAGTTGTAGAAAGTCAACCATCACTGCAGCCCTCCACCAGTCGGGGCTTTATGGCAGAGTGGCCCGACCGAAGCCTCTCCTCAGTGCAAGACACATGAAAGCCTGCATGGAGTTTGCTAAAAAAAACACCTGAAGGACGATGGTGAGAAATAAGATTCTTTGGTCTGATGAGACCAAGATAGAACTTTTTGGCCTTAATTCTAAGCGGTATGTGTGGAGAAAACCAAGCACTGCTCATCACCTGTCCAATACAGTCCCAACAGTGAAGCATGGTGGTGGCAGCATCATGCTGTGGGGGTGTTTTTCAGCTGCAGGGACAGGATGACTGGTTGCAATTGAGGGAAAGATGAATGTGGCCAAGTACAGGGATATCCTGGACGAAAACCTTCTCCAGAGTGTTTAGGACCTCAGACTGGGCCGAAGGTTTACCTTCCAACAAGACAATGACCCAAAGCACACAGCTAAAATAATGAAGGAGTGGCTTCACAACAACTCCGTGACTGTTCTTGAATGGCCCAGCCAGAGCCCTGACTTAAA
Organism: Lithobates clamitans; assembly: GCA_037952925.1. Classification (NCBI taxonomy): domain Eukaryota; kingdom Metazoa; phylum Chordata; class Amphibia; order Anura; family Ranidae; genus Lithobates; species Lithobates clamitans. The sequence goes on from JBBGZY010000405.1 coordinate 2,509,764, forward strand.
CCCAATTGAGCATCTCTGGAGAGACCTAAAAATGGCTGCCCACCAACGTTTACCATCCAACCTGACAGAACTGGAGAGGATCTGCAAGGAGGAATGGCAGAGGATCCCCAAATCCAGGTGTGAAAAAGTTGTTGCATCTTTCCCAAAAAGACTCATAGCTGTATTAGATCAAAAGGGGCTTCTACTACATACTGAGCAAAGGGTCTGAATACTTAGGACCATGTGATATTTCAGTTTTTCTTTTTTAATAAATCTGTGTCAACAATTCTGTGTTTTTCTGTCAATATGGGGTGCTGCGTGTACATTAATGAGGAAAAAAATAAACTTAAATGATTTTCGCAAATGGCAGCAATATAACCCAGAACGAGAGCCGCGCCACCCAGCCGTCATTTGACGGCCGACAGGCGGGAAGAGGTTAAGGAAGTAAATATCAGCAAAGAACCCCCAGAGGTTGCACCTTTTAAATATATCGGCAGGAACAGCACCTATACTTGTATCATAGTAACATAGCTGGTAGGGTTAAATAAAGACAACAGTCCATCCAGTTAAAACAAATATACATGTGGCGCTGGTACTAAAAAAGATCCTATAGTACTGAAGTCCAAGTGGCCAGTGGGCTGCTGTGCAGCCTAAAAATAGGCTATTGATTCGGGGCCAACCTTAGCAGAAAAGCAAAAGCTTTCTCCAAGATAAAAAGTGGAGTGGGGTGGTTGGCGCTACCCTATTGTACAAGGTAAGTATAAAAGAAAGTCACTTATCACTTTCTTTTATACTTACCGTATATACTCGAGTATAAGTCGAATTTTTCAGCACATTTTTTTGTGCTGAAAGTGCCCCCCTCGACTTATACTGGAGTCAAGCACTTTTCTGCAGCAAAAAATGTCATTTTCCGAACCAAGTTTGGGGCCCCGTATCTCAGGGCCACTTAGTGCTAGATATCCCAAATTTGGTATGCAAACCCAGTGGATCTAGTACCACAACATATCCAAAGCTGAAGTTCCTAGCACTAAGTGGCCCCGAGATATGGGGCCCCAAAATAGGTTCGGAAAATGTCATTCTCTGCAGCAGATAAGTGCTTGACATTTTCTAAACTGATTTTTGGGGCCCTGTATCTCGGGGCCACTTGGTGCTAGAAACCCCAGCTTTGGAAATTTTATGGTACTAGTTCCACTGGGTTTGCACACCAAATTTGGGGTTCTTAGCACTAAGTGGCCCCGAGATACGGGGCCCCAAATTCGGTCAACTGTGTCTATCTGCAGCAATGTCATTTCGGGACCCTTTGGGTTCAGAGACCCCAAATTTTGGCTTCAGCTAGGGGGCATCTAGGAACCCTTAACTACCGAGTTTGAAGTTCAGGGGACCTATGGCTGCAAATGGGCACAGTGATGCTGCAAATGGGCATTGTTGACCCTCTTTTCCACTTACAGTAGCTGTGCATTTCTCACCCTCGTCTTATACTCGGGTCAATACGTTTTTCCCATTTTTTTGTGGTAAATTAGGGCCTCGACTTATACTCGGAACGACTTATACTCGAGTATATACGGTACCTTGTACAATAGGGTAGCGCCAACCACCCCACTCCATACCTCTAATTCAAGGGCCTTCATATTTCTTGTTCCCTGTTCTATATTGTTAACAGGGTATGTACAGAATATGATAATTCCATTCTTCTTTACTATCTGTTGAAAACTTTACTGAGAAAAATAATATGTGCTTTAAATGACAAGATAACCATTTGAATAGTGTTCGCTGGAACTCACATTGTTAGCTTAGCAGGCAATAAGCTTTGTTTTATTGAAAGGATAGAGCAATCTGCATTTTACGTTGCAATGCAAGGCGTTAAAAGTATTGAGAAGATATTGAAACAAAACATTCTATTAACACATACATGAAACCCAATAGGACTTGCTAGTCACCTTTTGACACTGTGATAGGGGAAAGAATTCAAAAACACTTGTTGCCGTTAAAGAACAAAAGTAGCGTTTGCTGTAAAATGTAAGAGAATAGAACGTTACATACTTTGTATCCGCGCAGAATTATGTTTGGCGCTGCAATTATCAAGCCAACAGGAATCCTTTGTGAGACTCCCCAGGTCGGAGCAGCTAATTAACCTTCTACATACAATCTAGGGATGCTATCATCAGTAATCAGGGACCGAAGGAATAAAGATACCTTCCATGTGTCATGAGAAATAGAACTTGATATATCCTTTCTTCTTAATTAACAAGGTCGTGACTCAATTCTAGCTAATAATCGGTGCATTTGTAGTATGTAGATTCATTAGACAGCTTTTCCGGATATTACTTTGAAATGCGGTATGGGTTCTACTGTAATCCACCTCTGTTTTTATGATTATTTCTGCTATGATTGGGCTTTACCCCCCCCCAACCATACTAGTGCTTAAAGGGAACCCGTGATAGAAAAATACGCAGGGCGATAACAACACAGCAGGATATAGAAACTTTACAAGAGGACCTAAATAAATGAATGGAGTGGGCTACTACATGGCAAATGAAGTTTAACCCTTTCATGACTAAGCCTATTTCCTGACATTTGGTGTTTACAAGTTAAAATCCGTATTTTTTTTCTAGAAAATTACTTAGAACCCCCAAACATTATATATATATATATATATATATATATATATATATATATATATATATATATATAGTAAAAAGTAAAAACCGCAGAGATGATCAAATACCACCAAAAGAAAGCTCTATTTGTGGTTGGGAGAAAAAAGGATGTCAGTTTTATTTGGGTGCAACGCCGCACGTGCAATTGTCAGTTAAAGCGGCGTAGTGCCGAATCGCAAAAAATGGCCCGGTCATTCATCGCAAAAAATAAAAACCGCAGAGATGATCAAATATCACCAAAAGAAAGCTCTGTTTGTGGGAAAAAAAGGACGTCAGTTTTGTTTGGGTGCAGCGCCGCATGACCGCGCACTTGTCAGTTAAAGCGACATAGTGCCGAATCGCAAAAAATGGCCCGGTCATCCAGCGCTAAAACTAAAAACCGCAGAGATGATCAAATACCACCAAAAGAAAGTTCTATATGTGGGAAAAAAAGGACGTCAGTTTTGTTTGGGTACAGCGCCGCTGGACCGCACACTTGTCAGTTAAAGCGATGTAGTGCCGAATCGCAAAAAATGGCCCGGTCATTCATCGCAAAAAATAAAAACCGCAGAGATGATCAAATATCACCAAAAGAAAGCTCTATTTGTGGGGAAAAAAAGGACGTCAGTTTTGTTTGGGTGCAGCGCCGCATGACCACGCAATTGTCAGTTAAAGCGACCTAGTGCCGAATCTCAAAAAATGGCCTGGTAATTCAGCAGCCCAATCCGGGGGTGAAGTGGTTAATGCAGTTCTATATCCATTAATACATCAATAAATGTATTTTCTTTTATTGCAAGCAGTATGAGTACAAATTTGACTTATGCCGCGTACACACGATCGGGATTTTGGTCAGAAAAAGATATGAATGTTTTTCCGATGGAATTCCGCTCAAGCTTGCCTTGCATACACACGGTCACACAAAAGTTCGCTGAACTTTCGACCGTCAAGAACGCGGTGACGTACAACACTACCACGAGCCGAGAAAATGAAGTTCAATGCTTCCGAGCATGCGTCAAATTGTTTCTGAGCATGCCTAGGAATTTTGCACGTCGGAATTGCTACAGACGAACGCATTTTCGGATAGGAACTTTTTCCGACTGAAAAATCGAGAACCTGCTCCCAGTCTTTTGCTGGCTGGAATTCGGCCAGCAAAAGTCCGATGGAGCACACACACACACGGTCGCATTTTCCGACCAAAAGCTCTCATCGGTTTTTTGCTGGCCGAACTTCCGATCATGTTGTACGCGGCATTAGTAACAGCCTTGTAACCCCTTGTACAGCAGACTGAAAAGTGGATGAAACAGCACAAAGAACCAGTCTGCTATGCCCCATTTATCCAGTCATATCATTTATTTAGGTTTTCTTTCCGGAATAAAACTGTCTGGAAGACGTAGCCTTCACAGGAACAATACTAAGGAAATATTAAGGCTACCTCTTCGTTCTTTCCCATAATCCCTTACAAAACACGGCGTTTCTTCTGCACTACCATCATTTTCTCATGCCTGCCACCCAAGTCAAAAGTTTCAAAGCAAAATCATACTAAAGCAAAAAAAATATATCCTTTGTCATAATCTTACAGAGGAGGTAGGTACTTCTAGCTTTGTGTAAACAGCTGAGAGACATCAATCGATCGTAACTGCGGTTTCTACTTGAAGAACTGTCCCTTTAACTTCAAAAAAACAAGGTGAATCTGTTGCTCCAAGGGAATCTTATTACTGCTTTCATGCTACCCTCTTCTCTGTTGATATTACGCTGCAGAAATCAAAGGAGATTAGGTCTTCCAAGGTCTTCTCTGAATCCTCTTTATTAAACCTGGTACTTTATTTCCCTTTAGACTGAGCCTCTGTACGGTGCGATGTATGCTGCAGGATAAACGCCAGTGTTGCATTCAAACTCTGTTCTTGGCTGAAGCTTCAACATATCATATAAAACAATTGGTTCCGGTCGGGGGGTTTAGTCAACGTGATGCTTGTGGATTCCAGTCTCGTTCTGTTATTGTTTTTTTTATTTTTTTATTTTTTTTTTACCTTTGATCATCATTTTATAACAGACATTTGAAGCACCTCTGTTGTTATCATGGGAGCTAACTTTTTTTTATTGCAATGCGCCATGCTTGAGACAAAACAATTGGTTTAACATGACTTAAAGTGTACTTCCACTTTTTGAGTAAGATTTCAGTAATAAATCCAGCATTACCAAAATACAATCTTCCTGGATAATCATTTTACCTTATTCTTGGCAAGCATTTCTGCTATATTTCACATGCTGGTCTCTCCTGTCTGCCTAATATCAAGAGAAACCTTGTCTGTTGCTAAGCACTATTTGCATTTAATAATAACCCTATTTACATAATAAAACCTCAATGCAAGTGCAAACAACAACGTTTATATTATACTACTACAAATCACTAATCCGATTAAAAACTTAAAACTAAAAAACGTAAACTGCTACAATCACATTGTACACTCAAATCAAAAGCAATGTAGCCAAAGTGTTTGTTGACCTAAAATTGCCAATACAAATATTTGTGAAGTGCTTAACCGCTTCAGCCCCGGAGGATTTGGATGGTGAATGACTGGGCCGTTTTTTGCGATTCGGCACTACGCAGGGGCGGACTGACAACTCATGGGGCCCCCGGGCAATAGGAGATTATGGGGCCCCTGGGCAATAGGAGAAGATTATGGGGCCCCCAGGCAATAGGAGATTATGGGGCCCCCAGGCAATAGATTATGGGGCCACACAGTATACACACACACACATACAGTATACACACACAGACACACAATATACAAACACAGAATACACATACACACACACTGAAAAGGTACTGGAGAGGCAGGGCAGCTATAATCTTGGGATTTAAAAAAAAAAAACACAGATTTTTACATACTGTTCCTGGTTTTATTGAGGCTTGCAACCCTGATAGGGCCCCTTAGTAGCATGGGGCCCTCGGGCAGTGCCCGAGTGCCCGAATGGTCAGTCCGCCCCTGGCACTGTGTCGCTTTAACTGACAATTGTGTGGTCGTGCGACGTTGCACGCAAACAAAATTGACGTCCTTTTTTTCAACCACAAATAGAGCTTTCTTTTGGTGGTATTTGATCACCTTTGCAGTTTTTATTTTTTGCGCTAGAAACAAAAAAAAAAGAGCGACAATTTTGAAAAAATATATATATTTTTTACTTTCTGCTATAGCACATATCCAAAAAAAAAATAAACAAATGTATTCATTATTTTAGGTCAATATGTATTCTTCTACATATTTTTGGTAAAAAAAAAATCGCAATAAGCGTATATTGATTGGTTCTTCGCAAAAGTTATAGCGTCTACAAATTATGGGGTAGATTTATAAACTTTTTTTAAAAATTGTTTTTACTGAAAATGGTGGTGATCTGCGATATTTAGCGGGAATGCGAGATTGCGGCGGACAAATCAGACCCCAAGTGACACTTTTTCGGGACCAGTGACATTATTACATTGATCAGTGCTAAAAAAAATGCACTGATCAATGTATAAACGACACTGGCAGGGAAGGGGTTAACACTAGGGGGCGATCAAGGGGTTAACTGTGTTCCCTGGATGTGTTCTAACTGTGTGGGGGATGGGCTTACTGGGACAACACAGAGATCGCTGTTCCTGATCACTAGGAACAGCAGATCTCAGTGTTGTCCCCTGTCAGAATGAGGATCTGCCTTGTTTACCTCTGCCTCTCTGTACCGCGATCGCGGGTGGCTGGCAGACATCGAGATTGCGGGTGGCTGGTGGACCCGCAAGCGTGCTCCCGTGGCATGCAGCGGGCCCACTGTATCTCATGCACAGACCGACATACAGGCACAACGGTTCGCGCAGCCGAGCCGCCCTGCCACAGTATATGTGTGGTGGGCGATCCGCAAGTGGTTAAGCACGTGATTGTTATGCAATGCACGGGATTGCAACATGGTAGTAATTGAGTATGAGGGGGCGACACTGGGTGACACTGTGCCCGCCGATCTTTGAGTTCTCCCATGTTGTTCAGGTAGATCTCCACCTCTTTAAGGTTGCCTACCCCCTGAAGTAAAGCATGCTTGTTATACTCACTGTGGAACCTAAGGGGTTAATCCTATACATTGTGTAAAAAGGCTTCTTAATCCTGTATGCACAGATCCTCCCCTTCGTGCATTGTCCCCAAAACATGTCCAGCTAAGACAGAGTTAGTGGAGTCAGTCTGCACATGCTCAGTTTGGTGTGTGTTGCTAGAGAGTTTTTTTTTTTTCTTGGGAGAGTGCATGTGATCAGTACAAGGCCAATCAGCACTGTCCAAACCTGCACCCTGATAGGACAGTCAGTGTAGTATGAAAACTCCTCCTGCAAGCTTTAACAAGGCACTTATAGAAGTCACAAGACTGCTATATACTGCTGATGAGAAAAGGTAGCAGTGTATATTTACTAAAATAATTGCATTTCCATGTTCTGTGTACTGTGGGAGACCGGATCTATTTAATGCAGGGCCCTGGGTTTAGTAACACTTTAAGATTTCAAGGGACAGTCCCGGATTTTGAGGATTTATCCCTGGAACTGATACTAGCTCTTTCAATTGAACAAAAACTGTGTGTTCCTCAAAGTGTCCCTATTTTAATTGCAATCAAGTCACATCCATATTTAACCATGAAGGGGTACTTAGTGCAAAAAATTCCTTATCACCCTACACACAGATCCCCCATCAATGACTAACTCTTCTCCACTCCATCCAAAACAACAGAAAAATGCTTTGGCTGGAGTTCCAAACTGTGCTCATCAAAAAAAAAAACACGCACAATCTAAAATTTGGCTTTGGCGGTTACCAAAAATCCTAGATGTCTGCAGTTTGGAAAGAGAAGACTGACATTTAAATATAAAGTGGCTTATATGCAAATGAGATGCATTATAACGATTTCCTGTTCCTTGGCCCTTGCCATCAACATCATTTTACCAGTATGAATAGGTTTATGCATCGTCGCACTTTGTATTAACAGTTTGTTCACAGAACAGAATATATATATTTTCTATATATTACATCTGGTGTTGATTACTAGCTGTACAGAGGTTAAACTGTCCCTAGTGCTTCATTTTCACTTGTGTGAAATAACAGCATAGCACTGTGTGCATTTTATACGTCATTACACTGGTACAGTAGTAGGAATGGTATTAACCAATTCAGCCCTGGACCATTTGGCTGGCAAAAGACCAGAGCGTTTTTTTTGCGATTCGGCACTGCGTCGCTTTAACTGACAATTGCGTGGTCGTGCGACGTGGCTCTCAAACAAAATTGACGTCCTTTTTTCCCCCACAAGTAGAGCTTTCTTTTGGTGGTATTTGATCACCTCTGCGTTTTTTATTTTTTGCGCTATAAACAAAAAAATAGCGACAATTTTGAAAAAAAACCATTATTTTTTACTTTTTGCTATAATAAATATCCCCAAAAAATATATTAAAAAACATTTTTTTCCTCAGTTTAGGCCGATACGTATTCTTCTACATATTTTTGGTAAAAAAAAATCGCAATAAGCGTTTATTGATTGGTTTGCGCAAAAATTATACCGTCTACAAAATAGGGGATAGTTTTATGGCATTTTTATTAATAATTTTTTTTTTTACTAGTAATGGCGGCGATCAGCATTTTTTAGCGTGACTGTGACATTATGGCGGACAGATTGGACACTTTTGGCGCTATTTTGGGACCATTTACACTACCGTTCAAAAGTTTGGGGTCACATTGAAATGTCCTTATTTTTGAAGGAAAAGCACTGTACTTTTAAATGAAGCTAACTTTAAACTAGTCCTAACTTTAAACAAATATACTCTATACATTGCTAATGTGGTAAATGACTATTCTAACTGCAAATGTCTAGTTTTTGGTGCAATATCTACATAGGTGTATAGAGGCCCATTTCCAGCAACTATCACTCCAGTGTTCTAATGGTTGCTCATTGGCTCAGAAGGCTAATTGATGATTAGCAAACCCTTGTGCAATCATGTTCACACATCTAAAAACAGTCTAGCTCCTTCCAGAAGCTACAAAACTGACCTTCCTGTGAGCAGATTGAGTTTCTGGAGCATCACATTTGTGGGGTCAATTAAACGCTCAAAATGGCCAGAAAAAGAGAACTTTCATCTGAAACTCGACAGTCTATTCTTGTTCTTAGAAATGAAGGCTATTCCATGCGAGAAATTGCAAAGAAATTGAAGATTTCCTACAACAGTGTGTACTACTCCCTTCAGAGGACAGCACAAACAGGCTCTAACCAGAGTAGAAAAAGAAGTGGGAGGCCGCGTTGCACAACTAAGCAAGAAGATAAGCACATTAGAGTCTCTAGTTTGAGAAACAGACGCCTCACAGGTCCCCAACTGGCATCTTCATTAAATAGTACCCGCAAAACACCAGTGTCAACATCTACAGTGAAGAGGCGGCTGCGGGATTTTGGGCTTCAGGGCAGAGTGGCAAAGAAAAAGCCATATCTGAGACTGGCCAATAAAAGAAAAAGATTAAGATGGGCAAAAGAACACAGACATTGGACAGAGGAAGACTGGAAAAAAGTGTTGTGGACGGATGAATCCAAGTTTGAGGTGTTTGGATCACAAAGAAGAACGTTTGTGAGACGCAGAACAAATGAAAAGATGCTGGAAGAATGCCTGACGCCATCTGTTAAGCATGGTGGAGGTAATGTGATGGTCTGGGGTTGCTTTGGTGCTGGTAAGGTGGGAGCTTTGTACAGGGTAAAAGGGATTCTGAATAAGGAAGGCTATCACTCCATTTTGCAATGCCATGCCATACCCAGTGGACAGCGCTTGATTGGAGCCAATTTCATCCTACAACAGGACAATGACCCTAAACACACCTCCAAATTGTGCAAGAACTATTTACAGCAGAAGCAGGCAGCTGGTATTCTATCGGTAATGGAGTGGCCAGCACAGTCACCAGATCTGAACCCCATTGAGCTGTTGTGGGAGCAGCTTGACCGTATGGTACGCCAGAAGTGCCCATCCAACCAATCCAACTTGTGGGAGCTGCTTCTAGAAGCGTGGGGTGCAATTTCTCCAGCTTACCTCAATAAATTAACAGCTAGAATGCCAAAGGTGTGCAATGCTGTAATTGCTGCAAAAGGAGGATTCTTCGATGAAAGCAAAGTTTGATGTAAAAACAATGTTATTTCAAATACAAATCATTATTTCTAACCTTGTCAATGTCTTGACTCTATTTTCTATTCATTTCACAACGTATGGTGGTGAATAAGTGTGACTTTTCATGGAAAACACAAAATTGTTTGGGTGACCCCAAACTTTTGAACGGCAGTGTACATTTATACAGCGATCAGTGCATTTACTGTGTAAATGTGACTGGCAGTGAAGGGATTGACCACTAGGGGGCAGTGAAGGGGTTAAGTGTGTCCTAGGGAGTGATTCTAACTGTGGGGGGGCGTGGCTATGTGTGACACAACACTGATCACCGCTCCCGATTACAGGGAGCTGTGATCAGTGTCCTGTCACTAGGCAGAACAGGGAAACACTTGTTTACATCAGCATTTCCCCGCTCTTCCTCTCCATGAGATGATCGCGGGTATCCCCGCGGACATCAAGTCCGCGGGACCCATGATCACACTCATGGAGGTCGCGCCCGCAAACCGCTTTATAAAGGGCAATGTACAGGTACGTTAATCTGCCTGTACGCGCCCTTTAGTCGTCATATATCGGCGTGAGCCGGTCGGCAAGCGGTTAAACTAATTAAAAGTGAAGTAGTTGCGCGCTATTAAGTAATATCAAGAATTATTAATATAAACAACCAAATATGCTGCTGCTGTCACTAAAAGTGCTCCCACAATAAAAACAGTAAATGAAGTATAAATGTTTAGCAAATCCACAAATTGATGAAAGTGATGTGCAAAAAAAGTTGAATAAAATAAAAGTCCAAAAGTGGAATTTTTCTTCTATAAACATGCAGAGAGATGCAAAGTATTTCTTTACTTCACACAGCCTCTATGTGCATAGTGCTCCCACCACCGCATGCAGTAATCACCCACCTCCCACCTCCTTACAAGCCCCTAAAAAGGGTCAAACACGCCTTGCACTGTGTTCAACAATCCTTTCAGGAAAAACCTTGCTGGTCCTTAGTGACCTCTCTTGGACTCTCAAGACCCAGATAACGGTACAAATCTGATGGGGGTTCATTCTACTGTGCTACTTCCAACTTGGGTCCAATGCGATCCACATTGGCAACCGGTAATTTCAACAGTACATGGGAAAAAAAGAAAGTACCTCCAATAGTGCAGTATCCTAGGGATTAAAAATGAACCTCTCCACCCCAGCTAGTATACAACTCACATTTATTTAAAAAGTTAAAAGCATAAATGATACATCATATGGTCTCACTCGTTTCCACCGCCAGGCTCCACCTCTACTAGTTTCACCACCTCACACGTTCACCTCCAGATGAAGCCACGTGTGAGGTGGAGCCTGGCGGTGGAACCATGTCGCAAATGAGTGAGATCTTATGATGTATCATGTGTGAGACTTTTTCAAAGCCTAGCTACATAGAGGCCCAACATCCAAGGAGCACCTTCAGGCATTATCCACTTTAAGACCAGGCCTTTTTCTGACACTTTTGTTTACAAGTAAAGTAAAAAGAACCCCCAAACATTACATATATAGATTTTTGGCAGAGGCCTTAGAGAATTGTGACAGACCTAGTCGGGACAGAGGCTGTTGGAGAGGACTGAACGCAAGCCTCTTGCCTTTTGATTATGGGCCCTGGATTTTCAAGGGAACCATACTCTTTGTGAGGTGAATTATAAATCCAGTCTGAACTGTACTAGTCGGACTCAGTCGTGTATATATGTATATATTGTATGTTTTTTGATTCATACTGTTGGGACACATACTGTGAAGAGATGCTGGTGTCATCAACTCCAACTACCTGTCTTGTTCTCAGCTATAATGTGTTTATGTAAATTGAATGAGCTGATCACATTGTCCTCTATACAATGTAGGAGACGGGATGACTCCTATCGGAGCTGCTGCTATTGTGAGAAAATGTCCTGTGATAATTAACTCGGTCTGGGTAAATTTTGTAGTAAATTAGCTCATGTTAATTAGGTTAGCTTTGAGTCATCCTGGTATATAAATTTGTGTGAGATCTCAAATAAAGAGTTAGTCATGATGTACTCCAAGACTGGTGTTGTCTAGTTCTTGGGGTTCCTATAGCCAGATCCATTGGGCTCGTGTTCCAGAACTTAGGAAGCGGTATACTGACGAAAGCACTCAAGCGGAGTGAGGGACGTACCGTGACAAGAATAGATAGTGGTGGGTTTTGCAATTATCTGAAAATGTATCTGAAAATTGATCAGTCCTGATGTACTGATGACCTATCTCTTTTCTTGAGGCCTTAAAAGCCCAGGACAGTACCACAATCCCCCAAATTACCCATTTTTGGAAAGCAGACAGTCCAAAGTATTTAGTAGGAGGCATGGCAAGTTTTTTGAAGTTGTAATTTTAAGTTGAAGTTGTAAATTTTTTTCACAATGTTTTGGAAAATGAAGATGTTAAATAATTTTTTATATATTTTACGTACTATCACCAGTGCAGTACAGCGGCATCATATGACTGGTGTGGCGGTAACCAGGAATCCTAACTGGTGACAGTATGTAACAGGAATGGGGGGGGTGCACTATGCCTGCAGATTACAGGATGATCACTATAACAGCAATCATTTGAACTGTCAAGAATGCCTTTCATTCATGACTGATTGTTTACTATTGTGATGCTGTGATTGGCCACAGGTATCACATAGGGAGCACACACAGTGCACATGAGCAGGGCAATATACTGGTAAGTCGTGGTGCATGCTGATGCCTCCTGCTAGCAGTAAATTACTGTTGGCCGGTCGGCAAGTGGTTAAAGCAGACCTTGCAAAAAAATACAAGAGCCCCAACTTCCAGACCTAGCCCACAAGGGAGAATCTGATTCAAAAGTAAGGATTATAGTTTCATTAAAGTGGCCCCCTGAGTTTAGGGCCCTTGTTATGAACACTGCATTGCTGACAGCATCCCAGTATATATACTTGTTTTTATCTCAAGCTTAGTGCAATGCCTTATGGGTATGTCTCTGCAGCCTGAAAGTGTGGGTGCTCCCTTTTTTTGTGAGTCACCAGCATTTATTATTCTCCTCGTGATCCTCTCCAGCTCATATAGTACTTGCTTCTCTCTTTGAAAAAGGCATAAAATAAACTGAAGAAAATCACATCAGAGCTGATTTATCTATTTCACAAACATGTCTTACAGTAGAATGCACATTAATAAGAAGTGACATAATTCACTGTTTAATCTTAGTCTACAAGGCTTGCATACAGCTCTATAGCAGTCAAAGCAAAATAAGTATTAACAGATTAAAAGCCCAAAACACACACACGCTATATTTAATTCCATAGCTTTCAATGTGATGAGCATCAATATTTCTGTCTGTACTCTATAGGCTTTTTTTTAGAGACATCTGACCTGCTTACTTACTAGCAGTTCTTTCTCTGAATGACACTAATAACTGTAATGCCGCGTACACACGGTCGGAATTTCCGACAACAAATGTTCGATGGGGGCTTGTTGTTGGAAATTCCGACCGTGTGTAGGCTCCATCGGACATTCGTTGTCGGAATTCCGATAACAGTGCCAGTAAAAGTGTCAGTTAGGTGTCCGATTTGTCTGCCACAATGTCGCAGTCCTGCTAAAAATTGCTGATCGCCGCCATTACTAGTAAAAAAATAAAAAAAATAAAAATTCCATAAACATATTGCATAGTTTGTAGACGCTATACCTTTCGCGCAAACCAATCAATATACGCTTATTGGGAATTTTTTTTACCAAACTACGGTATGTAGCAGAATACATATTGACCTAAATTGATGAAGAAATTTAATTTTTTTTTACATTTTTTTTATTGGGTATGTTTTATAGCAGAAAGTAAAAAATATATATATTTTTTTTAAATTGTCAGGTTTTTTTTGTTTATAGTGCAAAAAATAAAAACCGCAGAGGTGAACAAATACCACCAAGATAAACCTCTATTTGTGGGAAATAAAGGACATCAGTTTTATTTGGGTACAGTGTAACATTAACGCGCAATTGTCAGTTAAAGCAATGCAGTGCCGTATCGCAAAAAATGGTCTGGTCGGGGGGTGGGGTAAAACCTTCCGGAGCCGATGTGGTTAACATACGTCGGCAACAGTGTGAACTGGCCCCAATAACAATTTTCCTAAGAAGGGATTTTGTTTGATACATAGATGACCACTAGAGGGAACAAATCGATATATTACATACAATGATCAAAATATGCAACAATCTATTGTGAAATATATGCAAAAATTATTTTTGCGTTACTGTTTTGTAATAATTCAAAAAGGTACTTACTGATGTAGCGCTGGTAGATTTGCAATCTACCGCATGTTAGGTAAATTTAGTAATTTGTGCGTTAGGAAGGTTAAGTTTGCCTCTGTTCCAGCTTGGCTGACGTTGTGTGTGTTTCCGTGCTGATCGGTGGGTGTCGCTGTTACCACTGGTCAGGGATGGAAAGGCAACGTGTTGAAGCGTATGGATGCTCCTCTGTCCCGGAGACAAGCTCGGTGGAGGTGGTCCTCCGAGCTGCATTCTGGGCGAGGGTATTTTGGGACAGACGCCATATTTTGGGGTTCGTTTTACAGCCACCTCCTGGCCCTCCTGGCCGACAGGTATGCATTAAGGAGCTACCTTGTGGTCCTCCGTTCGGGAAGCCCACGATGCTGCGGCGCAGGCGTGGGTCCGGAGGCTTGTCTGGGGCCTACCACCGCGGCCGAGGAATGGTCCTGAGCTGTCGGTCCTGTGTGACGAAGCTGGACAAGCGAGTAGATTCCAGGGGAGGACCCGTCTTGGAGAGATCACGCAGCGTGCTGGTCTATAGAGGGGCCTGGTGACTCAGTTGGAGGACGTATCCGAAAGTAACTATACAGCATTGTGTTGCCGGCTCGGCTTAAAGGTTCAAGCACTGTGACTGACATTTCACTACAGAAAATCTATACATCCTGTGGCAGAGGATCGTACGGATTTTAGTCCCAAGTAAGTCTGTGGCAGAGACTTTGATTCGTGCTGCGTGCTGGCTGCTAGACCAGTGAGAGAGGCCTATCCAGACGTGCAAGGAGTGTGTCCCATGAGGGGAGCGCATTCCATATAGTATTTGAATTCTACAAGGACATTTATCAAGAGAACCCTACCAGAGAATATTTGAGTTTCTTCTGCAAGTCTCCTTTCCGTCTCTTTCCTGCTATTTCCTAAGTCGTTTGTTTAATAAAGCATTGAAAACGTACTCCAGTGTTGGTGTGTGTATCATCCATCAGTAAACTCAACGGAACCCTAGACCCGGTGCCAGTGAAACAGAGGGAAGCAGAGTAAAGGTAACAGACCCGCCTAAACCAGCAGCTCCACCATGAGTTATTGCTACACTGAAAATACACTAAAGTTTCAATTTAAAATTACAAAATGTCAAATGTGTCTTGGACATTTTTATTTTTTTTTTATTGTGGGGTAAAGCACCGTCTGCAGTAAAGGTAACAAATGCTGCCAGGAAGACGGCGGCACCATTAAAAGACAAATTTCCTACAGTATACACCAAACCACAGCGCAAACAATAACAATATTAAATGTGCTTACAACAAGCCAACTACACAATATGGATAATCTGCCAAATTGTACATCGCAATCATATATTTCTAAAGTCCAAAAGAAAAAAAGTCCCCAAAATGCTTTCTTCCAAAGTGCTGGTGTGCAGAAAATCCTAAAGTGCTGTGGTGCTCCAAAATGGTCCACACAACCCCTTTGTTCTTTTACTCACCAGATAGTATGGACCCCTTAGCAATACTGCATGTGGGTCTATCAGACTTAAACTGGTAAGCAGAGAGATGTAACCACCGGTCTTCTGTTTCTTCCAAAATTTTCACCACTCATACATAGAGGAAAGAAAATCTGTATAGTAGTGTAGTACGTTCTTGTTTATTGTAAAAAAGTTTAAAATCACACTTATGCCCTGTACACACGATAGGATTTTCCGACATCAAAACCGTGGATTTTTTTCCGTAGGATGTTGGCTCAAACTTGTCTTGCATACACACGGTCAAACAAAATTTGTTGGAAATCTCGAACGTCAAGAACGCGGTGACGTACAACACGTACGACGAGCCGAGAAAAATGAAGTTCAATAACCAGTGCGGCTCCTTCTGCTTGATTCCGAGCATGCGTGGACTTTTGTGCGACGGGCTTGTGTACACACGCTCGGAATTTCCAACAAGTTTTGAACCTGCTCTCAAACATTTGTTGGCGGAAATTCCGCCAACAAATGTTCTATGGAGCATACACATGGTCGGACTTTCCGACAACAAGCTCACATCCAACATTTGTTGTCGGAAAATCCTATTGTGTGTACGGGGCATTACACCGTTAAAGAGAATATATGCTTTGTACATAAAAATCGTGCAGGGCAGTCGGCTAGCTCCCGAAACGGGCTTGATTCGCACAACCCTGCGTGCGTTCCACCACAAGCTGTACGTGATGTCACTAAGGAAAAGAACCGGAATCTATGTCGATGCGATTCACCCCTCCCACAGGGCATTATCGATTTCCTGCCGTTATCCTTTAAAGTGATTGTAAGGGTTGGTGTTTGTTTTTTAAATAACAAACATATCATACTTACCTCCACTGTGCAGCTCGTTTTGCACAGAGTGACCCCAAACCTGCTCTTCTGGGGTCCCCTGGTGGTTCTCGTGGCTCCTCCCCGCATATGATAACCCCCTCGGGAAGTGCGTCCCTGAGTGGGTTACTTTGCTGGCGTGCTCCCAATGGCTGCACTGCTATCAATCTATTTAATCAAGAGCCAAGAACCCCGGGCAGAGAGACAGCGCGTCCCCGCCGGGTCAATTTCCATTACTCAGGTAAGTAAAACGGGGGTGGGCTGGGGGGTCGGTCACTGCCAGGTGTTTTTTTAACCTTAATGCATTGGATGCATTAAGGTGAAAAAACATGAAGGTTTACAACCCCTTTAATTTACCCCTTTGCCAGGAACCCCCCCCCCCAGAAGTGGTGGAATGTTGGGTCACAATATAGATGTTCTCTACATCTGTGGGAATTGGGTTTTTTGTGGATGAAGGTGGGATTCACTGATGATTACACTGTACAGAACCCTCCAAAGCAATACTATGTCCCAGAGAGACTGAAGCCTCGTACACACGCTTTGATTTTCAGGACGACCGAACGTTCGTTTTTTGTGGCATGCTATGTTGAAAGTTGAAGAGGTTACTCACAATATGAAAATTTTCATACAATAGAATACAACGTCAGAAGTGACCTATTGTGTTGAATAGTTTTGTATGTATTCTTTCATTTCTGAGCATGCCTAGTCTTGCTCTTACGATTTTTTTCATATGAAAACCGTACAAAGGAAACGAAAATCGGATGTTGGGTTCACATCCGGCAAAAATGTTATAGTCTGCACATCCAGCTTTTGTCTGACGAAAAAGTGAAATCGGGTGTCGAAAGCACCATACCAACGATACGAAAATCGGCAGACAGCTCGTCATACGAATTTTTCCATCCATTTTGGTATCGTGTGTACGGGGCTTAATCTTGTTCAAGCTTAACATTTTATTGGGACATCTTTTTTCTCTTCCAAATCCAGAAATAAAACAAGACTCTGGTAAAGCTTTTAAATGTACAGATTCATTTCCATATTTTCAGTCTTCTTTATTATTCTTAAGGCCTGTTTTACAGGCTTCAGCTTGTATAATGCCGCGTACACACAAGCGGACTTTACGGCAGACTTTGCCCGGCGGACTGGATTTCGTCAGACAATTCGATCGTGTGTGGGCTCCAGCGGACTTTGTTTTCTCAAAAGTTGGACGGACTTAGATTTGAAACATGTTTTAAATCAATCCGTTGAAATCGAGTCTGGTCAAAAATTCCGCTCGTCTGTATGCTAGTTCGACGGACAAAAAGCCACGCTAGGGCAGCTATTGGCTACTGGCTATGAACTTCTTTGTTTTAGTCCAGTCGTACGTCATCACGTACAAATTCGACGGACTTCGGTGGATTGTGTGTAGGCAAGTTCGTTCATTCAGAAAGTCCGTTGTAAAGTCCGTCGAAAAGTCCGCCGGGCAAAGTCTGCCGTAAAGTCCGACCGTGTGTACGCGGCATAAGAGCAGTGTGAGCAGCAAGCTTTGCTGAAGCTTTTATGCTGGGTTCATGGGTCTCCTCGCATCCAATTCGCATAGCAGGAGATTGTGACTGGCTCTCTATGGAGCCGGTCAACACATCTCCGCAGCAGCTCTGATACGAAGTGCACAGGAGCCCTGTGTGTCTTTTGGTCCATTTCATGTCTGAAGTCAGCCAAAAATTCGGGCTGAAATCGGACCTGAAACAGTGAATGGAAATGCATCAGGCTCCTGCTGTATTCTCCAGTGTGAACCCAGCCTTAAAGTACCATTCAGCTCCAGTTTGTAAATGTTGAGCACAGACCCTAATGGTAGTGCTGATTGCTACTCTAAGCAAGCTGCTAGCATGCTTCAATAAATGCTGAAGCTTGTGAGTAGAATTATAGGGGTCTGATAATGTTGAGTTATATGTATATATATACACATATATATAGAATATCACTTTAAGAATTGGTAATACACTTGTTTTATATTTTCTTTTCTAGATATTCTCCTTTTTTTTCCTTCCTTCTCCTTCGCTTCTGTTTCAATCCCTCTGAAAATGAAACTACAGGATATGTGACGGCACAAACTACTGATAAGAACCCAGAAAGCTGCTAAAAATGACTTCCTTATCAAAACCAGTCTGAACCGACCAAATATTGCTGAAATTTATGATGTATACACCCATTTACTGTAACTGTTCCCTTGCTACTAATAAGATATGGACATTGATTGGACTAAACTATACGATCACACCTATATCACGCCTAGAATACACTTAATTCACACCCATACCTTATGCATATCCATACGTATAAATTGTATAACCTGTAGATGTAAACTCAGAAACACTTTCACTTTACTGCTTGTTGAGAACTGTGTATTGTGTTTCTCCACTGCAGTGCATGGAATAAAAGCACCATTTCATTATCTTAAGATCTGGACTCACTATCTCATCATCTGTCTTGTTTGGAGACCCCTAAATCAGATTTAACACTTGCTAGAAACTTGTTTAAAGTGGCAATCATCGCTCACATTAGGATCTGTATCTGCTTGCTGTTCACACTGCTCTTATACAAGCCGAAGCCTGTGTGAAAAATAGTGGTTTATATTGATACTAGCAGTGTTAAAAAAACAACAACTGCAGTTACAATACAGTTTTCCTGATTTCTGGTCTCTGCACTGCTATCCTTGCGATAAGGAGGGGCGGGGTCCATAATGCACTGCATGTAAAAATTTCCACTCCCTGTAGTGGGCAAGGAGACGCTTATCGGTTACCGGTTATTAAGACCAATGATGACAGTTTCTAAACTGGCATTTATGCTGTGTGAAGTATATAATAATGATGACCCTTTTTATCTGAAGGCTCGACATACTGAAATAGTGATATTTTTTTTCTAGCTGTAGATATCCTTGAAGTATATTCATTTTTTTTAACTCAATAAATAACTGGGTCAAATAGTGATTATTTTATAAAATGTTTAGAGCTCATATGAGCAGACATTAGTGTCTATTTTTGTTGTTTAAAAACACCAATTTATTTAGCAGTCATGTTTTATTGCATTGTGTTTAAGCACATTTATTCATGTTTATGCAAACAAAAGCTAAAACCAGATTTCAAAAGCTGAAAAATGCAGCAGAAACTTCTAAGAAAACACCGGTACAAAAGCAAGACATTAAAAGTACGGAACACAAAAACAATCATCAAGGACACCACAATAGAAAACATTATTATAATGTTTCACTTGCTTTAAAGCTACAGTAAATGTCCGTGTATATAAAAAGCTGAGAGTTCATGTAAACAATGTGATCTAAATGTCTTTATGAATCTCTCGCTTCTGTTGGGTATGGATCGGTCCCTAGTCTAAAGCATCATGCACACGATCAAATTTTTCGTCAGGGAGTTGTGTGATGACATACTGTTTGCCTAAAAACCGACCGTTAGTACGCTTCATCAGAAAAGTTGACCAACTTTCCACCCAGGTTAGGAAATTTTTGGCAGACAACGGTCTGTTGTCAGATTTTCATTTCGTGTGTACACAAGTCCATCACACAAAAGTCCAAAGTACAAAAACGCATGCTCGGAATCAATACTCACCAAACACGACATCAGCAGAAGGTGCCTAAAGGGTGGCACTCAAGAGCTGAAATCCCTCGTTGTATGTCACTACGTTCGTGTTTGTTGGCCAACAATTGTGTACCGTTTGTATGTAAGACATGTTCCCGACACATGCCCTTCGGACAAAAGCCTGACGTTTTGTTGGCCACCAATCCGATCGTGTGTACGAGGCTTTAGTTTGAAAAGTTTAGGCCAGGTCAATAAAAACACACTTAATCCATACATGAATATTTTGCATTCAAGCTAAACCAATGGACACATCTTAAAGTGAAACTCAAGGCAAAAATTAAAACTGTATAATACAAGTCTCACACAATAAGATGTGAAACAAAGGGATTGCATGGCTCCAGGCAAATCATCAGGTCTCCACTGGTATAAAGCAAGCCAGAGGCCAGCCTTGGTCCAGAAACAAAAGATGCAGAATGATGAAGAAAAGGGTGGCGGCACTTCCAGCATAAAATTAATTTTTTATTGAAATTCCATTAAAAATGAAGACATGACATGACATGCAGCCAGCTCAAAAAATTCAGCAAATGCGTTTCACACACCTGTGCTTAGTCATTGCTGATTAGCTCAGGGTTACTTGCCTGCTTATAGCTCTGAGGCTTCAGTTGAAGCACATCTAACACTGATGTTAGACCCTCCACAAACCCCCATAGCCCCACAAAGCAATTCAGGCACACAGCATCTATACAATTTAAAAACCAAAAAATAGCACATATCAAAAGAAAATATCAAAGAAAAAATATGATGTGTATACTAATCAGTGGTGGCCTGTCCATAGGGGGTGCATGGGCACCCCCCCCCCCAAGTTAATTACACAAAAAAAGGTCAGTTTAAGAGTGTCCGGGCGACCAAACAGCGGTCTATGGGAAGATTCCCAGCTTTCAATCAGCTGTGTGCAAGCTGGGAAGCTGATTTGCCCGTGTTTAGGGAGTGTTCGGGGCACAAGCAATGCGCCCGCAAACACTCCCCCACTGTCCAGTGATTTATCACTGCTTCTATTCTTTTATCTTGATGGCCAGGACCGGAGGACGGTGGGCGGTGCTTTTTGTGGCACTGCGTCACTTCCGGTTTCCTGGATCACTGTGGTTGGAGTGAGTAGACTAAGATGGACAGCACATGGTGACTGGTGATTGACTGTGAAGGCCTGACTGACTCCTGAGCTGAGCGGCGCCACTTCCAATGGTATGTAAACCGTCGCAGGCCTCAGGCTCGGTTTGTGTCAGCTTGTGTCTCTCTCCTCCTAACTAGCTCAGTCTGTATGTGGCCGTGGCCCACGAGCCGTCCCTCAGCTCTGCACACACTAATCCTTGGAGGCCTGGACCCTTCCCTCACTCAGTCAGTTGGTTCCCTTCTCTGCAGTGCTCTGCTCGCCTCTCATTCTCTCTATTCACTCAGTGAGTGACTGGGGGGTCTGTGCTGATGGTGGGGGGGGGCCTGTGCTGATGGTGGGGGGGTCTATGCTGATGGTGGAGGGGTCTGTCCTATGGGGGTCCGTGCTGATGGTGGGGGGGTCTGTCCTGGGGGGGTCTGTGCTGATGATGGGGGGGATCTGTGCTGATGAGGGGTGGGGTGGTTTGTCCTGGGGGGTCTGTGCTTATGGTGGGGGTTGCTTTGTCCTGGGGGGTCTGTGCTGATGAGGGGGGTTGGTTTGTCTTGGGGTGGGGGGGTGTTTTTTCCTGGGGGTCTGTGCTGATGGTGGGGGATGGTTTCTCCTGGGGGGGTCTATGCTGATGGGGGAAGGTTTGTCGTGGGGTGGTCTGTGATGATGAGGGGGTGGTTTTTCCTGGGGGGTCTGTGCTAATGGTGGGGAGTGGTTTGTCCTGGGGTGCCTGTACTTATGGGGGTGGTTTTTCCTGAGGGTCTGTACTTATGGGGGTGGTTTGTTCTGAGGGGTCTGTACCTATGGGGGGTGGTTTGTCCTGGGGGGTCTGTACTAATTGTGGGAAGTGGTTTATCCTGGGGGGTCTGTACTTTTGGGGGGGTGTTGTCGTGGGGGGTCTGTACTGATGAGGGGGGCTATATACCCTGATCTGTGATGCTGAGCTATATACCCTGATCTGTGAGGCTGAGCTATATACCCTGATCTGTGAGGCTGAGCTATATACTCTGTACTGTGATGCTGAGCTGTATACTCTGTCCTGTGATGCTGAGATATATACTCTGTACTGTGATTCTGAGCTGTATACTCTGTCCTGTGATGCTGAGCAGTATACTCCTGACACCATGGGTGGAAGTAAGTGGAATACAGGAGATGGAGTGGGTGGATTCTATAAGGGGTGGGGCTTATGAGAAGTGGGATGAGTCAAAAAGGAAGGAAGGGGTCTGGCGCTCCTCATCCTAAAACGTCACCACCATTGCTAGAAAAATGAAAAATATCCACAATGGAAGCACATCAAATAAATCAAAATCAAACAGGATCCCCGTTTTTTACGGAATTTCAATAAAATAATCATTTTATGCTGGAAGTTCCGCCACCCTTTTCTTCATAGTTACATAGTAGGGGAGATTGAAAAAAGACACAAGTCTATCAAGTCCAACCTATGTGTGTGATTATATGTCAGTATTACATTGTATATTCCTGTATGTTGCGGTCGTTCAGATGCTTATCTATTTTTTGGAAAATTATTTTTATTCCACATTTTTATAAACAATACACAAGGTACAAATACAACAACCATTCATATCCCCCCCCCCCCCCCACTCTTCCCCGTAGTGCAATGTCCCATAAATTATAGGTAGCCCAGCAGGACTAGTCACCCTTGCAGCAAAATTTCAGTAACTAGAACAGTGTAAATCAGATGATAAAATAAAATAGTAAACATTTGGTTGCATCTAATGATGGTAGGCTATTCAAATATGTGAATATTCCATTCATGCATTACTCAAACCTCTTATTGCAGAGTCTCATTGGCAGACAGCCAGCATTGACAGACTTTTTCAAACTTTTTGGGGCAACCCCTACCCAAATACGTGGCCTTATAAAAAGGCTTTTTCCAGCATAACAAGATAGCCTTACATGCAAAGAACAAGGAAAGAGAAAGCAGGGTCCTTTGAGCCCTGTGCGGTGCCACCTCTTCCACCAGGCCTAGCAGACAGACTGAGATCGTGAAGAGGACAGGTAGAGAAAGCAGGCCTTGAACTCCCGTATCTGCTGGCAATGCCAGAATATATCATCAAAATCAGCCAGGGTAGTGGCATAGCGCCAACAGGCCGAACCATATATACTGGATATTCTCGCTGGGGTGTAATAAACCCTATGGAGTATCTTAAATTCAATATAACGGTCACAAGCTGACACCAAGGCCCTGAATGGGTGATCCCACATATCATCCCAATCATCCCACATTTTTTAAAACTATCGATGCCCCCCACTGAAACCACCGCCTGTGGAAGGGAATTCCACATCCTTGCCGCTCTAATGCCCTGTACACACGGTCGGACATTGATCGGACATTCCGACAACAAAATCCATGGATTTTATCCGACGGATGTTCAAACTTGTCTTGCATACACACGGTCACACAAAGTTGTCAGAAAATCCGAGTTCTGAATGCAGTCACGTAAAACACGTACGTCGGGACTATAAACGGGGCAGTAGCCAATAGCTTTCGTCTCTTAATTTATTCTGAGCATGTGTGGCACTTTGTGTATCGGATTTGTGTACACACTATCGGAATTTCCAACAACGGATTTTGTTGTCGGAAAATTTTATAGCAAGCTCTCAAACATTGTGTGTTGGAAATTCCGATGGAAAATGTGTGATGGAGCCCACACACGGTCGGAATTTCTGACAACAAGGTCCTATAACACATTTTCCATTGGAAAATCCGACCGTGTGTACAGGTCATTACAGTAAAGTACCCTCTACGCAGTTTAAGGTTAAACCTCTTTTCCTCTAATTTTAATGAGTGGCCACGTGTCTTATTAAACTCCCTTTCACGAAAAAGTTTTATCCCTATTGTGAGGTCACCAGTACGGTATTTGTATATTGAAATCATAT
Organism: Lithobates clamitans; assembly: GCA_037952925.1. Classification (NCBI taxonomy): domain Eukaryota; kingdom Metazoa; phylum Chordata; class Amphibia; order Anura; family Ranidae; genus Lithobates; species Lithobates clamitans. Next base: position 2,533,713 of record JBBGZY010000405.1, read on the forward strand.
CCCCTCTCAAGCGTCTCTTCTCCAGAGAGAATAAGTTCAGTGCTCACAACCTTTCCTCATAACTAATATCCTCCAGACCCTTTACTAGCTTTGTTGCCCTTCTTTGTACTCGCTCCATTTCCAGTACATCCTTCCTGAGGACTGGTGCCCAGAACTGGGCAGCATACTGCAGGTGAGGCCGGACCAAAGTCTTGTAGAGTGGGAGAATTATCGTTTTATCTCTGGAGTTAATCCCCTATTTAATACATGCCAATATTCTGTTTGCTTTGTTAGCAGCAGCTTGGCATTGCATACCATTGCTGAGCCTATCAAATACAGAGATTGAACTGTTTACCCCATCCTCCAGGTCGTGAACAAATTAAATGGTATTGGTCCCAGCACAGAACCCTGGGGAACCCCACCACCCACCCCTGACCATTCTGAGTACTCCCCATTTATCATCACCCTCTGAACTCGCCCTTGTAGCCAGTTTTCAATCCATGTACTCACCCTATGGTCCATGCCAAAGGAGATTACTTTGTACAGTTAATCGTTTATGGGGAACTGTGTCAAATGCTTTTGCAAAATCCAGATACACCACGTCTACGGGCTTTCCTTTATCTAGATAGCAACTCACCTCCTCATAGAAGGTTAATAGATTGGTTTGGCAAGAAACAATTCTTCATGAATTCATGCTGATTACTGCTAATGATACAGTTTTCATTACTAAAATCTTGTATATAGTCCCTTATCATCCCCTCCAAGAGCTTGCATACTGTTGATGTTAAGCTAACTGGTCTGTAATTCCCAGGGATGTATTTTGGCTCTCTTTTAAATATTGAAGCTACATTGGCTTTTCTCCAATCAGCTGGTACCATTCCAGTCAGTAGACTGTCAGTAAAAATTAGGAACAATGGTCTGGCAATTACTTGACGGAGTTCCCTAAGTACCCTCGGGTGCAAGCCATCTGGTCCCAGGTATTTATCAATGTTAACTTTTCCAAGTCTATTTCTAATTCTGTCTTCTGTTAGCCACGAAGGTGCTTCCTGTGTGTGTCATGAGGATAAACACTGGAGTTTTGGTTACTGAAGCCCCCCGATTCCCTCGTGAAGACTGAGGAGAGAAATAAATTCAATACCTCCGCCATCTCCCCATCCTTTGTAACCAGATGTCCTTCCTCATTCTTTATGGGGTCAATATGGTCCGTCCTCCCTTTTTTACTGTTTATATACTTGAAATGCGCTGAACTATGATAATGCCCAGTTTGCACACTTAGCAGTCAGGCATATACAGCTTCTCAACTCCTCCCTCACTTTGGCAGGGGAAGCAGAGTTTGAGGTGGTGATGTCACTTCCTGTCTGACATCAGTGCTAGAAGGAAATTACTGTCTGCAACTCTGCAGATACAAATACTGAGGGTTATCAATCACAAGACCTGCAAATAGACAGAAAAAAATGTAATTTTATTTATATATATATATATATATATATATATATATATATATATACACGTCTCCTACGTCAGGGAAGAGGAGACAATACGTCTCCTCTTCCCTGACAGCACAGGGATTGTGTTTACACACACAAATAACCGTGCTGGGGCTCGTGCACGTGATCGCATGTGGCTGGCGGCGATCGCGCCTTACCCATACGGGATTTCACCCAGGGAAGCCATTCTGCCGCAGTGAATCTGTGTGATCCAGTCGGCAACTGGTTAAAGCTGAACTCTAGGCAATTTTTTTTCCCCCATGCAGTGGGGCTGTGGAGAGCGGAGATACACTTATCTAATCCTCTGATCCTTCCAGCACAAGACTGGTCCCTGCGGCTCCTGGCCCACTGTGGTCTAGCAATCTTATGCAGGTGGACTGTTGGTGATGTCATCACAACCATAGACCTGCTCTGGACATGAAGATGTCAGGAACAATCCACTGCTGTACTGTGGGGGAGCGCCGTTTGCCGCTGGACTGGAGGACTGGGTAAGTATAAAGCTTTCTGGTTGCCCCTTGACAAAACAAGCAGTTAACCTATGCAGTGCGGGCAAAAAAAAAATCACAAAATTCAGCCTTAACTACTGAGGGGATCTGATTTTAATCTTGACCTTCATCTTATTGCACCTGGCTACCCTCTTTGCTATATTGAAATGGTGTACAGTGTCTTATAATATCTTCTGCATCTGAAAAATAACTTCCTTTTAGCATCCAGCACATACGCTAGAGCAGAGTTCTCCAAACTTTCTAAACAAAGGGCCAGTTTACTGTTCTTCAGAATTTAGGGGGCCGGACTGAGGCCAGTGGGAGTAGAAAATGTCCTAGCGTCAGTTGGAGTAAACAATGCCCCATAATTGGTTTTAGTAGGAATAATAATGCCCCAATGTTGGCAAACAAATGGAATAATAGTGTCCCATTGTTATCAGAGGCAGTAATAGCACCCCATCATTGGTATCTGTGGGGGGAATAGTACCCCACGACTGGTGTCAGTGGGAGGAATGGTGCCCCATCACTGGTGCCAGTTGTGGATGGAATAGTGCCCTAAGGGCCAGATAGAGGCAAGCAAAGGGACACATCCGGACCCAGGGCCACAGTTTGGAGATCACTGCACTAGATCAAAAGAGGGAAGTTTACAAAAAAACATGTGGTAGTAAGCCATAGTCCTGCCAAGAAGCACTATGCAAATCCTGCTAAATCAGGCTGCACTGGTAAGTAGGTGTCATTTTCTGACATTAGCACCACTGCAGTTTTTCTTGGATAGCAATATCCAGAACACTAAATGATTAACCTGTTGCCTGGGGTTGCCCCTTAATTTAAATCATGCTATTACTCTCATAGAGACTATTGTGGTGTTGCCCAAAAACTCAGTCCTATTTCAATGATAAATGGAGGGAATGAAGCAGAAGAGAGTGCAGCAACTGATACAGGCAGTTGCTATGGTTACTGCAAATTGTTTGAAACATTCACCTGTCAGGCTATCTGCGAAGGAAATGCCCATGCATTGTTTGTGAGAGAATCGAGCTAGTGTATAATTTAAAAACTCATGAATATTATGTTTCCATTTTTTAAAGGCCTGTCTTTAGATAAACAATAGCATACCGTTCTCTTTGCCAACTACCTATTATGCCATTCCTGGAAATACAGCACAGCTTAGCGATCTGGCATCAAGCACATCAGTACACTGTGCAGATCCTGTCAGAATAACATAAGCAATAGCTATTGTTAATTTCCTGTTTAGTTAAAATGACACCATGAAGGAAAAAAAAAATATGGAAGCTGCCATTGCTATATTCAAAAGAGCAGGTCCTGGGTCTGTATATACGAGATCTGGCTTCGCTACCTATTGATGCACTGAAGTTTGCAGGATAGGAGATGAGATTGACTGCATGCTTGGTCAGCAAATCATTAAGTAGTGAAGCCGGAAACAGAATGATAGCCCAGAGCCTGAACACATTAAAGATAGTGAGGTTTCCTTTAAATGACAACTCCATGCATGCAGTAAAATTAGTGAACAGTGTCAGAGTGAGGCTTGGTCTGGGCAGACTCTTTGGTGATCTTGCTCTGGAACAATAAAACTTTGTGATGACTGTGTCAGAAACCATGAATCAGACTGAGACAGAAGTACAGTTAAATCACACTTGTTTAATAATAATAAAAAAAGGTAAACAGAGTAAATGTAGTCAAAACATAGCCAGAGTTCAGGAACCAGAATGGATAGTCAGACAAGCCAAAACGTCAGGGAGCCAGAGATGAGCGTAGTAGAAGAGCAAGCAGGATCTGGAGCCAGAAGGAATGTCAGCCAAGCAAGTCTTTAACAGGAACACAGGAGAGCGTCTCTAAAAATGTGACCAAAGCGAAGGCAGAGATCATCTGGACTGGACGGCTTAAGTAGGCAGGACTGATGAGCAGGATCTCATCAACAGGTGAGTCACTGTGGAGAGATAGGAGCTGACAATTAGCCGACAGCTGAGCGGCCAGCTTTGAGAAGGAAGGGCTGAGCCCAGCCCTGACAGACTGACATCATTGGAGTGTGGATGGCTTATTTGTTCATTCCAACTGAAGAGCATTTACAAGCTCCATTGAACAGTATCTGAAGCCAAAAGATGGGTGGATTGCAGGCTTTCAGTGGTTACTTCCTTTGGTACGGTAAAATTTATCAACTGGTACTGCTACCCAGTGTATGCCGCAACCAGGTATATACAGCTGGAACGTGGAGGAACGCAGTTCCGGCACCTCCGTTACTAAATGTAGGTAATGGCAAAGGGTGCTGGGGTGTGCTGGAGGGTTTATTGTTGCCGGAGATCTATTTTTGTGTGGTGGTCTATTGTTGCTACCGGAGGGACTTATGTTGCCGGAAGGGATCTACTGTTGAGGAGAGGAGACTTATGATGCTGGCTGCTCAGAGATCTGTTGTTGCTGCTGGGGGTCTATTGTTGTTTGGGTGGTATTTTATTGCGGGGGCTTATTGTTTCGGTGGGGGGGGTCTATTGTTGCTGGGGGGTCTATTTTATTGCTTATTACCATTAACAAATTCCATACAAATTACTTTGCACCACAAAATTATATTTGACTCTGTGTTCTCTAAAAGGAGCAGTACTGGGAGGTGGGTAAGGGGTGGAAACAAGGGATGGTGCTCGGAGGTGGGTAGGGGGCGGAGGCAAGATGTGACTCAGAAGTGAGAGTTCCTGCACCTATTCTTTGAGAAAAAAAGCCCTGGCCACAACAATGCTAATGCCAGAAAGTCCACTCCATTCATGCCTAATATGCATTTTATATCATCCATAACTATTTAACCATATTGGCAGAGTTTTTACAATACTTCTCTTACACAGCTGTATGCTTTTTTTACCCTAGTGCTCTTATATTTGCTTATGAAGGACCAATACTCTAACAGAGGGTGGTGCTGAAATCAAGACTCTTGCCTATAGGCTCAATTTTCAGACTTTGAAATGCATTGGTTCTCATCCAATCATCAAAACTCATGCTCCCGCTTTTTACCAAAATGCAGCTCTGACTAGGCTGGTGCACATAGGACTGCTGCAGAGAGACCACTGCTCTCACAAAAAATTAAGGATCGTCAATGACAGATGGCTGGTGGGAACCAGTATTCATTTCGTCAACGAAAAATATTTTCAACAAAATTTTGAACAGTGACGAAAATTAAACCAAAAATACACCATATTTTCATCCACTGACGAAAACTATCCCGAAAATCAATCAACGAAGGAAAACGAAACGAAATTGGGAGGCAGGGACGTTTATCCTCATGAACTTTGGATAGGAGAGAAGCAGCGCCAATCTAAGTGCAGTATGTGAAGCAGAATGGAACATTTATTAGGTATTGCACTTATAGGATAAGACCAAGTACATGGCATGTAAAAGAGACCAAGCTCCTCTGAGTGGAGAGCTGGGTTCTGCGGCATTCCACGTTGCCGGCCCCGCTGGTGGTTTCCAGTGCTCCGGGGCAGTGGGCGGGAGAGCGAATGAGCATCACCAGGAAGACAGAAGAGACCTTCAGGTCTGGTATGGATATTAAGGGGAACCCTGCGGCAATTTTTTTTTTTTAATGGCGTGGGGGCCCCCCAAAATCCATACCAGACCCTTATCCAAGCACGCAACCTGGCAGGCCGCAGGAAAAATGGGGGGAGAGATCACCCCCCCTCCTAAACTGTACCAGGCCACATACCTTCAACATGGGGAGGATGCTTTGGGGTCCCCCCCAAAGCACCTTCTCCCCATGTTGATGGGGACAAGGTGCTCATCCTCATAACCCTTTCCCGGTGGTTGTGGGGGTCTGCGGGCAGGGGGCTTATCGGAATCTAGAAGCCCCCTTTAACAAGGGGACCCCCAGATCCTAGCCCACCCCTATGTCAATGGGTATCGGATTGTACCCCTACTCATTCACCAAAAAAAGTGTCAAAATGTTAAAAATGACAGTAGACAACTTGGGACAAGTCCTTTATCAAAAAAAGAAAACTGTCCCCAGATGTCCCACAAGATTATTAAAAAATCAACGTCACATCATGTGACGTCACATGATGTCAGAAGGGGGGCTGGGTCACCAGCTTACGTCACCGGGTGGCCCTGCCCTCAGCTATATAACAGCTGTCATCGCAAAGAGAATTAAGTCGGTGGGAGCCTCCCATGGAGGTGGAGTTGTTGCGTTTTTTCTTTTTTCTCAGGTTGTCGAACGCTGTGATCAAAGATGAATGGACATCTGGGGACAGTTTTTTTTTTTTTTAAATAAAGGACTTGTCCCAAATTGTCTACTGTCATTTTTAACATTTTGACACTTTTTTTGGTGAATGAGTAGGGGTACAATTCGATACCCATTCACATGGGGGGTCCCCTTGTTAAAAGGGGCTTCCAGATTCCGATAAGCCTCTTGCCCACAGACCCCCACAACCACCGGGAAAGGGTTGTGGGGATGAGGCCCTTGTCCCCATCAACATGGGGACAAGGTGCTTTGGGGGGACCCCAGAGCATCCTCCCCATGTTGAGGGCATGTGACCTGGTATGGTTCAGGAGGGGGGTGCTCTCTCCCCCCCCTTTTCCTGTGGCCTACCAGGTTGTGTGCTCACATAAGGGTCTGGTATGGATTTTGGGGGGGACCCCATGCCATATTTTTTTTAATTTTGGTTCATGGTTCCCCTTAATATCCCTACCAGACCTGAAGGATCTGGTATGGATTTTGGGGGGACCCCCACCCATTTTTTTTTCATTTTGGTGTAGGGTTTCCCTAAATATTCATACCAGACCCAAAGGGCCTCGTAATGGACTGGGGGGGGAATCCACGCCATTTTTTTCAATGATTTTTATCTATATTGCTAGGACCCAACAATTTATTACAGCTGAAAGCAGTTTTACATGACTTTTTAAGTGTTCTTGCATAGCAAGACCACTTACTGTTATCTCACATATATATTATTATTATTCTTATTATAGCCAAATTTACCACCCTAACTCTTTCCACAGCTTTTACACTACATAGACAGTAATATACCGAAACACCAAGCGAATTGTTCCCGATTGGTGTGCTATTACTTTGTGGAACGCTTCGCCAAATGGTTCATGAAATATCGTAATTTTTGCTGCGAAATTGGTAACATAAGAATGAATAGCGAAATGTTCAAAACTAGAGTGGGAGGTGACAAAAGCTGAATCAGGACATGATTTCTAAACTGCCACCACTCCCTCATTTTCAAGCCCACCTACACAAATCTCATATCAAAATGATCAGCTATCCCTGCTGCCACTAAACATGCCATCTGCTAAGCCACAGTCCTGATAGTTTTCACAATATGACCATTTGTTTGCAACATACGCTGTCCATTGACATTCATTGAAACTCCACTCTAGCCACTTCAAATTTGAAGGGCAATATCTAAACTGCGACTGTGCCTTCATTTTTAATATTTCAGAGACATACTATACATCTAGGTCTGGGTCTTGTGATTCTCACAATATAAAGCTCTTCACTGTAGGATTTATAGTTTTTAAAATACGACTGTTTGAAGTACTGCACAGTTATTACAGCTATCATGATCCTGTGTATTGTGTTTTGAGCAGTGGTTGTGAAGCATAAACAGGGCATGAGCTTTGCCAGGAAACAGTGTTTGTAAACACTGATTATCATCAAACAGATAGCACACCTTCACCTCCATTCTACGTCAAGATGCTGAGACCCCCCAAATGCATGTGGTCATAGCGTCATCTGCTAGGCTTGATAATGCTGCTAATGTTTTTTAAATGTATGTTTTAATGTAACTGTGAAGCACTTTGGGCACCAACGTTGCAATTAAATGTGCTATATAAATAAATAAAAGTTGAAATGCATTTCTCACTCTATCAAGTTTGTCACGTGCACTTTTTAAACTTGATCAATAAATTGGTTAGTGTGATGTTTACTATCTTTACTCACTCCAAACACTCCACACAGTTACTCTGCCCACTCCATAAAGTTACTCTGCCCACTCCATAAAGTTACTCTGACCAGTCCATAAAGTTACTCTGACCAGTCCAACCTTTCCACAGTTACTCCAGCCACTCCAACCACACAACAGTTACTCAAGCCACTCCTCCGAGTTACTCCACCCAATCCAGTTGTAGACTACTGGTGGAGGCAAGAAGACTTCACACAATTTCCCCAGAAATTGTAGCTTTTCTAGTTTTCCTTTAGAAATGTCATTTTGCTGTGGTACTGTTCTAAAAACAGCCGTTTTAAAAACTTTTTTTTTTGCATTGATACATGTCCCCTGGGGCAGGACCTGGGTCCCCATACACTTTTTATGGCAATAACTTGCATATAAGCCTTTAAAATTAGCACTTTTGGTTTTTCATGTTAGTGTCCCTTAGACTTTAAAGTGGTTGTAAACCCATTACAACCACTATAACCTACAGGTAAGCCTAGATTAAGGCTTACCTGTAGGTGCAAGAAATATCTCCCAAACCTAAATGGTTTAGGAGATTTTTGCAGAAATAGTGGCACCGATGTCTACGGAGCATGCGCCGTAGACATCAGGTACAGGCGCACTGAGCGTGCCGTTTCTAACGGCGATCATGCTGTTAGTGGAGGCACCACCGTGCATGCACGGTAGTGACGTCATCGCGGCTCCGGCCAGTCACAGCGCCGGAGCCGCGATACCCAGAAGTCACTCCGGGATAGATGGCGGCGTTGGAGGAGGTGAACGAGGGCCGATGTGGGGGCTCCGATCTCAGGTAAGTAATTCATAATGAGCTAGTATGCTCATTATACCTTTGTCTTGCAGGGTGTATTTTTTTTTCAGAGGCTTTTCTTCCTCTTTAATGGTGTTCCGCGGCTTTTGAATTTGCCGCGAACGCCGCATGTTTGTTGTTTGGTGAACAGGCGAACACCCGATGTTCAAGTCAAATTTACATTCGATTCGAACATCGGGCTCATCCCTAACGATGAATGAAAGCCCCCCCAAAAGCTTCAGGTGCTGTAAGTGAGCATTGTCATAGACTTCTATGGAGGCTTTGATGACGCTCTGAAGCACCAGGAAAGTGACACGGGGTAACATTTTTGAAGCGAAGCAAATACAATGTGTGAACAGGACTGTAAGGTAACCATTTTATTTAGTGACAAGTGTTTTGATTGGCATTCAGAGTGCTTTAAAAAAGCATGTCCAATGCCACATTTTTAAGCAAGTGTATTATAAACAAGCTCTTACTATTTTCCTGCACCCTAAATGTGTTTATACTGTATCATTTTTACTGCAACATCTATCGGGCTTTAAAACGTGATACATTATGGGAGAAATCCACCAAGGGACAGGACGGATAGGTGCAGGAAGCAACTAGAATTCTCAGTTTTGGGGACAATTTATACTTGACAAAGTTTCTCACATTCCCCTACTCTATCCAAAACAAAACATAAACAAGGTTAACAGTAGTTCCACTGTAAGTGCTTCTGAAGGCTTTGTTTTTATTATTAGAATAATAAACATGGTATACTTACTGGCACTGTGCAATGGTATTGCACAGAGCGGCCCCAAACCTCCTCTACTGGGGTCCCCCGCCTGCACTGTTCACTCCTCCACTTCTGTGTCTGCCCCCATATCAAGCTGCTTGCTATGGGGGTAGTTATGCAGGCTTGCTCCAGAGCTGGGCTATGTGTAGCCATATAGACACACAGTGTTGTTGTGAAAATTTTTGAAGATGTATTTTAATATGTATTGTCATAAGGGTCTCCCAGTGTTCGTTCTCTCGCAACCCGCTCTACAGAGCTGACTGGGGCAGACTGACGCTGGTTGAGATCCGTTTGGTAGTGGAAAGCTCCTTGGGGATGTAGAGAAGTGTCTTTGGAGTGGGGACATGTTCGCCAGCTAAGGGCCCCTGTGCGATGCACAGAAATGATCGTTTGGTGGGGGTGTGTTCGCTCTGCAAAGACATTATCGGTTTAACGAGTGTGCGCTCGTGTCGCCCCTGTATGCCTGATCAACATATTTGTGGCCCCATGAGTGTACACCTGCAGATAGTCTCTCGTCCACAAGGAAGGGTAGCATAATCCAGGTATGCATTGTTCTCTGGAACAATGCATAATAAGGATACCTATCAGCGGAATTGTAGTCATCGTTCAGTGGTTATTGTATATATTTATTTATCCTGTGTTGTTACATCCTTATTTGGTCATTCACATCTTGTGTTGTCACATTCTGTGTTGTCACATCCTGTGTTGTCACATCCTGTGTTGTTCATTTCCTGTGAGGTCACAATCTGTGTAGGAGGCGATTGGCTGTTGGAGCCAATCCCTCCTCTTTGTAATTTCTTTTGTTGTCTTTGAATAAAAGAACGAGTGAACTGCTCAAAGGTGGTCGTGCTGATGGGGCTGAGAACGTAAGGAATGGTCATGTCTGTTTTTCATGAGGATGCAAGGGTAATGGAATGATAGGTAAGGTACATTATATCATTAGACGGAAATGGGTGCTTATGAGCACAGGAGATATAGCTGTATGCATAGCGTACAGCCAAATTTCCCTAACATCGTGCGGCTTAGCCTCGCCCCCCACTCTCTGCTCACAGGATTTGATTGACAGCAGCAGGAACCAATGGCAATTCCACTGCTAATTCTTCTGTGAGAAGATAAAGACAGGGGAGAAGAACTGCAGATGGGCACATCGCAGGATCAATGCAGGACTCAGGTAAGTGTATGGGGGGGGGGCACAGCAAATGGAAAAATGATTTTTTTTTTTTTTTACCTTAATGCACGGAATGCATTAAGGTAAAAACATTTTAGCTGTAGAAAACACTTTAAACTCACTAGCAGCCATCCAAAACTGACATCTTTTTGCTTGGATTAACACTATAATGTTGAGGCTTTCTTTGGAAAAAGTCTGTTCCAGTACTCTTTCTGTTTTCTCATAAGAATAATCTCCCAAACAAAAATATGCTATTTTCTCCAGTAACTAAGCCATTGTTCTGGTAATATTAAACAGCCTGATTATTAATGAATACATTTTTCATCCTCATTTAAAAGCCATCAACGAAGAGATCTGATTCCGAAATCTATCAAGCGTCCAGCTGAATATCTGCTTGAAGATTGTGTGTCTGGTGCTTTGATATTAATGGCCCACCCTCTGTATACATGTATGCTTTAACAATAATAATCATGGCAACAGCACAGTAAAAATTGATTGTGTGAGCTCATTGAGTCTGAATTAAGTGGCTAACCATGCAAACATTTGCAGATCATGTTCAGAGCATCCGCAGTATAATGGCACTTTGAACATACTGATCTTCCTTCCTGCATTTTACGACAGATAATGGAGTTAAAGCCTTAAGCACATGTTAAGAGGCCAGGTTATGCAACAGAAAGGGCACAAGAAAAATATAGAGAACTAGAATGAGAAACGTGCTTTGCTCCCAAGCTAAAATCTAAACTACTGTAAATTAATGCATTGTCCACATCATCGTTGCACAAACAAATGCACCTAAAACTAGTATATACAGTATTTTGTATTGTTGCTACAAAGTTGTATCACATGCTGAGTTCTTATATCATTTAAGAAACTCCTACACTTGTAGGCTTTCTAAAGTAAAGGATGGTGTTACTGATGAATTCTTTATTGAATGGAACAAAACAATGACTTGGCAACGCAGCTACACAAGTAGGGATAAGGTTCAGGTTCGCTGCTACCTTGTGTTAGCATTACATCCCTGTTTGGGAAGTTCACAAGTCGCAAACTTTTGACTGAGGAGTTTGCAGGTTTGCTCTTGGTCAGATGAATCACAAAAGCCAATAGCTTGAAGAAATGGATAACCCAGCCCCCTTCCTATGAATTAGTGGGCACACAGCACCCATATTGTCATTGTGTGTTGTTAATTATGTTGGGGAGAGCTGACAATTTTGTGTAAACAGAGATACAGGTTTAATATATTTATTATATTTTTGACATATGTACACGTCACCTATGGCAGTGTCCATGCTGTTTATTTGACAATAGCTTTCTTATTAGATCTAAAATTGGCAGAATTAAAAAACAAAGACCCCCCTAGATAATAATTGTAATTATGAATATATTTCATTTAGACTTGTATCAATGTAGGGGTATAACAGAGCTTCCCAGAAGGCCCTGTTATACAGATGAGTCGGTGCCTAGGCTTGTGTATCTAAACAATGGGACCCAAACCTATTTGTTGTATATATTAGCTTCAAAGGATCCCTCGTTGAGATATACAATGAGCGTGGGCAGCCCGTCATGAATACTTAATTTCCCTGAAAATGTCTACCTACAATTAAATCTCACGTTCAAAAGTTTGGGCCAAGGATTTGCATTAAAAGGGGATGAGCTATGCTAACTCTAGGGATTGGAAATTTAGCCAATCCTTAATAGGGAGGCCCACCAATCAGAGCCACACCATGCTAACCAATGAGGCATCAGCCTGTAATGATATACACAGACTAGATAGGAGGGAAGCACACACTCTCTGGTAGAATGGTCACCTGAATGGAACCCTTGTGGGCCATAGCCTGATAACTATTGTAACTAAATATGTTTGTCTTATGCCTTTTCTGTCCTACTGTTTGTAGATTAATGTTTTAGTCTAGGCCTACTTACTATATACCAATACATTTTTGTTATTGTGTTAAAACTTTCACTCATGGTCAAAGAACTCTCATTAACCCAAATCATATTGGAGAGATATTAAATCTCAAATATAACTTACGGGTAACATAACTGGCGACCACGAAGGGACCAGGAATGAAAATATTTAATATAAAACTGAGATTTGTGTAATGCAGATTAAGGTTCTTGGTATGAATTTAAACTGAGTCAGTTTTTCTGCTAGTTTGGAGGTCACAGCAAGTTTATCTAGGGAAAAATATAGGTAAATGTTTTTGTTTTATTAGTGGGTATTAGAATAACTCTTAGAAATATCCCGTAATTATAGTATATTTAAAGTACCATTATAACCGGTCATATAATTAGGAGGATATGCTGAGCGGGAAATAATTTGGTTTTGATTATTTTTTTTGTTTCTTTTGTGCTCACCAAGCTTCATTGCTCTCTAATCATTGTTGGAGTTTGCTTTATGGTGAGCACATGTATGTTTTATTGGAAAGACACTGAAAGAGTGTGGTCTTCGTTGGTCTGTCGAAAAAGGTTCAACAGGTTTTAGGTTTTTAGTTAGATTTTGTTGAACTGAAGGCATAGTATTCGTGTGGGACATTGAAACTGAGCTACAAGAGAGTTGTTTGTTTTGTGCTGTGGGAAGTCTGGTTACTGAAGCTAATATATGATAATGATTATAGATTGTAAAATAAGCTACATTTAGCATTCTGTATTATACCTTGAAATTTTGTTAAGGATAAACCCTACCAATAATTTAAAAAACTGAGTTTGTGATAGATTGGTTTTTGTGTTAAACAGAAGTCGGTGTAGTAGTTATTGGTCAGAACACGGCTGTGTTTCCCTTTTTTGTTGTCAACCCTATTGCTCCTTGTGTGCTTATCTCAGTACTATTGTTTCTATTGTCTGCCTGGTCTATTGTGTTTTGGGTGTAGGCTCAGACTAAGTAGGCTACATGCTATTGTGATTATAATCGGGGTGTCTCCACTCCTGGTCATAGTCTAAGTGGTAGACTACTGTGTCAGAAGTCTGTTCTGTGGTGTATTGTTGTATCGTCACTGAACTTGTACATCATGGAGAAATTGATGGCCAGGATTGCTAGAGCTATTAAAAATAGCTCGGAAATAATGAGAGCAATGTAGGAATCTAAAAGCCCATGGCACCAGGTACAAAAGTATGTAAATGTAAAGCCTACAGAGAAAAAATACAGCAAATGTGAGGGTAAGACTGCTCTAACTTTTGCTGCTTGCTGGTTGGCTAACAATTACAAACAGGTATTGTTGCAAAACATATCTCGCAAGGAGAATCTGGAAATAGCCAAAAGTAATATCGGTACTCTAAAAGTTTCTATGACAAATTTGAATGCTAGCCACCAGCAACCAACAATAGACAACCAACACAAGCAGAGAGAGGTTGATGTAGACTGAAGGCTGTAGAGAGTAAATGTAAACAATTGTCTACATCTTCCAGCCCAGGGCAGCTTGTGCAATCTCCATATTCCATAGATTGTAATGCAACTGGTTTGAGTATTTCTAGATGCAACAGGAAATTATCTCCATCTGGAGTATGTGCTAGTTTCAACAACTCATTGAATGGTGGGAGCTCCTTTGAAAGTGCCCCTATATATTATAATGCAACACCTTATACACAAGGAGACAAACTTGCCACTGAGTGGATGTAAGTAATCAGTGGGTGATTTATCTGTCTGTTGGCAGCCTATTGTAAATAAGGCAATGTACGTTAATGAACAAAATACCACACAAAAATGTAACATGCACATGTAGTAAAGCATCAAGGGCCAGATCTAGCCTGTCTGATGTGGGGGTGCAGTTAAAAATGTCAGGGAGGCAGAGGTTGGGAGGTTGGGAGGTCAGCAGGGCAGTGTACAGGTGGTCAGCAGGGCAGAGGACAGGGGACAGCAGGGCAGTGTAGAGGGGGCCAGCAGGGCAAAAGATGTAAGTTCAGCACGTAATTAGCTGAGGACGGGGGTAAGCAGGGTGGAGGACAGGGGTCAGTGCTGGCAGTGCAGAAAACAGGGGTCACCATTGGCAGGGCAGAGGACAGGGGTCATCATTGGCAGGGCAGAGAATGAGATCGCCACTGGCAGGACAGAGGACAGGGGTGACTGCTGGCAGGACAGAGATCACTAATGGCAGGACAGAGGACAGGGGTCACTGCTGGCAGAACAGAGGACAGAGAACACCACTGGCAGGACAGAGGACAGGGATTACCGCTGGAGAGGTAGAGGACAGAGAACACAACTGGCAGGGCAGAGGACAGCAATCACTACTTGAGAGGCAGAGGACAGGAATTACCATTGGCAGGTAAGAGGACAAGGATCACCGCTGGAGAGGTAGAGGACAGAGATCACTGCTGGAGAGGCAGAGGACAGGGATCACTGCTGGTGAGGCAGAAGACAGTGATCACTGTTGGAGAGGCAGAGGACTGGCATTACCGCTGGAGAAGAAGAGGACAGGTTATACCGCTGAAGAGTGAGAAGACAGAGATCACCCAGGGAAAAGACAGGGGTCCCTGGAGAGGGAGAGGACAGAGGTCACCACTGGAGAGAAAAAGGACAGTGATCACCGCTGGAGAGGGAGAGGACAGGGGTCACTGCTGGAGAGGGAGAGAACAGAGATCACCGCTGGAGAGGGAGAGAACTTGGGTTGCCGCTGGAGAGGCAGAGGACAGGGGTCACCGCTGGAGAGGCAGAGGACAGGGGTCACCGCTGGAGAGGCAGAGGACTGGCATTACCGCTGGAGAAGAAGAGGACAGGTTATACCGCTGAAGAGTGAGAAGACAGAGATCACCCAGGGAAAAGACAGGGGTCCCTGGAGAGGGAGAGGACAGAGGTCACCACTGGAGAGAAAAAGGACAGTGATCACCACTGGAGAGGGAGAGGACAGGGGTCACTGCTGGAGAGGGAGAGAACAGAGATCACCGCTGGAGAGGCAGAGGACAGGGGTCACCGCTGGAGAGGCAGAGAACAGGGGTCACCGCTGGAGAGGCAGAGGACAGGGATCACTGCTGGAGAGGCAGAGGACAGGGGTCACCGCTGGAGAGGCAGAGGACAGGGGTCACCGCTGGAGAGGCAGAGGACAGGGGTCACCGCTGGAGAGGGAGAGGACAGGGGTCACCGCTGGAGAGGCAAAGGACAGGGATCACCGCTGGAGAAGCAGAGGACAGGGGTCACCGCTGGCGAGGCAGAGGACAGGGATCTCATGTATTACAAACACATATCCATGTGAGAAACCTCTGTAACCTAAATATTATATAAATATATGCCAAAAATACCACTGATGCATTTAAATAAACATAGATGTCCTTTGAATAAAATAGAAGGTCCCATTTAACAGCACCCAAGTTCAGTGCAAATAAGAATAGCAAGTCCAAACTCCAACAGCAAAATCCCAATCCCATGGCCCCATGGCTCCACTCTTCCTCAATCACCACATGTGAAGTCCCTCACACCAGTTTCACTCACCAGCTAATATTGTCTCTCATAGAAATGATTGGCAAAAAGTGCCCAAAACTGCTGTTATTATGCTCACACTGTAGGCTGCTCAGGATCAGTTCTACTTTAAGGTGTTCCTAAGCAGCTTGGTGTTTGGATCTTCCAGCAGCTCTACCCCTTAGCATAACAGAATTCTGGAGAGCCCGGAAGTCAAAGTTATCACTGCTGGCACGGCACTTGGCTGAGCTCCTTTCCTATCTCAGCAAAGCATGCAGCTCCTTCTCCTCACACTATACAAAGCTGAAATCACATTCCTTTACACACAGCCATGTTGCTGTTCTGACCTGTGAAATTCCCTGGTTGGAATGGCAGTGTAGCTTCAGTAGCTAGATACACTGTGTGAAGATCATGGCTGTGTGTAATAGAAGGTATTTTCAGCTCTGTGTAGTGTGGAGAGGAGTACTGTGCTGGGATGGGAAAGGAGCTCAGCAGCCGGGTAGATCACCCAGCATGGAGGGGGGCTTTGGGGGGGCGAAACTAAGATTTGTGGGCGTGCAGCCCTCCCCAACACCCCCCCTAGATCTGGCCATGCTGAGCAGCAGTAAATCTTTAGACTGTCAGCAGATCGGCCTCTCGAAATTCGGCTGTGCCTAAAAATAGAGAGCGACTGAGCATGTGCAGAGCAGGGTGAGAGGGTTCTAGCATTCCCTAGGTTGGCCTTGACATGAGAAAGGGGTACACATTCCTGTCGTCTGTTTCCACGTCCACCTGTGCTGGGTGTACAATTCTAATCGATGTTCTCTTTCACTTTATGGGATGTTTTGATGTATTGTCTCTTCTATCTACTGCCTCTGAGCATCAATGTGCACAGCCTATTGCATTAGGGTGTGCACCCCAAAGCTCAAACACACATGTGTGTGTATGTGTATATAAATCTAGATATATCTATACATATTTATAGGTCAGTAGGGCAGTGGACAGTGCTAGTAGGGCAGAGATTGGTTAGTTCATTTTTCATTATTTTTTTATTATTACTTTTTTACAATTACCATTTTACAATATTTTTTTACAATAATTGTTTTATTTTTTTTTATTTTTTTAGGAGCTCCATTGGGGGGCTTTGGAGTAAAATAAGGGGTCTAAACAGATACAAATCAACATGTATTTACTGTATTTTACTATCTAATATTATAATATACTTATTTGAAACGTTTAACTGTTGGGTCTGTTAGATTATTTTTTTAATAGTTTATTAGTCTTTTTGAGACTTTCTGAAGAAGCCTCATTTTATAGCAATACATCCACATGCCACTTGCTTTAGAATTAAATTATAGATAAATTAAGTGTGTGAAAGCAGTATTTAATTTGCTTATTGGTTTTCTATCCTTCCCTACCCTATTAGAATGTAATTTCTGGTTATGTTGCTGTTAGGGCTCGTTTACACTTGCTTCAAAACATGGCTTCGGACACGCTTTGTTAAAGCGCTCTGAACGCCAGTCAAAGCCCCTGTCACTAAATAAAATGGTTAGTATACAGGCTTTGGTGGAGCTTCAATGAGGCTTTGAAGGGGCTTCGACTAAGCTTTGGTGGGGCTTCGACGAGGCTTTGGCGGGGCTTCGACAAGGCTTTGGTGGGGTTTCAGTGGGGCTTCAGTGTGGCTTCAAGCAAGCTTTACCTTAGACTTCTATGGAGGCTTTGAAGACGCTTTGAAGCACCACTAAAGCTACATGGGGTATAATTTTTGAAGCGAAGCCAAAGCAAAGCAAAAGCAAGGTATAAACAGGACTGTAAGCTAACCATTTTATTTAGTGACATGGGCTTTGACTAGCGTTCAGAGAGCTTTAACAAAGCCTGTTCAAAGCCTTGTTGAAGCCTTGTTGAAGCCTAAGCAAGTGTAAATGAGCCCCCAGAGATATGTTGGGGTTTTTTTTGTCTTTTATTTTTTTGTCTGCTGGTTGAACTTGATTGAAAACAATTGCAGCCACCACATCCAAGGACTGGTCAGCTGCAGAATATCATGTTTTAAATTCTAGGGTTTAACTCTTGGTGGTTCCTGAATACTGGAGGAAAGCATTGTTTTAGTAATCCTTTAGTAATCCATAGAAAGTATTGTTCTAGTAATCCTTCTTAAATGATTAATTATTAGTATATGTATGAGTGATTACTCAAATTTTGCACTCTGTGATGCAAAGGAAAACTTTCTGTCCCAGTTTTTAGTGGAAGTGTACTAATCATTCACATGAACACCAAAATGGCATGTTTCTTTTATTTATACATACATGAGACCCACAATGAAGTGCAGGAAAGAAAAAAAGCAGTGAGCCTAAATCCAGCAATTTCTTGCAACAGAAAGGAAAATGTACTGAATGAAGAACTTACCATGTAACTGATGTAATGGTAGAAAATGGACAGACGCATGTGTGACCCACAGGGCTTTTTTATTTCTAGAGAATAGGTGCAGGAACTCCCCTTTTCCAAGTCTCCCCTTGTCTCCTCCAAGCACCGATCCTTGGTTCCACTCTATACCCACCTCCCAGGACTGCCCCTTTTAGAGAATACAGAAGCATGTAACATTTGTGGTACTAAGTAATTTGTATGGAACTTGTTAATGATAAGAATAAAAGCAGTAAAATAGATCCCCTGCAGCCAGCGACAATACATCCCCCAGCAGCAATGAACCACCCGCAACAAAATACCCCCCAGCAACAATAGACCCCCTGCCGCAACAACATATCTCCCGGCAACCAGCATCAATAGACCCCCCAGCACCAGCAACAATAGATCCCCCAGCAACAATGGACTACCTACAGTAAAATATTTCACCTCAGCCAAAATAGACCCCCAGCAGCAATGACAAATCTCCCCACAGCCATCATTAATAGACTCTCCAGAAGCCAGCAACAAAAAACTGCTCCTTCAACAGGAGATCCCTCCCAGCCACAGAAAACCCACCCCAGTAAGAGCCCATTCACACAGGGACGACTTGTCAGGCGACCTAGTCGCCTGACAAGTCGCCTCCCGTTCTGTACAATGGAACCGTTCTAATTGGAGTGACGCAAGTCGCTCCGACTTAGAAAAAGGTTCCTGTACGACTTTGGGGGGCGACTTGGGGCGACTTGCATAGACTTCTATACAGAAGTCGTTTTGCAAGTCGCCGCGGAAGTCGTTTGCAGGTCGCCTCGCTGAGGCGACCTGCAAGTCATGTTGCCCCTGTGTGAACCGGGTCTCACAATAGACACCTCGCCAGAAACAACAGACCTCCCTAGCAACAACAGATCCCTAAACCCCTCCAGTCACAATAGATCCCCCAGCAGCCAGCATCAACAGACCCTGCAGCACGCCTTGTCATTACATACCGGAAATGCGTTCCCCTGTGCTCCTGCTGAAAAAAAGCCCTAGTGTAAACATTCACTGCAGGTTAAATTAATAATAGTGTATGGCAACTGGCACTGAATAGAAACCATTTCTAACTATATTATTAAATAAACTTTCACTGTATCTATAATGTAAGGTAACAGCAAAAAGCAGAGCTAGGCCTCATACACACTTGAGCTCAAAAACGCTACTTTTACAGGCATTTGAGCTTTTTTTTTTTTCTGCCTCTAAATGCCCCTCCATGTTAACCTATGCATTTATAGGAGTTTAGAGGCATAAAAAAAATGTCAATATAAATGTCATTAAAAAAATGCTTAAAAGTGCCTAAACTCACATAAACACAAAAAAAAGTAGATATTTGCCAGCACACCATGGATTGACTTTGACACAAAGTAGCGTCCAAACGGATAGTTTATTGTGTGATCACAACACAAGGAGAGTGAAACATTTCGGAATCATGCAGGACACCTTCGTCAGGCATGCCTGACGAAGGGGTCCTGCATGACTCCGAAACGTTGCACTCTCCTTGTGTTGTGATCGTGCAATAAACTATCCGTTTGGACGCTACTTTGTGTCAATTCATGGTGTGCTGGCAAATATCTACTTTGTGACTTCAACCAGTATCCAGCTAGTTGCTGCTGCAGCACACCAAATTATGAGAGCTTATCCAGGAACGTGTGCAATGGGAATATGCCATATCACATAAACACTAGGCGAAGTCCCATGTTAATGCATTTTAATAGCCAGAATTCTGGCCAATGGAGTGTATTAATGCCAGACGCAGCAGCGCGCATCCAAAAACTTGACTTTTTACAACCTTTTTGCTGCTGCTAAACTTCTGTAGGAGAAAAAAAGCACCAATAATATGCAATGTGCATGAAGCCTTACAATGTTTTATTGCTTCTGGTTATTTTAGATTGTAAAAAAACACAAAAATTAGGTAGGAAAATAAAATAGTGGGGGGTGGCTAGTTACATGAAGTCTTGCCCCTCAACCCTTTTCATGTTTCACCATGCTGCTTCTTGTTTACAAAAGGGCTTTTTAATAAAAGATGCTGTGGATAAAACATGAATAGTGACCAACAACAGGGAGTGTACAAATGTCAACAGGAAGCTTGGTAAGTAAATGCAAACATTTGATGAAGCATTGCTATCAAGGTCAGCTATATAAATGGGAAAAAGTTAATCACTTCCTATACAAATACAAAAAATAGGAGCTTTATGTTTACAGTATGTTTATGGCTCTGAGCGAATGGAAGATCTACAATCACTAGTTCATGTGGGGACAGACGCAGTGGGTTAGCTGAGGACATTGTGGTTCCTTTTAAGCCCACCAGAAGCTACTTACAGTGCCTTAAAAAGCATTCATACCCCTTGAAATTTTCCCCATTTTGTCATTTTACAACCATAAACGTAAATGTATTTTATTGGAATTTTATGTGATAGAACACAAAGTGGCTCATAATTGTGAAGTGGAAGGAAAATTATAAATGTTTTTTCAAAATTCTCAAGTCTTTTGCAAACTCTAACATGTTTTCTTCTAAGATTGCCCTGTATTTTGCTCCATTCATCTTCCCATCAACGCTGACCAGCTTCCCTGTCCCTGCTGATGAAAAGCATCCTCACAACATGATGCTGCCACCACCATGTTTCACAGTGGGGATGGTGTGTTCAGGGTGATGTGCAGTGTTAGTTTTCTGCCACACGTAGCATTTTGCTTTTAGGGCAAAAAGTTCAATTTTGGTTTCATCTGACCAGAGCACCTTCTTCCACATGTTTGCTGTGTCCCCACATGGCTTCTCGCAAACTGGAATGGGACTCCTTATGGCTTTCTTTCAACAATGGCTTTCTTCTTGACACTCTTCCATAAAGGCCAGATTTGTGGAGTGAAAAACTAGTAGTTGTCCAGTGTACAGATTATCCTACCTGAGCTGTCTATCTCGGTAGCTCCTCCAGAGTTACTATGGACCTCTTGGCTGTTCCTCTGATTAATGCTCTCCTTGCCTGGCCTGTCAGTTTAAGTGGACGCCCATGTCTTGGTAGGTTTGCAGTTGTGTCATACCCTTTCCATTTTCGGATGATGGGTTGAACAGTGCTCCTTGAGCAAAGCTTGGGATATTGTTTTATAACCTAACCCTGCTTTAAACCTCTCCACAAATTTATCCCTGACTTCTCTGGTGTGTTCCTTGGCCTTCACGATGCTGTTTGTTCACTAAACCTTTCTAACAAACCTCTGAGGACTTCACAGAACAACTGTATTTATACTGAAATTAGATTACGCACAGGTGGACCTTATTTACTAATTAGGTGACTTCTGAAGGCAATTGGTTCCACTAGATTTTAGTTAGGGGTATCAGAGTAAAGGGGCTAAATACACATGCACGCCACACTTTTCAGATATTTATTTGTAAAAAAATCTTGAAAACCATTTATCCTTTTCCTTCCACTTCACAATTATGTGCCACTTTGTGTTGGTCTATCGCATTAAATCCCAATAAAATACATTTAAGCTTTTGGTTGTAACACTGTATATTGTCTCATTGCTCTCCAAACCCTACTCCATGAAGGCCATGGTTTCTATATACTGAATTGATGAGCCTCAAACAGTTGTATGCAAAGAATAAACACACAGGGATTTCTTCAGAATAACAAAAGGATAACAAAGGGTAGGAATCTGCAGCAAAGTTTGTTAAAATCCTTGTGTACATTGAACACCCAGAGAGAATTGTTTTTTCTCAAAAAAAGTGGAGTTACTCTTTAATATTAAGACATACAAAGACATTTTAGCAGAAGTGCACTCCCAAACTTGCGATAACCAAATGAGCAAGGCCTTTTTATGCTCCATAAAACTGTGCCCCTGTGCACAAAATCAGTTCCGTAAAGGAAAGATCTGGTAAGTTTGGTGTGGAGGAAATCAAGTCCAGACCTCAACACCACTGGTTACCTTTGGGATGAATTAGAAAGCCAATTGTGAGTCAAGTCTTTTCATCTAACACCAGCACCAGTAAATTCTCAAAGATACAAGTAACTTTCAGGATTTAACATAGACCTGGCAGAGAAACATAAAATATGGGCTATAGTTAGTCCAATGTCAGGCAAAATTTTTATTTTAGTTTTAGATAAACTGTAAATGTCACCAGTAGGGACGTAGACAACAGTAACCTTTTTATTTCTTTCTAAAAAGAAATAAAAAAGTATTGACTGCGTTGAGCTTTTAGGACTTTTAGGTCCACCACCAAAACACTGCTTTATTAGTTACAGAATTAAGGAATTTTTTCAAGCCTGCCGATAGGAATGGGTATATCCCACTGGACAGCTGTCATCACAGCACCTGACTGTGTAATATCCCTAGGGATCAATTTATTCGGGTGTGGTGCAATTGCACCTTGGACTCTGACTACCAGGCCCAATCACAGGTCTTGGCAGATAGGTTTTTTCAAAAGGGCTATCAAAAAGAGCAGGTCATTCTCGGGATGAGATTGGTAAGTTTAATAGATAAACATTGGTTGTTGACTCTATAATGGGGAGGAATAAAAATTCCAGGAGTACGAAATTGTCCTGGATTACAACGTAGAGTATAGACAGTTTGAGCGGATTGTTCTGAAACATTGGGAAATCCTTAGGAAGGATAAGGTGCTGGGTGCAGTTCTCCCTAATCGTCCAGGTTTTATTTATAAACGGGCATCGACATTGAGAGATGCCATTGCACCTGGAGTGATTGATCCTCCAATCATTAGAGAAAATATAATTTTTTCCTTCCTGTTGGGTTTTTATGCCAACATTTTGTTTCCACCTCTACCGGTCAGAGGTATCAGTTCAAAAACTTGATTACATGCAGCACACAGGGGGTGGTTTATATGCTGGAGTGCAAATGTGGACTCATGTATATTGGTAGAACTTCCAGACCCCTTAGTGTGCGCAGTGGCGAACAAGTTAACAATATTAAAAAGGGGTTCAGATCCCATAGTGTGTCTAAGCATTTTAGAGTGTGTCACGACAGAGATCCCAGGGACCTCAAATTTTGGGGTATTGAGAAGGTTGACAGACATTGACGGGGGGGGTAATTATATCCGTCACCTCAGCCAGAGAGATTCTTTCTGGATTTTTGAGGCTAAGGTATTATCTCCTGAAGGGTTAAATATAGATTTTGATTTAAACTGTTTTATTTCTGATAGGTAATTTTTTATTTTATTAATTTGTTTGCTTTTATGTGGTGATTTTGTATGTTTTATTGTATGTTACATGTAGTGTAATTGAAGTGTGGAGATTTAGGGAAACAGCGGGTGTCCAGTGCTTTTTATGAATTTTTCTATCATTAATACTATTTCTACTCAGTGAGTAATTATCATTCGTGACGCGGCAAATTATGAAATGTCGAAATGCAACGCACATTCTCTTCTTCTTTAATGGGATAATAATGAAGCTGCTTTGCTGGTGATACTGATGTAGTTCCACCAAACATATTTTAAAAGGCTTTTATTTTCCAGTGATATGAAAACTAATGTTATTATGCTTGTTTTCTTGTTTTTTGTTTTTTTGGGCAAGTTACCACAACACCATTATCCTGTAGTTTTTAAGTTTTTAAGATCAAAGATACAACTATGTTGGTGTCCCTTGTTAATTTTACATTGTATTTTTTTAAATGTAACTGCCTACTCCCAAACTGTCATTTGAAGTAAAACACATAGCCAAGTATTATTCTCCACAATATTTTTATTGTGCATTAAAAAAAAAAGAAAACAAATAAAATTAGACATGCTATCTGCCAATAGAACTTAGGCCCCTTTCACACTTATACGACTGCAAAGGCGCGCGATTTTACCGCGAATTCGCGGCCGCAATTTTACCGCGATTTTACCGCGATTTGGGAGCAGTACTACTTTGTACGACTTTGCCACATTTTTGGCATTAACAAATGAAAACATACAGTAGTTGGTATGAATCATAAGGGGGAACTCCACGCCAGGTTTTAAATAAAAAAACTGGCGTGGGTTCCCCCCAGGGGCATACCAGGCCCTTAGGTCTGGTATGGATTGTAAGGGGAACCCCCTATGCCAAAAAATCGGCATGGGGGTCCCCCCAAAATCCATACCAGACCCTTATCCGAGCACGCAGCCCGGCTGGTCAGGAATGGGGGTGGGGACGAGCGATCGCCCCCCCCCTCCTGGACCGTACCAGGCTGCATGCCCTCAACATGGGGGGTGGATGCTTTGGGGCATGGGGGGCCCCATGTTGATGAGGACAAGGGCCTCTTCCCGACAACCCTGGCCGTTGGTTGTTGGGGTCTGCGGGCGGGGGCTTATCGGAATCTGGGAGCCCCCTTTAATAAGGGGGCCCCCAGATCCCGGCCCCCCACCCTATGTGAATGAGTATGGGGTACATGGTACCCCTACCCATTCACCTAGGGGAAAAAGCGTTAAAAAAAAACACAGTACACAGGTTTTAAAGTAATTTATTAGGCAGCTCCGGGGTCTTCTTCAGACTTCGGGGGTCCTTTTCCGACTTCGGGAGTCTCTCCGGCGTCTTCTCCTGGTGTCCGCATCTTCTGCCGGCTCCACCGCTATCTTCTGCCGCTCTTTTGCCAGCGGTGGTCCGGACTTTTGGATCGTCTTCTTCCCTCTTCTCTTCCAGAGATGTTGACACGACGCTCTCTCTGGCTGGAATGGTCTCTGAACGCTCCGCAACGGACTTATATAGGAGGTGACCCCGCCCCCTTATGCCGTCACAGTCCCTGGGCATGCTGAGACTGTGACATTTTAGGAGGCGTGGTCACCGGGTGATGACCACGCCCCTTATGATGGCACAGTCCCAGCATGCCCCGGGACAGTGACCTCATAAGGGGGCGGGGTCACCGCTTATATAAGTCCATTGCGGAGTGTTCAGAGACCATTCCAGCCGGAGAGAGCATTGTGTCAACATCTCTGGAAGAAAAGAAGAAGGCAGAAGTCCGGACCACCGCTAGCAATTGAGCTGCGGAAGATAGCGGAGGAGCCGGCAGAAGATCAGGACACCGGGAGGAGACGCCGGAGAGACCCCCGAAGTCGGAAGAGGACCCCCAAAGTCGGAAGAGGACCCTCGAAGTCGGACGAAGATCTTGGAGCTGCCTAATAAATGATTTTAAAAACCTGTGTACTGTGTTTTTTATTGACACTTTTTTCCCTAGGTGAATGGGTAGGGGTACCATGTACCCATACTCATTCACAAAGGGTGGGGGGCCGGGATCTGGGTGCTCCCTTATTAAAGGGGGCTCCCGGATTCCGATAAGCCCCCCCGCCCGCAGACCCCGACAACCAACGGCCAGGGTTGTCAGGAAGAGGCCCTTGTCCTCATCAGCATGGGGACAAGGTGCTTTGGGGTGGGGGGGCCCGGCAGGGTGCCCCCATACCCTAAAGCACCCACCCCCCCATGTTGAGGGAATGCGGCCTGGTACGGTTCGGGGGGGGGGCGCTCGCTCGTCCCCATCCCCATTCCTGACCGGCCGGGCTGCATGTTCGGATAAGGGTCTGGTATGGATTTTGGGGGGGACCCCACACCGATTTTTCGGCGTAGGGGGTTCCTCTTAGATCCATACCAGACCTAAGGGCCTGGTATGCCCCTGGGGGGGAACCCACGCCGGTTTTTTCATTTAAAACTTGGCGTGGAGTTCCCCCTCTGGATTCATACCAGACAGCTGTCAGCACTGCCTGTCGCTCATCAGGAAAGGAAAAAAAAGTTTTCCTTTCCCGATCAGCGAGCCAGGCTTGTGCTTACAAAGTCGTACTGAAGTCGTGTCTATATTATTCAGGCACGACTTGCATGCTACTTCAGGGTTTAACATTGAGGTCTATGGAGTACAACTCGCATAGAAGTTGGACCAAAGTAGTGCAGGGACTACTTTCAAGTCGGCACGACTTAAAGTCGTGCCAATATGAATGGTAGTCATTGCAAATCATGGAGAATGACTTCTCATACGTTTTTGCAGTACAAAATCGTGGGACAAGTCGTATAAGTGTGAAAGGGGCCTTAACCAAAAAGTGCATTCTATGCATCCAAAAATATAGAAAATATACCAAATCAAATCATTATTCAATCAAAAAATATAATAAAAGCCTCATGTATGTGTCCTGTTTCTTAAAGTTGTAAACTTGTTGTAAACCCTTACAACACACTTTTTGTTACAGATAAGCCTATAATAAGGCTTATCTGTAGCTGCCCTGAATATCTCCTAAACCTGAATGGTTTAGGAGATATCCCCTGTATTTGCATGTGCTGATGTCATCGGCACATGTGCACCGAAGCAAACTGAAGCAATGGCATGTACATGCCGTTGCTTCAGTTAGACTGTGCCGTTACCGGCGGCTCCCCTGCGCATGCGCAGGAGTGATGTCATCGTGGCTCCGGCCAATCGCAGCGCTGGAGCCCGCTATACCCGGAAGTAACTCAGAGAGCGATGTCGCCAGCCGGAGCGGTAAACAAGGACCGCTGAGGGGGCTTCTATCCAGAGTAAGCAGTACATAATGAGCTAGTATGCTATGCATACTAGCTCATTATGCCTTTGTCTTACAGGTTTTTTGGGTTTTTTTGGGGTTTACATCCACTTTAATATAGGGGGTCAACAATGTCAAGAGTTGAAATGATAATAAGGGCAGACATAATCAACAAATAGCACCACATCCCATAATTTATAAAAATAGAAAAAAGAAGGGGAAAAAAGGGTTGGGACAACCCAGGGACTTTTAAGGTGTTTAGATTTGAAGATAGAGTATGAAAACATGTACAACCTATCCATAAAAGATAATAATTTTATTATTAATTACCATAAAAACAAATTTTATTATAACATGACATCATTATTAATAAAAAGGCAATAAGTGTATCTCAATATTCACAAACCATCATGGGCAGGCAGTAGAAAAAAACACTTGATTCAATACCACTCAACATGTTTCGTTTATTTGGAGCTTCCTCTGGAGTTTTGGCATAGATTGTGGTATACTCTGAATAATAATAAAGAGAAACATGGATGAGGTATAATGTTACATAGTTGCAAGATAGAATTTGCGATCTATAATAAACATAGATATGTGTAAAAATATGTATGGACAATGAATCATCCATGAACTGAGAAAGCAGTTGAATGCCAAGAGTTGGTGAAAGCAGGGGTCTGTCATCCGGAGTTAGTTCCTAAAATCATCCGGATTATTCTCCTTGAGCTCCTGCAGCAAAGGCATATGACATAATTGGTCACGATTAATAAAGCAACCAATTTTTGGTCCAAGAAGTCCTCCTCCTCCTGTTTCTGGACTGGACTTGGGTCAAAGCAATAACTCCAAGGCCAATAATAAATAACACGTTATCTACTCCAATTCTGCAACATGTCTGGTTGACAAAAGGCCGCTCAGCAACTAAATGAAAAGCGTGAAATGAAAGGCGCAAATCAACACTCACCAAAATTCTACTAACACGAAATTAGCAGAAGGAGCCCAAAGGGTGGCGTCTGACAATTGAACGTCTGACAATCTTTACCAGCTCGTAATACGTCTAGTACATTACTACGTTCGTGTTTGTTGGCCGACAATTGTGTGTCGTTTGTATGCAAGACACGTTTTTGGCCAACGCCCTTCGGACAAATATCCGAGGCTCTGTCTGTGGAAAATCCGATCGTGTGTACGAGGCTTTAGATTCTTTCTTGTCTCACCTTATTCATGTTCAGGGAAAATCGAGTGGAGTGGGATGATTTACCTTTGTTTGGGACAGGTGCAATTGACCATCTGTTAGGTCAGTGGTCCATTTCTAGAGGTGAGCGAAGCGATTGCTCTGGGGGAGGAGGGTCTGTCACAATTTTTTCCTGATTAGTGCCTGCCAGGCAGAAGTCTCTTGGTGTCTGCTGAGACCTCTAGTCCTCTTTATTTCCCTTTTGGACTTTATTGGACTTTTTAAAGATCGTAATAATTTTATGCACTGCACTCTGTTTTTTTATATATTTTATTGGGATTATGTGATGATCTTTTTGTGCTAGCTGCATTAGTTAGTAGTTTTTGATTAGTTTATTTTTTGCACTGATTGAATTACCTTTTTATAGTTACAATATATAACTGAACTAATGTTCGAGTTGCAAAATAGATTTCCATGTTTTGGGTGGCATGCAATATGCCTTGATAAATGAAGTTGTTTTGAAACACAATTTGGAAAATTAAAAAGGCACAAATACATTCCGGATTCTATGAAAAATGGTTAAAGAAGATCTATCATTATCATTTTTTTATAGCTCTCCTAAGGGCCGAAGTACATGTATAGTCATTTCTCTCATTTAATATTCTGTACACACGACAGGTTTTCCCGTCGGAATAAACTCTGAAGGTTTTTTTGACGGAGCTCCGACGGAATTCCGCTCAAGCTGTCTTGCATACACACGGTCACACCAAATTCCGACCGTCCAGAACGAGGTGACGTACAACACGTACGATGGGACTATAAAACATACGTTCAATAGCCAGTAGCCAATAGCTTCCGTCTCGTACTTGCTTCAGAGCATGCGTCGTTTTTGGCACGTCGGAACAGCATACAGACGAGCGGTTTTCCCCATAGGAATTGGTTCCGTCGGAAAAATTTAGAACATGTTCTCTTTCTAGGTCCATCAGAATTTTTGACGTAAAAAGTCTGAAGGGGCAAACGCGATCGGAATATACGATGAAAAGCTACCGTCTGACTTTTTCTGTTGGACATTCCGCTCATGTGTACACGGCATAAGTGTTTTCTTACCAGAGATATGAGGTTCAACCTGTCCTTACCCCTTCCTGTCATGGCCGATGACAACAGCTATGAAGGAGATAGGCGATTCATGGCTGCAGCTCGTCTCGACTGTGCACACCTTTCCAAGACATGCAGAGGCTGACATGTACTCCCCCGAATTCCTCCTGCCTTTGCTTGCCTCTGGGAAGTGCGATCTATGAATCAGCTGTCTCCTTCATAGCAGTTGTCAAATGTGCCACAGTAGGGGAGGGGGGAGGTCAATGATCATAATTAGGGTGAGAATGCAACTATGAATCATGGGAGAAAGTACTACATGTATGTTGTCCCATAGAGGACAGAACTGTAAAATAAAAAAACATGTATTAAAGCGGAGTTCCACCCAAAAATGGAACTTCCGCTTTTCGGAATCCTCCCCCCCTCCGGTGTCACATTTGGCAACTTTCAGGGGGGAGCAGATACCTATCTAAAACAGGTATTTTGCTCCCACTTCCTGGCATAGATAGCCGAGCCACCCGCGGGTATCTACGCCACCTCTGGCGCCTTCTCAGTCCCCCCTGCTGTCTTCTGGGAGACACACAGGTCCCAGAAGACAGCAGGGACCAGTGGGATCACGCAGCGCGAGTCGCACATGCGCAGTAGGGAACCAGGAAGTGGAGCTGCTAGGATTCACTTCCTGATTCCCTTACAGAAGATGGGGACGCCTCCACCCAAGAGCCGAGGGCTTCGGGTGCCGACATCGCGGGTGCCCTGGACAGGTAAGTGTCCATATTTTAAAAGTCAGCAGCTGCAATATTTGTAAAAAAAAAAAATTAGGCGGAACCCCACTTTAATACCATCTTCTTTAACTTTGAGGTTTAAATACTTTAATAAAAGAAAAATAAGTATTCTCCTCTGACATATTCCACAACTGACTGCATTTATTTTGCCTTTTTATTTTTTACTCTATTGTGTGGTGCTTTAATAGGTAAAAGTGTAAAAAGATAGAGATGTGTATTTTCTGTCTCTGGAGTGGTGGTGCATTAAAAAAAAAAAGAAGATATAATGTGTGACTAACTAAAGCTCACCTTTTATCAGCAGGTGACAGTGTGAAGGACTATTAGTGCAAACATAGAATCTTCAGCATGTAGTCATTATGGTACCATTCCATTTACCTGTCATGGGTTTATAGCTGGAGGGAGATTTTCAGCTCATTATAACCTGGGCTTTGTTGGGCTGTCATAATAAATGGTAACTCTGCTGAAATTTAATATCTGAATACTGCTCATTGAAGCCTGTAACAACCTCATTGTCATATGTGTAAGACGATCTGGGTCTTGCTAGGCTGGACAACGGTAAGAGGTTTTTAGGCTATGTGCTAATTATTATCAGTAGTCTGGTATAATGATTAAAGATGTATCTTAGACGTATAAAACAGAAAAAAGAATTTTCAATTACACTGGCCACTGGCTGGTTGTTAAATCTTAAAGTTTTTCCAGTGCAATCTGTTCTTAATTTTGTCAGTGTCAAAAATGGTGTACCCCAAAGAGTGTGAACACATTTTCTGGGGGTGTAAATCTTTTCTGTGTTTCCTTTGTGTCACAACACTTCCATGTGCCTGCTGCTTAAAAGTGTGTGAAATTAGGAAAAAAAACAAAATATACATATTTATATTGCTGTAGCATCAGTGTGATGCTGCAATTGTCCCCCTGTTGGAGGCATTGACAGGCTGAGCCAACGCTGATCAGGCATCTGGGTCGATACCAGCATTATTGTTGGAATACATCCAAAGACTAAAGTGGTTTGGTGACATCAGCCAACCTTACTCTGGGTCACAGAAATGCGCTTCTATGATCCACAAAATGCGGTTTGCAATCCACAAAACAGCTATGT
Source organism: Lithobates clamitans (assembly GCA_037952925.1). Taxonomy (NCBI): domain Eukaryota; kingdom Metazoa; phylum Chordata; class Amphibia; order Anura; family Ranidae; genus Lithobates; species Lithobates clamitans. Next base: position 2,564,697 of record JBBGZY010000405.1, read on the forward strand.
CCTTGTCTACGTTCCAAATGGACCCGGTGAAGCCTTGAGCAGCATATATCAATTTAGTTTGCAGTACCGTGTACTTGTATGTAATTAAACCTTGTTGGAACTTACTACCCCAGAGTGGTCACGCTGTCTTTCTTCCTTCCCCGCTCTTTGTTTTAAAAATTGAGTCCCACCTCCGTTATGACAGTGGCGGCCCATCCATAGGGAGCACCCGGGCACTGCCCCCCCTCCTGTTTAGTCAAAAAAATAAATAAATACATTTTTTTTAAAACTGCCCCTTGAAGTGTGTTCGAGTGCTGGACACAGTGCACTATGGGAAGCGCCACGTCAATGCAATCACAAGATGCGGCGCTTCATTTGTGGGCTTTTGTCCCGCCTTGCGGCGCTTTCCGTGGCGCCGAGTAGCTTCCACCCGGCGCTCGTAGTATCTATTACTACGGCCGGGCAGTTTAATTGACATCTGAGTTAGATGTGACTTCCTGTTTTCTCTCTCCCATTGTGCCCGAGAGAGAAAACCGTAAGTATGAGGAGCGGACTGCTCCACCGCTGCTGGAAGGAGACGCCGCAGGAGAGGAGAGGACAACACAGTCAGCAAGGTAAGTGCCACTGCCACTGTGCTCCCGCGGAGAAGGGGGGGGTGAAGACTGGCAGCCTAGTCTCAGCAGGGGTAACCCTATGGTCGGAGGTAGAGTGATCCCCTTGATTGCTGGTCCCGGAGGAGGGTAAACCTTCTATTGGAGTGAAGGTGAGCAGACACAGTAGGAGGTAACAGATTTCGGCCCTGGCTGACAGATCCATCATTCTATAGATGTGTCCTCTATGGAGGAGAAGGATCATGCATGCTCCCAGTACATTCTCTCTGCACTGTGCCAGGCTCAGGTTAGCAGAGATGTCTCTGACTTCCTTCCTCCTGTCCCTATACTCATTACACTAAGAACAGGTGCTGAGCACTGCAAGAGCCGCCCACAGCCCGGCACTCCTCCTCCCTGTCATCTAGACCTACCACAAGTATGACTGTAAAGAGCTGCATGGATCAGGACTGTCCTAGGTATAAATCTACACAGATCATTATATAAGGACTGTCCTAGGTATAAATCTACACAGATCATTATAAAAGGGCAGTCCTAGGTATAAATCTACACAGATCATTATAAAAGGGCAGTCCTGGGTACAAGACATGTACAGAGCTCATTATATAAGGGCAGTCCTGGGTATAAGACATGTACAAAGCTCATTAAATAAGGGCAGTCCTGGGTACAAGACATGTACAGAGCTCATTATATAAGGGCAGTCCTGGGTATAAGACATGTACAGAGCTCATTTAATAAGGGCAGTCCTGGGTACAAGACATGTACAGAGCTCATTATATAAGGGCAGTCCTGGGTATAAGACATGTACAGAGCTCATTTAATAAGGGCAGTCCTGGGTACAAGACATGTACAGAGCTCATTATAAAAGGGAAGTTCGGGGGGGTTGGCAATTGTGCAGACTGGGGGGTAATTGTGCAAACTGAAGGGGGTAATTGTGCAGGATTTGTGGGAAATGCTATATACCAGGCTTTGGGAGAAATGCTATATGCCAGGCTTTGTGAGAAATGCTATATGCCAGGCTTTGTGAGACATGCTATATACCAGCTTTGTGAGAAATGCTATATACCAGGCTTTGTGAGACATGCTATATACCAGGCTTTGTGAGAAATGCTAAATACCAGGCTTTGTGAGAAATGCTATATGCCAGGCTTTATGAGAAATGCTATATGCCAGGCTTTGTGAGACACGTTATATACCAGGCTTTGTGAGACATGCTATATACCAGGCTTTGTGGGACATGCTATATACCAGGCTTTGTGAGACATGCTATATACCATGATCTGTGAGGCTGAGCTATATACTCTGTCCTGTGATGCTGGGGCTATATATTCTGTCCTGTGATGCTGAGCTGTATACTCCTGACACTATGAGTGGAAGCAAGTGGAATACAGGGGACGGAGTGGGTGGATTCTATAAGGGGTGTGGCTTATGAGAAGTGGGAGGGGCCAACCAGGAAGGGGCGGGGTCTGACGCCCCCATCATAAAACTTCATCAGCCGCCACTGCTCCTGACACTATGAGTGGAAGCAAGTGGAATACAGGGGACGGAGTGGGTGAATTCTATAAGGGGGTGTGGCTTATGAGAAGTAAGAGGGGCCAACCATGAAGAGCCTGGGTCTGGCACCCCCCCATCCTAAAACTTCACCAGCCACCACTGCAGCAGCACCCCTAGGTCATCATTTCCCTTTGTCTAGTTGTAAGGGATACCCACTCATAAAGCCCCCCCCCCCCGCCAATTTTGGTCTGTTTATTCTCTGTTTTTTTTTTTTTAACTTTATCGCGTATATTTCCCATGAGTGGTTGAGCGCTGATAGCCTAGCGCTATTCCTGGCATTGGAGAAATAATAAATTTTTTAGGTTTGTATGAAAAATTATCCTGTTCTCTTTGTATTGCTTCCTTTGTGTGAAATTCCTGGTGTTCCTGCCAGTCCCTCTGCTTTCCTATAAAACTAGACCACACTAATGAGGAGAACACACTGGCGTCAGTTCTCTAGTTGTGCTGGGAACTCAGCCTACTCTCCTCCAATGATCAGATTTGCGCTGACACACCTCCCCTACACAGCCTTTTATTGGGAAGTTCAGTGTACTTTTGCTTTTCCTTCCCAGCTCTTATGCAGCTAAGAACAGAGGAACAGAGGGAATGTGATTGCTTACTAAAAAGGGAAAAAAGGCATTTATAATGTATTTTTTTATATCTATACACAAATGCTTTGCCTTTCATTTCTATTTTAGTTGAGTTTATTTGAGTCGTTTTACAAGGTAAGGGGTTTACATTGACTTTAAGGGATTTGAGAGGCTGCAGTGTGATTTAACCCACCAGTGTCCACCCAACACTGGATGACCACATTTTGAATGGATACAGCCTTTAAAAAGGAGTCCCAGACCAGCTTCCTCCTGGATAGAGTGCAGAAGAAGGTTCTTACTGATGTCTACGTCTATGTGGATAGCAGGACAGGAAATCATCCCAACAAGGCAACAATTAAAATCTGCCATAAGTTCTTTCTCATTCTACTAAGTGTTTTTGTGCAACAATGGAAGTCTCAAGCTTGTATTATTCTTTGAATGTTTGTATGTACCATACTCTATTATTTGGTGGTTCATTATATGGTTAGATGTTACTTCATTTTAAAGTCTTTTTGTGAAGTTTCTGTATGAAAGCTTTTATTTCAATAAAGACCTAGTTTGTTGCAATGTAAAATAAAAAAGTGTTTTTGTTGCTTTCACCCTAGTGATCACTCTAGAAGTGAGGGGAAATCTCACTAATGATACAAAGACAGCAATAAATACCTAGCGGAGCCACCGTAAAATCTACAGATCTGTGTGGCCCTGGATTTTTTTTGTTCAGCTAAACACAGAGCACATTTTTGCAGGTAGGCGCAGCTGTGTGCATGGGCTCATTGATTACCATAGTGATGTGATTAGATCCACACAAAACTATAGAGGCAGTCCACATCCAAACGCAGTCTTTTTTCTGCCGGTGTAAATGAGCCCTTAAAGTGCTTGTATGGGAAAAAGCATAATTGGTATATATCTGCAGTACATGCAAATGTATCGTTTGTTTTTTTTTTTTTTGCTACACATAGAGAAATACCTGTTGATCCTGGCAGAAATCTAGTGAGATCCTAACTTTTTGTCTTTGCGGTACTGAAATCTCAAGCATTTTTATCCTCCATACCAGTGGCAGCTGGTGGTCAATTTTTTTGGTGGTGCGGCAAACCTGGCCCACTCACGTCCAGAACACATCCCCTCTATGTTATGGAGTCAGAGGCAAGCATTTTATAGTCCTCACACACTAAGTGCCGGTTCACACTAGACGCGGTACGACTTGCAGGTCGCCTCACCGAGGCGACCTGCACACGAGTGCCGGGGCGACTTGCTAGACGACTTCTGTATAGAAGTCTATGCAAGTCACCCCCAAAGTAGTACAGGAACCTTTCTTCTAAGTCGGAGCGACTTGCGTCGCTCCAATTAGAACGGTTCCATTGTACAGAACGGGAGACGACTTGTCAGGCGGCTAGGCCGCCTGACAAGTCGCCCCCGTGTGAACCGGCTCTACCTGTCCAACAGCGACAATGCTGCTTCTTCATATATAAAGTATAGTGAGTGAGCGTATTTACAAATCTGGGAAATGCTGGAGATGCTTATTTCCTTAATTGTCCTGGGATTGGGATTCAAATGATTAAAACAAGATGGTCAGCGCAATAGTCAATCAACTAGAATTCAAAGGATGAGAAGTCAGTTATGTGAGCCTCCATGTTTTTTCTAACAACCGTTTTTCTTGTAAAGACAGCTCAGTAACGGCAGCTGCTTAATTTATATTCCTACAAATTCATTGTAAGTTTATAGGTATGAATTGGGTATATAATCATAAGCCTCTGCACTCTAATGCCGCGTACACACGATCGGATTGTTGGCCAACAAAACTGCGGACTTTTGTCCGAAGGGCGTTGGCCCAAACTTGTCTGGCATACAAACGGCAAGGAATTGTTGGCCAACAAACACGAACGTAGTGACGTACTACGTGTTTTTTCAGCTCTTTAGCGCCACCCTTTGGGCTCCTTCTGCTAATTTCCTGTTAGAAGTTTGGTGAGTGTTGATCCGCACTTTTCATTTCGTGCTTTTCAGTTCGTCAACCAGACATGTTGCGGAATCGGAGGAGATAACATGTTATTTATTACTGGCCTTGGAGTTATTGCTTTGACATTATTTTTTTGGTTGAATAATGATTTGATTTGGTATATTTTTGAATGCATTGAATGCACTTTTGGTTAAGTTCTATTGCATGCAAATAGCATGTCTAATTTTATTTGTTTTGTTTTTTTAATGCACAATAAAAAAATTGCGTAGAATAATACTTGGCTATGTGTTTTACTTAAAATGACAGTTTGGGAGTAGGCAGTTACATTTAAAAAAATACAATGTAAAATTGACAAGGGACACCAACATAGTTGTATCTTTGATCTTAAAAACTACAGGATAATGGTGGTATTTGCCTGGATTTTGTCTTGCATACAAAAGGCAAGGAATTGTCAGCCAACAAACACGAACATAGTGAGGTACTTTTGTGGTTTTTCAGCTCTTAAGCGCCACCCATTGGGCTCCTTCTGCTAATTTTGTGTTAGTAGAAGTTTGGTGTTGATTCGCGCTTTTCATTTCGTGCTTTTTAGCTAGTTTCTGAACGGCCGTTCGTCAACCAGACATGTTGCAGAATCGGAGGAGATAACGTGTTATTTATTATTGGCCTTGGAGTTATTGCTTTGACCCAAGTCCAGTCCAGGAACAGGAGGAGGAGGACTTCTTGGACCAAAAATTGGCTGCTTTATTAATCATGACCAATTATCTCATATGCCTTTGCTGCAGGAGCTTCAGGAGAATAATGCGGATGATTTTCGGAATTATCTCCAAATGACGGACCCCTGCTTTCACCAACTCTTGGCATTGCTGACCCCCTATATTTAGAAGCAGGACACATGCATGAGGCTTTTATTTTATTTTTTGGTTGAATAATTATTTGATTTGGTATATTTTCAATATTCTTGGATGCATAGAATGCACTTTTTGGTTAATTTCTATTGGCAGATAGCATGTCTAATTTTATTTGTTTTTTTTGTTTTTTTTTAATGCACAGTAAAAAAAATTGTGTATAATAATACTTGGCTATGTGTGTTACTTAAAATGACAGTTTGGGAGTAGGCAGTTACATTTAAAGAAATAGAATGTAAAATTGACAAGGGACACCAACATAATTGTATCTTTGATCTTAAAAACTACAGAATAATGGTGTTGTGGTAACTTGCCCAAAAAAAAAAAAAAAAAGCATTATAATATTATTGTTGATATCGCTAGAAAAAAAAGCCTTTGAAAATTTGTTTGTAATAACTCCATCAGTATCACCAGCAAAGCAGCTTCATTATTATCCCATTAAGAAGAAGAGAATTGTGCGCTGCATTTCGAGGTTTTTAAAATTTGCCGCCTCACAACTGTTATTTCTGCATTACGAATGCTAGTTTACAAGACCGACCGCTTCCGAGCATGCATGTTTGTACTTTGGACTTTTGTCCGACGGACTAGTGTACGCACGCTTGGAAAATCAGACATTTGTCCGCGAAAAATTTTAAAACCTGCCATCCAACATTTGTCCGCGGAAAATCCGACAACAATTTTCCAATGGAGCGTACAAACAGTCGGATTTTCCGCCAACAGCCTGTCATCACACATTTCCCGTCGGAAAATCTGATCATGTGTACAAGGCTTTAGAAAGAAGACATATGTGTGTGATCTTAGAGCATGTTTTTAGCCCCATAGCCCTAGTGACACATAAATAATAATACGTCGTTTCGCCCAGCCGTGCCAGTAAAACTGCGGCAGAATGGCACGGCTGGGCGAAACGACGTTATGTTACGCCACTTCGCCCTGTGGCCACTAGGGGAGCCAACCGCGATCCCTCATGACATTTGATCATGTAACCACGACTTTATTTCAATGACGTTACCATACATGTATGCTGGCCCTGTTTATGAACACTGTTCTTTGCTCATTCAATGTACTAAAGAAATGGTATATGCTAACTTTATCACAAAAACAAATATAATAGCCGTGTCAATACGGAATAAATTTGCCACTTAATAACTGTCATAAAACTTGGCACTCTCAGCTGTCTTTTCCCTTAATAAAGTTTTTCTGCCTAAAAGGTTCATGTGAATCAAACCATTTTCCTGTTTATTTTCTTGCAGAGTAATAGTGAGACATCACTTGCTGGCGTGTCACCCAATAAAAATAATGTGTTGATGGCACGCAGGAACAATTTGCATCATGTCTTTGAGCTAATAAATGCTTTATTTGCTTCAGAAAGCACAAAGACCTGTCAGACCTGCTAGTTTCAAATAACAGTTAATCATGTTACAATATAGAGGCATTACAATATGTTTTATGGGAGTTTACTCCAGGCCTCAGAGCTCAATTAAAAATTAAATTTGACTTACTGTCCGAACCACTAGAAATTAATGTCTTAATTTGATAGCGTTGGATTTGACAAATTGGATAGTGTAGAAAGTTAATTTACACGTACTAAAAATAATGAAGTCGCATTTCTTTATTAAAGGAATTATGGGCAGATGATCTGCTATTGTAGAGGACGAGTAATAGGATGGTAATTCTTTTAACCCATTCTTAGCTCTTCTCAGTTTCTACAAGAGGCAAATGAAAAGAAATGAGATCTTTTGTTTTATATGTAGCTTCCTCCTGATGGTGTCTATAGACAATCTTGGATGTTCGTAGCAATAAATGCAGCTTGTAGGCTTATTTCATACAATGGGATAACAATACCCCATGATGCATTCATGAAATTGTATTAATTACATTTGTCTTTATATTACCTTCTCATATTCATTCACACACCAGAAATTAGATTGCAGAGTGTGGCGGTTCCAGAATGATAAAACCCTCTATTGACTATTACATTTTACAGTGCTTCCTTGAGAGCCCTCAAGATGTTAGCATACTTGAGGACAGCAAGGTTGATTAACTAGGAATAGAGTCTGTGCACTTTACAATGTAAATGTCTTTCAGCTTAGAACATACTTGAGATGATTGTAGCTGTATTGTAGCCGTGATTGAGTACTGCTTGGACCTTGAAGACCTTGGACCTTGAAGACCTTGGACCTTGAAGACCTTGGGCCTTGAAGACCTTGGGCCTTGAAGAAGGGGACATACCCCGAAAGCTTGTCCTGGATAATTGTATGTTAGTGCAAATTAAAAAAGTATCACAGACAGTATTCAATTTTCTCCAGCTTAGAACATAAGATAAAGCTATATTCACTCTAATCAATCAACCATCGTGCTTACAATACAAACTGTTTTCAGTCCCCCTTGCACGTGTATCGATATTCAAAGTGAACAAAAGTTCACCTTAGTTACTATAATTTACTGTAAAAAGTAAACACACATTTCTCCAGGTGAGAATTCACTCACTTTGCTAAGTGGACAGCCTTTAATTCCTTTAAGTGCCTCTATTGGTAAAAGGCTTTTAACCTTAATGTATTCTATGCATTAAAGCGGAACCTCACCCAAAAGGGAAGGCCCCCCCCCATCCCCTTTTAAGTATTGGCTCTTCTTTTTTTGGGGGGTGAGCGGGTACCAGGTTTGGACCACTACCATTTTTGGTCGAATCACCAGCAGCCTTCTGGGATTTATCACAGGTCCCAGAAAGCTGCGGGACCATTCACAAAGTGCAGAGCAGCTTGTGCATGCACAGTGGGAAGCTGGCTGTGGGAAGCCGCAAACAGTCAAAGTTGGCTTTTTAAAGGCTCCGAAAATGGCCATAGTGATGGATCCCTAGACTGGTAAGTGTTCTATGATTAAAAGTCAGCACCTACATCATTTGTAGCTGCTGCCCTTTTTTGCTTTCAGGTTGAAGAACAGCTTTAAAGCAGTGTTCCAGCCGTGATTTTTTTTTTTTAAGTCAGCAGCTACAAACACTGTAGCTGCTGACTTTTAATAAGGACACTTACCTGTCCAGGGAGCCCGCGATGTCGGTCCCCCCTGAGGCCGATCTGTCCATTGGATCGGGTGCAGGCGCCACCATCTTAACAAAGGGAAACAGGCAGTGGACCCTTGCAGCTTCCGAGTCGCGCAGTGCTTTGTGAATGGCCCTCTTAATTTCTGGGACACACACATGTCCCAGAAGATAACGGGGCAGCTCACCGAAGAGGAGGAAGTGAAGGAACAACGCCGCGGAATAGGAAGAGGCAGATTAGGAAGACTGCCTAGCAACAGGGGTTCCTGGTTAAAAATTTTTTTTTTTTTCAAATTTTTTTTATATATTTTTTTGAGAATATTAATATAATTTTTTTTTTTTTAGGGTGGACCTCCGCTTTAAGCTCCCTGGCGGTATGATTATGTCAGATTTTTGCATCTCAATGCGGTGCATTGTTTTGCATAGAAATTTGGCATTTTATATTGTAGGCCTGTAATTCTTAGGAATAACACACTTAAATCTGTCCAAACCAGAGTCTAGTAGATATCCCGGGTATGATAAAGTTTGAAACACGAAATCATAAATGATAATATAATAAATAATTATGAAAAATAATAATATAATAATAAAATGTATTCAATAATGTAATCAAATCCAAAACATTGAAATTTGCTCAGTTGCAGAATCGTCACTGTTGCCACTTTCAGTGTCTGATGACAAATTTCCCCAAGAATCTCTATTGCTCAATTCTGCAAGTGATTCTAATTTACTATCGCTGTTTTCTAGCTGGTCAAAAACCACTTTTGATGTAAAGGGACACTTTTTGGTTGCTATGGACAATCTCCAGTTTCCAGGCAGAAAGAACAGTATATATAATATAAAAGTGCGTGCAGGGCACTGCACAAAGCACTAGGGACAAAAGGGATGTGAAATGATTTGATACAATAAAATAATCTTGCAGATTACAGTGTACTGTATGTGATATATTTTTTGCACTTTTTTGTACATCGGGCGCGGACACAGCGGGAGGATCCTGGGGACAAGGTAAGTAACTTTGACTGGATCCTGTGATGCAATCCCGAGTATGACTCGAGGTTACCGCTTTTGATAGTTAAAATTCACCCCGAGCCACACTTGGGAATACCACTAGGAAGGTTAATGTAAAAAAAAAACTCTCTGTGCAGCTCCCCCCAGCCCCTCCTTACACTTTCCTGAGCCCAATCTCGATCCAGCAATGTGCACGAGAGCAGCAGCTCTCTCTCTCTCACCTCACTGGACAGAGAGGTGTCAGCAGGGGCCATTGGCTCCTGCTGCTGTCAATCACAGCCAGTGAGGAGTGAGTGGGGGTGGGGCTGAGCTGCACGTCGTGTGTTAATGGGCACACGTGACACAGGTCGGGTTCGAGCTCCCGCCAGTGTCCCCATAGCAAACTGCTTGCTGTGGGGGCATGCGGCAGATTATGAGATTTTAAGTAAGCACTAGCCAAAGCGCAAAACGTGTCAACTTTTACCGTACCCCGCACTGTCTGCGATGTCTTTTGCATGAAGGATCAACAAAGGTGAAGTGTTGTAGTGAATTCCGGATTTCTTTTGATTGAGCCAAGAGCCCTGGCAGGAGACCTCAAAAAGAGGAGGATCAGGGCTGCTCTGTGCAAAACCAGCATAACATGTTTGGTATTTTTTATAATTACTATAAAATCACTTTATTGCTACATTTACAAGGACAGCATATTCAGGTTATTTCAGAGGTGTTTTTTGTGCTTTCTGCATTTTTTTTCTGTTTCAATATATTTTTATTGAGGGTTTATAGCATCAATACACTATAGGAATTCAGAAAACCTATGGTGAATTGCCATAAAATAAAAGCATACAACTATGTATCCCTTATATTTAGAATATTGTAGTTGTACAACCAGAATTAGGACATAAGTACATAACATTTTGATTGAGTTTAACGAAGGCTAGAGCCCAATATAGGTAGATTATGGTTGACGATGCAACGAGCAACAGGTTAAAAGTATAGCAAGATAGGAAAGGGGAGATGGGGCGGGATGGTATTGTTTGTTTTTGTTTTTTTCCTTTTGTGCATTTTAGGAGTGTCAATTCTGTCTCCTCCTCTCCATTGCCCCTTTCTGTGGGGGTCCCCCAAGGCTCTGTTCTTGGACCCCTTCTCTTCTCTATCTACACCTCCTCCCTTGGTCACTTGATAACCGCCTACGGCTTCCAATACCACTTATACGCCGATGACACCCAAATTTATCTGTCTACTCCTCACCTCACTCCTTCAGTCTCCTCTCGCATTACTAATTTACTAACTGACATATCAGCATGGATGTCGCACCACTTCCTTAAACTAAATCTCTCTAAAACTGAGCTATTAATATTCCCCCCCGCCCGTGCCCCCCCTCCATGACTTTTCCATCAAAATGAACGATGCAACCATCAGTTCCTCCCCTCACGCCAGGGTACTAGGTGTAATCCTAGACTCTGACTTGTCATTTCAGCCAATCGTTGTGAAAAGTTTGTAGAATTCACCTCCGTAACATCTCTAAAATTCGCCCCTTTTTAACAAATGAAACCACCAAGCTCCTCATTCACTCCCTTGTTATCTCTCGCCTTGACTATTGCAACTCCCTTCTCATTGGCCTGTCTCCCATAGGCTATCCCCTCTTCAGTCTATCGTGAATGCTGCTGCCAGACTTATCCACCTTACCAACCGCTCAGTGTCTGCCAACCCTCTCCTCCAATCCCTACACTGGCTCCCAATCACCCAGTGAATTAAATTCAAAATACTAACCACAACATACAAAGCCATTCAGAACTCTGCACCGAGCTACATCACCAATCTTGTCTCCAAATATCACCCAAACCGTCCTCTCCGCTCTTCTCAAGAACTCCTACTCTCAAGCTCTCTCATCTCCTCCTCTCATGCTCATCTTCAGGATTTCTCCAGAGCCTCTCCCATCCTCTGGAACTCGCTACCTCCACCTGTCCAGCTATCCCCTACTCTTCCCCTTTATATGCATTCAGTTGACAGTCATTAGTTTAGCTGTGAGTAAGCATCAGTTGACGTGAAACGCGTTAGCTATTCTCTCTGTGTCATCTACCCCTGATGTACTGTATTTTGGATTTTATTTATTTTTGTTAAATAAAGATGCCTTTCTCCATTGAGTGCGGCTGTCCAGGATCCGTTTTCTCTTCAATCCCCTACTCTTGCTACCTTCAGGCGATCCCTGAAAACTCATCTCTTCAGGAAAGCCTATCACGTCTCCAACTAATCTCCTACCACTTCCATCAGCTCATTCCCCACAGCTACAACCTTTTGTACCACCTGCCCCACCCTATTAGATTGTAAGCTCTTCTGAGCAGGGCCCTGTTAATCATCTTGTATTTCACTGTATTATAATTGTATTGTCTCCTTTTTATATTGTTAATCGGTGCGTAAACTGTTGGCACTATATAAATCCTGTATAATAATAGTTCACACTCTCCGCACAGCAATTGCCCTGTGATTGGGCTGCCCTATGCGTGCCATGTGGATAACCGCGCAAATTATGCTAAGCGTTCTCGCTAAGCAATATGTGAACAGAGCTTTATCATCAGTTGAGTGAAACATGTAACAAAAGTATAAATACGTGATAACACAGCATATGTTGAAAAAAAAAACAATGGCCCCTGATGTTTGACAATCCATAGGTCACAAAACCCGTATATGTTTGACATGGAATGGTACAGTATGACACTAACCTCAGACTTGTCAATTCTTGTGAGCCAGCTGTGACACAAATGGAAATAATTGCCAGATCTAGAAAGAAACTTCAGCGACTGCCTCAAGTAAGAGACTGTATAGAATGCTTTCATAGACAGAGTAAGAGACAGATATGCAGAGAGAAGATTTGTAGATGGAAGGATATATAGGTAAATAGACACAGATAATGGAGAAAGACAACCGCTGGAATGGAAGGAAGGAAAAGGAAGGAGAGGAATGGGAAAACAAGGAAAGGGAAATTAAAAACCTATAAGATATAGGGGCTGATTTACTAAAGGCAAATAGACTGTGCACTTTGCAAGTGCAGTTGCTTCAAAGCTTAGTAAATGAGGTAAAGCTTTACTTTGCAAATAATGTCCAATCACATGCAAAGGAAATTTAAAAAAAAATGCATTTTTGCTTGCACATGATTGCATAATGGAAGTCAACAGAGCTTCTGCTCATTTACTAAGCTCTGAGGCAACTACACTCTCTATTTGTCTTTGGCATAGGCGTGCGCACAGGGTGTGCCGGGTGTGCCCAGGCACACCCTAATCCCCCCATGCGCATTAGTGTTATCGTTCTGTGTAGCAACAGGAACATGGGAAAGATCTCCCTCTTACCGGCTCTGCCATAAGAGAAGTGTTTATCCTTTACTCTTTCACTGTGCCAGCAGGGAGATCAATGTGCCGGAGTCATATATATGTAGATACATACACATGCATGTGTGTTTGAGCTTAAGGGTGCACACCCTAATGCATTAGGCTGCGCACACCTATGGTCTTTGGTAAACCAACCCCAGAATCTCTTAGCTTGTAGATTTTCTAACTAATTATTAAAACAATTAGCAGATTGTTTGGGAAGTTGTGGAATTGTGCAAGGAAACTGCTATAAACATATATGGTCTCTCTATATACAGTGAAACCTTGGATTGCGAGCATAATTTGTTCCGGAAACATGCTTGTAATCCAAAGCACTTGTATATCAAAGCAAATTTCCCCATAAGAAATAATGGAAACTCAAATGATTCGTTCCACAACCATTTATTCATAGGTCCTTCAGTTTATAGTCCATATAAAAAGATTAGAGCAATGTGATAGGTTGTGTAACCATAAAATGTCCATCCACAAATGGAAGCCTCCGCAAGGGGATTAGAAGCAAAATCCAGCAGAAGCTACAAAGTATAAAAGAGAAGAGAGGCCCCTCTAAGTGTAGCAATATGGTTACATTTAATGAAGGTACAACATTTAGCAACTCACATGGTTGTTGATTAAAAGAGGCACATCTAAGTATGCAGGCATCCGGGGTAAAGCTGTCCACATAGACCATCCTCCGCACCTCCGGGTCTCACCGCTGTCAGTCTGCCATCGTGACCGGGAGGACTACCCTGCAGTAGAGCGATCTGAAAGTGAGGCTTGAACCACTCATGGAGCGCAGTGTGGAAGGGATGACGTCAATGGCGGGGTTGGACGATGGTCTATGTGGACAGCTTTACCCCGGATGTCTGCATACTTAGATGTGTCTGTTTTAATCATCAACCATGTGAGTTGCTAAATGTTGTACCTTCATTAAATGTAACCATATTGCTACACTTAGAGGCGCCTCTCTTCTCTTTTATACTCTGTTTTGACTTGACACTACTCGTATATCAAGACATCGCTTGTATATCAAGTCAAAATTTATGAAAAAATGTTGCTTGTCTTGCAAAATGCTCTCAAACCAAATTACTCTCAAACCAAGGTTTTACTGTATACTGTATAATCTCTTATATTGTAAGATCTAACTAGCAGACCCCCCTGATTTCTTCTGTATTGAATTGTATTACAACTGTCTGCTCCCATGTTGTAAAATGCTGCGCAAATGATAGACAGATTGATACACTATATTGTCAAAAGTATTGGGACGGACGCCTGCCTTTACACACACATGAAATTTAATGGCATCCCAGTCTTAGTCCATGGGGTTCAATATTTATTCTATAAGTGGATTAACTTTTTGAGATACCCATTTTTCTGTTTAGTATCAATATTGCAGCTATAACAGCTTCAACTCTTCTGGGAAGGCTGTCCACAAGGTTTAGGAGTGTGTCTATGGGAATGTTTGACCATTCTTCCAGAAGCGCATTTGTGAGGTCAGGCATTGATTGTTGGACGAGATGGTCTGGCTCGCAGTCTCCACTAATTGATCCCTAAGGTGTTCTATCGGGTTAAGGTCAGGACTCTATGCAGGCCAGTCAAGTTCCTCCACCTCAAACTCACTCATCCGTGTCTTTATGGACCTTGCTTTGTGCACTGGTCCAAATCATTTGGTGGAGGGGGGATTATGGTGTGGGGTTGTTTTTCAGGGGTTGAGACTGGCCCCTTCCAGTACTCAATATTGAACCTTATGGACTAATGCCATGTACACACGGGCGGACTTTTCGACCAGACTGGTCTGACGGAACGAATCCGTCGGACAATCCGACCGTGTGTGGGCTTCATCGGACCTGCAGTGGACTTTTTCGGTCGAAAATCAGACGGACTTTAGATTTGGAACATGTTTCAAATCTTTCCGCCGAAACTTCGCAGGACCCAGCTCCTATCGAGAAATCCACTCGTCTGTATGCTAGTCCGACGGACGAAAACCGACGCTAGGGCAGCTATTGGCTACTGGCTATGAACTTCCTTATTTTAGTCCGGTCGTACGTCATTGCGTATGAATCCGTCGGACTTTGGTGTGATCGTGTGTAGCCAAGTCCGTTCATTCAAAAGTCCGTCGGAAGTCCGCCGGAAGTCCGTCGAAAGTCTGTCGGAAAGACCGTCGGACCTTTGATCCCGAAAAAAGTCCGCCTGTGTGTACACAGCATAGAACTGGGGTGCCATTAAAGTTCATGTGCGTGTAAAAGCAATACTTTTGACAATATCATGTAGATAGATAGATAGATAGATAGATAGATAGATAGATAGATAGATAGATAGATAGATAGATAGATAGATAGATAGATAGATAGATAGATAGATAGATAGATAGATAGATAGATAGATAGATAGATAGATAGATAGATAGATAGATAGATAGATAGATAGATAGATAGATAGATAGATAGATAGATAGATAGATAGATAGATAGATAGATAGATAGATAGATAGATAGATAGATAGATAGATAGATAGATAGATAGATAGATAGATAGATAGATAGATAGATAGATAGATAGATAGATAGATAGATAGATAGATAGATAGATACATAGATAGATACATAGATAGATACATAGATAGATAGTAGAGGAATGACTTTAGCACTACTGGCCAAGTGATTGTTAATGGGGTAAAAAAGGGTTGCCTTTACATTTCACAGTGGGAACATAAAACACCACAAAAAGGCTAAACACACCCACATGAAATGATCACTAAATAATTAACTTCTTCCCAGCTGCCGTATAATCGAAAAGGCAAGATGTTCTGTGTTGGACTCACTGAAACATTATACATTTAAATGTGCATGACAAACACAACTATTTCTACATGATAAATTCCATAAAAGATGGCTACTCCCCCGAGAGAGACAATTTGCATACTCTGCCGAGAGAAGGAACTATTAAACCAGAAAGAATGGAACTGTAATTCTTTTATTTCTGTTTCTAATACACTTCGAAGAATGTTGCTGAGGGTTTCATAGATTGTACAGCCTCGGCAGCGGCTGCTGGTAATAAGCTCACATTGTGTTCTTTGCTGTTCACTTGCATGAACAAAACTGACTCCACCTTCCTATGGCACGCAATATTGAAAAAAAAAAAAGTCAATGATACCATAAATAGCAAATTATACTAATACCTATGTTTTTTTTTTTTTTTAAGAAGCAGAGTTATAAAAAGTGGATTTTGCTAGAAGCAGTCTGAGGGATTAAGGACAGGTCAATATTATCCATCGCAAAGATTTTAGAGGTGATTTTTAAGTTCAGATTTCGTGAGATGTCATATTTAGGAACAATTAAGATCACAGTAACTTGGGTACTAGTGTCAGTAGGATCTCCGTTAGCTTCTGGTGAAGGTTTAGAGTTTTTTTTTAGGTTTGGGGTAATGCCTATGTTAAAGCTGCATTACAATCTTTAACTTCTTCAGAACCGTGCTATAGCCGAATGACAGCTACAGCGCTGACCTACTTTGCCAGGAGGGCATCAATAGACGTCCTCCCGTACTTGAGCGGCCTGCGCGCCCCCTGCAGGGCGCGCACAGCACGCTCTGTGATTAGCGAGTCTATGAGACTCAGCTGATCACAGATCGGAGTAAGGGGTTGATCCCGACCCCTTACCACGTGATCAGCTATCAGCCAATGACAGCTGATCATGTGATGTAAACAGAGCTGGTAATCGGCTATTTCCCTCCTTAAGCTGATAGCGTGAGAAAAAAAAGCCGATCACTGGCTGCTGTCAGAGGGACATTGGTCCCAATCAAGGCTCATCTGTGCCCACCTGTGCCACCTGCTAGTGCCACCTACCAGTGCACAACAGTGCTGCCTACCAGTGCCCACCAGCGCCACCTACTAGTTCTCACAGTGCCACCCATCAGTGCCCAGAGTGCCACCTATCAGTGTCACCAATCAGTGCCTCATCAACAGTGCTGCCCATCAGTGTCACCTACCAGTGCCCATCAGTGTCACCTACCAGTGCCCATCAGTGCCACCTATCAGTGCCCATCAGTGCCATCTATCAGTGGTACCTATCAGTGTCACCTATCAGTGCCCATCAGTGCCACCCATCAGTGCCACCCATCAGGGCCCATCAGTCCCATCAGTACCGCCTTATCTGTCCCCATCAGTACCGCCTTTTCTGTCCCCATGAATGCTGCCTTATCTGTCCCCATCAGTGCCACCTTATCTGTGCCTATCAGTGCCCATCAATGCAGGAGAAAAATTACCTGTTTGCAAAATTTTATAACAAACTATGAAACATGATTTTTATTTTTTTTTTATATTTTTAATTTTCCATCTTTTTTTGTTTGTTTAGCAAAAAATAAAAACCCCAGCTGTGATTAAATACCACCAAAAGAAAGCTCTATTTGTGTGAAAAAAATTATAAAAGTTTCATTTGGGTATGGTGTTGTATGACCGCCCAATTGTTATTCAAAATGCGTCAGCGCTGAAAGCTGAAAATTGGTCTGGGCAGGAGGGGGGGGGGGGGTCAAGTGCCCAGTAAGCAAGTGGTTAAAATAAATATCTAAATAAATGTCCCCCCTGCAAGTTAATGGCGTGATGTGCTAGCATGCACATTTAGAAGATATTCTTTGTACCTACAGGCAAGCTTTATTATAAGCTTACCTGTAGGTACAAGTGACCAAGCGATGTTTACTACCAGTTTAAAGGTAACATGTTTACTTCGCATTAGGTGTTCAGGGATGATAAACAGGCAAGAAACAAATTAGTAAGTTTATGGTGAAGCCTCTAAAAAATGCAAACTGTACCAATGTTGGACACACACTAGAAGAGAAATCGTTCGAAAATCTGTCATTTGGACAGTTTTTTCGTTTATCGTCTTGTTAATGGGCACAGATCGAAAATCGGTTGTGACATTTTTGAGCCAAAAAATCGAAGGAAAAGTTTGGAAAACTTCAGCCAAACGGACAATAAATTGAAAGGTTAATGTGTTTCTTGCCCGAACAGTCTGCACTGGGCTGATGTGACAAAACAAATGAAAAATTGATTCATTTATGTCAGTTGAACGATTTATCGATCACATTTCGGCCATTACATGATGGCAAAATTGTTTGCTCTCGCGACCATGTGTTCGTTTTTCAAAAATGCGTTTGAACGATTTTTCGATAGGTGTATGGCTAGCCTAAAACGTAGGACCCATTCACATTAGGCAATTCGGAATCACAGGCAGAAACATTCTTATTCTTAATGGCACCCCAAATGCGGTGTGATTCTGCCACAACTGTCCCACGAACAGAATCTTGCGGCAAACGGGGCATAACGCAAGTTTAAAGATCGCTCTAAGCTTGTTGCTCAAAAAGGAACAGGAGCTTCTTTTGGGTGACAAACCCTCATAGGGCAGCCCATTGAACTGAATGGGCTGCTCTATGTGCAAAATGCAGAAATGTATGTAAGTTGTGCTTTCAGAATCGCTAGCGGGAACGAGCGTTCCCGCAAGATAAAATCTGAATGGGGCCTGAAGATAGTGGTTCACATAAATGAAGTAAATTCATGATATTATATAAACACATTCTATATATTCATGAGTTAACATATGTTTGGAGTTTAGTATTTAATCAAAAATTTCCAAAATGAAAAGATTTATCTAATTTATTTTGCCCAGATGTAGCTACACAGATTTTACCCAAATTACATTTCTCGCATGATAACCAGTGTTGGAAGGCAACCTGATTTAATATCACATTTCTGGAGTTTCCTTTTTGGTTGATACAACCAAGCCTTTTCTTTCTTGGGGCGGTCTGGAATGTAACAGGTTGCATATCAAAGCTTTGTAGCATATCTGAAAGCAGAGATCAGGCCTCCATCAAGGCTGAACAACGCTTGGCTCCGGACCGTCTGTTGTTATAACGCTATGCAAGCAAACTTGCAAGGGACCATTGCTGACAAGATTAGTGACATTGCTGACAATGATTGATGAATGTCCTGCTACAGAAGATCAAAAGATCAAAGGCATTGAAGATTGAACAGGCTACATAGACATGGACAATGCTGCCCCTAGAGGCCAATACAGTAGGACAGACAATAATATAATATATTGAGGAGGACAGCCCCATAAATACCGTAATTAGTCAAAAGTCTAGATGGGATGGAAATGGGGTTGTGTCTGGATGGTGTATGATTGAAGTATAAAGGGCTGAATGAGTGAGAGAGCTTTTTTTTTTGCCATCCGAGCCCAGCCGACGAAATAATATCTCGAGGAAAGCGTTGTGATAAGTATCTTTGATGTTCTTTTGTCATATACTCTGTATAATTTTCTTTAATATTTTCATGTTAGCGTTTTTCTATTTTCTTCGGAAATAAATAGGACGTTGTTTTATTAAGCAGTGTGCTTGGTTTCATAGCTAACCTTATATCATTGTGCTTATCAGAGTTTTAATCGATTAACTAACTAGGGGAATAGACAAGTTAATACATATATGCAATAAATAGAGGGAATCCGTAACCACCTTGAAGAATATTTATTGTATCAATTACTTCACCCGGCATAACTGGTTTGGGATGCAGAGAAATGTGGACCAATTGGCCAACAAATGACAGAATATTTTACCACCAATACCCAGACAACTATCACAAATAGCCAGCCAGGCACTGCTACAGATCCAAATGACTTAACATTTGTTTTGCTAATTAAAGCTAGCGCACTTTTCCATTAGACTGTCCAATCTAGTTTAATAGAACCATAAAAATATTGTAATTTCCAGATCTCCTTTAATAACATTAGATGAAATGATCAGTGTGTTTCTTTTAAAGCACTGCATGATAGCACACAACATGTGCCTATGATTCTGGGAAACATGGCCTCTAATGAGTCCTGGAGTTGGAAAAAAAATAGCATATAATTTAGCACACTTCAACTGTTGCATTACTTATGGTACACATATTTTAACTCAATGCCAGGGAAATCATTCAAATAAATTAAATAGTCTCATGATTATATCTGAAAAAAAGAAACAGGCACCTGACATCCCACCCTCTCTCTCTCAGTGCCTGAAACATGAGAGATCTGGCATTTCAGGCAGTAAATCTCCAATCATCCCTAAGAGTCTGCAAGCACCCAATACTACAATATAATTTATGGGAGGTTTCAGCTTTTAAAAGAGAATAATAATAAAGGCTACGTAATAAAATATTACAGAAAATTACTGAATATCTGAGAATAAAGCTCCATCCCATTTACCTGTAGGAAAGGCCTGCCGCGCAGATGTAACGTGCTCCCTTTGCATGGACATAATTAGTGCGGCAGCTGCAGAATTACTGAGTGGCTGCCTTTTTCATCAAAGAAATCTGTGCCATCTCGCCACATTCTGTGCTGGTATTTAACATTCTGCTTAAACAGCAATCTTCACCGCAGCCTCTTTGCTCAAGCTATTCAGAGGATTTGTTAACAACTTTCTGCTAAAGTTCAAAAAGAGGATTCACTCGATGACATCACCCAGGAATTTGCATATTTTATATTATTGTACATGCAAATCATACATTATTTTCATTAAGATTCACTAAAGGTACAGTATATGCAGACCACCTGTTGAATGGCTTCCTTTGAAGTGGTTGTAAACCCTTACACATACCCACGGATGTGACTGGCCTCAGGTGACACAGAGATGAAACAAATTCTCCTGCATACCTGGTACCTGTTTATCTATGGCACTCTCTCTTCTACAGCTGTTCAAAGTGCATAATTTAGACAACATTTTGCAGCTTTAGAAGGCAGGGGGTGGGAATGTGGTGTCATACACTGAGCAGCACAGAGCAGGGAGTTGTCAGGGCTGGGCTCAGCCCTTCCTTCTCTGAGCTGGCCGCTCAGCTGTCGGCTAATTGCCAGCTCCTGTCTCTCCAAAGTGACTCACCTGTTGATGATATCCTGCTTGTCAGTCCTGCCTACTTAAGCCGTCCAGCCCAGATGATCTCTGCCTTTGATCTGGTCACATCTCTAGAGATGCTCTCCTGTGTTCCTGTTAAAGACTTGCTTGGCTGACATTCCTTCTGGCTCCAGATCCTGCTTGCTGTTCTACTAGGCTGTTCTCTGGCTCCCTGGCATTTTGGCTTGTCTGACTATCAGTTCCGGTTCCTGAACTCTGGTTATGTTTTGACTACGTTTACTCTGTTTACCTTTTTTTATTATTATTAAACAAGTGAGATTTAACTGTACTTCTGTCTCAGTCTGATTCATGGTTTCTGACAGGAATGTAATCTGAGACCTGAGTAGAGGGAATGGACACACACCCTCTACAAAAGTCTCATAGAGACACATGCACAGCTGGAGAGGGCCATCTCCCAGGATTGTCTGGTGTTGGCCTACACTATCAGAAGTGACTCATGCAGATAGTAGAGGAACGAGAGAGGGGACAGAAATCATACTAGATGCTTTGAACAGTAAAGTACTTCCTTTAGAAGGATATGGTTTGTTCATTTTTCATTTCAGAGGTTTACAGCCACTTTAACCTTGCCATTAAGCCCAGCTCACCAAATACAGGACTCATGCTTTCTGTGTCTAAACAGTGGTCTCTCCAAAATAGTCCAACACACCCTGCTAAATCTCAGCTAGTGCTCTGCAGTTTGTGATGTTCATAGTCTCTGCTGATTTGAGAGTTTTAGCTATGACTTAGATGGAGCGATTTCCTTTGCTGTAATGAAAGAAAATTGCTAGATTTCCCCAGCGGGGGGGGGTTGGGGGGAGTCATCCTGGGTGGGAGAACACACAGTGATTGTTGCTAGTGGCCATAGCCCATCGATCAATCAACTTGGGTACAATCAGCTTGCCCATACATAGTTTGAATCTTGGCTGGTCCCTGGCCCTGCTGAACCGGCCACGATTCGAACTGTCTATGGCCGGCTTTAGTGGGTGAATGAGGAGTCCAAGTCAAATCACTGAAGCCTGCTGCTAACACACAGATAGCAGAAGTTCAAAATACTGGCAAGGATGTGTTTTTCCCACTTTTGCAGAGGATGCTTTAGCAAGCAATAAAAAGGTAAGATAGTCACACCTTACCATATTGCTGCATCGTGAAGCTATTAGTAGAATTGTGACATAAACTTCAACTGAGCTTTAAATACTTTTGTGACTACTGTGTTACCTGAAAATGGAGTGATTGGATATAGACAATTTCACAATTCCATCCACCATTTGCATAGCCTGGAAGGTGACACACATATTTCCTAGCTCAGCAGTACTGCTGTATGTGTCTCTGTCTTTAAACACTAGACTGGACACTGAACTAGAATCATCTTGCCCAATTTAAGCGGAGCTCCAACCCCCCCACCAAAAAATTAAAAGTTAGCAGCTACAAATACTGTAGCTGCTGACTTTTAATATTAGGACACTTATCTGTCCAGGGATCCCACGATGTTGGCACCCCAGCCGATTTTTTTGGCTCTCTACTACGCATTCGCAAAGCGATGGAAGGAGGAGGGAGGCTGAACTTCCGGGGGACCTCCCCGCGGCGAGGTCTCCCGGAAGTGGGGAACAGGAACATGTCAAAAATAGGTACCCACTCCCCTCTCCCCCCCGAAAGGTGCTAAATGTGGCAGTGGAAGGGGAGAGGAAGCAAACAAGCGGAGCTTC
Organism: Lithobates clamitans; assembly: GCA_037952925.1. Lineage (NCBI taxonomy): Eukaryota > Metazoa > Chordata > Amphibia > Anura > Ranidae > Lithobates > Lithobates clamitans. Next base: position 2,587,260 of record JBBGZY010000405.1, read on the forward strand.
CCCTTTTGGGTGGAGCACGGCTTTAACAGGGCGATGGTCCAGGAAAGAGTAATACTCAGCCAGGAAATAAAAGACCGATCTTGGTTGTGCGGTATGTAAATTACAAGAACAGATACAAATAATTCAAACCCTTTCAAAGGCAAAACAGTAAACATTTATTTTAACACAGTATTTATCTGCCTATCTAGAGTTTTCCTTTATTAAAATTGCGGACCTCTGATTCCTCTGTTCTGTCTTTTTTTTTATTTTTACATAAAGGTCCAAAACTGTAACACGATTAAAGATGTATACACTGTAGTTGCATTTGTTTATCCTACATCTTGTAATGCTGCGTACACACAAGCGGACTTTTCGACCGGACTGGTCCGACAGACCGAATCCGACCGCGTGTGGGCTCCATCGGAGCAGCAGACGTTTTCAGTCGAAAATCTGACTGACTTTAGATTTGGAACATGTTTCAAATTTGTCCGACGCACTCAAGTCCGGTCGAAAAATCAGCTCATCAGTATGCTAGTCCGACGACGCTAGGGCAGCTATTGGCTACTGGTTATCAACTTCCTTATTTTAGTCCGGTCGTACGTCATCACGTACAAATCCGTCGGGCTTTGGTGTGATGGTGTGTAGGCAAGTCCGTTCATTAGAAAGTCTGTCGTAACTCTGTCGAAAGTCCATTGGAAAGACTGTCGGACCTTTGATGCCGAAAAGTCCGCCCGTGTGTACGCGGCATTACAGTAACTACTGAAATTCCATACACAGCAAAGTTAAACAGCTGTCTAATATCTATATTTCTGCACATACACATCTTTTTTTGTTTTAAGTATCTGTTTTATTTGGTGATTATGGTCATTTTTATAGATATATATATATATATAGATATATATAGATATATATAGATATATATAGAGATATAGATATATATATACAGTATATATGCTGTATAAAAAAACACAGCATTATAAAAATTGTATAATGTTGCAGCAGAATGTCACCCCATCCAACATCTTAAATCTTTCATCTTCCATTTTAAGCTGTTCATCTGCTGATTCGGATGTATGGCTGCTTGTGGACACATGAGACAGAATTTCTGCATGCTGTTTGAACTCCTGTTAAGGCATTCTAGCTTCAAAGCAGCTGAATTATTAATTGAAGCTCCTTTATTTTATTTTATTTTTTTTGTCATAATACAAGAGGCCGCAGAGAATCCCTGCTGTGTCAAAATGGCCCCTGTAAGCCGGGGGGTGAAAAAACATGCAGCCAAAAGTTCTTCCTTCTAATATAAGGAAGACGTGTAAGAGGCATTACACAGGACCTCTCTGCTACCATGTTTTATCAAAGCAACAAGACATATTACTAGGGCCGCATTTGTGCATTGTAGCAAGAGATATTGGACAAACAATAGTAATATTGCTGCTTTGCGTGGGCACTGCTGAGTTGAATTACCTGCCATCCCCTTATATCTAGAATAGTTTGGTCAGTTTGGCACTGAATCTGAGGACTTTTTAGTTCCTGATGACTTGGATAACCATAGGTTCAGTGGTTCAGTGGTGTTGGTATAGCAGCAATATGGCTGCTCCTAAACCAGGGTTACCCTCTACCCTTTAGGGAACTGCATGCAAAGACTTGAGGATCAATATTGGCTCTGCACCGCTGCCTTTTCTCACTGAATCAAGACTTAGACAAAACATAAACACTGACATGTACTAAATGATTGCTGCAGTAGCTGTATTTTACACTGCCAAGTCAACCATTCTACTGCACACCAAGTTCTTAAAGTGTCACTAAACCCACATCATAAAAACACTATCAATAAATGGTGTATTATATGCTGTTCATACTCACTCACTATGAGACTCGTTTTCTGCATTCTGCAAAACACCTGTTTGATCCTGCAGCTCTATATCTCCACTTTCTGTTCATGTCTTCAATTCAGCTAGAGACTTTGCAGCTGTGGTGGTAACTCTGCACATGATCAGTTTTCAGTGAGTTTCTAGGCTGAGCATTTCCTCCGTATCACATCTGAGCAGCCCATGTGACTAGAGTCACACATATGGATGTATACACAGTGGTAAATGACAGCCTACTTCCTCCTCCTCCATGCCCACTAACCAGCTAAACACAATAGGAGCGGGATATTACATGTAGATTAATGGAGGCTTCATCTCCCACTTACTCTAAGACACAGGCTGGGGGGGGGGGTTGGGGGCGTGACACAGCCTGTGACTGCTAGAAATCCACCCACACCATGTTGTTTCCACAAAATAATAAAGATTTGATTTCAAATATATATTTGTATGACCATCTGAAACAGTTTATTGATATTAATTATTTATTTTTTCTCTATATTCCAAACTCCTGCTTAAATTTCAGGCTGGGGAAGATCTGGATCATGTGACAGCTGTATATCGATTAGGGAAAAGGTACTTAGATTGTTTTGGTTTTTTTAATTAAAATAATTACGGTGCCATCATCCACATACAGAAATATAAGGGACAATGTAAATTAAGCAGTCTGTATTTAGTATCAGTTTAAGAAGTGGGATTCTGTTCTCTGAAATGTGTTGACTATCAACTTATATAACTGTCTCACCAATCTGTCCATTTTGGCTCTTCTACACCTCATCCACTTATATCTGTCAGAGACTGCAGTGGTGAGGTTAGGCAGAACTGGGAATACAGATGGGGGTACATGGATTACATAAAACACATAAAATGGTAGCATGTAATTCAGGTTTTCATCAACTAGTAGGATAATTGTACATACAAATTGTAATAAACTCTATTAAGATCAAGGACCTTTGGATGTTACATTTGGTGAGTCTTTTGTCACATCTTCCTCATGTCACTGGTGCTAAACAGCATAATGGCTACAAAAACATATAAATGACAGTGTGCGCAACTTAAAACACTGTTTCAGAGGGGCGCATGTGCGGCTTCTGACGATGGCAGACATGCTTTGAGTGAGCTCCGGACCGGCTCTGCTCTCATCAGCCCCTGTTTTGCTACATCAGGCTTACTCCGCTTCAGGGGTAAGCAAACCTGTTCTCCATACCCACCGTACACCCCATGGTGAAGATCGGATACCAAAAAACCCCATCCTCTCTCTCACTCTGAGCCGCGGCCTTCCTCCACCATGGATTGTTTCCTAACCAGGCCTGTATCCCCGGCTCGATTTCACAGGCCAATCCGAACTAACGTTCGCACGCCGATGCGGTAGAGGAATTGCTGCTGATACCTGTTTCCCAGTCTGTACTAACCCCTGACCTGCTGGATGAGAAGCTTCAGACACTACATCAGCTAACCCGTAACAAAGCCCAGGAAGAGGGGAAAATATCTCAAGAGCTGTGTGGAGAGCTTGGCCAACTAGGAGAACGCACTGATGTGCTAGAAACCAAGTTTGACGAAATGATTCAATATGTTCAGGCCCTATAAGAAGAAAATTCCACTCTTAAAACATACAGTCTCTCAACTACAGTTGCATCAGGAGGATCTTGAAAATAGAGAACGATGCCAAAATTTACGTATTCAGGGAGTTACGGAAAATGTGAGTGATTATAACGTCTGTCCATATCTTTTGGGCCTGTTTAACACACTCGCGTCCGACATTGCTGAGATAGACTGACATTTGGACCGAGCACAGTTGCATCAGGAGGATCGTAAAAATAGAGAATGATGCCAAAATTTACGTATTCAGGGAGTTACGGAAAATGTGAGTAATAATAACGTCCATCCATATCTTTTGGGCCTGTTAAAACCCTCGCGTCCGACAATGCTGACATAGACTGACTTTTGGACTGAGCACATAGATCCTTAGCTCCTAAGCCTCCTGTTGGAGCCAGACCTAAGAGACATTGTGGTTTGGTTCCACTATTCTGACAGTAAAGAGGCCCTCACTCTGGCCACACGGAATCAATCACATATTGATTACAAGGGAGATAGGATTCAGATTTTCAGCGACCTCTCTCCTATCACCCTGGCAAAAAGACACTCCCTATGGCCTATTACCTCATATCTCCAATCCCATAAGATCCCCTATTACTGGGGCTTTCCATTCCATTTGAGAGTTATGAAGCATGGCGTCCAACAGGTCCTTCGCGACCTGCAGGAAGGAGATGCCTTTCTCAAGAATCACCACTCCCTGCTGAGTATTTGCTACCACCACCCCCGACACCTCGGGCCCCTGCTGCCCCAGCAAGGATCTGGACCCTAGCTAAAAGAAGAGGGAGAAGGTCCCTCTCCACCTCTCAACGCTCCCGTCTCTTCAAACAACCGACCAGAACTTTCCTTGGCTGCCCTCTTTGATCTTCTGCATGGTTTCAGGACCATACCACCCTTCCCATGGGTTTGTTTTACCTCCTCTGTTGTTCCCAGTTTAGGAGAGGAGTTTCCTTCCCTCCCTCCCATTGAGGTGAAAACTTGTGTTGCTATTTTAGTTTAAAAGTTATTATGGGGACATTTATTAGCTTTCACCGTACTGGAGAGTGAGGCTTGGATCCCTGTCCTGGAGTTTCCATGTCTCCCTCCAATCTCCAAGGCCGCGCCCCTGGTTTCCTGGCCCAGGTGGGCTTCTTTATTCATACTATAAAACCTCCACATCCTGGCCCCTCACCTGATATACCTCTATAAGTCTCTCCTTCAAGGAGAGGCGCCTCAACCTTCCTTTATGCATTCTTTTATATCTGCTATCCCGAAGCTAGGTAAGGACCCATCTCTCGCTGACAGCTATAGAATGATTGCACGCCTTAATTCGGACTACGAGATCTTTACAAAGATCTTGGCCAATCGCTTATCCCAATTGCTCCCTAAACTTATCGACAGAGATCAAGTGGGCTTTGTCCCAGCTAGACACGCAGGGGACAATACTAGGCATACCATTGATCTATTTGATATGCTGAATAGTACGCTGCCCAGCACTGATTCTGAGTCTAGATGCTCAGAAAGTGTTTGATCTGTTGAGTTGGCCTTATATGCTTGCAGTATTATCTCAGTATGGTTTCCAAGGCCCTTTTATTGTTGCCCTCCAAGCTCTTTATTCCAACCCTTCATCCCAGGTTCAGTTGTCTTCCTTTCTCTCACACGCGTCCACTGTCACCTTTACTTTTTATCCTATTCTTAGAACCCTTAGCAGCTGCTATCCGTGCCCATCTGGACATCTGGGGGGTCCCTATGTGTCAGAGGGAATACAAACTGTCTTTATTTGCTGATGACATTCTGCTGACCCTGACACACCCCTTACTTCTCTACCATCACTGCATGCTCTATTGACTCAATTCAGGTCCCTCTCTGGTTACAAAATAAACATCTCCAAGACAGAGGCCTTACCTTTCCATATTCCCCCAAATATGATAGCCACATTTCCATATTGCTGGTGTCCCCACTCCCTAAATACTTGGGTGTGCAAATCACAACCACTTATTCTTCCCTATACTCGGCTAACTACACCCCATTGCTCCGGAACATTAGTGATATGTTGAAATGTTAGAATGCTTATCCTATCTCATGGTTAAGCAGAATAAATGTTTTAAAAATGTCTATTATGCCTAAATTGCTGTATTTTTTTGAAACACTGCCGGTACCTGTGCACATATCCCAGCTTAAAGTGGAGTTCCAGGGGGGCGTGTCCGGATGTAGAAAGAACAGGACGCGTTACTGAGGAGCTCCGCGATCCTGATTTAATCCACCACCATCCTGTACCCTAACTAGCCTGTTGTGCCTTCAAATTTCTCCCTGCTACCCTCGGACATCCTCGGCACCAGCCCTTGGAGAAATTGTGGAGCTCAGCCAGCCAAGTGAGCATTTACGGGCCGGGACCGCCTCCACACAGCAGCAGCCGGCCGCCATCTTGAGGCCTGCATAGGCCTCTAGCATCCCAGAGCTCGGTGCCGTGATCAGAGGAGCGACGGACGGCTGCTCCGCCGGCATCGGCGGCAGCGATCTCCCTGGAGGTGTCTGGAGTGGGAGGAGGGCCGGATGACCGCCGGAGGACTGGCCTGTGCTGTTCCCGGGCGCCGCGGCCGGCTGTCGTTTTGAGGCCTACGGAGCCTCCGGCGTCCCCGGGCTCGATTACCGCGATCGGCGGAGCGGGAGGCGGCCGTTACATCCGCATCTGCGGCGGGGGTCCCCGGGAGGCCTCGGTGTGGAGACCCCGAGGCCGCAGGAGACTCCTACATAGACCGGATCTGAGGCCTGCTACCATCTTCCAGGCCTGTGGTGCTTGAGGCATCCCCCACCTACAGGTACTGTGTTCCATTGGTGCTGTGCTGCCTTAACCAAATTGCCATCCTCGCAGAACTTATGCCCTGTAGGCCCTGACCCTGTGCATCCTCTACCCTACCCGCTGTGCTCTGGTGCCTGCCTGCTGTCTCTCACCAACCGCACAGCCCTTATCCAGAGCAAAACACACTGCGGATGGGCCCTCCTAACACCCGTTACTCACATTAAAAAAAAAAGGCTTCTCATACCGCTCCGTCAGCGACCAGGCGCTTGCAGGCGGCAGAAATGGCGGCGAACGCGAAATCAGCGGCGGAGTCAGGGGCTGCGGAGTCCCCCACGGGAGCAGAGATCCTGGCGGCTATTACGGCATGTAAAGAAACCCTAACTGCCAAAATAGACTTCCTAACTGTAGATGTCAGTCTAATCCGCCAAGACATGGATAAATTCCGATCCCGTATCGCTGAGGTGGAGGACAGAGTCTCCACGGTGGAGGATGTGGTCCGGTCGGATTCCAGAGAGGTGAGGGCCCTACAGCTCCAAGTGAAGGCGCTCCAAGAACGAGCCATAGACATCGAGAACCGCCTCCGGCGCAACAACATCCGCATCCTTGGTCTGCCTGAGAGAGCGGAGGGTTCCAAGCCAGCTGAGTTCACCGAGCAGTTATTATCCACCTTGTTTAATCTGGGGGATTTGTCGCCCACTTTTGTAGTGGAAAGAGCTCACAGGGTTCCGCCACTTCCTCCAAGACCGGGGGCCCCTCCACGTCCCTTCCTGTTACGCTTGCTGAACTACCGTGATCGAGACCGCATCTTGGCGGCGGCCCGAACCATGCCTGAAATCAAATATGAGAACACCAGGCTATCTTTCTTTCCTGATTTCTCTCAAGAGGTGCAGCAGCGCCGCAAATCTTATACAGATGTCAGACGTCGACTCCGAGAGAAGGGAATACGTTTTGGCCTTCTATACCCCAGCAGATTGAGGATCATGGATGGCGACAACACCCGCTTCTTCGATACCCCTGAGGCCGCAGCGGCATGGTTAGACACCCGTTAGTGTCATAATGAAAATTGGACCGGTGTTGAATATACGATCTGCTGAGTTCAGATAAGTATTGCAAATTCCTGTAATGACCCTCCTTCTACCCCATGTTGACTCCCAGCACAATTCATTATCGGCTACCGCATCCTTCTGCACTGCGGCACCACATCATCTTCCTCACCTGCTACTATACATCTGATACTGATGGAACTGAAGTTAGTCCCTCCTGTCCGAGGAGCTCCAGTAAATACCATGCAGACTTTTTTGTCATTGACTCCTAAACGATGATCCGTTCCTGAAAAATTTTTTTTTTTTTTTTTTTTTTTCACCTTGACACCCCCCCTCCCCCTCGCTCAGGTTCGGACGAGGACATTTGCCAGTTACGGCGACCCCCCTCACCCTGGTCCAGGACGTGACCATACGAGTCAAGTTCGAAAGGTTTCTGGACTGGCATGATAGTGTAGTGCACTGAGTTTTTAGGTTGCCACTACAGCTACAAGGTTTTTTGGTTTAGGGGTAAAACTATTCCCATCCTTCTCCCTCGTTTCGGAAGAGAGATGGGACATAGTAGGAAAAGCACATTGTGCTTGGGTTTGTTTAAAAATGTTCTAAAGGTTTCTTTTTTTTTTTCTCTTTTGGTGCACAATATTGGATTAATCTAAATGCTGCTACTACATGGTGTGCTGTGTCAAGGATTTTGCTGGTCATGGTTCGCTCTCCCATTTATCCTAGTTGGTTCTCACCTTTTAATGTAGATGGCTAATCCCCGTGCTGATTCCTTTACGGTCCTTTCCTGGAATGTCAGAGGTCTTGGATCAAAATTCAAGCGAGCTCTTCTTTTCCAGTACCTAAAGTCCCACTCCCCCCAACTCATTCTTCTTCAAGAGACCCATCTAATGGGCAGCAAAATCCTGACATTGAAAAAAACGTGGATACAGAAGGCTATACATGCTACATACTCTACGTATGCAAGAGGGGTGTCGATTCTTATACACAAAAACTTCCACTGTGTGATTGAGGAGGTGAGCACGGACCCACAGGGTAAATTCGTTATTGTTGTATTTACACTTTGGTCTCACAGGTATATTGTCATCAATATGTATATCCCTCCGCCTTTCTCACCTGTAATACTATACACGGTCATGGAAAAGATTGCCCCCTTTTGCCCTGGGAAGATTTTAATTATGGGAGACTTTAATGCTATCATGTCCCCGGATCTAGATAGACCTGCCCCACCAAAGAATCATTGCACAGATCTCTCTGGTTGGGCTCAGGCAGTAGCCCTAGAGGAGATCTGGAGGTGGAAGCACCCTACAACCAGAGCCTATTCGTGTTTCTCAGCATCCCACAAAACTGCATCACGTATAGACCTGGCCTTTTCTAATCCCCCATTGTTGGCGGATGTGCTTGAGGCGTCTTATTTGCCAAGTGGACTGTCTGATCACAGCCCACTGGTAGTGACGCTTCGCTCTCCTGCATCCCGGAGTGCGGCACTGTGGAGACTGGGGGCTCATTGGGTCTCCCATCCAGACCTAGCTGAGAGTATACCCCCCCTGTTAACTGATTTCTGGGAGCGGAACACTGGGTCCTCCTCTCCTGAAATCACTTGGGATGCGTTTAAAGCATATACGAGGGGACAATACATCTCATCTATTGCCCATATTAAAAAGAAACAATTAGAGGAGACCCAACTACTGCAACAGTCGGTGACAAATCATACCTCTACTTATAGCTCGGACCCCACACCATCTCATTTTGACTCACTTATGGCAGCTCAGAGAGAACTGAATCTTCACTTGACAGAGGTTACACGACTTGAAACTCATAGGGGCAGACAAAGAACTTTTGAACAGGGTGACAAAAATGGTCGCCTGCTGGCCCTATTGGCGCAGAATGACCAACCACTCACGCTTGTCTCCACTCTGCAGACTGCTGATGGAGACATGGTGACTTCACCCTCTGAGGTATTACAAACGTTTACTGCTTTCTACGAAAAGTTATATACCTCCACCCTGCCCTCTGACTTTCAGCCTGTGCGGCTACGAGACCTGTTAGATCCCTTGGCGCTGGGCTGGCTGTCAGATCAGGAGCGTGAGACGCTAGTTAGGCCGTTTACGGCCCTAGAAGTTCTAAATGCCATCCAATCCTTCCCAACTGGTAAGGCGCCGGGGCCGGATGGCCTTCCA